>CM028909.1:15075312-15675312 GCA_016801845.1 Polydactylus sextarius
TACCAACCTCCTGCTCTTTGAGTTTTTTTTTTTTTTTTTTTTTTACATAGAAACTGCAAGGTTTAGATGAGATATGAAAATACCTGAGTCTCATTGTTTTTTTGCTTGAAGCAGCACAAAGATGTTTAGGTTGCTCTTTGAATTTTAAAATGATCCGAGTGAACTCCGATCCCATGCCACTTAATGTTCAATACGAAGATGTTCCTTCTGATACTGACTTTCTTTCAAGTCTCTTCCCAGCGGTCCGCTATGTGCTGCCAGCTCACGTCGCTGCCAATCAGCACGTGTCCCTACATCACTGTTTCATATCCGATATCCGTCCTTTGTTCCCCGCTTTTGCTTTTTGTTGGATTAACCGTAGCAAGCTCCAAGCGCTAGAGTATGTTGCATTATTGAATAATTAGACTGAGCTGATTAGTTGTTACTCACAATCCATTGTTGATTGCATGATGCAGCCAACATGCTGCCACAGATCGTTGTTACATACACGTTTTATCCTGTGGGTTTCTCAGCATGTTAAATTTCAGTAGTTTGGGGTAGAAAAACAATTTTGTAGAAAAACAATTTTGTAGCTATATTCGTATAATGCAGTGTTGTTTGGTTGGTGCAGTTTGAGTATAGGATTAGTGTCTTACTTTTTAACACCCATTTGCCTGTTAACTATGTATACTTAGTCAAAACGGATTAAGTTTAAGACAACAGCATGGCAGTAAATCCTACCTTCATTAAAGGGCATTTTATGTTATTTTGTTCACCCCATTTTTATAAATGAAAGTAGGGCAAATGTCAAACATATCTCTGTTTAAGGCCGAATCACCACCACTGTAAAATAATAAACGTGACGGGTGAGAAGCTGCTACCTAAGCACATATCAGCATCTGAAATTGTCTTTATCTATTTTGTTATCGCTTTTAAACAACCATTTATGTTTTGTTGGTCTTTTCCTTTTTAAAAAATGAGGTTTTACCTTTGTTCTAATGCGAGTCAACATCTCATATTCCCTGGGACCACAGAAATGGTTGCATGCCAACTCCCCAACCCTATTGATACTCTTGATCATATTTCCCAGTGATCAGTGAGCTATTGAAACGCTAATGTCAGTATAAACTGCATCAGCATAAAAGGTTTTAATGCAGCCATCAACTGCTCTGGATCTTTTTTTCTTATTATTGTTCACTGCATATGTTGAATATTGTACAATTAAAACAAGTTAAATTCTTTCCTCCTCATGTTTATGTTTAGTTTGCACTCTTCGAGAAACTGGTTTCACACTTGTAAGCACGCTGTCACATGTTTGTCATTCTTTTTTTTAAGCGCCCGTCTCTCTTTGTTGTTGGTGATGTTATTGCTGTCACCCTAGAGACAAGACGTTTCATCGTGCTATCCATGCTGGGCTCCCTCTGGGTCGGCAAGGAAAAAAAAATGTTTTGATCAGTGCTTATGTCAGGCAACATCAGTTCACTCATCCCTCAGCCCATCATTCATACTGTCACAGTTTACAGTTTGGGTGTGACATTTATTACAGACATTGTTTCCCTCCGAAGAATTCATCTTGATTGCACGATGCCTTTAGATGTCATTCAACCACGACCAGCATGAAACGTTTTCAGCTGATCTAAATGTTTGTTAATGACAGATTGCTTGTAAACAAGGACCGATCAGCTCACAGCCTCGGGGTCATTTTGGGTTATTAACTCATAACTCTACCGTAACACACCAGCATGTTAGCGGAGCCTGCATATTTTGTAAAATGACAAACTTACCTTGATATATATATTTCTCAGTTTTTAGCGTAGTGTAGTGTAGCTACAGGTTTTTGGTCTTGATTAATCAAAAATGTTGACAGGAAATACAGAGAGTTTTTCTTCGTGGCTTCAACACACTTTTTTTAAATTAATTTCCGCTTTGCTGAGGAACCGTCCTTCTCTAGTGCGTATAACTTCTCTGACTCACAAGTTATGATTGTTTGTCTCCTTTCAGAAATACAAGTTTGGCACTCTGCAGAGATTTGTTTGTGATATGCCTGTAAACCTCCAGGAATTCAATTTGTTTACTGTGACACAGTCACCTTTTTTTTTTCTGCCTCTTTCAGACAGATCCAAACAGTTGGGATATATTTAACTAGGCGCTGGCAGACTGTCCATGGCATCGCCAGACAACACGTTGTTAGGTGAAAACAGGTTGAGCCTAAATTTATTGGTGGATTCAGTAAAATGTCTGAGCTGTCTGTCACTGGTATTAACCCTTCTTTCTTTTCCACCTCATAATCTGTCTTCATTCATCACTGTCAACTGTTCCACTCTTTTTGTTTGTTTGTTTGTTTGAGCACAGTGCTAATCTTCAGACTCCATCTGTAGTTCTTGGCGGCGATACATAGTTGTCTGTTTTGTTCACCTCGTGCTGAAAAGTAACTGAATATTCAATGCAGAAATAATCTGTTGTGGTCGTGATTGTGTGTTTGGCATTTGTTTTTGTGTGTGCTATCTATCCACCCCTGCTTGTAAGACTGATCCAAACATAAAAAAAACTGAAGCCAACTGAAATAGATGTGTTGTTTCTCAGGTATTGCACAGAGTCTGGCTGTTTCTTCACAGCGCTGCACTTTCTTTATGGGACTGACAGCGTAAACAGGAATGACAAGAAAAAGAAATACTATATCCTTCTTAGACGTGTTCTCAAAGTCTGCGTTTCGAATTGACATAAAATTCCTTCTGTCTCCTGCAGATCTGTGTGCTCCTGTTTACGTGCCTTTACATAGTGTCCTACCTCATACTTACCCACTTCAGGAAGGCTGCCGAGTTTGTGACAGGTGAGTTTTGAAATCGCTCTCTGGGATTTTAATAGGCATACCTCATAAAAACCTCCTGTGTGAGAAAGACTCCATCAAAGGCTTGTGGAGGATTGCCAGGAGAGGAATTGAAGGTGCTGACATGCATACTGATTACGTCTGTGTTTTGGAATATTTTTCCGCAGAGTATGTAGGCCACACTTTTCAGGCAAATGCAAGTGTTGTGCAGCAACTACTCAATCTTTTCCAAGTAAATAATCCGTTTCTTTCAGTCAGTGGGCGGTAAATGAATGCAGGAGGCAACAGGAACTCTTCTTCGAGTCTTACTTGAAAATTTTAAAAAGTTTAAACACTCAGAGAATCAATAAAACGAATACTGGTTATATCACAAAACAGTTTTAAGCATAGATGTTTCTTTTGTTGTTGTTTTTGTTTTGAATAACAGCAGTTTTTCATGTTTGCATCCATATAAATACAGTTGTACAGGAGGAGGTGAAGACGGCATGTTATGTAACATGTAACCACATCTCCTGGTGTAGTGTCCCTGTGGATCAGGGCGGTGGAGGAGAGGTGAAGAATGTTTCTGCAAGATAAACAGTGTTGTACTTGTAGGACCATTTACTTAGGCAAAAAAAATCTAAAAGAACACTTTGACTTTATATATATATATATATATATATATATATATTGCAGTAACATTAGAGAAAAATATGTTTATTTTCACAGAGATAACACCATAATCTGTTCTCTGTAATTAAAATAAAACTGAAAGGGGCACCTGGATGGCTGAGTAGCTAAGGTGCACTACGTTGGTGTATGTGTCGTGCAGTTGTTCTCCGGTTCGAATCCCAGCTGAGTCTACCTTTCCTGCGTGTCCTTCCCCCACTCTCCTCCCTGTTTCCTGTCTCTCTATACTGTCTCTGATTAAAGGCAAAAACAATGCCCAAAAACATAACTTAGAATTTAGAAATAATTTATATATATATAACTGAAACGTTCAGTGTTCTGCAGTGCAACTGAGCTGACAGTTACATAATAAATCCAATAACATGCCACTATTGGAAGCAGATGTAGGATGTCCAGAGAGCCAGATCTCTTCTCTGCTGTTGCTGGGCTGGGTCGAAACCTGGGACACAGCCAGATATTTTTTCTTCTTTTTTTTTTTTTTTTTTTTTTTTGGGAACCTGCTATGCGTTATCCCACTGTTGTAAATGATGTCTATGCATCTGCAACAGCAGAACAGTTGTGCCCTACAGCTAAATGAGCGTTGTGCAATACCACTGTTCAGAGTTGTTTTTCACAATAAGGAGCCAAGAACTGGTTTTTGCTCCTCAGGCTTTACCTCATTATTGAACAGCCGTGCCAATTTTTGCTCGAGCTAAATTACAATACCATATACTGTTGATGTACTGCCGTGAGCAATGCTTAACTAAATACAGCAATAGCGTAGTTTTAGAAAACAAAAACATTCTGCAGAGACATGTGGCAAAGATGTGTTTTTTTGGGGGGGTGGGGTGTAAATGTTGTTTTGGGCATTTCGTACCATTCAGAGATGGGTACTGTTGGTACTCGTAATGCTCCACCTTACGCTGTAGTTCCACTGTATATGTGCTTCAGTTTTTACTGGACACTGTGGGTTTTTGCCTGAACAGAATGTTCCAAATGCTCTTCTCCCCCCACTCACCCCTCACTCTGA
Organism: Polydactylus sextarius; assembly: GCA_016801845.1. NCBI lineage: Eukaryota > Metazoa > Chordata > Actinopteri > Polynemidae > Polydactylus > Polydactylus sextarius. The sequence goes on from CM028909.1 coordinate 15,079,797, forward strand.
GGCCAGTATGACTTTAGCTTTTTTTCATCGCATGGACTCCTTCTATTACAGCTTCCACCTATATATGTATACAGTCCACACACACACTACACTTGTATTACCTGTTTGACATCAGACTTGAAACTATTTCAACTCTTCTGTCTAATAGCACTTCCTCAGCCTTTCTCAGCTACAAAGCTTTTTGAAAATATGTCACCCTTGTTTACGATTTATTAGTTTTAAAAACAGATGATATTTTTAATTATTATTTTAATTAGTGGTTTGGAATCAGGTTTGTAATAGAATGTAAACCTACTTGTTTTTCTGCTCTGCTTTCAGATGATGCTGAAGATGCCACCGTCAACAAAATTGCGTAAGTGAAAACCTGTAATGTTTAACTGACCCAGGCGCTTACGTTGATTAATATCAGTGTGAATGACTGAGTGGATTCCTTAGTCAGCATGACATGACACAGCCTAAAGCCGTTATTGCTCCAGATTTATTGCACCTGTGTGTTCATGTGGTTGTTGTTTGGGACGTGGCTGCTTCAGTGTCACTGCGCCCTTTGTCCCTACACGCTGTCACTGCTTTACCTCTTCCAAGGCCATTGGATTTTTTTTTTTTTGTTAATCTGAGACTAAACACAAAGTCATGTGACCTCACTGACGACCTGTCTCCCTTCTTCTCCCAGGTTGTGGTTGTGTACATTCACCCTCTCTGTTGCAGTTTGTGCTGTGCTCCTTCTCCCCATCTCTATATTATCCAACGAGGTGCTGCTCACCTTCCCACAGAGCTACTACATGCAGTGGCTCAATGGATCTCTCATTCACGGTACCGTCTTTTGTTTTTAACAACTTCAAAACAGCTAAACAACTACTGATATCACTTCTCTTGGAAATCTGGGTTAAATTTAATGAGGATCACTGGTAATAACCTCCAAATCAATACCACACAGGCGTGTGTCCAAACAGAGGCCGATAATTACTACGGAAAGCGGTGCTGTGACCTTCCTGTGTACGCCATGTGTTCATGTTTGCAAATATTAGCCCAACTGGTCCAGTCGAGCACTTCATCTGTAACCAAATGACTGTTTTTTCTTTTTTACTGGGTAGCCAAGATGTAAACACTTTTTAATGTGAAGAATATTTTGATGATACTTGATATACATTATTCCAGTTCTTGATCATAATTACACTTTTTTATTGGCAATGTGGCTGCCAAGTTACGCTGTTTGGTAGAACTATGCCTCATGGTGGTTTTCAGTGGTACTGCTGAAATGCTTCACTGCAATTTTAACCATAATGAGTGTTTGTACTGAAAACTAATATTTGGAAAATCTCTCCTTCTTTATTGTCAGGCTTGTGGAACCTAGTTTTCCTTTTCTCCAATTTGTCCCTGGTCTTCCTCATGCCCTTTGCCTACTTCTTCACTGAGTCTGAAGGATTTGCAGGTTGCAAAAAGGTAGAAGTTTTGGCATTGTCATACAAAAAATGGCAGCTTTTGACTTGGAAAGGATCATGGATGATTTTACTGCGAATTGTCAACATCTGCGTTAGAACCTGTTTTTATCACAATATCTGCATTTGTGCATGTAGGGCGTGATGGCACGGGTGTATGAAGCAGTTGTGCTGCTGTTGCTGCTGGCTCTACTTGTGCTTGGCATTGTGTGGGTGGCATCAGCCCTCCTCCATGACAACATAGCTAGGAAGAGCCTCTATGGTGAGTCACCTGCATCATACCTGAAGATCCTTCACTGATAACAGGCTTTACTGTTTTGATAGAGTTGCTTATATTGTCTTTATGTGAATTTCAGACCTGTGGGAGTATTATCTTCCCTACTTGTACTCAGGCATCTCTCTGTGTGGAGTGTTGCTACTTTTGTGTAAGTATATGTTAATCATAATTACTTCACCAGCTCAAACCCATAAAAGCTTCATATTACCATGTGTGTGCTTCTCCCCTCAGTGTGCACTCCCTTTGGCTTGTCACGAATGTTTAGTGTAACTGGCAGCCTACTGGTCAAACCACGGGTGAGTCACTAACCTTATATCTAGAATAATATGTTAACAAGCTTTACTAAATACTAACACTTAATCATGCTGTGTTCACAGTCTGTATTGCATATATTAATTCCAAGCACGTTTTAAGGAAAAGTGTGCTGACTAAGTGAAGCCCATTTTTGATGGAGCTGTAGACGCATACTATTCTCCCACAAAGGAAACGGATGAGCCTGTCACATCTGGAAAAATTAATGATAAATTGTAGTTGGTGGTGAAACGGCTATAAAAAATTGTGGAAAAAAGAGTTAAATACTATTAAAAAATATTTAAAAGTCTGCAGATGAAGTTATAATGGTGGTACAGTCAGGTCAGGATACTGGTCATTAGTTTTGTGAGTATTTACTTGTACCAAAGCATCAGACAGTTAGAAATGTTGAGCAGATGATGGTTCAACAATTTCTGCTGAGGACATGACTGCATATACCAGGTCCTTACACTCCATCCATCCAAATATTAACATCATGTTGCCCATAGAGGAAAAAACAATGGATCATCAACATTAATAGAAATGGTCCTCTGCGTGCAAGAATTCATATTAAATTATCTTTCAATTATTAGAATTTTTAATTAGCATTAAGATGGACAGACCAACCACCAGCCGTGAGCAATGCTAAAAAGGCTGATTTCTCCTGATACAGACTTAAAGTGAATTGTTCAATGGCTGCAAACTGTAATTTCCTCATTCATCTATTTATCATGTCCTCTGCAGCTGTTGGAAGATGTAGACGATACACTGAGCTGCAACGCATTTGAGGAAGATTCGCTCTCCAGGAAACTGAACTCTCCAGGTAAGAGGGATTTTAAGATTCTCTGAGATTTTTTGATGATTCATTTGACTAATTGGCTTTTTTTTTTAATGTGTCATGCCGTTTTTTTCCTCTTGTTTTACCGAAGGCGGTACGTCATGCTGGGTCAAACTGAATATGGAGGCGATGAAAAAAGAGTACCAAACAGCCCGGAGCACTCGCATCGCGCTGGGTAAGACTGACTGAACAGGCTGCTCTCTGCTGGGTTTCTCACACAGTGATAACATTATAAAGTCATTTTGTGCTGTACATTCATTTGTTGCTGTTGCTTTTCTCTTTATTTTTTTTTCTACTGTTTTCCCCACAGAGACACGTAGGAAAGCATCCCCATGGCAGCGAAACTTGGGCTACCCACTGGCCATGCTTATGCTCCTTGCATTGACGGTACACACTTATCAGTAAAATCACTGCTGCTACTACAATTTTATTAGTTGACAGAGATGATTGTTTTTAATACATGACTGCTATTCATGTGCCTTCAGGTGATGTGTGTGCTGATGGTCTGTTTTAATGTGTTGGAGTTGCTCCTGGATGAAACAGCTTTGCCCAGAGGAATGGAGGTGAGGATTTTGCTATAAAGAAACCGTGAGTGAACATGTTTGTACAACAGCCAGTCACCTGTGCACACTGAATTTTGTGTGACTTTTATGCATTTCAGGACCCTCACCTGGGAATGGCGTCCTTCTCTATGTTTGGCTCGCTGGGTGCGGCGGTTCAAGTCGTCCTCATCCTGTATCCTTCCATCTCACTTGCAGAAAGTCATGACACTTTCTGCATGATAACAGAAGGTGTTATGACCAGATTAACTGTGACTCAGCTGGCAACAGGTTTTTTTTCATGTTTGACCAATGTGTGTGATGCTGACTCAAGCGGTTACATTCATACTTTAAAGACATTTACTTTACTTTCTGGATCCAGGTTACCATGAATAGGAATGTGTTATTATTTTTTTCAGTATTTTCTTTAACATTTTTGTCAGCTACCTGATGGTATCCTCAGTGGTGGGTTTCTACAGTTCTCCTCTCTTCACTAGCCTCCTGCCTCGTGCACAGGACACTAACCTAACACAGGTACTTGGCAGCCAACGTTACTATGTATATAATCTGACAGTGATATTTGTATATATAAAGAGAAACATGTAGTAACTTATGAATTTCTCTTTCTTTCAGATAATTGCGAATTGTGTTTCACTTCTTATCCTGAGCTCTGCATTGCCAGTCTTTTCACGCACACTTGGTAAGGATGTAATAAAGAATAGGTTCATTATTTATCCCAATTCCATTCTACACTCTTGTACTTAAATGTTGAGTACAGAGTGTGCACGTAGTGGAAAAAACAACATTAAATATTCTTTAAAAGTCAATGTACCCACCATGTTGGTGTATGCTATTTTCCTGCAGTGCAGTGTATAAAAGATATTGGTAAGCTATCTACAGCTGCAAAAAAAACCTAAAACTCTCTTTACTCGCTTTTAATGTTATGTAGATATCTTGTAGTGAAACAGCGAACTGTGATTGGTGGTATGTAGCACATAGTGTCTACAATCTCTCAGGAGTAAATTAACATTTCACTTGTAGTTGTAGTAATGTCCGCAAGAGGGCATTTGTACGCCATGAATACTGTTGCTGCAAGCGAGCATTGGCTTGAGCAACTGATTCACATGTGTAACATTGTCTCTGGTCTACATTGTGGTAGGAATCACCCGCTTCGATCTACTGGGAGACTTCGGTCGCTACAACTGGCTCGGGAACTTCTACATCGTCTTCCTGTACAACATGCTGTTTGCTGGTCTCACCTCAGCCTCCCTAATCAAAACAGTCACATGGGCAGTTCAGAGAGAGCTCATCCGTGCCTTTGGTCAGTTTACTTTCACTTTGAATTTATAAAACAAGACTTCCTATTTGCTTCCCTGTATTTTTTTTTTCAGTGGTCTGATTATGTCGTGCTTAAATTTTGTTGCACTTGGATAGCTGTGACATAAGTTTTCCCACCTTTGGCCCCATTTCCCAATGGGCTGGTCTCTCTTCCTCAGATAGAAAGAATACAATTCATTCAGGAAAGTGTAAAGGGACAAGAGGAGAGTCGGGTCCCCTTGGGGACCTTCAGGCACACTGCCCCAGACCCCTCGTGGCATACACACCCTCTAACCCTCCACCCAACACAAACAAGCACTCAGCGCATGGCCACGCCAAACGCACACACATATACACGCAATCCCCTTCCTCACAGTGCAGATAGCATCTCTACACCGTGGCAGCTCTTTTGCACTTTCCCATTGCCTTCCAACTTACTTTTGTTCTGTGATTAATAGACTTTCTTTTTACCTAAATATCTATTTTTTTCTTAGCTTTGCAAGTTTTGTGCTCTTTTGATAGTGTGTAATACTAGTCTTTTTTTTTTTTTTTTTTTTAACAGGTCTCCACAGACTGCCTTTGACTGTGTCACGGTCTACTGTCCCCTTCAGACTCCTCCTGGCCAGTGGACTCTCTAAAATCCAGTGATGTCTCCTTCTCATTACTGCCTTTCCTAACTTCTATAAACTGAGCCACTTCAATTGTGCACCTGTCGGATTAAATGCATTGGCAGTTCAGTCCCTGTGCCAGTCGGTACACGGGTTGGGTCGCACATTTGATGAGACTGGAGAAGGCAATAAATCTGTTTGTGTTTGTCCAGTGGGGACTCTCCTTAAAGCTGTTTAATGGCCAATTTGAGGGAGCAAAGCTGTGCAGTTACCTGACTGCAAGGACAAGCGCTGGTACAACCCGTTAGCCGAGTCATAGTTATGACTGGAACAAGGGGAAAAAGGATTACAGTCATTGTGGCAATCCTGCTATAGTGGACAATAAACGGAGCAAGGCCCCCTGCAGTCCTGTTGCCTTATGAAAAGAGGATTCATCAGACGACGGTTGACTCCGTTAACTTGTGAAAGTCAGCAGAGTTATTTTGAAATATTACTTTGTGGCTGTGACATAATTTCCCTTTCCTGCTTCAGGTTGATTGAGTGCTCTTGCTTTCTTCGTGGCTTCCCTACACTTTCCTCTCCTAGGCTGCACCACTATTTTAAGATTGGGAATCTTACTTCCATGTGTTTGGTGGCGCAGTCTGCAACAGTGTTATGTTAGTAAATGAGAGGAAGTTGTTATTGGGGGCAAGTAGGACACAGAGTACCTTGTCTATCTGTGGATCCACTGGTTACACAGGGAATATATGATATGATAGTGAGGTCATAGTGTCAGAGCTCTTTTACAAACCCAGTTTACTTAGAAGAATGTAGAATTATGAACATTTTCTGGGAGTGATTTATTATTGAGCAGGGTTTTTTTTCTTTTCTTTTTTTTTCAGAGGACGGTAATCTTTTTGAGTCTAAAGACTAGTAAACAATTTAAGAAACGCACTAAAAATAAAGCTTTACTTTGCCTTGTGCAAGACCTTTGAATGCCATTTAAAACTTTCTAGAACAACTTCTGCCTTAGACCAATCAAACTGTGAATTCTTTCGAATTTGTGTGGGAACGTGCAATATTTTATTAGTAAAGAAGCACACTTTTAACTTTTGACATCATCAAAAGTAATTTCTTAATTTTCCTGTATGCTTTCTATTTTCTGTGAAATATTTTTTCCATCTCATTCCTCTTTGTTGGACATAGAAAATAGAGAATATGTGACTATCAATCCACGTGATCCTTTAGGGTGTTAGTTTTTTATATTTCAATAACCCATATTCCTGTTATGTTTATTATCCTCGATGTGTTGGTGATCCTGTCACCGTTTATTATTGCTGCTGTATCAGCAGGTTAACAGCATTTTGGTTTGACCAGCAGGGGACAGTGTCTCTCAAACACATCATCCTCAGTGTTGTGTGAGTGTCTCTGTCTCTCTCTGGTTAGGTATTATATATGGAGCACTCAAAGGTTTACTCATTTCACATTTTTCTGGGAATTTTCATGTGGTTTTGGGAACACAGTGTTTATAACGTACAGTTTTATTATTATTTATGGACATTTTGGGATCTATACTTCACATGTTGATCTTGACAGGATTTTTAACAGGTGATTAAAAATGTTGAATGTGATACAGTTGAGACAAAGCATCTTTAGAGTTGTTCTCAAAGATTTAAAAAAAAAAATGTGTTCACTGTTTACTTTGAAAATGCTCTGATGTTTCAGATATTCTTAAAACTGAATTGTTCAGCATCATCGGTTTATGAACAGAAAGCAATAAAATGTTTGTGTTTTTAACTTTGTGTCCTTTACGATACACATCGAGACGCCTTTTTCCCATAAATAGTTTTCTTTGATGCCGTTACATGTTTGTTACATTTTATGAAATCAAACTACAGGACAGATCTGATGTGGCCTGTGGTGGGTGTGTGTGATTGCTGTTGGTGTCTGTCCTCTACGTCCCTCCACCCTTTTGTTGCACTTCTTTAATCAGCAGTAGAAGAAAGCCATATTTTGGTCTGTCTGTCAGCAGTGTCCAGCCACGACGCCACTACAGCCGTGGCCCACGCTTTCCCAGCACCGATGCAAGTGTCAGATAAAAACTCTGCAAATCAGGACGAGAGGCGACATTCACTCACATTCAGTTCCTCACACCACCACCACCCACCTCCTTTCTTCCATCCCTTTTCCTTGCCTATTGTTCATTTCCTCATCTCATTTTTCTGAAGTCAGTTCAAGAAAACCCCAGCTCTGATTAATTTCTCCCTCTTGATTTTTGTTTGCATTTCTTGTTTTGTTTTGTTGGATGTTTTAATTGAGCTTATTTTGTTTTCGCGCTGTTTCCTTTGCTTTAAAGGAAATGAACTCAAATGTCGCCGTAACATTACTTGCACATCTGGAGACTGGTTACTCTCTGAGGAAGTGACACATAAGCCACAGTCGAGCTGTGTGTATGAGCGAGCGGTTAGTGCATTATCAGTGCGTCTTGAAGGAAAAGAGTTTGCTCGGTGTCATTTAAGTTTGAACAAACCCAGACTGATGCTGTCAGCTGTGGGGCTAAGAAATGGTGATACAGAGAGTGAAAACAATTCATATAATACAGTCATTCACAATTTTCCTTGAGATACGACTTGGGAAGCATGTTTAGACAGGATACTTAAACATTACTGAGTGAATATAAACTCTTCTACTAGTAAAATACAACAATAGTGTAATCTGCGCCAATACACCAAGACCTGTCGCCCACTCCCTGAACTGAAATTCTCCTTGATTTTAAAGAAACAATGCCACAACTGTACTGCTAAAAGTCTGTCTGGATGCCACACTGCTGGAGAAACACTACTGGAGAAATGGTGCACAATTTGTGCCATTTGTGTGTGTTAAGCCTCCTGGCTTATTAAGGCAGATAGATTGGATGATTTTTCTCTATAGAAACAAATTGTACACACACTGGCACTATGAAGCAACCCAACATATCGGTCTTAACCTTGGATTTCGTTGAAGAAACATTAGTGTAGCACCTCTCCCTGCAGCAAAATATTAAGGGTTGATAAACGTGCAATCAAAGTGTCCCAGCAGTCCCACTTTATTGGACTGGTTCTTGGGCATATCGGGGACAAGGCAGGAGACAGGCAGTTTGTAATGGGATGAGATAGGCTATCTTTATTGTCAAAACATAAGAATGAAGGGGGGAAAAAGACACAGATTAGGTTTCCTGACAGTCGGCCGTTTGAAGTTCATGCCAAAATGCATTAGGGGTTCTTATTCCCTCATTTGTACACTTGCAAATACAGAACCACTCACAGGAAAAGGCGAGACTTGCTCCCTAATCAACTGATAATGGGTCATACTGTCCATTTGCAATAGCAGCCCGCCATCCTGCCTGCACACTCATGGCACACTTGCTTCACACAGTTGACTGGCACTGGCCTTTGCTTCGTTGGGTCTGGGTGAATGATGTGATATCAATTCTTTTTAAAAAAAAAAAAAAAAAAAAAAAAAATTAACATATAATATCATAATTTAATTCACTTTAACAGAGCTATTTCAGCATACAGTGTGTGATCTATACAATGTATATTATCCTTTTTTTCTAAAACAAGGTATAGCATCATATCTGACCTTTGACTTGCTTGTCTGAGGCCAGGAAGTTCCACCCTTCTCAGTCTATTGTCCACTTCAGTGCAGCATCGCCTTAACTTTCAAACGCTGTGTGTGGCTGAACAAAGCAGCTTTAACCTGGATTCAACACATTTACTGACATTTTTTTTTACATCTCCTTATATGATACAGGCAGTGTGAGGTGTATCATTTAACTTACGATGCAGTTAAATACATAAGCCAAGAATCATCCAGTGTGTGCAGCCACATCGCAATGCACCACCCTACCTCTTCCTGCGCTGATAACACAGTGAGAGACAGTGGAATGGGTGGTGTAATGGTGGGCTGAAAGAAAGGACGGGTGTATTGTGTGTGTATGTGTGTGTGTGTGTGTGTGTGTGTGTGTGTGTGTGTGTGAGCAGGGTGGGAGGGTGGCTAGGTGTCAGTTCCTTGACTTTCCTTTTCCCCCCACAATCCCTCTAATGGCCTCCATCTGAGGAAGTGAATCCTGCAGAGTGTCTATTCAGCTCCATGAGACAAGACAAACACTTGAGATGTCAAAGCCAGCATTGTTTCAAAACCTAATTTTATGACAAATGAGTCATTTAAAAAAAGAGCTTGTAATCATACTGTCATCTTAGGATGAAAGTGTGTATGAGCAGTATTTGGAAATTACAAGCCAGTTTTGTGTGTGTGAGTGTTTTTCACTAATATTTGCACATATATATTATACAAAAACCTGGTTTTGCAGAAATGTACAGTCTTGGCCCACCGGCTCAGGTGTTACCATTTGGAAAGTACAAACAAGGCTAGTTTAACCCCGGCAGGAAAGATCTCATTTTCTGTGCTATGGCTTTGCAGGAAACCAAACCATTCATCCAGCCATGTACTCCCATCCTGCAATGGGGGAGTAAAATACTAAGAGCCAGAAGAAGGCAGGGGAGGTAGGGGAAGGCAGGGGGGGATAGGGGCACCAAAATAAAAACTAATAATAATGACTTTGCTTCCTTCCTTTTCCTTTCATGTCTGATGGAAATCTCTTCTTTTGTATGGCTTTGAAAAGAAACTTTTGTGTTGGTAATTACAGATATGAAAGTGTTTGTTGCTCTTTTTTTTTTGATTGAGTCATTCCTTGTATTTATCATGAGGGCCGATATCTGTCATCTGTGTTGCTCGGGTCAGACGTGAGCCTTCTTCTATGTTTATCATGAGCACAGGAAGATGCAGCTTCACCTTGCCACCCCTCCCTACAACATCCTGGGATCTTCTGGAAACTTCTCTAACAAGGGATGCACTTTCATGGTCACTGTGGAGCTCAGTGACCTATTCGTCATGCCCCGCACAAAAAGCGAGTGCATTATGGAAACATTTGCAGGTGCTTTTTGGGTAAGAATGTAATTTTCTGTGACGTCAAGATTCCTTCCTAGTAGTGATTTATTCTCGAAGCATTTTTACCATACAAAACCACAAATTGTCAAGATATACACTGACACAAAACTGTAAACTTCTATGTACTTAGGGAGCTCTGTTGTGAGTGGGCGTGAGTTTATTTGAAACAAAGTCACTGTAAAGGAACTGGCCATGATGCATTGGATCTTCAAGTGTTCCAGGAAGCCAGAGATAGGCTAGTGACACACTACGACCTTTAATCCGCCATAAATTTCAACTTCCGTATGTGATTACACACGTCAGATCCCTCATACTTGCCGATTCTTTTCTTTTCTGCTGCCTCTTCGACATTATCTGACACATTTTATGACTCTCCCAGCTATTGTTCTGAGATGGATAAAAATAATATGTTCATGTGGACAGTGGGTGTTTCCAGAGTAGAGGTCTTGGGTGCACGAGTTTCAGGGATGGGGGATGGAGGGGGGGGTGTCAGGATCAGCTCCCCAAACACAGGAAGGTAGCACTGTAAGTCACAGTCAGAGGGTGTCAAGGCTGGACACTTGCTTTCCCTCTTAGACCCTGACCTTCAACTCTGTCTATTAATAACAAGCGGACAGAGACATCACAGTTGACCCATCCACTCTGATGGGTGGGATGAGCAAACACAAGCAAGGGCATGTTAGTTCAAAAATAGTCAGTTATCATGAGTTTATATTTTCAAGTGGTCAAATATACCTCATATAAATTGATGTCTAAATTATCTCAACATCCATGTTTGATAAGTTTTAGAAAATTATGTTAAGTATTTATTTAACTCTGCAGTTTGTTGCTGAATGCATTTTATGTACCATACATTTTTAATAAGGTGGAGGGTGTGGTGTTGGTGGTGGTGGTGGTGGGGTCATTGTGTTACCATAAGCAGGCTAATCATATGTCCTTTGTAAGGTTGAATTGGAGGCGTGTGCTGTTGCACTGTGTGCGCGCAGAGGAAGGGAGGGCAATCAGGTCCTGACGTTAATAAGACCCAATGGCTGGTGCAAGGTGGCCAGGATCGCTGAAACGCGACAGAAGACGGTGGACGAAAGAGACGAGGAGGAAGAAAAAAAAACAAAAAAAAAAACAGTCACAACACAGACGTTTCTGGATGGACAAAGAGGATGAGAGCGCCACCGGAGCGTCCGTAGGAATTGCAGGGAACCGTCGGGCTTCAGCCGCGCGTCACTCTGTGAGTCTCTACAAGGGGAACTGCGTTTTTTGGCGAGAGAAGCGGTAAGTGAGCAGAAACCCACAAAAATACACCTGCGTCGAGACAGGCACCTCCGAGGGAAGGACGTGCGAAGATGACGTTGAGTTCTCAAGAGACTTAAAAGCACCTGATACTCGCTCAAACCTTTGGTCACAAGTCTCACAGAGCTTTTTATTTTATAGAAGCAAAGAAATTTTGTGCAAAACTTTAAACTTTAAAACCAAACTTTAAATTTCAACCTGTCAGATCATCCATTGGTCTGTTGCGTCTTGTCATCAAAACAGCAAACTCAGAGTCAGTGTATTTTTTCTTCTTCTTCTGATCAAAGCGTGAATACAGTAACAAATATATCCCAACATTTTGTACGTTTTTGTGATTAAAATAATAATCACAAAATAAAACTGATACTCCATGATTTGGAATGGACCGAGGTTTGATCTTCATTCACACGCTGTCACACACCTGGAACTGGGCTATCACTGTAGGCACTGTGAGCCACTGACCTGTGGGAGCCCCAACCCTCCCCAATGAAGCAATCCTGGTGGGCCCGACTGGCACAGCCCAGCCTGCTTGCTGCCTGGACCTGTATATGGCTGGTGCAGGGATGCGGACCAGGCCCTGGGTACGGCAGCCGCCCCAGGCCCAAGAGACTCACAGCCATGCACTACAAGCAGTTTTTCCCCAACTTCTCAGAAAACAACCTCGGGGCCAGCGGGCGAGCAGAGGGCAAGATCACACGCAACTCTGAACGTTTCAATGAACTTGTGTGCAACTACAACCCAGACATTGTCTTCAAAGATGAGGAGAACACCAATGCAGATCGCTTCATGACCAAGGTGAGACTGGTGTGGGATTGTTAATTAAGTTCATTTTGTTGAGAGGAAAGATTCACTGCATCACTTGTTTCCATTAATCCCAGTGATACATGGTAACTGTTGCATGGTAAGTTCACTAAAGGGGCAGTAGGACAGACAATCAGATGCAGATTGACTTGGTTGCTCTCACTGTTTTTTTTCTCTCCTGATCCTTTTCCAGACAAAACCTCTTCTAGATGATTACCCACATTTAAATATGGGGACAGAAATCGGTTGAGATGTCATTCTCCGCCAGTGCAGCATGGCACCTGCAAAACAAAACCCTATAACCTTGTTCATTGTTTGCAGAACTCTTCACTGCTTGCCCTTGTCAGGCGCTTAACTCACAAACAAATGTTCAACACAGAGTGTATAAGTTTTAACCAAACTTCCCCTCCCTTTTCTTGAGATAAGAAGATCAGGATGTAATTCAACACTACCTCTTAAGAGACTGAGTTCTCCTTCAGGAACACTTCCTTTTAATCTTTAACTAAAGTCTTTTGTTATTGGAAATAAAACTATTCTTATGGCAGGTTCTCAGTGTGCCTGCCAGGAGAAATATCCAGGCCTTGCATTTAAACCTGAATTCCTGATTGTTTACTTGGGATGTGTATATGAATTTAAATATTGTGCCGAGGAAAGACAATTGGCGGCCAAGAGGATTTAAGATGTGGGCAGGGAGATGAACAACTTTTCGACAAAACATTTTGAATGCCGCTGGGTGTCTTGACACTAGGATGTCTCTCTGTTTCAGTTCCTGTGGCTTTTTTGTGATTGTTTCGGATATGAATCTGTCTTATTCCTCCTTCCGCGAATGAGTTTTTGTGATGGAAATCTGAGGTTGTATATGTGTGCCCTTTTGATGCCCAGTGTGAGTGTGTGTACGTGTGCATGTGCCCCTCTTTTGCCCAGATGTGAAAGGCGCTCTTTGTACATCATGTGGAGACTCGGAGGGGTCGCCTATACAAAATTCCCGCCTGCTGAAGTAATGGCACCGTCGGAAAAGCGACTATTGTAGTTCTGACAATGAAACGCCTCTCTTCAATGGCACTGCGAGAAAAATGTACCCAGTTTTGTTTTTTGCCTGTCTTGCTTTCTCACTCTTGGTGTCACATTCTCATGTCTATGCCCATACATTCTTCCCCCATGGCCTCTCTCTTTACTCCCAACCTCAACTCTCTCCAACGCTGCTTTCTTCTCACCCAACTTTTCTCAAACTCTCACACTCTGCAACACCGCCTTTCTCTCTCTATTTGTTTCAGCTGCAATTCAGCTGCAAGATAAGCATTATTCAGTTAATTTTAGGCCAAGAGACTGGCCGCATCACAAGTGACGATGATGAGTGTATCATTTAGGATGCTGGCGTCATAATTTTTCAGCCTGATATTTTGTGACAATGCTGACACAGTCTGTAATATTACAGCCTACGCGGGTGTTAAGAGTCACTGTGCACATTTCTGATCAAATGTCTCAGGGGTGAAACAGAGAAACTCATGCCTGGAACAATCTGGAAAGGCAGAGAATGGCTTTGATTATTCTGTCACCCTGTCGAAAAGGTCAAGGAATGTGCCAAACTGGCTACAGTAGCTTTGTTCTTGTACTGCAATTGTCTGAGCAAGGTTGAGATGGACTTTAGCAGAGGAGAAGAGGAATTGCAAGATAATGCCAAGTAGTCATAACCTGGGTGCAGGGATGAAATTCTGGGGTCATTTTTTCTAAGTTGTGCTAAAATCTGTCTATATACTGAGAGCAGAGGCACATACTGTACATACCTCTTGAATTCTTGGTGCCAATCCCCCTGTTAATAAATGATTACAAGTCTCTGTCACTTCTACTTAAGTTAGGTTGAGTCGAGACACCTTTCACTGTACATTGCACATACTGCAATATTGTCTTGAAATTAACCTGAGAATACAATTTTTTTCTGTATTTTCTCACAATTTTTCAACACCTGTAGCAAATCTATCCAAAGATACAAGAGAAAAACTAATACACACAACACAATATACCTACGCCTACGAGAGTAATAAAAGAGACGGGAAATACACATTCATCCAAAATATTGTACATCACGCTGTGATGAGAGCAAACTAGTATTGGGATTCAGTTTTGCAGTATCTAAACCCAATCTTAATCTTTAATTCCTTATTGGTATTTTGAAATACCGTACCATAAATTTACCCACTTTTTTCTTTAAAAAAGCAAAAGTTATAAGTATCCTACAATCTAGAAGTTCTAATATTGACAATTTTACAGATATATTACATATTTCGTAGAGGGTAGTACGATTTATTGTAACTGAAGGCTGTGTATGTTTTTGATAATGAAGACAGAGAAGATAAAATATTTAATAAAAGAAACTGGGCATTTTACCAATTTACCTGGAACCTGGTATTGGAACCCAACTGTACATGTGAACGTAGTTTTCCTACAATAACTTGGAACGCATATTTGAATCTGATGTAAATCAGAGCAACTTATTGATGAATTCTTACATTTTTAAACATATATTTATAGCTTAAATTAAACACATTTGGTTCAAATCTATGACTGAAAAATGTCCTGGCCAGGAGATTTTTTCACGTTGTCTTTGCTCTCTCTCAATACTAAATAACTGTATTTGAGGTAAACTTTTTGAAGTTTTCTCAAACATATCTTTATGCACATATCTGTACTGAAATTTACTGTTTGATATATATTGTCCAGCTAATTAGATAGTACTGTTCCAAACTGATGACCTCTCTTTCATTTTGTTCTAGCGATGCAAGGACTGTTTGAACAGGTTGGCTATAGCAGTAATGAACCAATGGCCAGGGTTGCACTTGCGTGTGACAGAGGCCTGGGATGAAGATGGTCACCATCCCTCTGGCTCTCTGCACTACGAAGGCCGAGCTGTGGATATAACCACTGACGACAGAGACGCAGAGAAGTATGGTCTCCTCGCCCAGATGGCTGTAGAGGCCGGCTTCGATTGGGTCCACTATGAGTCCAAATATCACATCCACTGCTCAGTAAAAGCCGGTAAGTTTAAAGTTTCAACAAAGATCATGTTGTTAACTGTGTCAAATGTCATCAAATTACCATTTTGTATATCATGACATTTAGGACAAAAGGAGAAGATAATCTGTTTAGTCATCTTGGCTTTTTCTGCTGACCTTCCTGCAGATCACTCTGTTACAGTGGAAAAAGGAGGCTGTTTCCCAGGCTGGGCCCGGGTGACTGTAGCTGGAGGTGGGCAGAAGAGCCTGTCATCACTGGCTCCTGGGGACAGAGTCATGGCCCTGTCTGGGACAGGCCAAGTTGTGTTTAGCCAAGTCATCCTGTTTCTGCACCAGGACCAAGAAAGCTGGTCTACTTTTCTGTCTCTGGAGACAGACGATAGCCATAGATTGGCCCTCACTCCACATCACTTGGTATTTTTAGCCGCCCATTGCGGACTTGACAGCAGCGAGTACCAGGCTCAGTTTGCTAGCAGAGCTAGAACAGGAGACTGCGTCCTCATCCACACAGCGGAGGGTCACGTACGTCCATCTCGAATCATCTCAGTGTCGGTAGAGGAGAGTATGGGAGTGTATGCACCCTTGACAGATGCTGGGACTTTGTTTGTGGATGGAGTGCTTGCATCCAGCTACGCACTGGTGGAGCATCACAGACTCGCACACTGGGCGTTTGGACCCATGCGCCTCCTCTACTCATTCAGTCAACTACTTTGGGGAGAGATAACAGAAGACCAGCAGACCACTGACATCGAAACAGTTCGCACTAAGACTCCATTTCATTGCAGTACTTTGTCCACACATGACAAAGCAGGTTTATATGTGAATAATGGTATTCTGAGCAAACGAAACAATCAGAGTGAACCTCTGAGGGTGAAATCCAAAGAAGAGCACTCCACAAAAAGACAGACATCAAATGTGCACTGGTATGCGAAACTACTGTACAGCTTTGGCTGTGTCTTTTTAGACTCCAGCTTATTTCATCCTTGAAAGCCTAAAACTATAGACTTAATACATGTCATGCTGCAGTTTTAATACATTCACACTACTACTTCATGTTCTTTTTTACAATAAATTAAAAGCATTAGGTCGGCGTACTTGTTTTTTCACTATTGTTTGTGTTATAATCTATCATAATGATATATGCTTATACATATAAAGACACAGATTGTGTGAGCAGGTTAATATGGACTTGGTAAAACTGAAATGACTGTATTATAGACTTATTTGTACATCAAGTTACTTCTTTTCTATTACAGTTAAAATATATATAAATATGTTATTCTGATGCAATTGGAATTAATTTTCCTACAACAATAGAAACTCTATTTTTGTACTTTCTGAATCATAATATATAAATGTTTCAATTTATTACAATAATTTCACTACACGTACTGTATGTTCTTATGTGTTTCCTTGTCATAAATCGAATTAAAATTCCAGTTATAAAGCAACACTCCTAAGAAGAGAAGTTAATTTTATTTGTTTGCCTTTTGCTTGTTTGGGAAAAAATGGAAGTTGCTTTGCTGTGTTAAACATCATTTTCAGGACCCATAGTTGAGCATTATGTATGTTACAGTGTTCAATCCCTGTGGAAATCCAGTCTAAGGGGTTTACTGGTTAATAAAAAGCCCAGACGCACTTAATATTCCCCACACTGTGCCACCACCTTGACTTTATCACAGGCACAGACTTTATCGCACAACTACTTCCAGGGAGTTTTCACGTGTCTTACGGTCCTGGAGGAAACTTCTACTGCTACTAATCAATTGCGGTCAAAAGAACTTTATCTGTTAGTGTTGTAGTAGAATGCATTATGTCCACACCTTTAATAATGCGATTACTTACAGCCTCCACACCTGTACCAGTTTGTACAGTAAAGTTTGACAAGCAATTTTTCATTTGACCTACACTAATTGTTTTATGAAATACAACTTTTCAAAAAAGATTCATAATAATATGCAGGTCTGAGCTCATGGCGATACAAGAAGTCCAGGGTTATACACCCCCTTGTGGAGGATCTGATATAAACCTTGTGAATTTCATTTAATGTCATTTCCAAAATTTCCCCATGCGCTTAATTACTTCCTCAAATAAAGAACTCTGATGTTGAAAATGGTTTGATTTAAAATATAATAGTTGTTATTTATTGGTAATATCCAACTACATGTACCATCTCTTCTACAGCCAGACGATGCAGTACATATTTGAGTGGAGCATTAAACACTTAATTATCAAAAACTCAAACAGATCGAACCACATCTGATAAAATGTGTCCTTTCTCTTGTGCTAGTTCAACTGTAAAAAATCACACATTGCATTCTCCTCTTCTGGTTTATATTCTCTTGTAAACATCTGTGGAGGTATTCTAGGGGATTATCCTTGAGATACAGGAGGCAGATGGGAAAGCATCCGCTCTATTGACTGACCAATAGGAGAGGTCTGCTGTCCTAATACCACCCTCTATTTACATCCATTGGCCAATCAGTCACTGTCTTCCAACCAGTCTCAGCCTCCCAAAATCTAATCCAATCTCACTAAAGCTGAATGGGGAGTTAACTAATCCAGCAAGGGGGACCAGTAATAACCTGTTTTCAAAAATGAAAAGCTCCACACTACACATTCAAACAAAGAAATTTGCAAACCGTGTAAAAATATTTACTTTGTAAAATATGTGTTACCAGGCTTGAGCATCAATTATCAATAATTGATGAGGCACTCTGAAATGGAAAGGTACATCAGGATTCAGAAAATTTTCATGGTCTCATGATGAAAACGAAAAGAATTAAGTTGATATTGTTTGAGTGGCAAAACAATAGAATTTATCACTTAGTTGTTGTTTATAATTCAGGGAACAACCACAAAAATCTGTGATTTAAATGGAAATTAAACCTTGTTTATTCTATAAATACATCTATATTTTATTGTTTATATAAAACTAACCATTTAATGGGTACTACAGATCATCCCCTGCAGCGTGCTTGTCCCTTGTCTTCAGTAGTGAATAAAATATATATCTGTCCATCTATTTGTGTGAAATCACTAGCATTACCTTCACATTAAAAACATTTAGCAGATGCTTTTCTTTACAGTTACTTGTAAGTGTTGACTTATAGCCTAAGTAAGCTTCTTACCAGTGACATTTCAGTAAAACACTGGATTTTATCCTAGAGGTAGTAGCTGATGTGGATTAAACCTGTGACCTTCTCGCAATGGAACAGACTGTTACCCAACCTGTTTACCTTCTGTAAGATTATAGGACCTTTACATTGACAACCAAGCTTTACTGTACACATTCTTATATGCTTCTTATTTAATATATTTCTATTTTACTGTCGTTCTCTAAGACTGTATATATTCCTATGTATATTTCTAAGTATTTCATATTCTGTGCCACCTCGGGCCCTTCATTGAAGAAGAACTAAAGGCACAAAATGGATTTGAAAGGACTGTTGATGCTGTTTTATTGTCTATTCTGACACGACTTGTGAAAAATAAATGAAAGCTTCAGAAACACACGTTTCTGAAAGGATTCTGTTCCCTCATTTACACTGACAGTTGATAAATTTGAAACATGATCACAGCGTGTGACCCCAGAGGGTCAAAATATGGTCAGTGAAAACAAGAAATAAATCAAATGAGCAGTTCTCTGCACAGCTTCTTTAAACCTACCCTTAGTGGGTCTTTTATGCCACTGTGATTTTCTCACAGTGATAAGAGAAACTAAAGAAGGCCAACAACCTAGTCCCACTCCCACAGGATCCTTCATCTGTTCAACGTTCAATGAGTTTCTCCTTAACCTTCGCTGAAGATCACATCTGAATTTCCATTACATGAATAAATAATTTGCAATTAGAAAAATGTGAATATCACCATCTACTATCCCTAAAACGTGGCCTGTTGGATGACGGAACATGTTTTCAACACAATATAATATTAATTCAGATCTGTGAAATTATTTTAGGCTGATGTTTCATTCCTATGTCATTATATAGACTTTTTCAAGTAAGGTCTAATTATGGGAAATAATGGCAAACAATGGTGATACAAATATAGAGGCTTAAAACGTGTCAAAAAAAAAAAATATATCGGTACTGGTGACGTTATGGTGAAGTCAATTCATGGACGATAACGTTTCCCAGCCGATCTCAATCATTCCGGCAAAATACGTAATGTATAGCAGAACAGAAACAGAGGTACAATAACCAGCCCCTTATGTGTTGTGTTAATTGCGAAATGAATTTGCACCACGAAATATTATAATCGAACTCAATTAAATCGGCGATGACCGTTAATCAAAAATATTTATCATAACACATTCATCCGCGAACATGTCATAGCTTACTTGGTCTTACAATCATAACAATCTAATGAAAAATGGCTTCCCTAGATCCGAAAATCTAATGACCTAATATCTAATATCCACCATATTTCAGTGGCCCGCGCGCTCCATGTTAAATATTAAGCTATGTGCTAATTATGATGAAGCACACACAAAGTTAATCGTTCCCTGACACGAACCGCCAGCACATTTCGTCAGTATCTGGTTGTTAAAACACGATTTTAGTCCGTTCGTTTGCATGAATTAATTTTTGACGTAGTTGTTATTAGCTAGCAGAGCTAGCAGCGGTTAGCCACTTGGCGGAACAACCGTGTGCAGACGCAACGCAGTTCAGCGAAGTGAAGAGATGCTAGTGACCCATACAAGGGTACCCATGCAAAGTTAACCTGCAAATTTAGGTAGACGAGTGTCTGCAGTCGATTGAAACTTGAAATATACATTGACTGGCGTGTCAACAAAGTTTGTGGCTGTAATTTCCGGACGCTCTATTTTGTGTAAACTTGCAGCAGCTTTGACGACCTCGCGAGCGAGATTCCAGAACAGAGTAGATGCTAGCTAATGTTAGCTTGTCCGCTTTCAAGTCACATCCCCAAGCAAGGAGTCAGGCAGACAGTTTGTGGTTGGATTCACTGCATGAAGCTGGGGAACCTTTTTCGGGACTGGCTGAAGACTTGTCTCGGTGCTTAGTAGTTCCCCGGCTGTATACGACCACTCGATACAAAGCTCAAGTTGCTGGGTTAGCTAGCTAACCAGTAGCGTTATCCTGCTTCAAGAGCTAGCTAGTTAGCTAGCACCACCGCACAGCCTGCCTTCCGCCGACGTGCACTTCCCCCACTCTCCCTCCAGCCGGCTAGCCACAGCGTTAGTCCGGTACATAAAATGAAGCGACCATCAGCATTTTGGGAAGCTGTGTGGCTGTTTGGATTTTGCTGATGTATGAGGAGACGATATTGTTTTTGTGAGGTGAGCTTTTTTAATTATGTCCTCTATGCACTTCATGCAACAGACATACCTAAAGACGCACCATCCCTGACCTTAGACCGGGTAATGTTAGCTTTGCTATCGGAATCGTTTAGCTGTTAGCCGCGACCAGATGGGATTGTCTACTTGCTGGAGAACTAGCTGTGTTACCTGGATGCTAACTGTAGGTTGACCTGTGTTGGACGTTGTTTTTGTTAAAGGCATGATACTGAGAGTATCCGGTTTACAGTTTTAGAAGTAAATGTCCCCACACATGGGATTGGGTGTATTTCTCGTAGTTTTATCTCTTTGGGATACTTTGCTGCGACGTCACCGATGGCAGTTGTTAGCCTTTCCGTATCAGCCTGTCGCCAGTAACATGGACAAGGCTAATTGTTGGATAGAACCAACCATTTGAAGTCGGTGTTTACATTGAGGAATAGTGCTTAGCGCTGCAATTATTCAAGTATTATAAATCCTAATAGATTTTACCGTGTCATCGCAGACGCATCGACGCTGCTGTGAGCTAACAGTACAAAATATGGACATGTTCATCGTGAAAGTTGATTTTGTTAACGTTAACACTTTAACGTTAACTTAGCTAGTCGGTGTGTTAAGACGTTAACTCAGCCTTCATGTTATCACTTTGTTCTGCGCATCGCTAACTTCGTATCTGCAACAAAGCCTGTTTTTACTGGTACAATTTAAGTGCAACATATCTCAGGTTAGTTTCTGTTGTACTTTGATTTGACGTTAGTTTGCTGTCGAGAGGAGACTGCGACCCCAGTGTTGCTGCTATCAAATGCATTTATCACGCAGATGTAGCGTTAACGTTACATGGACATTTTCATTTTGTCCTCTGAAGTACATTTACACTGTTCGCAGCTTTTGGTAACATCTGCTTCACGTTATTACATGCAGCACCACATAGTGTAGGACAGGTTGATCGTGTCGCTGTGTCGTGTGTTTCATGCCGGGAGTTTTGTTTGTAACGTTGAAATGCAGACGTGTAAACTAATCCTAAATATTTATTGACAAAAATACATAAACGCTAGTACACCGGTTCAGTCTGATTCATCGATACATGATGTTAAATGTGATTCATGTGTTATATCACGTTAGATTATTGCAAAAGCGCGCCCATGTTTGGAAATCAAGTTGCTTCCACCTGCTTTAGTAAGACTGTATACGAAACATTGAGTAATTAAGTAATTGGGTGATAACGGTAGCTCACACGAAGATTTTCTAAGTATCGATGACACTTTCATTGTGTAATTGGTAAAGCATTGCGAGACTCGAAGCTGGACCTGCACTTCAAAGCCAGTTATTGACTTTTAAAACCCATTGGATCAGGACGAACAGATCTTATCGTATCTTGTCACTGTTGTCAGTTTTCTAACATTTGGAGATTCACGATCATGCAAACAAATGTCGACGACACTCTTACGTTTCGTAAATAAAATATACATCGGTCATCGAAGCCAACCCAGTCTCTTTAAAGTGATATTATTGTGTGCTGTTGTTATTAGATATAGGATCTGATTAACTATAATTAGTGGCGTGCGAATCAAAAATGGTGAGTCAGTGCCGTCGGTGTTGTTTGTTTTGCAATATTTTTGTTTTTGGCGTGAATCTCACAGCGGAACTATGATGCGATCGACAAAGGTTCTGCAGGAAAGAAGCCCCGCTGCAACAGGAAGTTCAACATACGGAAGTTGTATTTTTCTTTGTGTATCCCGATTTATGGTTGGTTTATTTAGGAAAACACCATTTTAGTTTTAACGTTTTGTTTCTTTTTGGCGCAGCAGTTTCGTCGATTTGGATTATGCGTCGCTTGGTAAATAATAACTCGAATTGTTAAAGCGGTTTCCGATCGATCTGTCTTCTGCAACACTAGTGCTATTCTCTTGAGTTTACGAGAGAGCTCGATTGCATTAGTGCTAACGTTCGTCACATTAACACTAGGAAATAAGCAAAAGTGAGGAGTAAACAGACACTTTTAATACGTTGCTTTTTTGGGTTGTTGTCGTTTATGTGGAAAGTGTTTTTGGTTTGGAAAGGAAACTAGTGTGTAACATGGTTTGGCACAGGAAGATGGATTTAGGGACTCGTTTTTAACCATCATAAACGTGTTTCTTTAGGAGCAAAGTCATTTTTCAGTGTTTTTCAGAAGGCACCTGCATGCAGCTTAGCTGCTCTATTTTCTGTTAGTAAATTTAATCGTATTTATTTAATATTATCTTCATATTTTTTATAAGATCTGTACTCTCTTTTTATTATGCAGTGATAACATACCTGATGGTAATGGGACAGCCATCACATTATCATATTCGGTGTCTACAAAATGCTTGCATTCTGTGAATAATTTTTAAAACCCTGAACTTCTAGTTAATATCCACAAGTTGATGCTATTTATTATTCTGCATTGCAGATCTCTGTAAAGGAGGTCAAAATCAGTACGGGGGATGGACGAGCAGAAATCAAACTGCGAAGAGAATGACTCTGAACCAACAGGTATCTTGTTCTCTCTCCTTTTTAAATATCATGTCTTAATGTCAGCCATTATGAATGTACAGCATTATGTATCAAGATGACTAATATCACAATGTGCAGTTGTTTTGAAAGAGAAATGTAAACAATGAAAACAAAGGCAGTTTTTTTCATTTCCCCACAGCAGAGATTTGCAAAGATAATTTATTAGCAGTTATGACAGTAAAGTGGAATGAATTAGAACATTATTTCCTCATTTGCAAATAAGTCAATATGAGTTTGGTGAAATTGATTTTAATAATGTGCTTTTATATTGAAAATATCTTCTTTTTTTTTTCCTCAAAACATTTTTTTTTTCATTTTTCTAGCTGATGATAGTGCCCCTGCAAAGCAGCCTGTCTCCTCTCAGGAGGAGTCCAAAGCTTCTCCTCGTGCCGAGGACATGTCTGCTGCTGCAGCCTCTTCCATCACACCCGTGTAAGTTCACTCAGATCATAAAGGTTGTTGTGCATATTGTTATTTTCCAAGATAATTAATTGTTGGTAACACCAAAAAACTTAATGTCAGTTTGTGTTTTGAATCATTTTATCACTGGACAGAGAGAACGTTCGAGCCTGTGTGCTTTGTAACTGCGTGGAGCGGAGCCTGCATGGACAGCGGGAACTGAGACACTTTGGACCATTTTCTGAGCGGCCGACCCTCGAGCCATCAGCTGCCCCACTGCCACAACCTGGGAATGATGACCTGTCTTCCATTGGATTTTCCAACTCTCCTTGTCTGGCGGCACTCTTTGATGACTCAGGTTTAACTCAAACTATAATATTTTACTAGTTTACAACATATTATTACTTTACAGGTGATTATATGTTCAATGTGCTAGTTTAAATTTTTACTGATCTGGGGTTTTATGGTGAACAGGGGGTTGTTGGGTTCATCACTGGTGTGCAGTGTGGTCGGATGGAGTAAAGCGGATGGAAAATGAGGAGCTGGAGAATGTGGATCAGGCCGTTATCTCAGGGACACAGCGGGTAAGAACACTGTCTGTCTACTTGTATTTAGGGATTGACTGAGGTTTCCTTCATAAAATCTTACCTGTTTTGTTAACCATTACCATCGGTTTGTTTCAGCTTTGCGAATACTGCAAAAGACTGGGTGCAAGCATTCGATGCCATGCTGAGGGCTGCTCACGGTTCTACCACTTCCCCTGCTCAGCAGCCAGCGGATCCTTCCAGTCCATGAAGCAGTTGGTCCTCCTCTGTCCAGAACACATAGACAAGGCTGAGGAGTTGGGTAAGGGAACCAGACATCTTTGTCAAAATTGTGATACCATTAAATGCGGCATGTCTATAAGTCTTTAACATAATAGTCTTGAGGACCAGCTGCCAGCACCATCACATAGCACTAAAGCTGGTAGCTGTAAACCTCCTGTAAGACAGCCAGTGTGCTCCAGACTAACTTTGGTTTATCAGTCAACTGCGGCCTATACAAAGGCTCTGAGTGCTTTTATAAACTATGATGTTATAAAATGTCAGTTGCCTTCATAGCTTGACAATTAAAAAAAAAAAATTTTTGTTCTCTAAAATTTGCTAACTTTGTTTAACAAACCATACACACTCTGGCTGTTCCCTCTACACCTTTATATTGAACCAAGAAGAGCTGAATGAAATGGGGTCAAAAAAAAAAAGTAACATTCCTTAACTTTTATTTTACAGCAGGTGAAGAGTCTTGGTGCGCAGTGTGCGACTCGGCAGGTGAGCTCACAGACTTGCTGTTCTGCACGGGTTGTGGCCTACATTATCATGCGGCTTGTCTTGAGATTGGTGCCACACCCATCCAGCGAGCAGGATGGCAGTGCCCGGAGTGTAAAGTGTGTCAGACCTGCAGGTGAGTTCATCTTGTACTTAAGATTCAGATCAGCTGCTTAATGTTTTGCATGATATTTACATTAAGTCTTTTTTAAGTTTTGCTAAAGTTTTATATTCTACTCTTAACAGAAATGTCTTGATTGTTGATTTTTAATAGACAACCAGGAGAAGACTCCAAAATGTTGGTATGTGATGCCTGTGACAAGGGCTACCACACTTTCTGTCTCCAACCAGCCATGGATTCTCTTCCCACAGACCCATGGAAATGCAGAGTAAGTCACATTTATCATCTACCTCTATAGTAAGAGGCGTGCTTATCATGGATCCTGTGCTTTTGTGCTTTTTAAGAACCAGGAAATTTGTAAGAGACTCTTGTGTGCTTCATTGATCTTTTTATTTACATTTTTATCTCTATTATCTTTATTTGGTCAGAGGTGTCGAGTATGCACAGGATGTGGTGTTCGTGGCCTGGTGCTGCCAGGTTCGGCCCAGTGGTTTGACAACTATGCTGTGTGTGAAACCTGCCAACGTCATCGCAGCTCCATGTGTGGGGTATGCAGCAAAGCTGCTAACCCATCTGTTGCTCTGCAGTCCTGCAGCATGTGCCACAGGTTAGACCAATGCATAAGTGCAAATGTGCGTTTGTCACTTATACGTCTTAAAATATATCACCATGGAAATCTCTTTTTGTCATAGGTCGGTGCACAGTGAGTGTGCTCTACAAGGGGAGCTTCCAGAAGCCAAGTGTATTTGCCTACTTTGCAAGGAGGATCATCAGCAGCCTGTCACTCACCCACACACAATCGAAGGACAAACCAGAGAGGCATCGGAGGAGACTGATGGACACGTGGATTTGGTGGAGATGACAATTCAAACGGATGCAGACGCAACAGAAGAGCAGACAGGTTTATCAGAGGCGACACCAGGAGAAACGTGCACACCAGCTGAAGCTACAACTGACAAAGAGACACCCATGGACTTGGGTAAGATTCAACATAGGACAAAGCTTACAAGGGCAGGAATGAGTTTTATTGGGCCTGTAAAAGAATTTGTCATGTTTATGTCCGAGATGCGTCTATGTAAGTGAACTACTTCTATTTGTAGGGGATGATGAGGCTGCAGTTGTTGAGACAACAGATGTTGGGGATAGAACAATGGAGGAGGAACCAGTGATAGCAACAAAAGAGATAGCCTCTGAGGTGCCCGCTGCTTCACTTGTGTCTACAGGTAATCTCAGAATACTTAATAGACGTGCTTATTTGAAAATGAACACAAAGCAGTTCTTTATTGTTTGTCCCGTAATGTGCCGTAACTAATGATAGATTCATAAATGATAACACTAATAACCTCGCATTCCTTTATCTCATATGCAGAGTGTGCAACAATAGAACAGGAGGCCTCTTGTCTACCTGCTGATGAAGAGAGTGCAGAAAAGGCAGTCAGCCAGGTGACACAAGTTACCACTTCAAAGGACCCCACAGTAGAGACACAGTCTAACAACCCCAAAGTAGAATCAACATCGGTGTCACAGCAGGTCCCTGAAAATATGGAGGTGGAGAAGCAGGCAGCCACTCCCTCAGTGGAACAACAAGCATCACTAGAACTATTAAAGAGTGGCTCTGATTGTTCTGTGACAGAATCAGCCAGTAAGGATCCACCAAAGTCAATTGCTTCTCCTAACTCTGTGGACAAAATGGAGCATTTGCGCATGGTTGATCAGCAGGAACGAAGTCCATGTCAGGACTCCCAGGTTCCCTCTCTTCATTCTCCATCGGCAGACACACAAGAAGCCCTCTCTGCCGTGGACCTGGAGGGTAGGTTACTACCTCACTTTGAGGAGGAGGATGAAGATGAAGACGACGATGAGCACATGAAAGGGGAAGGACACCATGATGACATAAAACAGGAAATGCAGGAACAAGAGATTAAGCCAGAATTGCTTTTAGATGAGATGTCTAATATGAGCCATGGAGATGAGAGCAGCAGTGGCTTCCTCGGCTCTCCAGGAGAACCCGATCCTCAGCTCTCCATGGAGCTTGGTCTTGTACCCTCTGGCCGCTCACATCCAGATAACCTGCTCACTGAGACTGATGACTCACTTCCCTTTGAGCCCCTGAGAAGCGACAGAGAAAAGGTGAAACGCAGAGGATCCCCTGGTCGCTCAAGGGTCAAACAGGTGAGGTCCCATGTACAAGTTGATGCGTTTGTCGAATGATAACACTTTTAAGAGCTGCCATGTTAAGTTTAACTTGAGGTTTTATAGTATTTAATTATGTTTGACACATTTCCACAACACAACATTGAAATGTTTTTTTTAGGGGCGAAGCAATAGTTTCCCTGGGAAGCGTAGACCTCGAGGTGGTGGTGCAGGAAGAGGGCGTGGTGGGAGGTCACGCCTCAAAGCCATGGCCTCCTGCATTGATGCCTTCTTGGTGAGTTATGCTTAACACACCATTCGTGTTTTTTCACTTTTTCAAAGTTAATACATCAACATTACATTATCCATTTGTCCACAGCTAAGCATGACAACAGACACTGGACTAAATAAGGATGAAGAAGATGAGGAAGATGATACGATGCAGAACACAGTGGTTCTTTTCTCAAATACTGATAAATTTGTCCTGCTCCAGGTACAGCTCTTCTTGTTGTTTGACATTTTCAATCACCCCCTGGCATTTTCTGAGCCAATAATCACAGTTTTTCCTTTCTCTCTGTTTCAGGATATGTGTGTTGTGTGTGGCAGTTTTGGAAAGGGTCTGGAGGGGCAGTTGTTGGCTTGTGCTCAGTGTGCCCAGTGTTACCATCCATACTGTGTGAACAGCAAAGTAAGGACAACGTTGCTATTGTTTGTTTTCCACCATTGTGTTTTGTTAATCCAGGTGGATTAAACCATGTGTCTTCTGTAGATCACAAAGACGATGCTCCGTAAGGGCTGGCGCTGTTTGGAATGTATCGTGTGTGAGATGTGTGGAAAAGCTTCGGACCCGTCCCGTCTGCTGCTGTGTGACGACTGCGATGTCAGTTATCACACCTACTGCTTGGATCCACCCTTGAATACTGTACCCAAAGGTGGTTGGAAGTGCAAATGGTAAAAAAAAACACCTAAAACTCCAGCGCTACAATGCTTTTGTTCAGCCTTGCAGCTTTGAATGGGGTCAAATGGAAATGAACACATGTAAATTTGCATATTATGTAAAACATGCAAGCCACGGCCCTGCATTAGCAATGCAGAGGCCCATCCCTCTGCCTCTGGTTCTGTAGCCACAGAAAAGTTAAACCACTTGCCATGTGTACGTTTTTTTTTTTTAATCTTGCATTTAGCGATATAATTGCTACAGAGTGTTTCATTATTTCTGTGCAGGTGTGTATGCTGTGTACAGTGTGGCTCCAACTCACCGGGGTTCCACTGTGAGTGGCAAAACAACTACACCCACTGTGGCCCGTGTGCTAGCCTTGTCTCCTGTCCAGTATGCAAAGAGAACTTCATGGAAGAGGAGCTGCTGCTGCAGTGTCAGTACTGCGATCGGTGGGTGCTGTTCGTTAGAAGTACACATTCACACACCAGACACAGAAACTGAGGTATTCATGAGATCACAGCTAATGAAGACGAGAGGGGGAATAGCTTATTCATGTATTTTTCATGTCATGAATTATTCCATAACATCTTTTGATTTGCAATGTGATGTGTGGTGAAAACTTGCGTATCAGTGTATTTCTGTGTGTGCCTTGTGCAGATGGGTCCATGCCGTCTGTGAGAGTTTGTACACCGAGGATGAGGTGGAACAAGCTTCTGATGAGGGCTTTGCATGCACATCCTGCACCCCATATGTTCCAAAGCCTGTGGGTAAGTTTCAGAACGACATGGTTTTTAAAAGTGATGACACAAAAAATTACGCTGTCAAAATGTTCGCCCTATCTGTAATTTTCTTTTGCTTTCTTTACCTGCGTTTTGCCTTTGTCCATAGTAGTAGAGTCAGCTATTATGGCTTCGATAAAGATCAAAGAGCCAGGTTAGTGGGTTTTGCTTGTTCATTTTTATTATCACTAGAGACATTCTGCATTGTTGGCTTTTGTTTGTTTTGTTTCAAAGTCATTCAGATTTGCAAATGTCACTTTACAGAACCCCAGTTCTACCGGTTGGAGGGTGTGTGGCTGACGGAGTCCGGTATGTCCCTGCTGCGCAGCATCTCGATGTCTCCCCTGCACAAGAGACGACAGCGTCGCTCCCGTCTTGGCACCTTGTGTTGTGACGGAGGTCCTGATGGAATGGACCTGAGGGAGGTTGAGGGAGACGGGGAGGATGGGAAAGGTATTTGCTTTCCTCGACTCATCTGTTGAAATATGAACAATTCACAGTGTGTCAGAGCATTTTGCTCCTTTTTAATATGAGATTTTATGACAAATTTCATGTTATCCTGCATTTCAAGGATGTGGGGAACCCATGGAATGTGACTCCAAGATGGATAACCCTGGCAGCCCTGACAGAGACGGTGGTGGTGCAGAGGGAGGTGCTGATGGCATGGCTGACTGCGATGGCCTCAAAGGAGCAGAAGAGGCTGATGACAATAAAAAAAGAAAGCGGAAACCCTACAGGCCTGGTAAACTACCTGTAATTTAACATATCAATTTGTAACATCCCAGTATGTGTTAGACCGTCCGCACAATATTTACAAATATTTTGGTCTTAAATTCTAGGAATTGGTGGATTCATGGTGCGACAAAGGAAGTGTGTCACACGGATGAAAAAAGAATTTTTTGCCCAGCTGGCTGGAGAAACCACATTAGATGGACAACCCATAGAGAGAACCATTGAAGAAGGTAACAATAGGCCGTTGAAATGAATTCCATCCAAATTTTAAGCTTAATAATTACATGATTCCATAATCCTTTTCTTTTTTTTTTTTTTTTTTTTTAGATTAGGGTTCAGTGCTTTACTTTTGACACATCAAATGAGCTGCAGGCTCCCACCAACCCTTTAATCACCATTTTTTGTCTTAAGATCCTTCCACTTCTAGTGTCAGTGTGACCCTATTTGTTTTTATGGATTATGGAAATTTGGGAAACTAAATATTGTTGTTATATTTGCATAGGACCTCATCCTGACACGGATAACATCATGGATCCTAAGCCAGTAGAGGGTGAGGAACAGGCCAAGAAACGTCGAGGCCGAAAGAAAAGCAAACTCGAGGACATGTTTCCAGCTTATCTACAGGTTTGTAATCTCTCTCTGTCCTATATTTTAGTGGTTTTGAGATGTATGTATTAATTTATTTAATGTTTATATTTTATCTGTTTGTAGGAGGCCTTCTTTGGGAAGACACTAATAGACTTGAGTAAGAAAGCTGTGATGATACCCCCAGGGCAGAGGCCAGGCGCGTGCCTCGTCCGACCTTCATTACCAGCATCATCTGGGGTCAAAACTGCTGCCCCAGACAGTAAGAACAATAACTTTACCTGTGATGCATGAAAACTCTGCAAATTATTTATGATATTTGGTGCGGAAAGGGTCAATACAGGTATTTGAATTGTGTATTTCTCTCATTAGCTGAGGCTAAGGATCGTGTGGTGGAAGATAATTTTCCTGTTAAGCAAGAGGGGGGTGAGGCTCCCCAGGCTCAGGGACAAGGTGCAGGTGAGTATTTGATTGGATGCCGATGTTACTGGTTTATTGTTATGGTCATGAGATAATTCCAGGTTTTTTTAAAACTTGCACACTATTAGGAATTTCTGCACCATCCTCATTGGTGAAGGACCAGGCGTCAACTGATCCTCATGACTCTGATGCAGAAAAAAGTGAAGGTAAGATACTGATATATACATACATATACAAAACTAACTGTACTAATACCTCATGTTAACACCCTGTTCAACATGCTACTGTCTTTTTGTGACAGGTCTTCCGCAAGGGGTGGAGAGTCAGGACTCTGAGCAGTTCTTCAGGAAGGTTCTGGGAGTGCCAGAAGGCTCCTCTTTGGGCGGCATGAAGCCCATCTTGGAGGGCAGTAAGGGAGAGCTCAATCGTAGCGCTCTGCCACAGAGAACTCTCCTCTCAGGTGTGTACAAGCGGACGTATCATTAAAACTATTTTGTGTTTAAAATAATATTTATTATAAGATTTAGCATTTTGTGAAGCCTAAGTGCAAACATAAGGTTTAAAGATTTTCCTGAAGTTCATTTGAGAGTCAAACATGTAAAATACCTTGCAGGGTCCCTGCCCTCAGCTGGAATGATGGATTCCTTTCCTGGCCTCTCTCAGTCACCATTTTTTGATGTGCGGTAAGACCACTTTATTCTACTGCAGTCTGTACTATGTGGTGTTACAATAACTAATGCTTTAGATAACATCATAAAAACAGATTGTAATCTTGTTTTATTTTTCCTGCTCAAAGTACACTGGGGTTAAGTGTAAACATTTAATTTTGTGTAATATAACACACTCTTATGTGGTTTACAGGGACCGAGGAGGACTGTTCAGTCCAGATGGGGGTGAGGAGAGCCCCTGGGCCACTCCCTCTACCCCAGCCACCCCCTCATCCCCACCAACCCCCACTGAGGCAGAGGGTGATGGGTTGTCCTACAACCAGCGCAGTCTGCAGCGCTGGGAAAAAGATGAAGAGCTCGGAGAACTCTCAACCATTTCTCCTGTTCTTTATGCCAATACCAACTTTCCTACTCTCAAACAGGACTATCCAGGTGAATTGGGACAAAACACTATTATATAACCTGTTATTATACCAGAGTTGTTCTTTTTCTAAGAAGGATTATACCACTGTGAGATGGCAAACAACTGAAAAAAATGCTTCTGTCACAGATTGGGCTAGTCGCTGTAAGCAAATCATGAAGATCTGGAGGAAGGTATCAGCTGCTGACAAGGCTCCATATCTGGTACGTTCTCTGTTTTTGTTGTCTTTAGGATAGGTTCATGTCATCACAACCTAGCTCGACAGTATGACAAAAAGGGAAACCGCGCATAGTCTAGACATACTGTTAAAGGTTTAATTATATAAATCACAACCATAAAATGAACTATATTGGTCAGCAGGTCAGCATGAGTGCAGTGCATGTGTAAGTGACTGTGTAGTGAAGAGTGTGTGTATGTGTGTGTGAATGCAAAACACAAAATACAGAACAAAGGATGAGATCAGTCAGCAGGCCAGGGGAAGAGAGCGAGGAAAGGTTGCAGGTCTGCTTTATAGTCTCCTGAGCCCAGCCTGCTCAGGTGTCCTGCGATGGCTCTTCCCATCAGTTCCCTGAAAGAGAAAGAACCATCCAAAAAAGGAGAGGACAAGATAGGGCTACTCCGTCACAGTATTAACTCAGCATGTGTCTCCTGAAGGTCTGTTATAACACTTAATTCTTAAATGTAGTGATTAATGTTTAGTTGGCCTAGTTGGATTACAGTTAGGTCATATTCTGCTCAGTATCTTGTGCTGCCTTTACACCTGTTATCTGATTTTGAAATATTGTGTTATACAGAAGTAATAGTTAATGTTTAAATTCTTTAATGTTCTTATCTTGATACTTAATTATTTCTTGTAGCAAAAGGCCAAAGATAACAGAGCAGCCCAGAGGATCAACAAGGCACAGAAGGTGAGTTACAGTATCAGCATCGTTGCATTTTTGTATTGTAGAGATCAATGAAATGTTTGTCTTTCAAAGGACAGATTTAATTTTCCTCTTTACTCTTCTCACAGCAGGCAGAGATTCAAGTGTGCAGGCCAGTAAAGACAGACCCAGGACGTATGAAGGGAGAACGACCCAATTTACACCTCCAGATTCCTCCACCTTCAGGCTCCACATCAATCTCTTCCCAGCCCAGCTCTGCAGAAAGCCCATTCCCCTTCCCTCCAGATTCAGGATCATCCTCTATATTTTTCTCAGATGGACCTATTAAGACCCCGGGGTCAGCTGAAATCCGGACAGATCCCTTGGCCAAGCTTCCTTCCCAGTCACCTCATTCGCACTCTCACCCAACCACACCCTTCTCTCATGCTGGGGCCAGCCCCTTACAGGCCTCTTCCTCAGGTTATTCTGCTTCCGGCCCACAGGGTCCTCCTCAGGGACGGCCAGCCAGTCTTGGCCCCTTTGACATGCAACCAGGAACTCCTGGAACTCCCAGACGGGCTCAGCAGGTTGACCCATACTTCAGATCACAGCTACATCAGCAACAGGGTCATTTACCACAATCACAACAAGGCTCTCAGGAGTCCCTAGGACCTCCAGAAAGTCCTCATTCAAGAGGTGCTGGGCTTGGGGAGTCACCCATGTTCTCGCCACACCACAATGCTCACTGTGGAGACCTTCACAGAACCCAGCAAGGAATGGGACGACCAGAATATGGTTCATCCCCGTCACCCTCTGCAGTGGCTTCCTCACCTGCAAGCACAGGACAATACAGGGCTGATATGAGTGCACCATCGCCACGCTCTGCTGCAATGGGAAGACCTGACCTGTCCAGTGGCTCCCCTGCTGGGATGCTTGAGTCAGGGGATGGTTTATTTAAGGCACCTATGACACCACGAATGCACCAGGGGGAGGGTGGTGCACTTCATCCTGGAGCTTCCCCTAGCCACCCCTCTGAAGGCTACAGGCAGTCTCCCTCACACCCTTTCCCTGATCCCCACACTCAACAGCCACTAACTCCCAGACCCCAATCAGGTGACAGTTGTTCCCTAGGACCACAGAGACACCCTGTGGCTCAACAGGAACTGTGCCCTCGAGTGCCCTCCAGCCCACAGTCCCAGGGCAGCTCTCAGTCTCCCCACACTCCTGGTACCCTCTCCAATGATGCTTACAATGTCCAGTCTCCTGCTACCCCACGTTTCCAATCCCCAGACCCTTGTTCCCAGCAACCTTCAAGGCCACAATCAAGAGACCATTTTGCTTCAATCCACAAACCCCCTCGCCCACCCTCAGTTGCTCCAGAGGGAGCCACAAATTACAAGAGCTCACCTCATCCAAACCAGGCACCTCCACCCCATCCCACCAACAGCTCCACAGGGGATCCTCTGTCTGGCAAACCGTCAGCATCTCCTAATTTCAGTCGCAGCCCCAGCACAGGAGGCCTTCAAATAACCCAACAGCAGAGTCCAGTGGCACAGGGTCAGCTCCAACAACCACAACCACAAACTCAGCAGACTATGGGGGCAGAGGGTTTCAGCACCAGGGTGCCACCTCCTTCTGGATCTCAAGAACTATCAGCTGTCCGCCCTTCTGAAACACCACACCAGCCGCCTTTGACAGGCACTCAAGAAATGCCTGATATGTCAGCAGTGCAGGACCCTGCATTAGTAGGCCTTAGTCCCTTAGAACTGGAGAAGCACAGACAGGTATAGCACTATTAACCTGTGATAAGTCAATGTGTGCACCTCGGAGGTGTTTTACTAACCAGTGCTTTGTATGTTTATTTTTAGCGCCAGAGGCTGAGGGAATTCTTAATCAGACAACAAATTCAGAAAAATTCCATTAGACAAGAGAAGGAGGCTGCTGCTGCCGCCGGAAGTGTGTCCCCAGGCTGGTCTGGAGGAGAGATGGGAGCCTTTCAACAGGACAACAAGGTCCACAGAGCACCTCCTCCCTATCCACAGGTAAACACCTTGCACAGTATGCCACTGACATCACAAATGCAACTCCTTAATTGTGTGATTTAACACGGGAAGTTGTCTTTAATATATCTAGGGTAGGAGAGTGCAGATAGCAGAGTGGTTAGGACCCACCACTTTAGCTCATAAGCCGTGCAGCAATTGCCAGTTCGAATCCTGCCTGTGCTGATCGTTTCTGAGTATCATTCCACTAACCTGTCAATGAAAGCAAAATACCCCAAAATATATATCTTTAAATATGTCTTGGGTAAAAGGTGAAGAGTGAAGCTAAATTACTAAACCAATGTTTCATATGCACCACTCTAGAGGTGACATTGTACCTTGACCTTCCTGTTGAGTGATGAAAGCTAAATGATAAATTGGCAATTAAAATGATTGGTACAAGATTCTTCCAGCACTGCAACAACAGGGCCAGCCCTATTAATGACCATGACCATGAGAGAATGATACTTTGTGACTGCATGATGAGGACTTTCCCCAAGAGCTATTGCTCTTTCCAAATGAATTGGCTCCAATCGGCTATTATTAATATCATCCTGGGTGTGTTTACTGCCAGTGCTGCCAACTAAATGCCTTTGTTGCCAGATTTATTAACTAATCAGATCCCTTTAGTGAGTTTTTTTAAATTAACGATCAGTGATTAATTTAAGTAAATATATTTTTAAGTAAATATAGCTGAAATCACAGCGTTACTGTTGATTTCATGAAATCAGGATTTTAGCAGTGCAGAGTGGCATTTTTAAAAATCACTCAAGAGATATGTAATCTTAACAGGCTATGTTTTAGCCTTCATTCCATACTCTTTATGTTGTCTAACAACAGAAATCTATGTCAATGAGAACAGCTTTATTAGGAATTCAAATATATCAAAATTATGTGTGTGAACATGGAGTAGAAGAAAAAGTAAAAAGGTGCTGAAGTGGGCTGATGTTTTGCGAAAATGATGCAATTACATAATGAAAATGCAAATTATTAATCATTTTCAATTTCACAGATTGACTGTATTTTAGTCACATACTAGGTTTTTCACCTCGTCTTGTTGCTGTTATTACTGGATATTAGGACCGTGCTGCTGTTGCTGCTACTGCTACTACTGTTGGAGCTCAGGCTACTGTGGCAGGGAAGATTCCCATGGCTGTTGGAGGCATGGAAGACAAGCTTATTCGTCCACCGCCCACAGGAACCCCTGCAATTATGGATCCCAGTGCACTAAGGTAAGAACCTCATTTAATTAGATTCACAGTTGGTATGAAGCAGGAATAAAATCCTCTTCCAATATTGCAAATTTCTCTTAATGTTACAAAAAATGGTGACCCAAGAACCCTGTACATCTGATAATTTTGGTTGGCTTCAATTAAAGCATGTCAATATGAAAGTAAAAAAAACCTAAATTTTATTATTACTGAAATTAATCTGGGAATTACGTGTGGCAGGAATGCAAAATAGTGCAAAGTGTTTGTTAGAATAATTACTTGGTCCCCAAGAAATAATTAGTACATGTTCTACATGTTCTGATTTTGTTTATTAGAAAAACACTCAACAGCATTTAATAAAAAGTATTCCTCCTTTTGTGTGTTTCTGTCCCTCAGGCCACCAGGGCCCACCAGACCTCAGGGCATGTTTGCCCGTCCACCATTCCCTCCACAGTGGCAGGGCCAGGCTCCAGGTCCAAGGAGATTTCCCCAGCCTGGCATGGAAGCTATTGGAATAAGGCACAATCTCAACCCTGTCAATATACAGGGTATGGAGAACATGGGTAACCCTCACACCATGATACCAGGACATGGGGGAGAGACCATGCAGCCAATGGGTCAAGGGCCCCCTCCGCAGTTTATTGAACTAAGACACAACTCACAGAGGGTACCTCTACGACCTCAGTTCATGCCCCGGGGACCCCAGCCCAGACCACGTCTCTTTCCACAGCAAGACATTGCAGCAACTTATGTTCAGCAACATCCCATTGCCCAAGCAGGTGGTATTCAAACAGAGGGGGGTGGTGAGTCACAGCTGGGGTTACAGCAGGGTGGACTATCAGTTTTACTGCCTCAGCAGTCTACAGGCCCAGTAACACAGCCCCATCTGCAGCCACAGGCTGCTTCTAATCCCAATACACCAAGCACCGAGCAGCATCAGCTTCCACAGTCAAGCTTAGTCACAGCACCACAGACTGCCACAGTAGAAAACAGTGAGGAACTGCCAGAGCCTGATCTTGAGGGGCTTGGGGAGGCCCCAGGAGATGGAGGTGTAGAAGATGATGATTTGGCTTTAGATTTAGACCCAGACAAAGGAGATGATGACTTGGGAAACCTGGACAATCTTGAAACCAATGATCCCCATCTAGACGACTTGCTTAACAGTGATGAGTTTGACCTGCTTGCTTACACCGACCCGGAACTGGACCAAGGAGACCCTAAAGATGTCTTCTCAGACCAATTGCGGTTGGTGGAAGCAGAAAGTGAAGCACCTTCATCTTCCTCCGGATCTGCACTTGTTAAAACGGAAGTGAAATCCAAAGTTGAGCCAGGACAGAAGCCTCTTACGTCAGCCCCTGCAACTGCAGGGGGCTCTGCTACTCAACTGCCACCCTCTGCAGAAACTGGTGATGTCTCCAAAGTCAAAGTAGAAGACAGAGGTCTTAACTCTCAGCTGCAATCAGGACAGACATTAGTGAAAGATGAGATGGGAGAGGCTGTGTCAATGCTTCTTGGTGGAACCACACCATCAACCAAGCCTGCACAAACAGAAAACCAGTCAGCTTCACTCAGTACTGTTCGATTAGGGGGTGTTCCATACCCTCTGCCAGGCCAAGCAGATCCATTGCCTTTTCCTTCAGCTTCACCACATGCAGATATTGCTGATGATCCACTCAGCCTACCTGATGTAGGGGGACACCACTCTCCTGCTGTAGATTTGGCAAAAGTAGAGAGCTCTTTAGACGGAGAACTGCCTCTTCTAATACAGGATCTGCTAGAGCATGAGAAGAAGGAATTACAGAAACAGCAACAGCTTAATTCCCTCCACCAGGGAGGCATGGCACCTCATTTTACTGGCCTCCCAAGTCAACCACCAACTCCACAGGCACCTGGTCAGATAATTCTGCCACACCATCGTCCACCACCCCAAGGTATGATGGCTCAGCCAGGGATGGTTCCCCGTGCACCGCACATGTTGCAACAGCAACAAAGGCTTATGGGACCTGGAATGGCACCACCTCCACCTCACATGGCCATGGCCCAGCAGCAGGCTATGATGAGGATGGGGCAGCCAGGGATCCATGCAGGTCTTGGCCATCAACCACAGCAGCAACCAGTGGTTAAACAGTCAACTCTGCCCAACAATTTCTTCCCAGATAAAGGTAAGGAACTTGCCATGTCACTGCCATAATCTTAGGCAATGATTTCTCTTCCCACTACATCAGCAGATTTTTTTTTCTTTTATTATAGAGTTAGACAAATTTGCCACTGATGACATCATGGACCCCATTGCCAAAGCGAAGATGGTGGCACTTCAGGGTATCAAGAGAGTGTTGGCCCAAGATCCCATGGTTGGTTCCCCTGGCATGAACAGGTACTTTTATGGTTTTTTGTGTTGGTTGGACTTCTTTTTTTTTTTTAAACCAAGTATTTAAAGACAGAAAACATATTATTTTCTTTTAGTGTTGAGCAGCAGTGAAATATTAACATCTGCAAAATCTGTATGATTATTACAACATTACACTGACTGTGCAGCACCTGACTAGCACAGAACTGCAGGTAGACAGTCAGCTACCAGCTGGTGAACTTCAGGGGTTGGTAGATACAAAACAGAACTCAGAGAAGAGTGAATATTGTGAATATTACATGGCTCCAGATAAATATTAATGTTGTTGTGTGTAAACAGACAGCTGTCTGTGCTGTGTTAACTACTTGCTTTTACTGCCCCCAAGTGGCCATAAATTAGCTTTGTTGGCTTAAACCTTCTTCCCTGCTCAGCTTTCACGCCTTCACTGCCAGCATCTGAACATGTTGGCAAGAATAGAGAACCTATTTTTCTCTTACGACGTATAATCTAGTATTGCACATCATCTCACATTTCACTGTTGATCCCGGGTCATATTACCATTCACTTTCAAGTTTGTTATTTTAGGCTTGTTTTGATAGTCTTGATAGTAGAAGAATACTAGCATTACATCTTTCAATCAGTCATGCAGTTCAATTAAACACTGCCATAAGCCAGCCTCTGAATCGATCAGTGAATCAACAGCTTTTAACTTGTTTTACAGGAAATCACTGTCAGTTTTTCAGTTACAGATTTTACTGAATTATCTGAGTCCTTAGTCAATGCTCTCTCCCTCTTGGCAATATAACCAAGTGGTGCCTTGTGCATTTGTTTGTTCCACAGCTCTTTATTTTTGTCCCTTTTAAAAATAAATATAGGTTCAGTAGAGCACAAGTGACGTGGCATCTTTGCTTAATTTAGAGCTACCCCAGTTTACACCCAGTTAAATATATTAGCATAAAAATTAGCAAATGGAAATTCACCATAAAATGAAAACAACTGCTGTTCTATTATGGTAACAGGAAAAATACAGCAGAACAAAGGTATAAATCACAAATAATCACAAAAAGATGACAAAGCATAGAGTATACTATATAGCTATACATTTTACATTTTGCTTTCTCTTTAGGCAACAAGTTTCTCTGCTTGCTCAGAGGTTAGCCTCTGCACCTGGTACAGATCCAGGTCAACTTGCAGCTGGACCTCCAAAGGTATGATGTCTTACTTTTCAGAAGCATTTTAATTTCATATTGTTTCACATCTTGTGTAACTAGTTTATTTGAATGCTTTCTTTTTGGTTTCAGGAGGGTGAGACAAGTGATCCCACACAGACAAGACCCAACCCTCCACAGTTTGTGCAAGGAATCATTAGTAAGTCCTACCAATAGCTTCTTGTATTGGAAATGTGTTTCTTAATTTAAAAAGATTTGTTGTCCCCATACACCTATATGGATAAGTGACGCTATCCTCGTCTGTTGCAGATGATGCAGAACAACACCAATATGAAGAATGGCTTCTTCACACACAGCAGTTACTCCAAATGCAGTTGAAATTTCTGGAAGAACAAATTGGAGTTCATCGAAAGTCACGAAAGGCCCTGTGTGCTAAGCAGCGCACTGCCAAGAAAGCGGGCAGGGAGTTTGCTGAGGCAGATGCAGAGAAACTGAAGTTGGTCACAGAAGAGCAAAGCAAAATTCAGAAACAGCTTGACCAGGTATGAAGCTTTTAAAGAGACTGATAAAGACAACTGCAAAACTACTTATCTCCTTAGTTAACCGTCTTGTCTTCAGCAAAGGTACTTGGTGTCTAGATTTTTAATTTCATATCTGCTCATTATTCTCTTCTAGGTGCGCAAGCAGCAGAAGGAACACACCAATCTAATTGCAGAATACAGAAGCAAGCAGCAGCAACATCAGCAGCAAGGCTCGGGGCTTCTTAACCAAGGCCATTCTGCACAGGGAGGGCCCCCTCACATGTTTCCCAAGATGCCTGGCCAGATGATGATGGGCCAACAGGGAGCACCAGTAATGGGCCAGCACGCCGGCATGATGCCACAAGGTGGAATGCCTGTCAGGATGCCCCAAGGGCAGCCTTTTATTGCAGGAGCACAACCGCAGCTTCCTGCAGCTCTTGGAGCTGGTGGTGTCAGGGCCCCGGGTCCTCCTGGGGCTCAACCAGGATTCTTTCCACAGGGGCCTGGAATGCAAGACCATAGACTTCTTCAAGAAAGACAGCTTCAACATAGAATGCAGATGGCAAAGCTACAACAACAACAACAACAACAACAGCAGCAGCAACAACAACAACAGCAGGTGACATTGGGTCAGCAATCAATGCCACACCCAAATCAGCAGCCTGGCTTAATTGCTCAGCCACAGTCTAATATGATGGGGAACCCACTTGTGGCCCAGCAACAAGCAAACACTCAGCAAGGAATGCTTGCAAACCAGGCAAATCAGCAGAATATGGTGCAGGTTTCACAAGTAATGGTTGGAGGTCAGAATATGGCTCAACCGTCACAGAATCTTATCGGGGGCCAACCCATTAACCATGGTCAAGGCATGATGGCTGCTCAGCCAGGAATGATGGGGAACCAGCCAGTTGCACCACAGCAACAGAGGCCTCAGCTGATGATGGGTCAGCCGGGTATGGTTGGATCTCCAGGTCATCCTGGCCTCAGGGGTCCTCAGACCCAACTGACTCCACAACAACAGAGCATTCTGGCTCAGCGCATGATTGCAGCGCAGCAGCAACAACAGCAGCAGCAGAATCTTGCAAAGAATTTGGCCCACATCCAGCAGCAGCAGATGACACAGCAAAGACAACCAACACATCTGATGAATCAGTCTAACCAAGAACAAGGAGCACTCTCCCAACCTTCTACCCCACAGATGGGCTCTTCACCTTCAGCAGGAAGTATCACACCTCAACCACAAGGAGTTACAGATGGTCAAAACCAGGTCCCCAAAGAGGGTGGCATCCTGAGCCCTGATCCAAGAACACCACCTCAACAGAGTGGGCCCTCCACTCCCAATCAGATGACTCAACTGAGCTCAGCAAATGACCATCAAACTGACTTTGGACGACAGCAGTTACAACAACAGCAACAGCAGCATCAGAACCAAGTTTATATGGCCCAGCAGCAACAATCAAATCCTCAGTCTGTACCTGAACAACAAGCGGGTTTAGTTGGAAATCAACAAACTGGTGCACTTCAGCAGCAACAGCTAGCGCTCACTCTCCAGAGACAAGGATCCCTCAGCGCTGACAAGCCTGGTATGATGACTATTAAAGAAGAAGGAAAACCAATGGATTTCATGGCTCAGCAGCACCACCAGCAAACAGCTCAAAGTACAATGCAGCAATCACAAGATCCCAACATGCCTCAACATATTACAGGACAGAACCATCCTGGACAGCCACAGCCTGTTGTGATGGGCCATAATCCACAACAGCAAGCTCTCATAGCCCAGCAGCAAAAACAACAGGCCATAATGGGCATGATGAGAGCCCAGCAGCAAGGAATGATGGTACATAGACCAGGGGTTCCACCTGGACAGATCCGCGCTCCAATCAACATTCAAGCTACTATTGCTCAGAATCCCCAACTACGCAATCTTCCCCCAGAGCAGCAGATACAACACATTCAGGCCATGATTGCCCAGAGGCAGCTCCAACAGGGACAGATGCTGCGGATGTCAGTGGGTCAAGGACAGCAAAGTCAGTTGAGGCCTCACTTGCCACCAGGACAGATGCCACTGGTCAGACAGCAGATGCCAGGGATGGAAGGCCAACAAATGGCATATGGAACCATGGTGAAGCCAGGAGGAGTGGGCGCTCAACAACCGATGGGCCAACAGTCTGGTGTTGCTCCTCCAATGCAGCATGGACAACAACCGCCGCAAGTAGCGGAAATGATGCATCAACATATTATGAGAGGCCAGGTACCAGTGCCACGTTCCCCTATGGATCAGGGCCGCATGGTAAGACCAACATCTCCACGCCAGCCAGTAGTGAACTCTCCTGGCGATCCTCAACAGCAAGCACATAATCAAGCCATGGGAATACGTCCACTCACTCCTAACCAGAATCAACAACAAGCAATGATGTCAGTTGCAGCAAGCCGAATGCAGGGCTCTCCATCCCATGCATATTCACCAAGAGGTCCTTTTGGAATGAGCCCAGCCCATCCAGCCTCACCTCATTCAGTCCATGTCTCCTCACCCTCTGTAGGTGACAACAGGGCTGGAAGGGGGAGTCCATACAGTCAAGTCAGGGCGTCTCCCCTCAGGTCACCTGGAGCCAAGAGTCCACTTGATTGTCCAGGACTGAAAGTAGAAACTCAGACATCAGGCAGTGAAACGTGTCAGACAGGCTCAGTTATTCCCAACGGACCACAGAAAGGCATGAGTGTTCAGCAACAATCACAGCATGTTACAGAGAGTCGTCATCCTCATACACAACAGAGCTCTAGGGAAGCAGAGTTGTGCAAGATGACCTTACAGAACATTAAACAGGAACCAAGGGAGGTTCAGTGTGATGGTGCTGCAGAGGCTCATCCTGGGGCTATAAAGCGAGAGGCGACAGGGGAAGGGGTTACTTCTGGGAACAACACTGGCTTTATTAATGCTGGAAACATAGCAGGAGACCATGGAGCTCAAGGTCCGATGCCTGAGACTGGACAGCAACTACTACAGAAACTCCTGAGAACAAAGAACCTTCAGCTCGGTGCTCAGAGGCCTTCTGAAGGCATCCACAATGAGATAAATGGCCACATTAACAGCAAGTTAGCAATGCTTGAGCAAAAACTTCAAGGAACTCCACGAAATATGGAGGTATGTTTATCTTTTGTATGTTCAATTTTTCCCCCTCATCGTACCGTTTGTGGCGAAAGAACTCCTCAGTTATCTTCTCATTCCTTTTCAGGATTTGCAGTCAATAACAAAAAGGGCTCCTGTGCAAAAGCCAAAGCGCACTAATAAAGCAACTGCAGACAGAGGGCCAAATGCACGGAAGAAAAATAAAAAGGAAGAGGTTGGCAAAAGTGCTGAAGCCCTGATAAAGCAACTTAAACAGGTAATGGGATGACAAAATTGAATTTCCTTTATATTTTCTAGAATCATTCTTCATGTTTTATAATGAACATGTACTCTTCAGGGTCTCTCTCTGTTGCCCCTGATGGAGCCTTCAATCACTGCCAGTCTGGATCTATTCGCCCCCTTTGGAAGCAGCCCAGCTAATGGCAAAGCGCAACTCAAGGGATCCTTTGGAAATGCAGTCCTGGAAAACATCCCAGACTATTATTCACAGTTACTCACTAAGGTAAAACTAAGCTGCAACATATGTTAGTGGTTAGCTGTTGTAGGCTGTCGCCACATTGTGTTGTTGATTAATGCTTGTTTTAGAACAAAGTAATATAAAAAATATTATTTTGTGCTTTTACAGAGTAACCTAAGCAACCCTCCAACGCCTCCATCCTCCCTGCCACCTACTCCTCCACCCTCAGTACAGCACAAGCTGCTGAATGGAGTGACTCCTGGGGAAGAACTATCTGAGGGTCAGAAAGATGCAGAACCAGCAGAAGAGCCAATGGGTAAACACTGAGGGATTTCCCTTTTGACTCAGTATTTTTCATTTAAATCTGTACAGTAAATGGAATCCAAATTTACCATGACTTTCCTAATTTTATTTGTAGAATCAGTCACAGAGGAGGTGAAGAGTGTAGACATTCTAGCAGCTCTCCCGACCCCACCACATAACCAGAATGAGGACATCAGGTACAAAAGGACAATTATTCAGTTTTTTTATTCAATTCAATTCTATTCTATTCTATTCTATTATTCAATTATTCAGAGTTCAGTCTAAAACCAAATACATGCATTTCTTGTTATTGAGGGAGGCTATAAATGTGGGAAACGTCCCTTTTTTGTTGTACAGGATGGAGAGTGATGATGAAGACGCCCCAGAGAGCATCATCCCAGCATCATCCCCTGAAAGTAACGTAGGAGATGAAACGCCACGTTTCCCTCACCTACGGGAGCCTAAAGAGGAGGAGACGGAGAGAGCAATATCCCCCATCATCCCCCTCATACCTCGCACTGCCATACCAGGTATCATACAAATTCTAAAACACCGAAACAACAGCGACATTGTTCAGATCTGTCAACGTTTTATGGTGAAATAGTCTGAAGTGTTGCTTTACATGTTATTGTTTGAGAGTCATTAAAACCGATGGATGGATTTACACATTTATTTC
Organism: Polydactylus sextarius; assembly: GCA_016801845.1. Classification (NCBI taxonomy): domain Eukaryota; kingdom Metazoa; phylum Chordata; class Actinopteri; family Polynemidae; genus Polydactylus; species Polydactylus sextarius. Next base: position 15,124,219 of record CM028909.1, read on the forward strand.
TCTTGTAGCGTTTCCAGAAAATAAACCATTTGAAGCAACCGATAACAAAGTCGTTTCGGCATCTAACCATTGGGACAAAGCCAAAAGCAACGAAGTGTCTGTTACCTTCACATTGTCCTCTGCTGCAGCCAAGGTACGAAGCCATGGTATCGTAACATCTTGTTTAACCTTTCTTATCTTCACACATTGTTAACGAGAACTTGAACTGACATTTTCCAGAAATTGAATCACGTAATGATGGCCATGGCCCAGCTGCTTAACATCAGAATGCCAGGTTCTTATGAGGTGACGTTACCTCCACAAAACCCTGACATGCCTGGAGTGGATGGATCTGGGAAAGGACCCAGTCAGTCAGGTATGCAACACATTGTTTTTGTTCATTTGGATTGTTCCGTTGTCTCACTGGGTGAAGCCAGAGGACACAACAGCTGGTTTGTTAAATTGTCAAAAGCCATGTATCTCATGTCAGCCTGCAACACCAAGTTAAGTGAATTTGGCATTTGAAGTAATGGAACAAAATGATATGATCTTGGCTTTTTTGGCTTCATATAATAACAGTCTCTTGTTTGTAAGTTGAGCTTATGAGTAAGTTTTGTCACTGTATTTGAGAGAGACTCATATACACGCATTAATTATAGCACACATATACAAGAGTGTAGTGTAATAACCTTTAAAGTTAGGGTTCATTTTAATGTTTTGTTTTGGTGTTTTCCAGGGGCTCTGTGTTCAAAGGACGGCGCTTCACCCAGTCAGGACGAATGGTTAAGGCAGTTTGACGTGTCTCTACCAGGCTGTACACTGAAGAAACAGGTGGACATTCTGGCACTTATCAAACAGGTTTGTTATCACAGATTTTTTGTGTTCATATTCATTGTATTACTGTATTGACCAGAATATAAGACGATCCCTCTCTTTTACAACACACATTTTTGGAAAAAATTAGTGAGCAAACACATGACCTGTAGTAGCAAGTTTTCTAGCGAGTCTCCGGGTCATGGTCACATCTCTCCATGTCTCTGTGTGTGAGTGAGAAGAAGAAGCTCTGACCCGTTTGAGTCGAAGATGTTTCACACCACCTGTTGGTTTAGAACCCCGAGTTTCTGGACCCCAAAATATAAGACTACCTGTTTTTTTTTTTCACACTTTTTTCTATGGAAAAAGTACCGTCTTATATTCGAGGCAATACAGTATATGTTTCTTGGAAGACTGGAGATTTCATATGTGTAATTTTCCCTCAGGAATTGCCAGAAAAAGAAGACAAACCGGTCCAGCACTGTTACACAACCAAAGTAAATGACTTGGATGTGCGCCACCTTCCTGTTATACCTGTGGAGGAATCTCCACCCCCATCTCCTCCGCAACCACCCCCATCTGTCCCAGTTCCAACAAGTGATGCTGAGCCTTGCAAAAAGTCAGCTCCTTCATCCCCCTCTCCCGCCAGCCCCACCAGTGTCCAGATTAAGACTGAGCCTGACCAGGATGTTGGTCCTATTGAAGCTGCTCAACAAACTGATGTCACAGACTCTGAAGTTGCTGCTCCAGATCCAGTCGCTGATCCACCAACTGCTTCTGCAGTTTCTGATCCTACTGCTCCCACTGAAGACCAGCAGAACCTGAGTCCTGTCACCAAGGAGGAAGCCCCAGCTGATGACGCCGTTCAACTTCCTAAAGATTCTCCCACCGCCACGGAATCTTCCCCTAAGGCCGTGAAGCAGCGCAGGCCTTTCTCTCCCGATGAGGAAGTGGTACATCCCAAAGTGAAAAAATGGAAGGGCATCCGCTGGAAGCGACTTCAGATTGTCATCTCAATACGAAAAGGTGGATCGAAGAAGGAGAGCAGCCGCGAGGTGTCTGAGCTGATGGAACGCTTGCGCATTACTCTTAGGCCAGACAAGCTGCCTCGGGATAAACGAAAGTGCTGCTTCTGCCACGAGGAAGGCGATGGAGCCACCGACGGTCCCGCCCGTTTGCTTAACATCGACGTGGACCTGTGGGTGCACCTTAACTGCGCCCTGTGGTCCACAGAGGTGTACGAGACACAGGGCGGCGCCCTCATCAACGTGGAGGTCGCCCTGCGTCGTGGGTTGAGGACTCTTTGCGCATACTGCCAGAAAACAGGCGCCACCAACAGCTGCAACAGACTGCGCTGCCCGAATGTGTACCACTTCGCTTGTGCCATCCGGGCACGCTGCATGTTCTTCAAGGACAAGACCATGTTGTGCACTCAACATAAGCTAAAGGGCCCCAGCGAAGATGAACTAAGCACATTTGCCGTGCTGCGCCGCGTTTACATCGAGCGCGACGAGGTGAAGCAGATCGCCAGCATCTTACAGCGCGGTGACCGCATTCACCTGTTCCGTGTCGGCGGTCTCATCTTTCACGCCGTCGGCCAGCTGCTACCCTCCCAAATGACCAACTTCCATTCGCCCACTGCCATCTTTCCCGTTGGCTACGAGGCCACGCGCATCTACTGGAGCACCCGCGTGCCCAACAAACGCTGCCGCTACCGCTGCCGCATCGGTGAGGACGACGGTCACCCTCTGTTCGAGGTGCGAGTTCTGGAGCACGGCATGGAGGACTTGCAGTATCGTGACACTACTCCAGAAGGTAGAATCAATACACTGCTCCCACTTTGACACATCTTTGTGTTAATTAGATAACTCATCACCACTGGTTTCATTTAATTCACCATCATTCATTCATTCATTTTGCCTTCAGGGATCTGGGAGCGGATAGTTCAGCAAGTGGCTAAACTCCGAGATGAATCATCCATGTTGAAGCTGTTCACCGAACATCTCAAAGGAGAAGAAATGTATGGACTCACAGTTCATGCTGTCATGCGAATCACTGAATCGGTAAGAATTTACATCTGGAAGCAATATAATTGTTTTTATTTATTTATTTATTTATTTATTTATTTATTTGTCTCATTTATTCCCCACTCCCCCAAAATTAAATGATTAAATCATTTACAAAACAACATTGTACCAGACATCACATGCAGACATGAAATCATACGGAAAGCTTGAGCAGTCTCCCTGTGACTAGAACCCTGAGGCTACGCAGCTTAGTCATGCTTTGACATAAAAGTACACAATTATCATAATTCGTGTCACGTTGTGTTTTAGTTGCCTGGAGTGGAGAACTGCCAGAACTATCAGTTCCGATATGGTCGTCACCCTCTGATGGAGCTTCCTCTCATGATCAATCCCACTGGCTGCGCTCGCTCTGAGCCAAAGGTCCCAACACACTGCAAGAGGTAAAGCACAGTTACTCGAGAAAACAGCCACAAGCTGGACTTTACCTTGCATGTTCTGATGGTCACTTTATCAGGAGAGAGTAAAAACTGTGCATGATGTCTTAATGACTTGTATATTATGTTTTTGTGTACATTAAACCAAAAGCTCCTTAATATGAAACCAAACAAATACACAGGATCATGTTAAAAGCCATGTAAACGCATTGTTTGATGCACAGTTATAGACATTGTTTTTTTTTCTTCACAGTCACTCACACGGGTTTCTGTTTGTCTCAAGGCCTCACACTCTAAATAGCACCAGCATGTCAAAGGCCTACCAGAGTACCTTTACCGGCGAGCTCAACACACCATACAGCAAGCAGTTTGTCCACTCCAAGTCCTCCCAGTATCGACGCCTGAAGACCGAATGGAAGAACAACGTGTATCTGGCGCGATCCCGCATTCAGGGCCTGGGGCTCTACGCCGCCAAAGATCTGGAGAAGCACACTATGGTCATTGAGTACATTGGTACCGTCATACGCAACGAGGTGGCCAATCGCCGCGAGAAGATCTACGAGTCACAGGTAACGCAAAGAAATGAAAGCACGAAAAATTTCAATTTGAATTCAAGCATGTATTAACCACAGCTCCTCCATTTTTTTTTTTTTTTGATCTAATCTAGAACCGTGGAATCTACATGTTCCGCATCAACAATGAGCAGGTGATCGATGCTACTCTGACAGGTGGTCCAGCTCGGTGAGTGTTCATTTGTCATCTGTTGCGTCGTTGTCAAGCCCTTTAGTCTCTTATGTTTTTAACTGACCTTTATTCTTTTTTCTTCTCCCTCCTTTTCCAGCTACGTCAACCACTCCTGCGCCCCCAACTGTGTAGCAGAGGTTGTCACGTTTGACAAAGAAGACAAGATTATCATCATTTCCAGCCGCAGGATCCCCAAGGGAGAAGAGGTGCAGTGCATTAGGAAACTCATAACTGCTCTCTCGTATTATCTTAATTATACTACCTGTTTTATGTTTTTGAGGTTCATTTTAAAATCTCAGCCGTTGTTAACTGTGCGTGTTTCTTAATTCCAGCTGACTTACGACTACCAGTTCGACTTCGAGGATGATCAGCACAAGATCCCTTGCCATTGTGGAGCTTGGAATTGCCGCAAGTGGATGAACTAACGAGAAGAAAGGAAAAATACAATTTTAGAAAACTTCCCTCTCAACTGGTGCCAGAACACTCCTGCGCCAAAGCCTTTGAATCCTACATAGCCAGTGCATAAGCTGTTCTGAAAGTTGCAGATGGAGGGTGGCTGGCCTCCGTCATTGAAAGACTATAGCGGTGCCACCTGTAGCCAAAGGTTTGAAGAGCATTAATCAATTAAAGCAACCGATCACCTCCATCAGCATCAGCTCGATGGCGGGACTGACTTTCAGTTTTTGTTTTTTGGACTAGAGAATCACCCTCTCCTCAGCCAAAACCCTTTTCCCCCTTTCGACTGTTCTCAATAAGCTTACAGTGGCTGGAAAACAATCCTCAACGTCTACCAAATGATTCTGACCCTCTGATATCAATACTCGTAGTGCAGAGCTCAGCTGGAGCTTCAACAAAAAGCCATTTTAAGATACTAAGAATGAACTAATGATGCATTTTTATGTTTTAAGTAGGACCTATCTCCTGTCCCACCTAACCACACCTCCCCCTTACCTCCCAGAAAAGGCACTTTCCCATCAAGTCATCAATGAAGACAACACGGATATTGGCTAGCTAGACAATCTTGATGTGGCTCTGTATAAGAACTACATATGATCGATGGAGAGAGAGAGAAAGAAAGAAAAAGGAAAAAGAAAAAAAAGAAAAAAAAAAGATGATGAAAGTTAATATAAAATTTGAGATGCTATTGATCTGTGGCTCCAGAGGCACCAGATGTTGTGACTGTGTGGAGTCCCCAGGTGGGTTAGTCGGACCCAGTCTACCTCATTGATTTAGCGGGAAGTGACTGCTTTGTATGAAAACTGTTAACTGCTACTGTGGAACCTGGGGGAAAGGGGGAATGTTTTTATGGGCTTAGCCTTCTCGGACAAGCAGGGAATCTTAAGCAGCAGGTTTGCTCTATCTACTCTATGCTGATGATGATTTACAAAAAAAAAAAAATGAGCCAACATAATTATTATTCATGAATTATTTATACAGAGGAAATATATGACAGTTTTGATAAGATATTGCATTAAAAAAAAAAATCACAATCAGAAGCTTAGCGGGTGTCCTGTATGCCACCAAATCATCCTGGATATTGATGTAGCTTTTTCTTTTTCTTCTATATTGTTTTGTAATCTTTATTTATGCGTCTCAAAACCCACGCTATTAGCTGTGTGATAGCACAATAACATCCATCTTTTACGTTGCTTTTGGCAGTAATGGTGTGAATGAATGGCTCTAGCATCACAGGACTCTTAGTCTTTGAAGAAGACTACGACGTCCCGAGTTTCACCAAGTACACATTCGCTTGTCGCTTCATACGTTGAAGTTCCACTCGTTGAAAAGCAGCCAGTGGATGCATGACTACTGTCCCATTTGATGCTTTTTATCCCCCCCACAGCGACTCAAATCATTTTCACAACTCAACCTTAAACTTTGAATCATGCCTCTTCCTCTCTATATGATTTAGTGGACTGTTGTTAAACTTTACTGTAGTAAGTTTTCCTCTGCCTGAGTACAGCCTGCAGTGTTTCTACTTCCCTCGTAGTGTGCTTTTCTAGTGCTGGTACTGTCCTCTTGAGGCTGAACTGATGGCAGGGAAAGACTTATTGGAAAAAAGGGCATTTGTTTTAATTTCTTTGTAAGATGAATGAAAAGTCTTTAAAAGGGAGCTTCACTGAAACTCCAACTTCCCATACTACTTTGTTTCCTCCTTCCCCTAACCTAAGACCTCACATGATTTAAAAATGCAAAGTTGTATAAACTGTATATATAGTATATGCATTAGGGGACAGCAACTCTTTATCCAGCCCCTTTGTAATCAATAAAGTCAAAAAAAAAAAGTGTAGAGAAATAAAATTGAAGAAAAAAAAAAAAATCAACCACTGGATATCATTTTAACAAAGTTAAAGCTGTATATAAATATAAATATATGTAAAATGGCAAACTAATATCTTTATGTATATGAACCAGAGTGTTTTGCATTTACCTGTTTTTCTATTAGTGTTTTTTGCTATAAGCTCTCAGAGACAAGTTTGTTAAAATAGGTATGAGAATATGTCTGGTCTTCTCCAATCGGTTGCGGCGAGAAGCCGGGATGGGGAGGGGAGAGGGGGGGGGGGGGGCGGGTTTACAAAACTCTTTGGATTCATGTGGAGAGTCGTTTAATTAAGACCTGAAAAATCACTTCGTGCATAAAGCAGTACAATGGTGCATAGCATTTGTATTTATGTAATATTGTTCGTGTTTATTTTTTTCTTTTTATTTATGCTACTGCTTGTTGATTACCAAAACCTGTCCCTTAATCGGTTACAATTGGATTAATATACTCTTGAATGGAAAATCTTGAATTCCCTAGAATATTGTTAGTGTTTTTGCTTTTTTATATCTTCCCTATAGAAGTGAATGTGTTGGTAAACCTTGTGAAATGGTTACTTGGCCTAATGTATGTTATGATGTAATACTCAAAAGTTAATCCCATACTTAACCTGGTAATGAATTGCACTCTCATAGTATAATGGAGAACTTCTCTAAAAAGTGGTAGATATTGATCAAGTATCCGATAAAAACAGTGATATATCTATTTTTTGGTATGTTTCTATTTCAAGGGAAGACCATGACGAGACATTATGCCGCTCACTGGATTTTAGCCTGAATAATTTTTAACTTCTCTGAATCTTAATTTAAGTTCTCTGCATATCTTATAATTTAATAAAAGTTTGCTCAAATTGAAGGTTTTTTTTAACCTCACCTACTTTTTAAAAAGATGTTGCATCTGTACAGCAGAGATACTTTTAGGGAATATGAATAAATATAATCATTTTTATTGTATGTGGCATGTTTTGTATGGATATTATTTTGAATTGTACATATTTTTTTCAGGACGCCAGAGGTTGCATCTCTTTATATACAGCTTTCCCACTCCCCTTTCCCCCTTCATCTTATTTCTTTGTCTGCTTTTTGTTTCTTGTAAAAGAAAATAAAATGCATTTTAAATATGTGTTAATTTTCCTTTTTTTTCTCTTTTTTTTCCTTTTCTTTTCTTTCCTTTTTTTTTGTTTATAATAAAAGCAGGCATTAACCCTGGGGGGGAGTGGGTTGACAGAAAAATAGCAATCAATAAAAGAATAATGAAATTAACGACCAAAAACTACAGCTTTAATGAAGATAATAAATATAAGTTTTTAATGATTTTATCAGTCATATAAACTTCCAGTGTAAATGATGAGACAGGAAATGCACAGTCATTGTTCAAAATATATCTCCAAGTTCATCCGGCGGTCTCTGTTAAATCAGATCGAATGAATATATTCTGAAGTTTGACTTTAATACAGAATTCTCCTTTTTGTTTCTGCCTGAGGAGGAAAAAAAGACACAGAAGACTTTGGTACCAAGTGAATCTTTTAGTATAAAATTCTTTTTTTGTATTTTCTCAGACAGAAACACAGAGGGAATAATGCATAAAAAAACAAGACTAACCTTTGGGAAGATCTCCATTTAATTTGATTAATACAGATGTTTGAAGCTTCGTATCAGATAAACTTGGAATGTGAACTGTGACTTTTCTTCACTGAGGGAACCAATTTGACTTTTAACGCATAATGTCTGTTTATACATTTTGGCAAAGGGAGTATTATTTGTTATGTGAACAATTTTGGATGAAACTTTTTTTTTTTTGTAGCTCCAGATAAATTGCCTTAAGTGATGTCATTTAAGGCGATTTAAGGTGTGATTTTTCTGCATTGATTTTCATCCTTTGAATTGTTACAGTGTTTGTTATTTATTGTGTTTTTTTACTTCTGCATGTTAATGAAATGAAAAGTGACGTGTTGATTGAGCAGCACAGCTGAAGTCACAGGTAAGAAAAAGAGGAATTTATTGTATATCATCTATATACACTTTTGAACTAAGTCAGAAAAGATTTGCACAACATGATTTTTTTTCTTGAAATCTTGAAGTATTACTTATGAACAGGATGTCTGATGGTCATATACCCATGGCAACAAACCAAACATGGACAGGAGTGGTTTTTTTTTTGACAATTTTGGTTCAACTGACAGCAGTCTCCCATTTTTCTCCCATCTCCGAGCTCTCGTTTTTTTTCCTCTTTCGCTACGTTCTGCCTGCTGAACTTTCTACCCATGTTAACAGTAGCAGCAACATTTCTGGGGTACACAGCCAACAAGCCAAACAAAAAGAAGAAAAAAAAAAATAAAAAAAAAAAAAAGAAAACAACAGGTAAGAAGAGAGAAAGACAAGTAATAAGTTCATCTACCTCAGTGCAGAGGACCCAGTGTTTGAGACAGCATGCAAAATGGATACTAACATGACACATGGATTCTGGATCAAGTGTTGATTTTAACTAACATTAACTAAAGTCCATGTGGACATAACAGTGCAGAGCCCGATGGTGACGGATGTCAGTGTAATACTTTCATAGTCTTGTCTGCAGACGCTCGCAGCTTCGAGCCATAAAGTAGAATGAAAACGTGCAGTTTCACTTTCCAGCGTGTCAGTTAAGTAAAACCTTAACTACTTTCTCGCTTCCAACTCTATGTTCCCTGTGTGTGAACTGTCAGCAGTTGGGTTTTTTTTTTTTTTTTATTTCTGAATAAACAGCCATTGGCAGAATAAGAGTTCAAGGTTTGCACAATGCTTCTAAATATTTCCAGTGTCAATGAGGAGAAAAAAAACAAGAAAAAAAAAAAAAGAGATGTCACCCCAGAGGACGAGTGTAGAAACAGATCTGCATTACTGAGCTCTGAAAAGAACTCGTCAACAATTACACATAAAAAAAAAAAGAAGAAGAAAAAAAAACAAAAAACAGAAGTTGTATAAAAAAATCATCTGAGATCAGTAGTACCACCGAATTGCCATGAGAGTAGCAAGTGAAAAAGAAAAATTCCAGCAGATGACAGTCTATTTCCTGGCACAGTTAGAAACCATGCAGACAGATCAAACATCAGACATCTGAAAGTACCATTCAAGCAAAAAAAAAAAAAAAACAAATTAACAAATAACACACCGTTGCTTGTGGCATAAAAGGAAAAAAAAAAACTATGTTTTATATACAAATCATATATATGTACCCATCAGTAGTGTCTAATGTCAAAGTCAAAAGAAAACACCCATCAAGATATCTTTACATAAAACACATAAAATATTTAAAAAAAAAAAAAAAAAAAAAAACAGTATTTTTTTCATTGCCATTTCATACGCCTCTTATTTGCTCAGTGTGCACGATGTCACCGCCGGGGGTTTATGGCTACATCCATGTTTGAACTGAGTGTTTAAATGTACGCGCAACGACCCCACTTCATCTAACGCGTTGAACGGTGGTGAAGACGTGGACCGAACTACGACACTGAGGTTCTTCTTTTTTTTTTTTTTTTTGTTTTTTTTTTTTTTCATATCAAGACTCTGGCTCTGTCACATCTCATCTCACAGTGTTCGTCAATATGAAATAAAAATATCAACAAATAAATTAAAAAAAAAAAAAAAAAAAAAAAAATTAAAAATCAAAATATTAAAACCATCTCAAACATTATCCCTGCCACATTTCAAACTAACACCAGGACTGGACCACATCCGTTTAAACGTGATGACCTGCAGGTCTCACACATGAGGAAAGCTACAGTTGAGTGCAACTAATTTCCGTTTGTAGGATATTCAAGTGAGGGATTAAAAAGCACATTCTGGCTGTTCATGCTTAATTAACCAAATGTCCAATAACTGTTTTTTTTTTTTTTTTTTTTTTGTCAGTTTTGTTTAATGAACTACAGCCTATACCATAGCACATCTCAGTGTCTTAGAAACATGCTAGCAGTCCAGACACCTTTTATACACACACACACACACACAACTTAAAAACAGTGCTTCAGCCTCGGACACGCCCCCCTCCCCTCGCATTCACAGCGACAGAATGTGATGCTGCATGGCAAACTGAATATGAAGTTAAGTCTTATTATTTCTTAAACTGAAAACCCACAACATGCTCGACTCTTCAACGATTGTCCATGATGGGACAATTTTCCGAGAGGTAAAAAAAAAACAAAAAAAAACAAAAAAAAAATAACTAACAAAAAAAAACAGATCAAACATAAAATCCCATCACTGTACAATAGTAGTAGTTCCTGCCATGGGAAATGAAAAACAAAAAAATCCAAAAAAAAGAAAAAGAAAAAGGTTGATTGTGATGATATTAACAGTGGTAGTGCTGTAGTGTTGTGGCCCATGGAGAAAGGGGTTGAAAAGGAACAGGGAGGAGACACGAGGTTCGATGGGAAGCGGGGGAGGAGGGGAGCGAAACGTCAAGAGGGGGGAGGGGGTGATTCTCAGTAGTTTTGGCTAAAAAGGTGAGGTAGGCCTTGTCACAACTTGGAGTGTGGCTTTAAAACTGGCAGGGTTTTCATTTGCAGTCTGTCTTTAGTGTTTGTTTCCTATGGGAGTGTGGTCTGGTTGTGTGCCTCCGGCGTGTCTTTTTTTTTTTTTTTTTTTTTTCCCGTTTTTTTATTTTCCCGCCGCCTGGGGCTCACATTTTGACGTCCTCCTCCACGCTGAGTTGAGACAGTGTCTTCTTGATGCGCAGGGCAGTCAGTCTGGCTGCTCCGTTGGCGTACCAGCACTCCCTCATGATCTTCCCCATCACACGCAGTGACTGCAGGGGAAAGGAAACATGGGTTGAATTGACAAAAATGGGTTTCAGTCTAAAACAAGATGTTAGAAGCAGTGTGTTGGCAATTAGAGCTGGTGGGTAATCACTTAAAGCAATGCTAATGACAAAAACTACAGATTTTTCTTTTCCTCACTGTGGAAACCAACTGCTGCTTATGAAACTGATCCCTCAGAGAACCTCTGGATGCAGCCGCTGATTGTGTTTTTTTTTTAAATGTAGTGTAGCGAGTGTAGCAGCTGTGTACATAGTGTGAAGTACCTCATAACTCTGCCACCAGTTGGGCACGTTGGGCCTCAGTTTCTGGTCGCACACCACCTTCCTCATCTCCTCTATGGAGGGGTCAGAGGGCACGAGGTCATAGTAGGGCAGCTGGTACTCCTCGTGGATACCTGCAGTCGACAATGAAGACGGTGTCTCAAGTCTCTGGTTTCACTGGATTCATTCACATGGGCGACCTGTATAGTAGCGTGTGCTCTTACCTCCTGTATTGCAACGACGTGCGATTTCCCAGTATACCAGGCCCAGCGCGTAGATGTCAGCACACTTGAAGGAATCGAAGTGTTTCATGTTGATGGTTTCGTCCAGAACTTCTGGAGCCATATACCTGAGGTTGATATCATCGGAGAGAATGAGTAATCAATAAATAATAGTAATAAATAAAAGCTACTGACTTAAGTTATTCATTTACATGAGTTTTAATTTACTAAACTTTGATGGAATTAAAAAAAGAACAAGGCTAAACTAAATTCAGTAATAATCAGTATAACTTCTGCCCTTTTGTAGCACTCAGCTTCAAAGAAATACAACAAATACATAGTTTTTATAATAATTTTTAATAAGTATATAGAATTTCCAAAGCAGCTGGGGACTGTAGTTATTAGCAAACTTTTCTCAAAAGGAGAAGAGTGAATTTGTTATTTTATGTTCAGACAAGTAGTCACTTGTAAGAATTAACGACGGCAGGGCGGGAGTGAGCGTGGAACATATTACACTGCCACGTTCACTGTAATTAAGAAAAATGGCAGACAGTTCAATAGTATAACTCATGAATGTGCTTTTAATAGTTTCACTATTGCTAATAGTTACGCTATCCAGGCTCCTGGCACAGACTTAACCAGCAAAGAACTGCATGAAACCTGATTTATAACTACATTTGTTTGGTTAAATGTGAATGAGTGTGGAAACATTTACCTCTTAGTGCCCACACGCTGGTTGGGTGCTATATCAATCGTGTCTGTGATGGATTCATGGCGGACTGCCAGGCCGAGGTCAGCTATAGCACACGTGCCGTTTTTCTTAACCAGGATATTTTTAGACTTGAGATCACGGTGAGCAATGCCGGGCTTACCTACAAGAGAACAGATAACACGTTATTACATTCGTCTCAAGAGCTCAGCAGAAACAGCACATGCTAGCTGAATTTAAATAACTACTGTGAGCGCTTTCACATCCCTCATGTGTTCGTTATTGAGTCATCACATTCACTGGGTGCTGCATTTTAACGTCTAACTTTGACTCACCCTGAGTGCCCAGGATCTCCATGTGTAGGTGTGCCAGGCCGCTTGCAGCTGACAGCGCCAGTTTGATCATGCCCTCGATGGTGACAGAGTAGCGATTCAGGTAGTCAAAAAGAGAGCCGTGCTCATGATAGTCTGACACCAACCACAGCTGAGTCCATGTGCCATTGTCTGACAGAGAGAAGAATAAAAAAGACAACGTGTAATTCACATGTAGAAGTATTAGTTTTGCTTAAACTAACAGTGATTAGTGAAGTTCAACAGCGTCAAGAGTTCCTTCCCTTTTATTTAATTTATTCTCTGTGTATTTTTTTTTACAGTGTATGTGAGTCTAAGTGTTGGGTAATTGATAGAAATGTTCAAGTGAAAGGGCAAAGTTTTCACGCCATCTTACTCACCTTTATTGTCTGCTGCAATGAATCCTAGGATGTTTTCATGTCGCAGCATGATTGTCTGATAGATCTCAGCCTCCCTGAACCAGGAGCGCTCTTCTCTAGATGAGAAGATCTTCACCGCCACATCTCCTCCTCTCCACTTCCCTCTCCACACTTCGCCGAAACGGCCCTTTCCTATGATCTCCTGCAGCACGATGGTCCTGGCCACCGTCCGCTGCACGAACAGCGGCAAACCTGTAAAAGTGGAAGTAGACTTGTTTTAGACGCGAGGCGCTGCAAGTGCCCTCAAGGTCACAATCATTTTCACTAGTGTTGCAATTGGGCAATCATTTATTTGCACATAGAAGACAGTAGAATGACATGAAAATTTTTACAGAAAATGTGTTCACAAAAACAACTACTGTACTGACCAGAGCCTGATCCAGAGGTGGACATGTCATAGATGAGGTCCTGGAGGGTCTTGTCCTTGGCCAAGTACAGATGGTCACAGGAGGGGTCCTCCACCTCCAGCCTCTGTCTGTGGCTGTAGGCCCTCTGGTGATACTGGAACAGGAAGACGCCGACCATCAGCAGCACGCAGAGCAGGAACACCGGCCCTGCGATGACAGCAACCAGCTCCACAGGCCCCCAGGGACTTCCTGGGCCGGGCCAGTTGCCTCCAGTTGTTGGGGCTAGGATGGAAAATTGGAAGATAAAGAGAAGAGGAGCTGATGTGATTTTGCTGAAATTCAAACGACTGAAACTGCGTCACTGTTAACCTAAGACAAACGAGATAAAAATGATGGAGCCTCACCTGGGACTTTCAGGTCAATACTGTTGCAGTAATCTACATAGCAGCAATGTGTGTTGAGCAGGCCTTCAGCACTCAGACAGTAGAAGGGCTGTCCTGGAGGGATCAGGTCGTCCCGATTGATGCAGATGCGTACGTGTTGCTCCTTCCCCTCGATGTTGTATGTGGAAGCCATGCAGGCTCCATCTGTCTCGCACTCATAGCCTGTCTTCTCACAGGTTGTGCAGTTACAACGCAGAGCTGTAAGAAAAGACGGAGAGGGAGAATTAAGTAAATAACCATTTATCAGGTGGAGGCTTTGAGGGAAGGAGAAAACATTGTTTCTGAGTTCTCAGTTTTGTCCAGTAGGGGGCAAGCTCACCCTACAGGTTCAACACAGGATGTAAAGCGTGTAGTGTCCCATTGAGCTGAAGGCATTTTGTGACATGCAGACACACAGAGCATGGAGTATAGCGGTAGCAGCCAGACAGCCTTGACGGCCCTGAAATCAGATCCTTCACTGCAGATGAACCCAAACACGCAGGGTGGAGATGGACCTGCCCAGTGGGACAGACAAAGTGAAACCCAACAAGGGGAGAGGGCTCCTGCCAAATCCCCAATGCAGCATTCTGCTCCATGCCTCTCCACAGCCGTTCTCACACTGCCACAGAGAGCTGCCACCGTTTAAAGCTAATGAGACAGGAGTTTTATTAAATACAGCACACTCCTGCGCGAGGACCTATTAAAGCTGACGGAATGGAACTCCTGCAGCCGCCATCATAAAGCTACGACGGTCCACCTACACACTCAAATGAGGCCAGTGCCAGAAAGTCTGCGCAAATCTGCCACATCTAAAAACGAAACCTGTGCTGGTTGGGCAACCCAGAGAGCAAGAAAACTGCAAACTGATTAGATTTGGAGTGAAATCTGATTTTCAGTCACAGCACACATGCTTCTCATTTGGAGTAAGGTCAATGCAGAAGGATTCTTACAGGGTTTTTCTACTTCCAAACAGAGTGCAAAGCACGACCAAGCGGGGTTAGAGGTTTTTGTTGGACTAGTTTTCACATGGAAAAAAAAAAAACACAGGAAAGCAGTTATGCTCAACTGAACCCTGGTCAGTGGTAAATGACAAACCGTCTGACTGACAACAGAGCTGTGAGTGAGGCATGACAGGCCAAGCGTTGGTCCATCGTCAAAACAAAAGCTGGACCACTCAAGACTAATCGCTGTGGACTAAGCGAAGACAAGACCAACACACCAACAATAACAGAGAAGAAGACACAAAGCAGAGAGGAATTTCAATCCTCATTCTCCTACTAAAAAGGAGGCTCAGCATTGGTTGGACCACTGACACTTCTGGCCAAGAGGAAAGAAAAGATTTTAAGAGTGTCAAGCTTCCACTAATCCTTCTTGTGTTATCCTGGGAGTTTCTTTGACCAGATGAGCTCACTCATCTTCCATGTTTGTTCCAACTCTGTCAAAAAGGTGACAGCAGGTTTTAACACATTCTTCAAGAGAGTGAATCATCGTATGATGCAGCTTTTGTTCAGTGTGGTTCTGTGTGAAATTTGCAGTTCAAAAGCACTGATATGCTGATTGCACCATCAGCATGCAACAGCTAAGTGGACAAAACCACAAGAGTGCGGTGTCATAGGAGTGGTTTCCACTAAACTGAACTCTGGGAGGTTGGACTCTGTGTGGGAGCATTTTTTGCATGTAGCGTGTATGCTGATGTGTCTACGCTTGTCCACTAATAGTAACTGGAAATGTGGAACACTTGAAGCAGGGTTTCAGTAATATTTCACATCTGTTTGTGTGTGTGTGTGTGTGTGTGTGTGTTTCTCGTCAGGAGGTGAGCGGGAAAGTGGCAGGAACTCTTGCCGGAGTGTGTCCAAATTCACCAAGTTCGCATGCAGATGGAATTTCCTGCAGATTACACAGAGGTGAAGCCGGCTGGAGCTGATAAAGAGAGAAAAACAAGCCCTGTGCCACATCACAGTAATCTGCGGCATTAATGGAGCAAATATTTTAGCCAAACAGAAAAGATAACACGAGTAACAGCGATAGGTTAAAAAGCTGGACCACGCTCGATATCCATCAAATTCAAACGACTTGAAACCTTCCTTCCATCAGGCTTCTCTTTTCTCTTTTGTCTGCTGTTTACTGGCTCTCATCGAAATAAATCAATCTGTAGCAAGTGCGCTCAGACTGTAGACATTTTTGATAAGTCTATTCTGAAAGAAAGTGTGACATTAAAAAAAAAAATGTTTCAAAGAAAAAAAGAGTTTTTCCACTACGCAGTTATATTACAGCATAACAGAGTTAAGGTCCTTAATTTTTCTCATAACAATCAAACCCACGAATTAGAGTTCCTCAGATAAACACATTGCACCAATATAAAGCAACTAATTAACAACAGCGAGCCGATAAGAACACCATGATCTGAAATGAACAGGCACATCCATCCTGGAGACTCGGTGTGTGGCAGGACAGATGGTACACAGACATACAGACAGAAGCTCGGGAGGGAAACCAAACATGACTGAAAACACACACATTTCCCTCTCAAGTCTGCCATAGATGGTTTGTGGTTTACCGAGAGTTTGGCTTGTGGAAAGACTTCCCTTTCGTTGAAGGCTACCTTGTAACTATTACATATGTAGGCCTCCTCCAGACACAGGCAATAACGCCCTGCAACAACATGGAGTTATCTATGACATGGTAATTTTTTATCTGCACAGATACAAACCAACAAAAGAACAATTTAATCTCATTCCGTAAAAAAAAAAAATGTTTTTATTCACATTGGAATAAAAATCCTGTAAACCCAGTACTGTCAAAAACTGATTTACAACACTACCCATTATAACTTAACACAACCATAGATATTAAAAGGGATAACTACTGACAATGGGAAAACATGACCTCAAAAATAGGAGATATATAACTAAATCAAACCACAGCCATGTAAGATCTTCTGGTCTGCTCACATTCAACCATGCAGATATATGTTGTTTGTTCTGCATATCTCACTGGGCTCAGAGTAGAAGTGTTACAAAGCTGCGCTAGGAATAATATCAAGCCTAAATATACACAGATCTAAGTAGAGGCTGGGTGTGTGTGGTTTTTGAGTGAACTCTGCTCTTGTATCCACATAATTGGTGGTCTTTACACTGGTCCTTTGTGTGGAGATTAAGACGACATGAGGAGGGATTGGACTGGCCCTGCATGAACAAAGAGCAGAGTGGAGTGGGGGAGTACGTTTCAGCGTGAAGCAGGGGAAAGGGGGGATGGGTGGCGCACAGGGGACATGCTGGGGTTAGCAGAAACGACGCTGATGTTTGGGGGGCTGCTCTGGCCCAGACAGGATGGGGGCTGGTCCCAAATTGGGTAGGACAATACAGAGAGGAGGGGGCTGGTGGAGGTAACGAGTGGGACTTACAGAACCCCCCAGCTGTGATTGAGGTCTACCCAAGTGACCAGCTGCGACCGTCATTAAAGCCCAGTCTAGACTGACTTATGGGAGGGGGCAAATAACAGGAAAAGGGATCAGTGGAGGAAAAAGGGGTGAACAGAGTGAAAAAGTTGCTCCTTTGAGCTGCTGGCGTGTGAAGTTCCTATCATTCCGTTCGTGTTGAGACAGGAAATAGCAGACATAGTGAGGAAGGGATTAATAAAACATTGTTGCCATTACCAGAGTTGCCTTAACTTGGAACCAACTAAAAACCACAGCATAGTCCCATTCCAAACAGCTTTACACATTAACCTTGACGAAAGTGTTTTGTGTATACATGTGTTATTTAGACATACTCGTGAGGAGCAACCCTGCGAGACGAGAGGTGAATTTTCCAGTGTGGTGAGACAATGAAGTCTGTGGTAAATACTCTTAAGCGTGCTCAGCACAGGGCAGCGGGGTTACACAAACACATAGGTTTCTGGGGGGTAAGCGACTCAGACAGACAGTCGGTACGTGCGTGTGTATGGGGAGCAGAGCACCATTACCAAAATGCACTGGCTGAAATTAGATCCATACAGATACCAGACTGAGAGCTGATCAAGACAAGCAGACGCCACCAGACAGTGTGAGTGCAACACACACATGAGGGCACGCACGCACACACACACACCACAACTGTGTCCTAATCAATGCTAGGGGAAGGAGGAAAGTCATTACCTTTGTCTGCATCTGAGGGTCAGATTACTGATCTGATTCTAAAGTGAGGTCTCTGGGGCTGAGGCTGCTTCTACTATCTCTACCAACCACCACCCTCTAGGCTACATCCCATCCTGTCTGTCTGTCTGTCCGTTTGTTTGTCTGCTGTCCTAATGAGTTCATAAGGCACACAAGTGTGAGCACAGGCTCACTTCAGACATACTGCTGATGCTGGTGCTCAAATTCCCTAACTGGTCAATGCTGCCTCTTTAATGACCTAGTGCATTGAACTACTGTGAGCCAATGCATCAGCCATGTGACTTTGAGCTTAAAACCCCTTCTGAGTATTAGCAGACCAGAGACTTTACATGTACGCTTTTTCTGGGTCTTCCTACAAATGTTGTTTAAGTTTTATTCTGGCTACAGCAAAAAGAAATCTTTTCTTTTCTCTAAAATGTTGCCTTGTTGGCCAAGTTATTGTGCACTTGCTTGGGTTTAGACTTAGGAACGGATAGTGATCTAATGCTATTTTGCATACAGTGCATAAGCGGATAGTGTTATGTCACCAAAACAACATTTGCCTGAAATTCACAGGGACAGTCACGAAGGGTTTGGCCACAGTAACGTCAAAATCATATCACTAACGAAATCACATTTACTATGTAAATGGGGAAACTTTGCATACCGGAATTTAAAAATAGGGGAATTGTGTCAATGCCAAACTAACACATTTGGGTTATATATAAGGAAATGTCATCATAGAGGCAGAAAAACAAGCAAGGCAGCAGAGTTAGCTAGTTGGATAATGTACACTCATAGCATACTCTAGATGCAAAACAACCTCCTACACCGATGAAAGCAAATGACTGTCAGGGCAGTATTGTAGAAAACATGACAAGTAAACTGCACACCTCCCGGCGGGAAAGAGAAGGCAAAGCAGGTCTAATCTGCATTCCAGCAGCAGCCATAAAAACAAATCAAACACCTCTACAAAGCGACATGAAGTGGAGGACAGGTGTCAGGTTTAGCCCTATAGACATGAACTTGCATAGCTACTGGGTCTGTCAGGGTGTACTGTGACAATAACAACTATCACCCAGAATAGCTAGGGTATGACACAAAAAGCAAATGTTATTGTACCACTGATGCATATTATACAAGATGCTTAAAACAACAACAACAACCTGCTGTGTATAAATTAATAGTAATGAGAAGTGGGCAACTGAAGGTGGGGTGGCTCCATGGTGGTAGTAATCCCTTGTGGTCCAACGTCAGTAATGGTGTAGCTGGGTCAGTCGGAGGCTATACCGTCTGCTGTTGCAATTAGGGCTCTGTGCCTCTGGGCCAACGGAGGTCATTAACAACACTGGTCATTATGGGGGAAGGGTGGTGGTGGTGGGGGCCTAGACCACCCCAGACCTAGCCTGACCCCGTCTGGCTCAGTGCCACATTATTGAATCTGTTAGTAAACACAGCAATTCTAAAGGAGGAGCGTTTGGACCAAGAGGCCACATGAAATTTTATACAGGGGATTTGAAAATTCATTTGATGGCGATTTACCTGCAGGGAACCTGCAGTAAAACATCCATCCATCTAGAGCAGGCTTCAACAACTACTACACCTTAAGGGAAAAAAAAAAGAAAACAAAACAACTTTCTCCCTTTCGATAGCTAGAAATACAACCTCCTCACATGCTCATGGCCAAACTCTCTTCTCTTTATATGCACAGACTTTTGAACACAATAAGTTGTAACCTTTCTCTGTACATTCCCTTGGCTCTGAACTAATGGGCAGGTGTACACATGTTACAATCTGACTTACTCATACTTCCTCCTCAACTCCTTCCCATCGAACGTGACATTACACAGCACCTGTACCAGTCGCAGTCCGCTGATCGAGCTGTCTGAGAGTAGACTTCTAAATTTACAATCACCCTGTTTATGATTTACACAGGGACATATCAGGGAATGGCATGACTCGGGTAAGGGACGATGATAGTGTGTTGATGGCCCTCTAAAAGTGAGCGCACAGTTTCTGAGATAAGCAAGAGCTCATCTAACCAAAGGTCTCCTTTTAACCTGGAGCAAAAAACAACAACAAACAAATACACATACACAGCCAGTGTTAAAGTTTTTTTAGCTCCCTGTGGTGGCAGTGAGTAAGTGAAAGGAGAAGCGGGACCCACAGATAACAAAGTACAGATTAAATTCTGATAAAGCACCGGGCCTTTTAAATGAGAGAGATAGAGAATGGAGAGGGTGGGAAGAAAAAAAGAGAACGAGAGGGACGCGCCCTACCTCACGGCAGTGTGGTTGACAGTGCCCATATCACATTGCTACTGTGTTCAATGCACTCAGGCAGACTGCGTCACGCAGGCATGTAATGCCCATAACACCACTGACTCTTAATCCTTATGAAGTCAACAACACGTGACGGATTCATCAAAACTGTGAGTAAAAACATACTCACACAAAAACATACTATAACTTCCCACAGATCTGGAATCTGCTCTGGCACCACTACTTTCAGGTTTGTCTGGTTCCAGACCCTGCATAGTGTAATCCATTATATTGTGAGAAACCATGGCTCCAGACAGATTTGTGGGCCCCTTTACATGACAGACCCCGCCAGCTGGACAAACCCATCATCACCCACCCCCTGTCCCCTGTCTGCTCAGGCCACATACCCACCCCCACTCCCCCCTCTCACACATCACTGTTAATGTTAGAATAACCCAGTCGAACAAACTAACCACTCAGGTGTGATATTTTTCTCTGCATGCCTTACATGAAATGATCAACCGTGGTTTGCTGCACCCTTATCTAAACTAAGCGGGGGTGGAATATTTTCATGATTCTTGGAAAGATGACTCAACTGTTTAAAGCACAACATACAGTTTAATAGATGACACTGAAGTCAGGATATTTATTCTGGCACACGCTTTTATTTTTCTACTTAACCTGCTGAAAGGCAAGTTGCAACAGGGTAGCGTCAAAATGTTCACACCACAGGTAGAGCACAACAGAAAACATGCTTTTGACTAAATGTTTTTTTTTTAATTCTACCGCAAAAAAAAGTTAAAAAGTTTGGTAAATAATCAAATATGAGCAGACACACTTGCAAAAGCAAACACACACACACACACAAGTTTAATACAACATCTGCCCATTTGAGACAGCAATGTGTATCTGGGTATCAGCTGCTCCAGCGGGACGATTCAGACTGAAGCAGCCCCATAACTGGCGCCTCAAAAGACCCCACTTGCCACATTTCCATCACAATGAACCCAGACTTCAACTCTGACTTCTGTCTGGGATGTCTGAATACACGGCTGTTGTCACCCTATGCCAGCATTCACTTTCTGCTGGAGGCCACTAAGGAGCCTTTTCACTCCTTACAAATGGACACCAATGGAAGAGCTGCCAGTATTTACTCTCAAAAAACACATTTCATGCGCAAAGTAGGTTAGGCCTTCATTCACTGACTCCTTTCTGCTCTTTTCAACGTGAAAAGCAAAAGCAAAAAGAAAAAAGAAAAATAAGCTCACAACATGCGACGACACTGTAAACCAACCACACAGCACACATTAACCCAGCCTGCTATCATTACATGCTGGTGTCCCTGTTGTTGATAAGCAGTCACAAGCCGACAAGAGATTGTTTGGTAAATATTTTAGCATAACAGCCACCGAGAGATAACTTCAACATCAACACCACAATGTAGACTATTCCTCTTCAGGTCATGTATCCATATACCTTGATTAAGTTATTATATTTCAGTCGTGTAACCCACAAACAAAGCACAATTATCGACTAATATTCAACTTTATACACCTCATTATTCAGTTAGCTAGCGAATGTTAGCAGGCGCGTCGAAACAAACAGCCCCACCATGTTGTTGTTGTGGTTTAGCTACTTGCTCCGCGTTCAACACCGACCATTTACACACCAGGTTATGCCAGCGAGCTTCAAAAATGATTACAATTAACAACAAACTAACTATCAGCGAGACTTTAGTTTCAGAGGAAACTGGTCGCTGTGGTTTCGAGGTCGTCGCTAGCTAGATACGGTTAGCCAGATCCCCGATACCGAGCGCCATGGCGATGAGCGACAACAGGCGATGCCCAGTCCAGGAAAACACATCGAGACAAAAGCCGGAGAGGTGCTCGGATGAAACTTACCATTACCGACGGCCACTAACCCGAACAGGGCCAGCAGCGTTGGGGTAATTTGTTTTAGAGTCATTTCTTCAGAATTCCCATCTCTCCGCTCATGAAATGTGTCCTAAGTGTGCCGTTATCAACACGACCAGACCTGAAACACAACCACAGTCCGACCGCACACACCACACTGCCAGATACTCGCCAGCCAGCCAGCCAGGAGAGTGACGTGTTTAAAGGGGTGTGTGTGCATGTTTAAAGGGGAGGTGCTGCCGCTGCTGCTGCCGCTGCCGCTGCTGCTGCTGCATGTCCCTGTCTGCCACCGGGGTCAGCACCAGTGTGCTGGAAATTAAAATGAGAACGAATCTGCACAGTAACAGAGCAAAAAGTTGTAGAATAAAGTGAGAGAGAAATAAAGTTACACTAAAAAAATAAATTAATAAAAAAAAAAAATCAGTTTCACTAATAGTAATGGTTAATATGATCATTGTTGGCCTTTAAAACTGCAGCAATTCTTCTAATTTCTCTATAAAATGGACCACTAGCTGGACAAATTGCTGCCTAGGAACTCCAGGGGCCACAGAAGCGCAATTTTTTCTGCTTTTATATAATTTAGAAAGAAATTGGTGAGAATATTGCAGATAGGACGGATCCTCAGGCCTCCATCTTGTATCCTGATGGACTAATGGTTTAGTCCTTGGTATCTCAACATGTGCTGAAGTCATTAAAATAATAAATCATTCTGCAATCTTTCAAGCCGGTCAACTTCTTTTTGTCTCTACAACCCTCAAGGAGGTTGATCTACCTACAATTACACCTGAGCTGTTTTTTTTTTTTAAAGATACTTGGTGGGTAGGTGTTTCCAAGCATCTTAGAGAACGTACCACATTTCTTCTGAGGATTGATGCTGTCTTCTGGCTTTTCATTTAATCCCAGATTAATTCCATGATTTAGAGATCAGGGTCATATTAGCTGTTGCAAAACTCTTTTTTCTAATTCTGGTAGTGTGTGTTTTAGGGTCATAGTGAGTGAAAATTATATATGTATCACATTACAGAATTATCAAAATAGTTGATTATGGTTGTTTTACTGGGATATATCATGCATTTAAACAGTGCAATCATTATAATTAGAAATAATATCCTTGAATGTTAGTGGCTCTTGTTAAACAGCTGTAAAAGAAAGCAATTAAAGTGATTGCCAAAATAATATAAAAGATAATAAAAACCAATAAAATGAAATAAAATGGAACATATAGAAAGGTCAATCTAGAATTGAAAACCAGAATGTAATAAACAGAAACAGTTTGAATCAAGATGATACTCAAACATTATTCTAAACAAATTATAGACGTACTGGGGAAATGTCCAAATGTCCAACCTTAACTCATGATTGAGGATCAAAGAACAAAGTTGGCCCGACTACAAATCTTCCTCTGTTATTGTTATGAAAATATAAAATCACAACATCTTTCTCTCAAATGACATATTTGTGTCTTTCAAAACATGTAGGCTGGATTAAATTATATGAATTCAGTAATTAACACAATTTAATAATTCATAGGAAACCAGCTAATTTTTTCAAACACAATTCCTTACATTGTTCTGTTTAATGTCCATCATCTGATGATAGTTTAATCTATTACTTCCTAATGATTATGCCAGACTGGTTATTAGTAAAAACCTGTGGTTTAACATTTGCGTTTTGCAACAAAAAGGAGTTTCATTGGACACGAAGATAATTTAAAAACCACCGGTAATAGTCATGATAATCTAATGACTGATAAAAATCTGATGACTTAAAACATTTCATGTGGTCAAAGTGTGTACACAGTGAAACAATCTGGACTCAGTCACCAAACGCTCGACTCCAATTCAAAATGGGCTACACCCACATTTAAAGTACAGCAGACATTTGAAGTCATGCATGACAATGCAAATGGTGGAGGAATTCATTGTGGCTGTGGCACACCACTGAACCTTATCTTTCATTATGGCTGTAGGTTGGGAGGCAGCGGGGGAAGAGTTTGAAGTGATAAGCTTTAAATTCATGACAAGTGACTCCGAGTCTGTCTGGATTTATCTGTGCAGCAGGCAAAATCTGAAACCAAATCAGTTTAATAATAAAAAGAACCCTCTGTATCCTCTTGTTGTTATAGATGAACTCAGATCATGAACCAGCTCTTGTATTAGCCTTTAAGAAAGTTACATCCGCTTGCAGTTTTTAGCAAGACAGTGTAAAAGGTGTTTTGGCTCAATTCCAATCAGTATTTTTTCTCATCTTGATACCCGCACTGTCTATATACCTCACTGACATGCATCTCAGGAAGAGGTGAGTCAAACTGCAACCAGGTACATGTGGGACTTCATCCGTGTTTGCTTTTATCACTTGTCAGCTCTTGCAAGCACTCTCACTGATCTATCCCCAAGCCTAATTGTGTCTGCATATTCTCCTCTGCGGACCTATATCTGTCCGTTATCAGCCGTGTCCAATTTATCTCCACATTTCTTCAGTGCACGTTGTCTGCTGAACAAATCCCCCCTGTCTCTGCTGAGCCATTTGGAATGATCCCACTGTGAAGGAGAATTCACAGAGGAGCGTAGCAGAGGGAGAAGTGAAACGGGCTTCGGCACTAACAGACAGGGGCTTTGGCCTCTCTGATACTTGAACAACCCCCCTGCAGTGTTAAAAATAACCAGCTCTTCATCAGACTGACCAGACAGACTGGGGCTTTGAGGGAGTATTATCTCTCTGGAGTTTGTTCAACAACCAAGCAGCCAGACAACACATACACACACGCACACACACAGATAAAGGAAGTACAAGAACGACAGATACAGAAAGAAAACACTGTTGTGTAGATATTACGAGAAAAGACAAAAAAAGCAGTTTTTAATTTTTTTTTTTTTTTCATCAACCATTGGGAAATGATCTTGGCAGTTTTGATTCTTGTCTGACATTTTGTTCTTCAAACTCATTACTTTTATTTTTCACTTTGGACATAATATATCTCACCAGCTCACTGTAAAAAATAGTATAGACAAAGCTTTTATAAAATTTGAATTTAAACCAGGCATCTCATTCGACATTATGATTATTAAGGTTAAAGCCAATATTAATAAATTAAAAAAATACTTTCCATGGACATTTTTATCTGTGTGTGTTTCCAATCAGGATTTAACAATTTATTTGAAACAGATTGGATGTCTGCATATTTTGCATTACAAATAATGATTATATCAATGTTTTCAGTGTCACTACTATGAATAAATCATTTGGCTTATTCGCTGATTTACTCTTCGGTGTATATTTTGTAGTTTAGCCCGACAGTCTGTGTGAGCGAGGGAAATTGTTAATCTTATCTTCAATGCCATGTTGCATTTCAGGTATACACAAGTCCTGCGAGTGGATCAGTCCCTGAAACCTTTTAATCTCTGATTAAATATAAGTCTTAAGTTGTTTGTTTAGTAATTTTAAGATGATGTAATGAAAATCACACCAGACATTTTCCAAGGTAAGTTGCACAACACTTAGCCACATGCATCAATGTTTGTCTAATATCTGATGACCTCTGCTGGCCAATATGGGAATTACAAACACCTGCGGTACAAAATCGCAATTACCACACAAACATTTGAAAAATACAATCCTTTATTCAACATATACAATATTACATGTCTGTTTGTGAATTCCTTTACTGACCGTAGTGGTAGTGACGGTACAATGTAAAAAAATAATTTGGTAAATTTAGTACAAAACTATACTACAAAAGGATATAAAACATGTTTCACTGTTGAATAATAGACAATGATACCCCCTTAATATATATTTACAATAATCCCATCAGTGATACAAGATGACAGCATCAATGCTGTTGGAATATGTACAACTAAATATCTCAATGTGTCTATGTGCAGATATGCTCATATGCTCATTTTATATAAGTTAAATATGTTTACAAATTTGGTATCAGCATGATATTACTTACATATTCCCTGTATTTTGTATTTTATATCGGATATCCTTGGTTTTCTTTGGCTTTGGTCATTATGGAAAAATCCATGTACATATTTTTACTACATTAGGAGTTCCTCCTCATGAAAACAGGATGAGTAATTGTGCTATGCAAGACTTTCCCTTCCGTCATTCTAAAGAAGCATTAGGCAATAGTGAAAAAACCCAGTGGATGTAGAAACGAATCTATGAATTTTTTGCTTATAACTATAAGAAAAAATACCTTTATGGTAACGTGTTGGTCTCAATAGTTTTCTTTTTTTGGGTGTCTTGGTTTGAGGGACCAGAAAACTGGCAGTTGGAAATTAGGTTATGCAAGATAACATAGCCTTAGGTGTGAGACAGTCTAGCATTGCTGTTCAAAGTCATATGGTTTTAATGTAATACAGTGACTGTGTGGGTCATTAACTCAAAATATGCTAATCATATGCACCTTGTGCTGCTCAGGATATGGTGAAAAATCCCTTCTAGCATGTGTCCCTGTTTCATCCTGGTGCTCTGGTCTAGACGTCCTGCTTGAGTTTCTCGATGCTGAAGTCACTGTCATGGTCAAATTTGGACAGCGTCTTTCTCACGCGCAGGGCTGTGAGGCGGGCTGGTGGGCTCTGGTACCAACACTCCTTCATGATCTTCACAATGGCTGAGAGGATCTGGACACACACAGGCAAAATGTCAGGCATATATCAGGTATAGCAGTGTCAATTTGAGAATGTGTGAGCGCTAAAAATTATGAGAGGTGATAACCTGCACTGAGATATTCACAGCCATGAAAACTATAATTGTGTGAGTGTGTGTGTAATCAGATGGCTTACAGGGTGAGAATGGAGCCTGTTGTGCAGACTTGGCCTCTGCTGGTCCACACACACCACTTTCTTCATCTCCTCAAAGCTGGGGTCTGAGGGCACCAGGTCAAAGAAGGGAGGACGATACTCTTCCACGATCCCTAAAATAATCCAAAAGAAGAAAAACAAGACTTGGTGTGCTGTTTCTTCTCCACAAGAGCATTAAAACCACCAGACTATCACAATACTCTTGACAGTGGGATACAGAGTGATTAGGTGAGAAATATGCAATGTTAAAAAGACTGTAAGAAAATTCATTATGAGTAGATAACTGTTAAACCTCTCTGGGTTTTTATCTCTTGGACAGGGAAAGAAATTTAGCTACGGACTTGTCCATTGGGACTGGCACAGTGAAGACACTGACAGGGCCAGTAAAAAATTTTATAGATTTTTTTGACGGTCCACTGATCCGACAGTCCATCGGGATTTGTCCCAGTATGCCAGATGGCCAGTCTGACACTGGCTCATATACTTTCACAACATCAATTTCTCTTCATACAAAGCCTGAAATAGCACACTTGGAAAATGAGATTCGCTGCAGTGGGAGTTTGGTAAAGTTTGTTTGACTAAACAAGGGAGCGGGCGAAGATATCAATTCCCTGGTGACTACGCTGGGATGGAGATCTACTGAGTGTGGCCGTGTGTATGTGCATGGTTGGCTGTGTGAGAACACACACAAACACACACACACACACACACACACACACACACACAAAGATTATAAATGTCTTTTAATCTGGACTGAGTGTATTTGTGCGTGTGTGAGTGTGCTTGCAATTACAAATTGTGTGCATGGCATCTGGACTATGTACAAGTGAGTGCTGACACCAGATAAGACTGTTTATAATTACTGCGGTGCTAATCATGTGAGAGGATAGTAGAGACAGACACAGACTAGGAAAACACTGGAGTGCTGAGAGACACAGGACTAACTGCCTCTTATGTATACACTACAAGAGCCCGACAGACATGACAAAGAAAACACATTTTCAACAAGATAAGCGTTAGAGTAATACATGTACTTATAAAAGATCCATTGATAAAGACAGTTTCTGTTAACCTTTCCTGAAGTTTAAATTAAAATATAAAGTATAAACTAAAGTCTCCAAATATCTCTGCAAAGGCATAACACCATTATTACCATTTACAATGGTCCTGCGAGTGATTTCCCAGAAGACCAGGCCAAGAGCCCAGATGTCAGTTTGCTTGTAAGACTCAAAGACGTCTGTACGAATAGTCTCATCCAGCACCTCAGGGGCCATGTAGCGCTTGGTCCCCACACGAGGATTGTTGCCCACATCGAGGTAATCATGAGATTGAGAGTGCATCACAGCCAAACCTGAGGAGAGAGTAGAGAGAGTCCATATGCAACATGTTGATATTGTATTGACAGTGCATTAATAACTTTAATATAACATAACCACAGGAGGAAAACCAGCATGAAATATCTGTTTTGTCTCAACCGATTAATTATAACTATCAGTAGATAGAAAGTTTGAACAGAAATCTGGCAGATTCGTTTTGTTTTGCTTCATCTGAACCCTCACCTAGATCAGCGATGCAGCACTGCCCGTTACGCTTTACCAGGATGTTTCTGCTTTTCAGGTCTCGGTGGGCGATAGCTGGCTTTTCCTGAGAGCTGACAATCTCAGTGTGGAGGTGGACCAGGCCACAGGCCACAGACAGGCACATCTTCAGGCAGCTCTCCGGCTCCAGGCTGCTGTACTGCAGGAAGTCATAGAGCGAACCCAGCTCGTGAAAGTGAGTGACGAGCCACAGCTGGGTGCTGGAATTCTTGGATGTCATGTCAGAGGCGATGAAACCTAAAAGCCAGAATAGAATATGTTATTATTATTGCTTATTGCAATGTCTGCCTCATGGCCAGTGTTGTCTAAAATGACATTGCATGTGTTTCAGAACAAGAAAGGCATCACAAGAATCTGCTATCATACCCAGTATGTTGTCATGTCGCAGCTGTACAGTGTTGTAAATCTCTGTCTCCCTGAACCAGGACTGCTCATCCCTGGAAGAGAAGATCTTAACGGCCACACTTTCCCCCATCCAAGTTCCCCTCCACACCTCTCCATACCTGCCTTTACCTGTAAACACACAGTGACACAATAACACAACTATACAAAGTAATAAGCAAAACACAGCTAAGCAGTGGTGAGGAAGGAGACTGACCAACACACTCCACGAGTGAGATTTGTCTGGCCATGGTTCTTTGAACCAGATAGGGCAGCCCTGTCCCACTCCCTGATGTACAAAACTCATCAAAGATATCCTGTAAAGAGAGACACACAGAAATACCCCATATGTGAGAACTCAAAAACCTGAAAATCTTTTGATAATATTCTCTCTTATGTCAAACATCAAACATGTCTTACGCCATATGTAGGATCATCCCCGTTAGGGACCTTGAGCATGGTGACATCATGTTTTTCAGTATTTCTCAATTTGGAGCGTGCACGCTGGAAGCGCAAAAACAGCACCAGGCCACACGCGCTTGCAGTCATGATTAAAAGCAGCAAAGACACGGTGATCCACAGCTCCGGACGAGGGAATTCTGGGGGTGTTGTTGTTGGATCTGCATTTAAATATAGATAAGCCACAATAAGAATTCAAATAACAGACACACACACTTATTGAGTTTGGAGAATCAATAAAGAACATTTAAGTAGACTAAGTCTTAGTTAGTTGGAGATAAGCTATAACAGTGTATAATTAGTGTTTTCAAGCACAACCACATGCTGTTCATTTGCTGTAACCGACCACAAGGGGGAACCAGTTCCTATGTGGAGGGAAGTTTTGCATCTCATCAGAACAAAGTCATGAAGGATGGGTACTAAAGTGCGGGGTGTATCTGAAATGATATTTGAAAGATATTTGCTCTGGGTACTGACTTATATTTGGAGGGAGTGTTGTGAGGGTGTTGCAAAAGTCCTCCTTGCAGCAGTAGACGAAGAAGCCCGTGAAGGCAGACTTGCATTGCTCATTGTAGAGCCTTGCAGAGAAACAGCCTCTCTCCTCGTAGTTATGTCTGTGCACCCATGTGTAGAAACAAATGTCTCCTCTGCAAGTTCCATTCGTGCAAGTGCCTTTGTCACTCTCGCATGTACACAGCAGCTTTCCATCGTCTTTGTGACCATCGTCATCTGCTTGGGCACCTGAGGCATCAGGACATACATACTGAGTGTTCAAAGGAAGGCAAGCACAGACATGAGCAAACATGGGAACAAAACAAGCTGCATAATTTATATAGTCTCGTCAGTCAATAATAAATTGAGAAACCTAATGAAAGTGACTGACATGAGAAATGTTTAGAGGCTCAGTAGTAAAATGATGACCTACAAAGAGACTTTGGATCTCTTGAGGGGAAACCCTTGTAGAAATAGATGGTTAACTGCATTTCCTGGCAGCACAAGGCAACACTAAGATGTGTGGCATTATGGTATGGTATGGTATAGGTATGAAGTACATACTGTGTATGAATACAAGCTAAAAAAAAAAAAAAAAAAAAAGAAAGCAGGGATGTATTCAGGAACTGAAAAGGCACGGAGACCAAAGGCACTGACTTACTTATAAATCAAGGTCTGAAATTAACCTCTAAAGAAACCTGAAACCCTACACAACATCGAAGTTAAAAGAGACTATTTGTTTCAAGTGGTTAGAACTGATTTTGATTAGTAGGCGGTAGAGTAAAGTAAAATGTAAGTCGACTCTTCACCTAACTCACTTACTTTTATTCCACCTTTTCATGAAGAGTACAGTCAGCTTGTTGGAGCTTGTTTACCAGAAACAGCTGCCTATTATTTAATGTAGGACGGCTTCTAAAAACTTTGAAACTGAGCCAAGCAGTCTATGTGCAGACTGGAGGACCAAAACAAAGAACTAAATGTTGTGTTGTTAGTGGATTCTCACTCCTACACATCAGAGTTATCTGATCCAGTGTCAACATTAAAAATATCCCTTAATGGTAAGCTTTATCAAACCATTAACTCACTTGCATGGATGGCAGAGATCCACAGGAATGCTCCAGCTAGCACCACTGTGAGCAGAGCAGAGCTTCCCATCTCTGTGAAACAGAAACACAATAATTAACAACACTTATTATAATCAAATGATGACAATTCAGTTAGTGTTGTCTCTTTATTATAAACTGTCATAATGAGATGGCAAGATTTAATTTGGGACATTATGGTAAAATAGGGCCATTTCCATGACATTTCAACTGCTATGTGATTAAAATTTACATACAGTAACTCAATAGTGTTGTCTACAAGGAGCTGAGCGGTGGTTAGAGCCTGGGCTCTTTAGGAGAGGAAGCAGTGAGGTCAAAAACAACAGTCCAAGGGCCCAGCCTGTCTGCCTGTGTTGTAATTGCATTGGGTGGGAAAAGGGGGCTTAGGGGAAGGAGGTTGTAACAGCACTCCAGAGTGTTTGTGTATGTGCACTGAGACTGTGTGCGGCGCTGTGCTAACCAGGCTCCAGGCCTGTCGACTCCTCGACTACCCTGCTTGCAGAGTAAATATTGATGGCTGTGCTTCCTGCCATTGAGTGGCCCCACCCGACTGGCTGGCGAGACTCAGGTCTGCTCATTGTTTAGGGCTGAGCCGCTGAGGGTCACGCAAGCAGGAGGGTCCTCATACAGTACTCGCCTTTGTCACTGGTGAAGCACTCTACTCTGTAACTTCACAACCAGGAGAGCTTGCATATGTTACATTTAATTAAATTAGTTAAAAGCTTCTAAGTATGAACCAGCCCTTTAAAACAAGCTTTACCTAAAGGCCCTCCTGGATATTTTGTGTTCTCTATTCTTTATGGTTTAATTTCAGTACCTTTTTGTAATCTTGTCTTCACACTTTCAGCTTTTTGACTAAAAACGCTGAACTGAAAAACCAGAACATAACATAAGCAATCCCATCAACCCCGAGATATTTTAAGGTTCTTCTTCACCATCGTTTTTTTTGTTTTAAGGTTTAGTTATATGTTAACAGTTTCCGTCTTTAAGTGGTAGTCACAACACTGTGCCCCATGCTATACGTACCGAATCAAAAGCAACAGTGGTAGTATTTCTATCAAGCAAGCATGTCTTTTAGAAACGCTGTGGTTAGAGAAGCACTGAGAAGCAGCTCAGGTGGCTGATGTGATTAGACACCATTTGTTTTCATCAGCATCTGCACTGACCAGGGCCTCCTGAAAAACTCTTGAATCATCACCGCACTAAAGAAAATGACCTGCTTAAACACCTGAACTCTGTCCTGTAAACTATGATGCCGATGAGGGTTTATATTAAATCTCTAGTATCTGGAAGGGCTGAGATGGGAGCCAACTAAACTGTAGACAAATGTAGTTCAGATAAGTGAGGCAGACTCCACAGGTTGACTAAAGCCCAAGAGAGGATTTGACATAGTTCTTTGGGTTGTCAGGAGTCTTTTCTCAAAGTCAGTGTCATCAGATCTATGGAAGATGAAATGTTAGGTTACATGTTTCTTCATGTGTAGTTTTGCTTACAAATAAACTTGGTAAAATGACTAATATTCAATTTTGTATACACTTACGCAAGATATATAAAGTTTGATGTAGAGAGTTTAGTGAGCTTTTACTTGAATTGTTATTTTTCTTACAAATTAAACTATATTAGACACTACAGTAGATACATATACACATGAGATTCTTTGTGTAAAAACACGTTTTATATATATATATATATATATATATATATACCATTATTTCCTGTGCACGTTGTACCACGAAGTACAATATTCTTTCGGAATTATTTGTTCTATTCTCACATTACATCTTGCACAGCAAATGACCTTTGACCTGCACGCATCTGGCAGAGGAACTTGCACCTGTCAGCACAAACAGAACGGATATCCTGTTTTAGTTTTGATGCATCCACTTAGATATATTTAAGCACACACTACAGGAAACTACTGCATTACTCTTATAATTTCATTGAGTCAAATGTTACCAGAGAGAAAACAGAGTGAAAATGTCCATTTATTGATTTTTAACCCACATTTATCAACATTTCAAATCAAATTTCAAATCTCCTACACAGGTTTACCAAGTGGCTCCTGCTCAACCAATAAAAAACTAACTAAAACCACAAGTCATATTTTACCACATTTTAGATCTCTTCCTGTATCGTGCAGGCTACGTGTCAGCGTGGGTAATCTGTGGCTTCAGTGGAAGATAAGCATAAGCACAACTCCACCCACAGAATGGACTTAATTCTCAGTGGAGTAGAAAATCTGTGTCTATAATTTTATCATTCACAGGGTTCAAGTCATCTGAGAGAGCAGTAATCACGTCTCCCATCATGGCAGCCTGACTTTAGACTCCAGCACACTTCCTCTCTAAGCTCTCTCCTGTTTGTCTCTATTCTGTCCAACTCTAAGCCTGTGTAACCCAAGGGGAAAAGATCCATTGTCATCTCTTCCTCTCATCTACACAGCGTTGACTCTGGGAGGCAGATCTCTCATTCCATCTGGATGACTATGTAGTTACAGTGGTGGATGGTGGGGGCACGGCACATCATAACAGCTCCTCAACTGAGCCTCATTACACACACAAAAAACCCTATAACTCTCTGGAACATAACTTAAAACAGTGTTATTCTAAAAGCTTCTATCATGTGGTTTAAATGGTAAGACTAGTACTTAAAATGCCTGTGCTGTGTGTTTTAAAAACTTACCTAAATCTGTTGTTCAGTGAGTGTGACCATCTGCTAGTTATAGCGACAGACTGATCTTATCACTGTTTTGCAGACATAACTGGGCGCGGCAAGCTTTAAAACTCAGTTTCTATCTACATGTGATGATATATGAACACATGCACTAATAAATGAATGGATGAATGCAGTTTTTGTGGAAAAAATGACATTAAAATATCGTATTATGTATGATAACAGGAAATAAAAAGAGGCAAACAGATAGATAGATAGAGATAGAGTGTTAGGTATGAATGCGATTAACTCACATTTGATGTCATAGACCAACGACATGTATCTGGTAAAACCTTATATGTGACCTGAATCTTTGTTAAATGTTTCGGTGTGTGTATACATGTGTGTGTGGGATGGGTGAAGAGGAAGGCAAGTAAAATATATGCAGGAAAATATAACAATTCTGCACATGAACTTTTGACCTAAATATGTTTCAGAAACAGATCTTACCATAGAGTAAAGACCAGTGGTAGGGGAAGTATCAAAAAGTTAACATAAGCAAAAGTAACCCTCTTACCCTTTAAAAATAGTCTTGCGCAAGCAAAAAGTCCAACATTAAAAATCTTATTTAATGTCAAGAACACTAATATAAAAGCGCTCCAAAACTGAAAGTACTCATGGTGTAGCAAAATGAGCCCTGTAAGTATGATATTAGGCTACTTTCTTTTAAATTATATCATGAATTACTACTTAAAGAACTTTGATATTTAAACTTTTTATATGTAAAAGAGTTCATCTGTCAGAGTGATGTCATCTCTTTGAGAATAATGCTTGTTGATATTTGTGAGCTGGAAAATACAACAACAATGAATCAAAAATAAAAAAAAAAAAAATGATGGTCATTTTTGCAGTTTGATCTCTGATGGACAAAGCCTGCTGTGTGTAAAGTTACCTGACTTTAACTCGTGTCACTTTAATACATTGTCATCTCCATCAGTCTAACCATAGAGTTGACTTCTCTAGCTCTTAAACTATAGTGGAGTGAAAGTCTAAAACATCACCAAACGGAAATCCTCCAGTAAAGAACTAGTTCTAGTACCTAAACATACACAGCACGTGTCATTTAAGGTTAGGGTTTCTATTCATGAACGAGAAAATAACAGTGATAAGGACAAAGAATATGTGATGGATATAAGAATAACATCACTATAAGAAACTACTGCAAGAGAAAATAAAAAATAAAAAAGAATTTCAACAAAGTGTGACAACCCTGTTGTCTCATTTGTGTTTGGGTCAGGTCACATCGCTTCTTCACACCTGTTCACATCTGGAAACACGTGGAGTGATGAGACTGTCAAAGCTTCAGTAAAAGTTAATCTACGACTTAAACCACATAGAACAGAGACTCTTTTGTAAGACGGTGGATCATAGTTTTACACCCTTACCTGTATCTGCTCGCCTTTTTCTTTCTTTCTTTCTTTTTTAACTCAGCAGATGCAAAAGCCGCTCGTCTCCCATATCAAAGTCAACATGAAGCGTCCCTCGGTCAGTGGTTGAAGTAGGAAATAATACAAAAAACAAAAAAACGTGGCAGCAAGATCAAGTTTACCACACGACTGGCTCCATTTTCACCGAGTGAAGCAACTGCTCGTCGTTTTCGTCCGGACGCCTCCGCTGCAGATGTTTAATCCGCAGAGAGTTCACATCCTTTTCTGTTTCGGTGACGAACCAAGAAACCAAGAAACCAAGAAAGAAGCCGAAACCGTCGTCCGCAGTTTTTCCACCTCTTTGCTCTGAGTTAAAACTGCGATCGTTTAACAAGTGAGGGATTTGTTGCACGAAGAAAAAGTAGGAGAGGAGTAAAAAAGATTAAAAGGAGAAAAAAAAGTAGAGTGGCAGCTGTGACTTCTCAGACGAGAAGTCTATCTCATCTCCGTCCAAATCTCAGCTGATAAAACCACAACACGAACCTCCGTCGTTGGTTTGGACCAAGTGACGGTTCCTTGTGAGTCTTGTCCCATTAAATAAGAAACTTCTGTTGTCTGTGTTCCCGATCTGAAGGCAAGATTACTGATTTTTCTTTTTCTTTTTTTAAAATAGTATAGGAGTTTTGTCCCACCCCTTATTGTCCCGTACAGGATCTGCTCTGCCTGGAATGTGTTCTCATAGCGGTTTTCCTGTTGCTTGCTAAACCTCTCATTTTCCTTTTTCCCCTGTGGACTGGTTTCTGCACTACACTGACAGGAATGTGCTTCAAAGACCCCACTGTACACAGCAAATTGTCTTGGAGGTAAAAACAAGAAGTGCTTAGTCCTTTGTTCAATCACTCCAGAGGGCAGTAAAATGTAGCAAAAAAAAACTTGAATCACAAAATAACTCAAACATTTTCCACAAATAATTCAGTTTAAAATCTTCCATTGTCCAAAATCTATGACTATGCAAATGTTTCCTGTTTAAAAACAAAACAAAACATGAACAGCTGCATTTTCATCCACTTCTCATAATGAATGATTTAATAAGAAATATGTGTGTTTAATTCTAATTTGCACCGGACAAAAACTATGTCCAGCTGCTAAATGTAAGTCAAACACAGCGTTTTAGCTCTGATCTCCCAGTGTTTTAGCATCCGTTCAACAGTTCATCACTATTTATTTGTGAGTTTTCAGAGCTTGTTAAACCTATAATGTCAAATAGAAGCAGTGGAAACAATAAATACAAGACTGACATCACAAAAATTACTCTTTGTTGCCTTTATTGTTCCTCTGGAGTCATGTTTCAAATGTAACTGTTCAATATCCATTTGTTTTAGCTCTAGTGTTGGACTGTGACACCTATCTGGCAAACAAAGCTGCTCAGAATATCATCTCAAGTAACTTTCTCTCACTGTAATCGTGGCATTCATAGCGTGTCAGAGTGGTAAATGCAGAGTTATCTCACAGATGCCAGAGAGACTCTTCTGTGTGAAAACACGTCATTCAGCAGAGCCTGAGAGAGCTGTCTTCATGTCTGTAATATAAATTCCCCTCCTTGTTCTCAGGGTCTGTAATCTCTCCGTTTTTGGCTTACGGCTGCAGACACAGCTGGAAGCTCTCACATCAGCTGTCATGTAGGACACAGAGAAAATTGTTGTTCAGTTTTAATCAGCACTTATTTCTCTCTCCCACTGATTTCAGTGATTCAAAAACGCATACAGTCGTGAGCCCTCAAGGGTTTTGTCTAAAAGGTCTGTTCTGTTTATTTTGTAATCTGTTAATGTAGAGATATCACTTCCACAGACATTATGTCTGATAAATAGAAAGCCTGTTTTACCCACAGCCCATAAAATCAAAATGTAACATTGACTCTGGTCATATTCATATTTTACTGTGTGATCACCTCATTCCTAGAGCTAGAATCTGTACAACTGTATGATATGTGCTCACTGTCTGCCTTCTCACAGACCTGGTTGAGGTCTCACATGTTGTGACTCTCTAATTCCCTTGTGAAGGGGAAGTTAAACCAAAAGCCTGATACCCAAGTCACATTGTCTCTTGTTCCGTTTTGCAGAAGGGTGCAAGATTTTGATGACACATCTTACTAGTTAGCATAAAATCTCTAACATTATTGAATAAATGTTTGATTTTCTGTTACCACCGTTAAGACTGTGTAATTAATGATTATTTTGATACTACACACTGGAATACAAGATTACAGAAAAGGGATAAAAATACATCCCAATTCACACATTTTATTGTGAAAGGTTAACCAAAGTTAGTTGCCAGACAAGAGGATCATCAATCACATGACAAATAGAGGAAATACAGCATATGTAGAGTGACAGTATTGTATTTTCATTCTATCAAATTATAAATGTTTCAGAGATTTAAAAAAAAATCTATTTCAGTTTCAGTTTTTGTACTAAACCATATGTTGATGCTGTTCTGTAAACACACCAAATACACTAATACTCTATATTGTTGTGCTTTCAGGTCTCATGAATTTACTATGAAAGAAGAAAATCAAAGTCACCTGTAAAGGTCATTGAATTTATTCCAAGCTTGCATACGAACACTTATTTTCATATGTCTTACTTCAAAAAGATGCAGAGGTTTACATTTTTACAATTTTCACGAGAACAGCAACTAAATTATGTCACTTGTTTATGATAACACATTCAATATTGCTGCAGTTATGGTTGGTATTACACTTATAAGTGTATGAGTTGTAATTGTTACAAGACTGTATGTAAGCTGGACTGAAAAAGAGACAATCTTCATTGTCATAACACAATATTTCCTGAGCAACATTATGTGCAAATGTGTATTTTAACAGCAGTTTGCAGTAGATATCTTGGTCTGCTTTTGGTTTTTAAAAAATATTACAAACAGCTGTTCTATTGGGCAAGTAAAAGTCTGTGAAACACAATACACAGAGCACTGATAGACTGAGGGCTTGTGTACCAGTGATTAGTTTTTCTTACTCAAAATCTTGCAGAGATAAAGCTGCAGTTCCTCTTTTCTTCACAGCTAACGTGACTCATGTGTCACAGCGGAGATGACGCGCCACAGCAGAAATTAAAAATTCTTCCAGTGAGAGAGTAAAGGTGTCAGATGCCATGTTTTGCATATAATGATAAAACATTAACCTTTAGGAAAACAATAAAAAACATGGCAGATTTTATTCTTAAAGTGACTTGTTCTTGGAATTGGAAATACAATTCTGATCCTTCACGCTGCTGCTGGTGTTTCATTGATTCCTGGAAATGTGCACACAAGTATACTGAGGGTTTTTACCACTGACGAAGCAGTTTTCACAATAGTCAAAACAGTACAATGTGTTACATTGCTGCGATTCTCTTCCTGTTTCTGAAACTTTGCTGTTACCATTTGTTTTACAAAACCCCTGCTGAATAAAACCATCCCATAGACAGCAGGTATAAGAAGATTAATTTCATAGATGAAAATAATAAAAAAAAACATTCAACAAAATTCAGAATCAGAGTTGATTCTACTATTGGAGTAGACCTGCTTATATTCTTGGGTGAAAAGAGTTCACCATGAACTGATGGTGGAGCGAGACAGATTGTTACATTTACACAATGCCTCCACTTGTACCTCCATCAATGCTGTGATTTTCTCAGGCAACCAGTTTGGATGGTTGCCACTACTGGGTGCCACTGCTCCTATTGCAGTAATGAGAAAAAGTACAAGGTCCTCAAAGTAGATGGGCTTTCATGCAATTTCAATAGGCCTTATAAAAAACCCCAGTCATAATAGACTCTTGGTGTAGCATTTGGTGTAGCAAACAAAACACACAGAAGAAGACATTTAGCCTCTTTTCCCTGCTTTAACATCTCACACAGTCTGTGATCAAATATAACACAAACAATTCACCTCACATATGGGATACATACACTATTTGCTATTGCTTTGGTTGTCTTGCATATATACCATGATGGCACGCTACGTCTTTTACAATACGTAAGAGGATAAAGTGTTCACAAATGTACATCTTTTGTTTTTCAAAAAAAAAAAAAACAAAACAAAACAAAAAAAAAAAAACAAAACAAAAAAAAACATAATGTCACAATTTCTACCAGTTCGTCAGTTAGGAGGTGACATAAGAAATAGTCTGAGACATGTCAACAAATTTCTTATCAAGTTCAAGTGACTCCAGTTTTCTTCCAGTGTTCATCCCATGCCGGTATTTAAATCCATCAGTAGGTTTTAAATGTAACATCCAAAATGTTTTTGCGTTCCTTTTTTTTTTTTGTTCAAACTACCGATAGTCACTTAGTCATGCTCATCTCATCCTCATCTTTTGTGCATGACATAATCGCAGCAAAAAATCTCTGTGGTGAGAAAAAGTGCTGACTCATTTTGTCTTTGATGAACGTTTGGACCCTTTAGATTTATTGTCTTGCTCTTTTTCTGCCTCCAGCCGCTGCTTCTCTCTCTTTTTCTCCTCTTTGGCTTCCTTGTACTTCCACACAGGAGGCTCCAGGTAGCCCTTCTGCCGCTTCTTCTTTTTCTCTTTCTTTGGAGTGGGCTCCCCAGATTTTGTCACTTCAATCTTGGGTATACAGCCTGTGGGGAAAATACTGTTTCTGTGTGCCATGCTGCGTGGCATGAAGCTTTTTGGGCCACCTGATATCATGCTTTCCTTGTGCCCTGAGTTCTGGCAGCAGGAAGTCAGAGATCCTGAGGTGACTGAGACGACAGAGGGAGAAGCTGAGGCGACAGAGCCATTACTATGGGATACTGTGCTCTCCTCCAACTCCTTCCTGCTGTGTTTTTCAAGCAATTCAGGAACAGCAAACCGTCGCTTGCCAATTTCTGGGGGGCTGGTAGGACAGAGTGGACGGCAGCCAGTGGCTACCAGGGGGCTATGGATGCTTGTGGTCATTCGCACCATATGATCCATTACCCCGTTGTCTTCCGGGTCCTGAGGGAATCTGAAACTACAGCTGTCTCTTAAGTGCTGCCTCAGCTTCTGACTTGTAGTTTTGGTGGCTGTTGCCCTTTCCACCAATTGCTTCAACTCAGGCCATTCAGGGATATAGTTTTCACAGAACTGCTCAGCGATTGGATGATCCTGCAGGCAGCATAATCTTTTAAATGTCTCAAATCTTCCCGTCTTGAGGACCCAGTCCTTCAGGCCCTTTCCTTGGACCAGATCCATTGTATTCATGTCAGCACCTGTACACGAGAAGGAGACAAAATGACAGAAATCAGTGAAAACAAGAAGACAAGTTAATATTGACTGTGATGAGATGCTTTCCCAGTGATATTTAAAACCATTTTACAGAATGGTTGTATAGTGTTAACTGCATTTAAGTGAAAACAATATATTACATTGGGTCCGAGTTCTGTAGATGTGATGTATTGCTACTGTCAGTGTCACTGATATGCTGCTTAGTAAAAAATAAAGACATTGAAAGAAATCTGAGAGCACCAGGCATATATTTATGTTCCCCAAGACTGAAGTTTACCTATAAATATAACTAGGTTATAAACTAATGTTGTAAATCTGTCTCTAACATAATTGAACTTTAAATAGGAGGCTGGTGGAATTTTTATAGCACTATCCTAAAGTTGTCCATTTGCAGATTTAAACAGGATTATTCCCTGCAGCCAGATTAGTGCAAAAATCACATTATATCACATTAGGTGATGGTCTGCAAATCTGGATTGACTATGAACACCTCCCTTGTCCTTGTGCGCGTACAGACACAAACACAGTTGTATTTTCATGACTTCAGTGGACATTTCATTGACTTGTATTCATTTCCTCGAGACTTTCCTGGAAACCATAGAGATCTCAATTGTTGGTACCACTTGTCTAACCTTTATCTAAACCTGACCCTAAGCTTAACCTTAAATCATGTCTAAGCCCTATTTTTTGTTTTTTACAATATGGGGACCTGCTTTTTGTCCCCATAAGGAGACAGGTCCCCATAATGTGAGTGTGTTGACAGTTCCCACAATGTAAGAAAAACACATGCACACACACACACACACACACACACACACACACACAGGTCATATGAACTACCACTTAACCTACCATGCATCAGCAGGGCAGACACACACTCTTCTTTGCCCTGTAAACCAGCCTTGATGAGGGCAGTGAATCCACGGGGATCCCTGACCTCAATGTCTACGCCAGGGTAGTAGTTAAGAATATAATTAAGAATGGTGATGAAGCCTGGATTAAAAAACAAACAAACAAAAAACAAACAAACAAAAAAAAAAACAAACAACCCCCCCCCAAAAAAAACATTACGTTAGCAGGGTACAACTGAATTAAGAGTAAATATTGAGTATATAGTGATATGCAATGTGTTTTCAAACGTACCTGCCTGGGCAGCAATCATGAGGGCAGTATTTCCATCATGGTCTTGGTGGTTGATGTCTATAAATGGGCATGTATGCAGCGTGGTGACAATATCTATGAAACCCTTGCATACAGCCAACATCAGTCCATTCTGATGGGAACAAGGTAGAAATAGATTGATCTCAATAACAG
This sequence comes from Polydactylus sextarius, assembly GCA_016801845.1. Lineage (NCBI taxonomy): Eukaryota > Metazoa > Chordata > Actinopteri > Polynemidae > Polydactylus > Polydactylus sextarius. Next base: position 15,165,865 of record CM028909.1, read on the forward strand.
TTTACATTTAACTATACTTAGTATTAACATTGTCCATTTAGTCCCTTTTCTTGTGTGATAAAAAGAAAAATGAGTTCCCTCTCACCCGACCGTTGATGTCTAGCTCCATGACCTCCTCTTTAGTGACTCCTCTTTGTAGGATGTTGTGCAGAGATGTGGGGTCATTTCTGGCACAGGCCTTGTATAGTGTGTTAGCTGACTCTGTAGACGTCTCATATTCGTCATAGTCAGGAAGCACAGAGTCATCAGAAAGCACACTGTCTGAGTCAGAATCATCCAGGAGCATCTCTGAGTCCTCAGATGGGCCTTCGCCCAGGTGGGGATCGTCATTTGCAGTGGCCATTGGTCCCTCCACCCCTTTTTCTGCCTGGAATCACACCTGAATGTCAGGCCACCCTCATTCTGAATATATTGTTATAAAAAATAACTAAATTCATTTACTTTTGCCCACATTTTTTCCCTCAGAGATGTGATTATTCTAAATTCAATTCATCAAACGTATCATGTTTCATTTTCAAAACTGTGTACTCGTCCTTGTCTAAAAGGTGTTGGGAATAGTGGAAACATTTGTGTAAAATACGCATGCCATTACAATTCTAATTTAGTGCCATTTAGTCTGGGAACATGTCATTTCTTATCCTTAAAAGAAACATCTTGTGATAGTCATCATACAGATGCAAGAATAACAACAAAACACTGGCAGCTTCTAAAGTTAGAATGTTAAATAGATCTGATGACCTGAGAGAGCCTTCGCGATAGGACGTGATTCTTAAAGAGGATGAGGAGCATCACCTCTCTCCAGCCCCCTGTCAGAGTAGCTGATCCAACAGTCTGTGATTTACACGATAGTTAAGCTGGCTGTATAACAGTGTTTGTTCACTGGCTCAGCCCTTTATGGAATACAGGAGAAGAAGAGGAATTTATTGGGACTCTGAGTCAACAAATAACAGCCTTCTACTTTTTATCCTCTTATTATGGTTGAATTATTATAGCTGTTAAGATAACTGAATTTCACGAATGTATATGAAAGCTCAAGTCATGCATATATTTTTACAGGAAAAATAAGAGGTACAGTAAAGATCATGAAATGTGCATCTGCAGAAGCTCAGTCTGTGAAAGTAATGTGAATGAAGGCATAGCAGGAGGAGAGCACTGAGTTGAGATAGGCCATATGGTGCCGGAAGCAATGGGAGCCAGGCTTGTGACAGCGTCTGTCATGGTGTCTTAAACGTGTCACACTGCCCTGCAGTTCAGCTACACTGGGGTGTCCAGTGGTTTTCTGTGAATAAATCGAGAAACTATACCAAAGAAACATTCATACAGTTTTTTTATATTTTGTTCATATAGACTTCAAAACTGAGGATGCGATAGGTTTAGTTATTTCTAATATTTTGCAAGAGCTGCAGGAGAGCAAGAAAGAACATCCGGCCAATTGCACATCATTAAACTCTATCCAGACTAGACAGAAATTCACACAGATAATTGTTTGCACAGAATTAGCTTTGCACATGGTGACAATCATATGTTAATGCAAAGTTATTAGAGTAATAGCATTGTTTACATAAGCTCTTAAGTGCCAGAGAGAAGTGTTCAACTCCTTTAATCCTACAAACATATGTTTCTGTTTCAGTATTGTGCCATGCGGAGAGATGAGGATCGTGACTGCACAAACCTTTTCTCTCTCTTTCTTCTTCAAACATACACAAAACACACAAAGCTCTTGCTCTGGCCTAAACACTTCCTGACTGAGCAGTGCTTTGCAATCTGGTCAAGCCACAACAACAAACCTTGGAATGAAAAGAGCCAGTCAAAGTCTCACCCTAAAACAATCCAGGAATTGTTGGTCTTCTTTTTGAATTTGCTCTTGGTGGTTAAACCATCCTCATATGTTGGACTTCAACTCTTCCGGATGACTCTTGGTAGAAAATGGTTTGTTTAACTTTCCCAAACAGACTCCAGTTGTAGTCTCTCCCCATCTCCATCTCTCTTACTGGCCAGTTACACTGCTTCATCAGCCAGCAATCCGTCCAGGTCCCAACATAGACTCTGCTGTCCTAGGTCAAGTGACATGTCCCCCCCCACCTCCCATCTCATCCTGATTACAGAAGATTTAAGGATTAAGAGAAAGAAACAGACAGCAGCCAACCTTGCTCCCCTTACAGTTTGTTGTAAGTTGGTCTGCTTTCTCATGATCCTGTTTGTTGCTCGTGTCCTCAGCTCTCTCAGAATCTGTCCATCCACAGCTCCCTGCTGCCCGTCTGTTGTGTCATAGCAAACCTCTCTAACTGTCCAAATAAGTGCTGTGACTGAATCATGGAAGCTATGGCTCCCATATCTGCTGTGCTGCTAAGGACCCCCTGCCTGTGTGATGTCAGTTTGAATGTGTGATGGGGGACAGTGTCTTGAGTCTGTTTTCTCTTTGAAATCCCATTGCTGGGACAACAAACTAAACCTGCTGTCACTCTGAGCCAGAGGCCTTGGTAATTATTCCCATAAGGATGACACACAAACGGGCTCAAACACGCACAAACACACCTAACTTTACATGCACACAGATGATCAAATTTGGGGTAAGCAACTGATCAGCAAGCTGATATGAAGAGGCATCTAGATAAACAAAGTACAGTTGTTTTAAACTATTTTTTCAAGTTCAACCTAATAGTTTAAACTACAACTGCAACCTTTTTGTTTTCTTGGCTGATTTCCACATGTTAACAGATTTATTCATAGCATCAGGAACTCAACCACGTGGTGTTAAAGGTGCATATAAACAGATTAACCCTAATTTTGAATTGGAGTTAGGCCAGTGGTGACTTGTGTTTGTGAATGCAGCCTGGTTTACGCAACAGCTCCTCTCTGTTAGAGCAATGTAGGGTGCCCCCTTCTGGCTGAACTAAGACATGCAATTTATGGTTACTTTATGAGGCTTAGTTGAACAACATATTCACAGAGTGATTTTTTTTTAAAATAGCCATAACATTAGTCCTGATTGTACATTGTCTACAAATACATCTACAAGTCTGTAACAAGGAACATATTTTTTGCATTGGACTCACAAGTTTTCCAGCTTACATGAGTGGAACAAGTTACTATCAGCAGTATAAAGATATTGGATGTGTCTCACTGTAGAGCCTTGTCTCGCCACTCAGACAAATAACACCCTCACTCTAAACCACTTTCAGAAATGTAGTTTTTGATCTATCTGAGGAGTTTAAACATATGTTGCTGACAGTTGCCATCTGAAACACCTCCAACAACTTAATGCCATGTAATCCCATCAAATTGCCCAACCAAATTATTATTAGATTCCTTATCAAAAGCTGCTTTCACAGATGTGAACCATCGGATCAGACCGAACCTGACTCATAACTCAAAAGGTGCTTTGTTTAGATGCAAGAGCCTGAGGTGGGTCTTGACTTCTTGCTGATATGAAACACAGGAAGAGGGGAGGGGAGGATATGCTGAGGGGCAATGATTTATAGTTTATGTGGCCAAAACAGAAATGAGCTTGATAGGAAAGGGAAGTGTGCATGGCACAACAGGGTGTGGTAGCACTTTGTGTGTTTTTGTTATTTTCCTTGAGTCTTCACGAAAAGATTCTCAAGAATGATCTCACCCTCTCTCTGTTGTACCAGATGAGGGCAGCATAGCACACACAGTGTACACTTAAGCATCAAGTTTTTTTTTTTTTTTTTTTGCCTCTTTCAGGATATAAAGTCATGGCTGTGTTTTGGCCAAGAGAATTCATTAGATTTCACAAATTATTATCTGTTTGGTGAGTGGAGGAACATTTTGTTCTCATTTCCACTGCCTTATAGTACTCACACTTTCCTTTTAGGGTCAGAGTTGTTTTCCTTCTATTCTGCAAATTACTCAGAGAGTCATTCACTCATCACAACAAAAGTGAGTCCAATTTCTCCCAGACACCACAGTACCCAGCAGAGGTCGGTGGTAGAGCAAAGGAAGCTTGGGGAGCAATGAACTAAGTTTAGCCAGCTTAGTGACTGATTTTAAAGTCAGCCGTGTGCTCAGCTAATATTAGATCATTGGCAGTCTCTGCAGCACTGGTATTACCAGCACTTTGCTCAGACTCTCACATAGCTGGAAATAATACAACAAATGCTAAAAGACAGAATCCTCCTCTATTTCTTATTATAAACAGAGAAGAAACTTGTTATGCAAAGCAAAAGTTTCACAGTTGGGAAAGTTATTGCAATAGGAAGTTACTAAATAGTGGGTGAATAAGACATAAGTGACAAACACTGCAGACATAGGAAAGTGGTTCATTGTTCAGAGCCAGAGAACTGGGTTAGGATTAAGTGAAGTAGAAATATGAAAGTAGAAGTATGAAAATAGATGAGGCAGATCCTAGATCAAGTAGACTTATTATTGTGCATGATATGGTGACAAAACTAATCTCGCAATAACTAAAAACATCTTTAAACAGAATAAACAACTAACTGATGTAGATATTAATGGGTCTGCATTGTGCAAACAGTTCTTAAGCTAAGTTCTTAAAACAGACATAAATCATGTTTGCAATATTTGATTCGAGTTAAATCAGTGAAAATCAACATTTGGCAGTGAGGAGGAACATGGGACATGTCATGTCTGACAGCCAAATGAGACACTAATGCAATGGACTGAAAGTGTAATGTACAATCCTTCTGTATTAGACTGTATGCCATCAAATCAAAGGTCATTATAGGCATGTATGAAAGTGATTCCATCAATCATGACCTTGTGTTAATGGGTGGTCTTGAAACTTGACAGTGGTTGTTAAAAGCAAGTACCGGTAAGTCTTAGGTGTTTCTTTATGCTATTATGACTTGAGCTATTATGACCTGTGCCAGTATTTTCTTGGAGGTCTTCACTGCTTTCAGTGATTAATCTAATACAGCTCAGCTTTAATAAAGTTGTACCATTTTATTCTTTAACTGCAAGAGTTCCAATGCTCTTTTTTAGATAATGTGGAGTGTAGAAATATGCCTCAGATCAATGAAAACTCAAAAACCAAGAGGATAGAAAGGGAGGAATGTAAATTGAATCACATAAATCTAAGTCCTCACAGAGCTGCAGGGTTATATGTTAAAAGTAACAGTTTCAGCAGAAGCACACAACAGCAATAATTAACAGTTAACAATAAATTCAGCTTTTAGGCTTTAGACTTAGGCTTTGATTTTTGTGTTTTTAAATAATGTCCAGGCCTGTGCTCTGACTAAAATGCCCACAATCTTCTTATATTAGCTGTCTTTGTACTTATTTTTATGATCTAAAGGTTTCTAGTATGGGAACATTTAATTTTCATTTTTAAACGTGCAGAGGTCCAAAGAATTTGAAGTTACACAGCGTAATTTTTCAGAGAATGGGTTGTTTGCGAATAACATTGATGAGAAGATGTATACTTATACTGTTTACACTTTCAGAAAGTATCACACATTGTCACTATTACTCCTCAATGTTATGTTTTTAAATTATCGTGAAACACACAGATGCCTGCCAGTTCATTTGCTTGTGTTTTCTTTATATTTCTTTTCTTTAAAAAATGTTTTATGGCCTGCTAAAAGCAGATTTGGTTATATGATTTAGACGTTAATGACATCTAAACGTCATGTGATAAAATCAGTGCCGGCAAAGCCTCTGCTTGAAGTCTCAAACAGTCGATTAGTGGACATGAGGGTAGTGATAAAGATCACAACTATCCAGTTACAAGTCCATTTTCTGACTGCATACTTTGTGCTTTGTTTCTCAGTTGTCAAATTATTCATAAGAATTAAAATTTTTTCCAAAGAGAACTTTTTTCTGGATTCTGATTATTTTTGCCTTTTTGACAATAAATGATCATGTTATTAATCCATTTATTGGGTCATTCTGTTCTCATGTCCTTAATGTATTTGTTTTTGCTTTGCCTCATATTATTTATTATATCTGTGGCTAACTGATAAAAGAAACACCTCAAAACCAAAATGGGAAAAGGCACAGAAATTTAAGAAAGAATAAAATGACAGTGTGACAGTGTGGCAGCGCCACTAATGGACAGATTTTGAGAGATCTCCATGGGAGCCTGTAGAGACTCTATGACCAAAACAGGGCAGCATGGAGCTCAAGTTGCACTTTGGTTTGGTGGAGGTTTTAAACCTCAGAGACATAACTGGGAAGATGTCCAACATCTTCCTGAATTGTTTAAAACAACAACAACAACAACAACAACAACAACAACAACAACAACAACAACAACAACAACAACAACAACAACAATAATAATAATAATAAACCAATGTCAAAATGAAAAGCTCCTCTGGTTCAGGGAAATAATAATCACAGCAAAGACAAAAACAAAACACCAAACTGGATGGTTTTGTTTTTCTGGGAAAGTTGCCTTCAGTTTGAAGACGTATCTGTTAAAGAAAATGACATTTTGAATTTGAGCTATAACACTTATAACACCCACTGATAATACTAGTTTCCAATAGGACCATTCAGTATCAGAAAATGACTCCTGCTCAGTTATACACAGGTATAAATGAAAATCAATTTCTCCCTGTTGTTTCAGAACAGCTGGTTTCATCCTTTTAAACCTCTGATCATCTTGGATCCGGCTTTTTTTAGTGACTCCAGGAGGCGGGCAGCAGGAATAGGAGTATTTTTTTTTAGATGCCCACCACTTTGACTCGTTTGACTTTTGACTGAGTTATATATAGTTCATTTATTTCTAAACGAAGTGAAAGATGTGACTCTTTGTCTCAGTTCGTCTACATACCATATCATAGCATTTAAATGTTTTGGCAAATTGATTGCAGATTGCAGATACAGTATATGACGGTATATGATTAATCAATTTGTTTTTCATTGATTTCATTTATAGAATAAATCAAATTGGACCATTTTAAAATTCATACTTAATATAAGTGACTTAGAACAATCAAACAAACAATAATTTAGAACAATCTAGCTTATCTATGATACCACAGGAAGTGACCTAGCATTATGAATTTACGTACACCGCATGTTATCCTGTTTTATATGTTATTCTCATTTATTTTGCGCCTCTCTCTTCCTTATTGTCTCCCATTTGCTGTTGCTTCTAACTCTGCAGTTGGTGTCAATATCAGTTATATAATCAGCCATTTTACATTTAGAATTTGTGAATTTGTAGAATTAGTTTGCTTAGTGATAAAATAAATCCAAACTGTGTAACTTCATATTCTCGATTGGAGTGGTGCCACACAGATTTTAATTATTAGTGCTACAATTTTTATCTCTTAACAAATTAACTTCTAATTAGAGGTGATTTCACAAGAGAATGTGAATGAGGTTTGATAAAGGCGAATACTGATGCATAAAGACCAGATGCATACATACTTTCTATCTCTCTCATGGTCCACGGAGGCCATTGTGTCAGCAAAAAAAATTGGAAACCTACTGATTTTTAATAGCAAACAATCTTCAAATTGCTCCAAACAAGCAATGCTGGTGTTATTAATCAGTACTTGAGCAGTGAGAGAAGTTGTGTAATATGTGTACAATTGATGACAGTGTCTTAAATAGTTGAGCTTCATGGGCTGTGTGTTCATACCTTATTTGGGGCTGCCCCGCTGCTCAAGAGTTCACACAATCCATGTGTCACTGTTTGAGACTTGGGCAAAGATGAACAGAGAAATAGATAGATAGATAGAGAGAGAGAGAGAGAGAGAGAGAGAGAGAGAGAGAGAGAGAGAGAGTAGGATGTCAGGGTAGTATGACCAGAAGAGATATGGAAAGGGCTGAGATAGTTTGAGATTTTGGAGGGAAAAAAATCAGGTAGTAAAGAGAAGGAGCAGTAAATGAAAGAAGAGAAAGACTGATGAAAGGAGGAGAAGTTTTGGGGAGGGGGTGGTGATACTCCATAGCCAATGAAGAACAAGAAAGGAGGATTTTGGGAGGGTGAAGCCCTGAAGTCACAGCTTACTGTTTCAGCATTCAAAGAGAAGGACAGGAGGAGACTTACCTCACAGAAACAGACAGAAGAATAATAAAGACAAGGACAACTGATTCTACCAAAGGAAATCCAAGAAAATCTTCTATCTTTGTTTCTGGGGACATCTTCTACTGACTACACAAAGTGGACATAGTTGCTGGACTAAGACAGACTTAGAAAATCCTGCAGGCAGCTCACCTGTGTGTAGCTGTAGAGGGAATATCTTTGTGGTCAAGTTTACCTTCCCTGATTCAGAGAGGAAGATTCCCTCCTTCTCCTCGTCCAGGATGACTTTTACACATGCATGACATTTCCTGTGTGTCAGAGTAGAACAAGGCAGGTTCAGGTCCAAACTGTGGCACAGTTTGGACCTGAAACAGGAGATAAGACAGATAAGATATACATAGACAGTTTAAAAGAGACTGTGTTGGAATTTTGTACCAGAGAATAATTTGAATTTGAGTTTTCGTTTGGTTTCGTTGATGAGAATGAAGGCTCTGCAGAAGAATCAGGGACGCACTGACCAGATGTTGGGAGCCATGGCTGATATGCTTACGTCTGTGGCCATGCCCAATCAACAGTGGGTGAGTTGTAAAGCTGTGTTTGTGTATTTAATATCTGTTTATGTGACAGAATAATACCACGAATTCAAAAGGGAAACAACAGATACATGTGGAGGCATTTTTGAGAGCTTGCAGGGCATGACATCCAGCTTATCTCTGGTCCACATCATTACATACCGAGTTTATTTATTTATTTTGTGCCATTTGTATAACTTGTTCATCAACCTAAAATGGTCAGGCTGGAGAAGCATAGAGAGGAGGGAAAGTGAGAGAGAGAGAGAGGGGATAGGAGGGTTGCAAGTCTCTGTTCAATGCTTGGGTGGAATCTTGGATGTTTCCGAAGAGGAAGCAGTGTAGTGGTGATTAAACCATCTGACCATAAACAAAGTCATGCACGTCGAATGCCTCATTGCAACCCTGCAAATTCATTCCCCTTTTTCCTTCCTGCCCTTTATCTTTCTCCTCCTTTCATCTCTTCTTCCTTTTACACACATATTGCAACATTACAGGTGATTTGGTTTATTGAAATCATGATTTCAGCCAATATTTGTCTTTAGATATAGATACGTCCTCTTCTAACGCTTATCACCAAAAAAAACAAAAAGTCCATTAAAAAATAATTTACAAATTACATTTAATGAGGTTGAATGAATCATAGCATACAGGTTTTGACACAACATCTGGATATAAAAGTAGGCAGGAACCAGAGAGTACCAAAAGGTCAAAAAGGCTTTCTCTTTGAAACTTTGATTCCTCTTTGGAAACAAATTGCGATAAACCACTCCCTCTCTTGTAGATAGTTTTAAAAACCATAACAGTGATTATAATCTCTCTCCATCTCTGTACAGGAGTGATAACTACACTCGCCTCTATTAACCTCGACTCTGGTGCTGCTGGGCTTTAAATATAGATTGAAACCGCTGTCTGAGACAGTTCTTAAGCTCTGTGGCAAAGTTAGACCTCAGCAAGTTCCACTGCATTCTTGTTCAGTGTGTAATGGAGAAAAAGATGAAAAAGATGTAGAAAAAAAGCAGCCACTGGTATAACATTTTGTGGTTATGTGACCAAGAGTACTCTGTACACTCTTACCCTTACTTCCTCCTTGAGCGCGAGGCTCCACCACTGACAAAGGCATCTCTGTGTGTAGCTCTCAGAGGGGGGTGAGACAGACCTCCCATCAAGTGAGGATGAAAAGGGGCCAGTCCAGGGCCAATGGGAGCCGGAGGGGCTGGAGTGGGAGCAGCGGGCCACAACTACTACTATTACTACTACTACTACTACAGAAAATCCAGGGCAAGGAGACAAAACAGGTAAGACCTGAAAGTGCTGCACTGAACGTGACCCAAAACCCACAATGCTAGTCCAAACATTGATCCTAACCAAACCAGTCAGAGCTTTAGAGACTCACCGAAACACAAACTTCAAGACTCAGCTTTGACTGAAACGTCTCAGATTTCTGTGTAGAAAGATCCAAAACACCCTGCTCAGCCACTCAATCACGTTCATGAAAAACACCTGCTCTTGTTGATATACACACAAGAACGAGGCGAGATTCAGGATATAAATAAACAGTCTTGAACCTATAACTGTGTGCGTGTCACATAAGCCGCTGCCCTCGCCTTTAGTTTCAGTTTAGCTTGTTCTTGCATGTTAACCATATGTGGATCAAAACAGGCCATCTGCCATATCTGATGGTTGACATTAGGCAGTAATAACTTTACAGAAATTATCAGATAGGAGTCACCTGAGTGTTGGTGGTTTGCTGTCATTAAACTCCACCCTCTATATATCCTCTATTAGCACTGATAGCAGTAAATTGCTTCACTGTAATGTACCATGCATAAGTACGTGAGAGAGAGAGAGAGAAAGAAAGAGAGAGAGAAAGACTTCTTATGTGTATTGTTGTGCACATGCAACACTTTCCAGATGGGGCAAGAAAACATGCTGAGCTGCCTCCCTTCCCCTTCTGCCCCATCACTGTTGGTTGCACTTATTCTGATTTCGCTGTGGAGGGGTTGCGTGTGTTGCCATTTTCCTTGAGTGGAATAGAACAAAAGAGGCTTTGTAGCTGGATCTGGGTTTGGGTTAGAGGGAGAGTGTGTGTATGTATATATGAGGTTTGGTGGTGTGTACCATGTGGTTGGACTGTTCTGCAGAATAGTACATGGCGTACAGAAGGGGTGTGAGTGAGGCCAGAGGAAGCTGTCAGCGATGCTTATCTGTAATGGTCTTACTAGGATGGGGTGTGCTGCCGAGGTTAATGCTGCCAAATATTATTTTAGCTTACAGCTCAGGGCTAAGAAAAGCAAGAGAAGTAAAGAAATGCATTATTCACGGCCATGTGGAGAGACGATGACCAAAAGGAAGATTGTTTATTTCAGTCCCACAAGCTCCTCTGCTCAATTGTTTTTACATAGTCCAATTTCCTCTGGATGGGAAATTGGATGGAAAATCAATGAAACACAAGGCAGGAAAAGATCAGACCTCCAAAAACAAGATACAGATGATGAACTCTAAGTACTTTAATTTGTTGCCTCTTCATTCATTCAAGCCACAGCAATATTTCACAAAATACTGTATTAGAGTTCTGCTTTTAATCCTTTTAACAAGTCAATGACCAAATTTGATTTTTATCATTACAAAGTTAGTTTGTAATTTTGCCAGTGTTAACGACCTTTAGCCCAGAGACGGGATTTCACAAGACATAAAACCTAGATATTACAACACATTATTTATGACTGTATAGTTTGGTGATGACACAATTTCAGCTTTTTCACTAAGTATTCAGAAAAACCAACTGCACAATTTACAATTATATTGTACCAAATAACAGGCTTAGTGAGCTAGAACTTATGTACTAATCTTGCCTATCTAAAAGTTAATGAGGGGGGCAATTTTATGCAGTCACAGAGAAATGGTTGCCTTGGTTTGATTGGCAGAGGCCACAGTAGTTTCCATCTCTTGCTGTGTTAGTGGAAGAGAGGGGAAAGAGGAGAGGCCTCTGCTGTCTTTAAAGTTATGGTTTAAAGAACCATAAGGTCTGTTATGTGTTAGAAACAAGATGCTTCCTTGTAGCTTCCCAGGAATCTCAGGACAGTTTCCACCTCCATGAATTCAGGTTTTTTCCAGTCAGTATCATTTGCCAGTTTACTTTGCTCTTCTTCCTCCTTCCTCAGCATCAGCAATCACACATCACAGTTGACTTTCTCCATCTTTCTGACTAACTACTTTTCCGTTTCTCTTCCCAGTTCCTATGTATTTCCTTTTGTCTCAAAGCAGTATTCTCAGAAGTAGTATTTTAAACCAGGCCTCTGTTAAGTGCACAGAGCTGCTGATCATACTTCTTTCTCCTGAGATTCCTAGTTATATAGTTAGGGTCAGGGTTACACTCACTCTCTTCAGACAACTTACACATCTGTATATTTTTTTTTTTAAAACTGATCAGTGACGTATGTTGTGTGACCACAGGAAACTGCACTGAACCTGTAACACTGACATAGCTGTAATTGACCCACAACTGCATACATATGCTGCTTATGCGTACAGACACACACACACACATACTTGTGAATGTCTCTGCTTCAATTTGAATTTGTTCATATGCAACTTTAACTAAAGTCTCATTATTAGAACAAGAAAAGTTATGTCAATTTTGATTATATATTCATATATATAGCATGATATTCTGTTGGACACACAAGATTAGTAACAACACAACATCCTCTGTACTACTCTTACAACTCTATAGTATGACTTTTACAATTTACTACCAGTAAAATCTTAAAAATTCAAATGATATAGAATTTAAAGAAACAGCAATCAAAACCAGAGATAGAAAAAAAACTGTTATTTTTGGAAGGACTCGCTATTCAGTTTGGTACTTGGTGCCTCATTGCAGTACAAATTAAATCACAGCATTCACTGCATTCATAAATAGTTATGAGGTAAACTGCAGAAAATGGATGCCCTTGTCCATATTGGGGTTGGTGAGAGGCTGTGTACCATCCAAGGAGAAGTGCTGCCCACTGAAGACCATTAGACCAAACACTGTGTGCGTGTTTGTGTGTGTGTGTGTGCGTTTGTGTGTGTGTGTGTTTGTTTGTTCCTTATGTTGTGGGGACCCATAACCTAACCTAAATCTTTTTACACACTCTCTTATGTGGACTTGTCATCTTTATGGGGACAAAACAGTCATGGAAACTGGACTGTATGTGTGTGTGTTTGTATTTAACCTTAAATGGAAATGAGATCAACCTGACATTGCATCATATTGTTTTTTAAGGATCAGACAAAGGACAGAAAACATTAATGCTTTCAGTATTCATATAGTGTTTTGTTTCCTGAAACTGTAATAACTGTTTTAGCATATATCTACACATTCATAATAGCTTTATCAGCTTCTATTAAAATACTTGTCTGATGACTTGATACATCCTGAATTGGAAAATATAGTCGCCAGGTCCTTATTGACATCGTGTCACTGTTATTAACTGATTTCATTTTGAGTGTTTATAGGACATTGGAAACAACTGCTTTGTTTTTTTCCTCCCAGAACATTTCTCTTTTTATAAATACGGCTGTCACACTGGCATTGGTAGACTATATCATTAGCATAAATCAACAGAGATATTCTCTAAAGTTGTTGTTGTTCTACCTTCATCTTCATATGTCCTGCTGGATTCAAGACAGGGGACATACTTTGCCAAGTCACAGTTTTCACTTTTTTTCCTCCGGGCTTATTGGGCTTGTTGTCATTTTGGAAAAATAATTTTCCTTTCAAACTTTCAGAGTCTGGAACTTATCTCGATCAGTGTTTGGCCATATAAACTTGCATATAGTGCCATCTAAAAATGTCGCTTCCTGTATACTTTTTCACTCACGTTGCCTCATATCAGGATACTCTGGCCTCCATGTTTCACTACATAACATACTGGTCCCCTGTCTGATCTAGATTTTCATTTCTGTGACCATGAGAAAAGGTTGATTATTTGGAAAAGTTTAATCTTGCAGCTTTGTGAGTAATTTTCTTCTTAGATGTTATTCATAGATGTTGATTACTACACTGTCTGACCAATTTAATTTCATAATTCTACAGATTCCCTACAATCTTGTTTCATCTTTTTACTTGTTTAAAAAATTACCTTCAAATGATTTTGTTGCAATAAGTAAAACAAGTAAAATATCCTGCTGTCAAAAGAAAATATTACAATTATTGTAAGATGACAGTGTTTTGAATCATGCAGAGGTGTTTTGTTGTACTCTTTATATGAGCTGTCCTGTTAGTGTAACTGCATGAGATAGAGACTGGCATGTCTGTCTCCCTCAGTGAGTTATGTTCTCTTACATGAATAATTAGACTCACGGGGGCATTTAATATATGTGTTTTTGCAAAATTAGATTGCAGAAGCTCATGTGGTTTTCAGAGAGAAGGGTCAGACGGGGCCAGCTGGAGGGCTTACATCAGCCAGGTCACTGAGACACCTCCCAGGTCACTGCTCCACAGCATAGCTGGCATTTAGTTCCATGGCTTGATCCAGAAGGGAGAAAACAGATGGAGACATTCAAACAGGCACGTGTACATGTATGTGCACACAAACATGAATCCACGCAAAATTGACACATGTGCTTAGATATACCTGCTCCCAACCATTCATGATAAGATTTAGGAAGAATGATTGAGAAGATTTGTTTTAAGGCTGCACACTGTTATTACATTTTTGCAATGTAGAGAAACAATATCTTTAAATCTTTTTCTTGCCAGAAAAACTCTTTCCCTTAACAGTAAAACTGCAGGTTTCAGTAATTATTAATCAAAGATGAAGCAGCAGTGTCTCTCCATGTGTGTTTTCCCTGGGCTTGCTTTGGTTTAATTAACATTTTCTCCTTTGGGTGGCGTTTTACTTCAGACTTAAGCTTTGAACAAAGTCAGCAGTCCCAGAGTCTCAGTGCTAGGATGCTGCTTCCAGAACAAGATTTACCAACCAGATCAAGAGAGATAAAGAGAGGGAGGGGGGGGGGGAGACTGTGGTTCAGGTAAAGGAGGAAAACGCTGACAGTCTCCAGTTAAAGTGATATCAAAATGGATTTGTGTAAAAGTATGTATACCTGTAATTGTGGGTGGTTCGTGATTATTGTGGATGTTTTGAGAAACTAGTCTCTTCGGGTGGTGCACCTCCTCTCTATCTAGTTCAGAGCTTCTGCTGCCTGTGTTGTACCACAGCATTACATGCTGAGGTACAACAGTGGGAGGTACCGAGTGGTACAAGTGGGGAAATGCACACACACACACACACACATGCATGTGCACATGCATACACGTGCATACAGAGCAACACGCCCATTTATCTCCCCAGTGCATGCCAGCAACGTAGTTTAATTTAATTGAGCAAAAACAGCAGTTCTCTGCAGACCTGCAATAAAAAAGGACAGTTACCCTGTGAATTCTGCTCTACGATGGGATGTCAGCCAAAAAACAAAAACCTCCCCCTCACATCAGCTTGTCTAGAATGCCAGTTTGCCTTAATTGGTGTTCAGCTTCGAGATGAAGAGAGGAAGAAAGACAGAAAGAGAGGAAGTAAGCAAGGGAGAAGGAGGAAGGAAAATGAAATTTAAGTGAGCATATTTTGGCAGGATTTCAGCTGGCTGATGGTGTGAGGAGAGGCTAATGTCAGTGGGGGGTTGGGGAACACACTGCAAACAAGCAACTGCATATCTGCTGATCTGTTCTTTGCTGTAGCTATCAGTATCCATGCTTATCCCATATGAATTCTGTGTATATACTTATTTTTTTTCCTGAAATTACAATGCATGTACTTTCTAGTGTATATATAATGGATGAGTTGTCTGTGGCTTCAAGAATGTCACTACAAAAGAACATTAGGAAACTGTGTTCATTTACATGATCTGCTTTACATTCATTAATCATTCTTGAGATTCCACTCTGAACCCGCCTCTTAAATGTGATGGACTGTCTCCTACACTAGGTGGAAACACAATATATTCTCCTTGTATGGCTTACTTGGCCCACACGAAAAACATACCCATTTATCTACAAATGTGTTAATCTATAGACTAGCTCTTAAATCCAGTCTGGTGAGAATGTACATGTAAAGATTTTATTTGGACATCTTTGGGGAGTGAAGGAAAGAGATAAAAGCAGAGAGATAAATGGGCATTAATGCACGCCTCACCTCACATCCCCTGTTCCTCCCTTCGAGCCAGGGGAGGAAAATTTTTTCCATATTTCTGTTAGTATTTAGAGCTTGTGTTACACTTCAGTGTTCGTTTATATGAATGTTTTATACCATATTGAGAAAGATGGGTTAAATCCACAGAAAGACACGTTTCCCACTCACAGAAATCAACATTTCATATTGTAACTGCATCAAAGATTCTGTCTCTTGTAGTAATGTCAGCATGTTTTGCAGTAAAAGTCTTTGTTTTCAAAAATATAGATTTGACAACACTAGGGCAAGACAGTTTCTTTATTGTTTGTGCTGCTTTGAAGCAGCACCACTGACAGGATGAACAAACACTTACCATCAACTTACTGCAGCAAATATAAACGCCCCCTACTGGCTGTCATTTAGAAACACACTCTGTCTTCATCTAACTGGAGAGCACACAGTGGATTCACTTCATGTATTTTGAATGTACTTCAAGAGCAATGCATTTGTCAGTATCTCTCCCCAGGATAGTCAGCATTTGTGTAGAATGATAGCACAGTTTGCTATTTGCTGTTTGCTATTTTCTCAGTTTGTAATGTTTTGCCCTTGCATTTTGTGCCTGATGTCTTTATCTTATTTATTTTTTATTTATTTATTTTTATTACAGCCTTCTGTTCTGCTTCTGCTAACAATTCCATTGTTTCTCAACCCAATTTAAGTTGCGGTCCTGTGTTGGGACAGTTTTTGGCTTCATTATGAGAATCAGACAAGTGAAGACATTCAGCAGCGCTTTTCAATATTCCTCTGTGGAATTGCCTCTTTAAACAATGTTGCTTAAAGCATCCATTATAAACAAAGAAACTGAGAGACGGAGAGACACAGTGAGGTACGGGGAACTTTCGTCTTTTGCATGTGTAAATTCTGCTTTACTTTTTCCTTTATGTTTCAGAGTGATGAGAAAGAAACAAAGATAGTGGGTAGCTTCTAATTCTAGTGTGTATGTGTACTTGTGTGGCTAATGGGTGAGGCAGCGTGGCCTGTTTGCTGACTGTCTCCTATAGACAACAGAGAGATCCTGACAGCAGTCTTCAACCACCCTGTCACTGTAAAGAGATGGATGCTGGAGAGACAGGCCAGCCAACCATTGAACCACCTCCGGGATGTGAGTGCTCGTTTGTGTGTGTGTTGGTTGTGTGCCAGTCAATACTCAGACTTCTCTTGTTTCTATTGATGCCCTCAAAGAGGGACCTGAGGGGGTGATGTGTCTCGTCTTTGTTGCAATAATCAGGTGGTGATTTCCATACAATCGGATACCAGCTTGCGTGAAAGGATGATGTGCGTTACAAAAGTGAGATGAGATCACACAATGAGTCATAAGCTCAGCTGCTTCAGGTCTAAGAAATGGTCTGAAAATAATTGGCTGCATCTCAGAATCCACAGTGTCTCATAATAGTGTTATCATCACCAACCATTTTTGTTTTCCTTCCTGTGCTAGTTACATGTTGAGTTGTTTCCTTGAATAAGTCTGCTCTTACATACTATCACTTTAATAGACACTGATTTCATCAGCGGATGAGTCATAATGTAGTGTTAATTGAGTTTAACATGCTTTGCTGTAAAGCATGTATCTAAATATGGATGTTCGGTTTGCATTGCTAAGGCGGTAATTAAAGAACTGCAGCTTCCAGATTCATTATATTGACTTAGAAAAAAAATAAATAAATAAAATCTCATAAGAGCCACAGTGAAGATAAAAAGCTTTATGCACACTGGTAGATTGTGCGTTTGGCTAATCATTTGGCTAAAGTACTGCTTTTTCACCTCGGGACACAGAACTCCTCCATAAGACTCATGCCTGGTACGAGACACAAATATCCATGTATGCACTGTCTGATAATCAGAACACTCACTCAGTCACAGATGTACACACATGCATATGCCTGTGTTACACCACAAATGTGAATATTTGTGTATGAACTGCTGTAAAATCAAGAAATGGCCTAAAGTTGATTTCTGGGGTCATAATATTGGAAAATATATATTTGCTGTATTTGCTTGATAATAGGTGTTATGACAATACAAGAAGGACTGCGGAATCCTGTTATACTGTGTATGTCATTGATCACACTATATATGTCCCTGTGGCTAGAATCAGACTGCTTCATTTGAGGTGTCTAGAAATAACACTAACACAAACAATTTACAGTCAATTTATACTTCACAATATAAAACAATTGTCACAGTGTAAAACCAACCTACTCAGCAATAGAATAACTTTATTTTATTTTTTCCCCAATTCTCAGACAATTATTCTGAGGATCATTTTCAGTTCAATTTCTGATCGAACAGTAAATCTGTGATTTGTTTGATCGAGTTTGAAACCAAACTTTAAAGAACTCTAGTCTGTAGATTTGACCGCCCCACTATGTGTGACAATAAATTGTGACGCTAAGTGACTATTGTTTTACACACACGCAGAGAGGAAGAGAGATAGCGAGGGAGAAAAAAAAAAGAAAAGAAAGAATGCCAACATTGTGAAATTTGAGACTGTCTGTTCACTCCATGGAAACACGAAGGAAGAAAGGGCTCACTATGCTGGCCCCATGATTATAAATGAACACAGAAGTCAATATTGGATATGCCCCAGTCAGGAAAGCCCACTGTAATCCATGAAGTGATCACATATCCACCCACATGCTCTTCAGAAAGTGTAATGACACTGCGGCCGCCTTACTGGAAAATACATGACACCTTCAACCCAAACATGGCCTCTCATCTGTAAATAGCATTATGTATCATTACAGACCTGGGTGTTACTATTTACAGGGTCAGCATTGAGTGAACACAAGAGAGTGTGGCATTCAATCTGCTCTCATAGTTGCATATCTAAGAGACCCTGTAAGCATTGCACATGCCAAAATCAGACCCAACCATGCAGAAAAGAGGATAAAAGACAAGACGAGGGACAGCAGACAAGAGAGGAAACAGAAGGGAAGAGAGAGAAAAGAGACAGAGGGGGAAAGAAACACAGGACAGGGAGAGAGAAAAATTGGGGGAGTGGGAACCTTATCCTGGAATAGCTAGCAACTGGAGCTGCAGACTCCACCCTTCTCACCCCTCCCCTTACTCTCTCTCTTTCTCTTTCTCTCTCCCCCACTATCTCTCTCCCTCCCTCCCTCTCCCTCTGAGCAGTCTCCCAGTCTGTCATTTGACCAGGCAGTTCACAGAGGCGAGAGCTCAGCACCAACTAGAAAACAGAGGGAAAGGGAGCACATTTAATGTAACGATAAGCTTGGAGGAATGTGTCTTTGGCTGTTTATCACCAGCTGAAAAACACTGTGAGTGGGGATTTCTTCTTGGCTGCTGCTTTTTTTTCTGACTCTTTCTCCTCATCTTGGTCTGGATGTGGGCTTTAACGTCGTCTGCAGTCAACTGAGGAGGAGGATCAACTGTCACTTTGTTTTTGAGGATTTACACTTTACACCTCTACGTGTGTGTGAGGCTGAGAGAGGGAGACTAAGAGACAGAGGAAGAAAAAGAGTGACAGAGAGAGAGAGAAAGAGAGTGGGAGAAAGAGAGTGCCGGGCCATGCCCACCTCTGCCCATGGTTCAACAGCATGAAAGGGGGCCACCATCACCATCGCCACCACCGAGGCTGTGGCTGCCAACACTTGTTCCGTAAAGTCCTGGCCAAGTGTGGCTGCTGCTATGCTCGAGTCAGAGGTCAGTGTCACACAAAAACACACACCAACACATTAGAGGACTTGAAGTATGTCATTGTCAGTCTTTGTGTGTTTCTTCTGGAAAAAAAAAAAAACACTTTTATGGGTCAGTTTTTGTTTTGCCATACATGTAAGTTGTGTCTTGTATGTCTATTCATCTGTTGATCTTACTGAACTAAAGCAATAACTCTGGTTACTCCTCCCTCTCAGTTTAATACCTCGCTCTTCCTCTCCTACACATTTTCTTACATGTTCGCCCACCTCTCCTTTATCTCCCCTGCCATTCCTCAGAGCGTATGCTAATGGTTTAAATGTAAGCCTCAATCCTCAGTCTTGCTCTCTCTGCTTCCAGCTAAAGCAACAGATGTGTCACGTACACATCCGTGCAAGCAAATGAAAAAATGCCCATCTTACAGATGACTACAGAGTGAGGAAAAGGAAAGAGGACATGTACTGCACATTCTTCAATTAAAAATAGAGAAGGAAAGTGAGAGAGAGGAAATGTGTATGTGTGAGTGTGTTTGTGTGTATGTGTGTGTGGGCTGGGGGTGGGGTGTGGGGATGTGGGGAGTTTGGAGGGTGACTGTCCTCAACATGATGAGTGTATGTCAGTTGGGTATGTGCAGCACGTGGATGGATGAAACACACAGGGGGGGCTGAGCAACTCTGAAACATTCCTCTACCCCAAACAGTAAGAGCTGAACAAAACAGCAGTAATCCTCTCTCTCTCCAACTCTCCTTTTTGTTGTCATGAAGTGCAGCAGGAATAACAGCGGTCCATTAGAATAGTGTGGTTGAGTAAAAGCAGCGGGTGGCATGATATGTAATAACAACACGGCTGATGAGCGCACATAGTGTCTACAGGCTGTGCTGCTTGTTTAGAGTTGATACAGAACTAAGGGCTCTGTGACATCAAGCTGAGAGTAGATTCTCTACTTTCTCTTCATTGGTCTGTCAGGTGCTTTACTCTCGGTCTCTGCCGCTGTCCTGTGCACACACATGACCTCTGTGACTGTGGCTGGGAGTTAAAGTTAAAACAACAACAGAGTGGCACTGTTGTGCTTATATGAGTTTACACAGTGGTGACACACTGTTCTTGTTCCATTTTATAAGCCTACATCAAAAGGATAAATAGGGGACCTACCCGCTGAGGCTCTGTACATAGAGGGTTGGGGGGGTATGAAGTAGGCTTTCATATTATTGGCTGGCGTTGTTGGATACATACCTCAGATTCTTTCAGTTTAATCTCTTATGTAATGGATATTCTCCTTTTCCATCACTTGCAACTCCCCACTGCACCTCTCTGCCATGTTATCATAGCAAATACACACACACTTAGATCATAATACATAAACATGTGGGGGATTGGAAGAATGAAACATTTGAAGCTATTAAAAGAAAACTCAATAAACATAAAGTGAGAGCATTATTCCAGCAGTCTGGATTTCTTTAAAACATTTCTAGACTATGCAGGAGGCTGTGTTTGGCTCAATATGACAAGATGATAGTTTTCATATTTTACAGTTGGAGGCAGGAAACCTCTTGATCTCACTTTACAATCTGAGCAAGAGAAATATGAGTGGTTTACCCCCTGTGGAGAAGCCACATTTTAAAACTACAGTAGTCTCTTAGAGTAACTTAACTATTAATGTGAAACTGTGCGCTCTATTAAACCTCCTCAGAGAGCATACGAAGTACATTTCTATGTTGCTGCCACATGTTTGCTCCCACTTTTATGCTGCAGAGCTCACATAACAGTCCTTCCCAGTCATCCATGGTTGAGCAGCTCCTACTGTTAACCTGATATCAGGAGGGGGAAGAGGAGGCTATTGTGAACTTCCCTTTTTTGTCCTTTTTATCTCATGTCTTTACAGCTCTATCTCTTTTCTGTCATCTTATCTGATACATTTGGCTTTTCAAACTCTTTCACTGTGTCAGGAACGTGTCCAGCGGGAGAACAACCTGGGTTGACACTCAGGACCCACTTGTGTCTGTTGTAGTGTTTACAGGAAAAACACTGAACAATGCTGTCCTGACTTCACTAGCTAAAAATGCCCAGATCCTCTGGCAGTCCCAAGGTATTGTTCTTGCAGGCCAACCATGTCGCAGCATCAAACAATGTCTATGTGGGTCTGTAGACGTGGTTTTTATGAAACACTAGCTTGTGTTGTTGAGTTGTCTGTCTGAGGGCTGAGCTAGTCAGGGTCAAAATGCGAAACTCTGGTTTAGTGCATGCACCGCACACCCTGACATCAGCAGCAAACAAAGACATTTCTCTTTATTGTGATTTTTTTTCCAGTTATACGGCGTCTCGATTATTGTATCACACGTTACTACTTACAATGCATCTACACCATTCATTCATTCTAAAACAGCTCTTCCGCTTACACAAGAGGAAATTATAGTGTGCTGCATGAATCATTCCCTACTTAGGCACAATAACACTTATACTCTGAATGATGATACACAGTACAGCATGTTATTATGTCACACCTATGTGTACCTAGTGTATACTTTCACTCACACGCACAACTCAGATCAAGCCTCTGGTCTAGTTTTCAGTGAATAAATAGCTAAACTTAATTTCAGCTGCTGTCGCTCAGATTAAATGACTTGCCCAAGACGGTCATCAGTCCTCCCACCAACCATGAAAAAAACCGCAGTACTACGCAGTAGAATCCTTAACTAACCATGATGATGTGTGAATATGTGTCGGGATGTTTTTTCAGGGTTATTACAGAACTGTCAATAGCCAGAGGGCATAAAAAATAGAGTTAGATAAAGGAAATAGATGACGATATATAAATGTGAGTGCAGCAGGAAGGGGGTGGGGTGGGGTGGGGTTATTGATCTGAGCACTACTCAACATGATGGAGAGAAAGCCAGAAAGATGGACAGGTGGTCAGATGAGTGCAATGAAAGAAAAAAGCATGTATCATTTCAGCTCTGATGCTAGTGCTGCTCACATTAGCGGAGGGCCATTAGTGAATGCTGTTTCCCAGCAAAGACTGTTGACAAACCATTTAAAAATAGATGGTGTGCCATTGTTTGATATTGTCCACAGTCAGCTGCCTTCATAGCCCAGAGGGAGAAAACACAACCTGTCTATTCATTAAATCAGCTCAGGAGGGCTGCACTTGTTTTTAATGTATTTTATGAACGCTAGAATAAAGCAAGCGTGACTTGTAGTATCAAAGTGTGCTGCAAACAAATGAATAAATTCATGTTTGCTCCATTTTTGAGGATCAAAAAAAAAATTTCAAATCCTGCGCAGACTCCATGTCACTGGCAGTGTTTTCTGTGTACATGGTACGTTAACCTGATATATGCTGCTGCATAGGAAGCCTTTAAGCTAACACAATAATTTCTAAATTATATATTTACTGCAGTGCACCCTCCCACACACTTAATGGTATTTAGGATACATCGCAGGATTAATCTGTCATACATAACTGCAGGCTGTTAGAGAGACGGAGCACACAAAAGAAAGATAAACATGAAGTGGAGGTAAGATTATACTTAAACAAAGGAAATAGTCAATCAATACAGAAAAGAATACGTTCTAAATATAATCCTCCTTGCTTTGATTTTTTTTTTTTTACTGAATTGTCTATTCAGAAGGAATACCCAGTATTTGTTTGGATAAAAGTGGTTTAAAATAAGATATAACATGAAAATTATTTATGGAAAATACATCCTGTTTTCCTGAAATTGTCTTTCAAATTGCCTTTACCTGACATAAACTGTACATTAAGCCGTTTGAATAAGAAATTAGAACAGATTTCCTTAAAGAGATTGGAAATGCATCACAGAGAGGATTTACTTATTTACTATTACTTACTTACTATTTTACTTTTAATACAAACTTAGAAACGTATTTACTTTTAATGTAAATGTGCATTAAAATGTGAGATATTTCAGTACAAGGCACCCTCTTCTCCCTTTGCTCTCACTCTCTATTTTCTCACACAACACACACACACACACACACACACACACACATTATTCATTATTGAAACACTAAGGAGCTTTTTTTGTGTCTAAGATGACTTGGCTGCAGCTGTCACCACAGTGTAAGAAAAAAAAACATTTCTGTTTGTCTCATCTGCCCCTCCATAAGCATCTGTTTCTGCATTTCCATCACTTTCCTTGCAGTGTTCTTCTAAAACTGCCTTGTACATGTATTTTGCATTTATATTTACTCCCTGTGCATCTGTGAGAGTATGTTTATTTGTGAGTGTTGGGGGCTAGTGTTGACTCATGCATGCAGTGAGTTAGGACAAGGATCCCCCCCAGCAATGACACACACACACACACAGACACAGACTCCCCCACATACATATATTTACATGGTTGAACAGCAAAGACAGAGAACAGAGACACACACCGAAATGCATCAAAAATACTTGACATTTTAAAAGGAAAGAACATTAAATGGGGCTTTAAGTGTTTCACGCTCAATTCTTTTATAAAGTGTGTCCATCACATAGACACACACATCACAGAAAAAAATATCTGTGTGTCTATATATATATGGAACATTTCAAGGCCATTTATTTTTGTAGCCTCAGATGACAAATTTGCCTCAAAGGGCTTTGAGGTAAATTGTATCATTTGCATCATGGGAAAAATGCTGCATTTAACTGTACTTGCACGATCACTGTGTTCAAAAAGCATAAATAACTGAAATATCTCACCCAGTGTAAATATAATAGTGTATATATATAATATAAGTAAATATTTATCAATGAGCCAAGTAATGGTTGGTTCAATAAAATAAAGTAGGCAAAAGTGCCCATGATAATTTTAATTCTTAAGATAAAAGTGAGGTAATTTTATAGTTTTTGAAACTTCAGATTGATTGTCAGAATAATAATAATAATAATAATAATGATTTTGATCCACTAATCAGTTAATCAATTGATTTGGTAATGGTTTCATCCGTCTGCTGAACTCACTGACTTTATAAGGTACTCTTGTTACTTTATCCACTCCTTGTACTTTTCAGCTATTTGGCAAATCTCATATTCACATGACTCAGTTGCTGCATTTTCCAGCTAATTTAAAATAAGATACTTGATCTCAGTAGCATTTTTTTGTTCACTTGCCTTTTTCATACAAGACAGAGTTTGCTTTAGCAGTGTAGTGGTTTTTTAGACTTGATATTGAAGAACTTGAGAGTTTCCCTTAGCTAAACCTGTGACCCTAAAACCTACTAATACATTTTGATAATAACTGGAGTGTACGTTTGACAGAAAGCAGCCCTCTTGGCAAAAGTGGAGGGAAAATTGCTCTGACAGGAGCAGCGTGTCTTTTTATGTCTCAGAGATGGAGGGCCGTTTTTGTCATCAGCTTATAAGGCAGACTTCAGACATTATGGAAAAAGCAGCTAAAATAGCTGAAATTGAAGGTATGTTACTGGACTGCTGTGGCCCCAGCTTTGTGTTTGACGGTCTGTGATATTTTTAAACTTTGCACCCCAGCCCACCCTCCACCTCATCATCTCTTTTTGCCCTCCCACCCAACCCCCTGCCTCCTCTCTGCTGTGCAACCGATCGCCTCCATATTGTTTCTCTCCTGCACATTCAAGAGAGAAAAGGACCGAGTGACAGAGATCAGAGACTGAGAGAAAAGACCTTGCAGTGCTCCAAGTCTCAGTTTCTGGTTGAAGATATCAGCCGGTTTGAATTTTAGTTTGAATGTTGCATGATTTGCCGGCTTGGAATGTGAGCACTAAGTGGAGCATTAAGATCATTCCTAGGGCATTCTCATTTTCTCTCTCTCCTCCTCCTTTTCCCTTCGTTCCTTTACCCCATCTCTCTCTCTCTCTCTCTCTATCTCTCTATCTATCTCTCTCTCTCTCTCACTGGTCGGCATACAGCCAGTCAGCCAGTTATTAATTATCTCCCCTTTTCACAGTTCATTCTCCTTTCCTTTTTGCTCTACTAAACGGTCTTGCCCTGACATATTTCCATGGCTCCTGTGCACTTCTTCCTCCCTTTTTTCGCTTCCTTAGGGCTGTATTTGTAAACGTGCAGACGAGAAGAATGAGGGAACAAATTATGAAACACAGGAGTGCATTCCATACCTTGTTTAGAAAGAATTCTCCAACAGCGCAGAGGGGGAGAGGAGCCACTTCCCCCTGTGATTCTACCCCCACTTTTAGGCCATATGGGTCTTTTTATGTCTGTGGTCCTCAGGAGTATCTATGACATTTGTTCTTATGATCCTAAAGCTCACTTGTTACTCTTGTAATGTTCTGCTCTCCTCCTGATGTTCTATCAAAAACTGCTAATTCCAATGGAGTGTGAAATGTGTTGACTTTCTATGGGCACTTTTTTCTTCATCCAGTAACATGCTCTTGCTGCAACTTTTAGCAGCAGCAGCAGGTTTACTAGACAGATCATTTCAACGACCCCTCAAGCTGGAGAGGTACACTGATTCTGACTGTTCTCATCTGCAATCCTCCCCAGAGAAAACTTGATAGAGGCCTCACGGAGGCTGCTTTCCAAAACAGTGAACCAAGCAAAGCAAACACAGGAAAGTGACAATATTGAGAGCAATGTGATGTGCTGAGGGAGTTAGCTTCAGTTTTGAAGCATGCCACTTCCGTGTGAGGCGACCCTATGTCTGGGAAAGGTTATTTTTTCTTAATCAAATATCAGAGTTCAAAGAGTTGGACATAAGTGTCCAAACAGTTTGCTAGTAGCATATGTTAAGGGCAGCCATAAATTCTGTGGTTACACTGTAGCTCTAAAGACAGGAGATCCATTTAGAGTATTGCTGTTGTGTTGACTTCTGACCTGAATTCTCCCTCTTGGTCTTCTCTCTGTGACCACAGGGTAAATGTACAAGTTCATGGTTCATCAGTTGCATAAGAGTGCCTTGTGGAATTTACGTATTAGTAAATCATAGTACATTCTGGGTAAAATATGATTCAAAAAATATGACTATGGCAGAAAATGTGTGTGTTATGAAGGAATGTAAAAGATGCAACATTTTACTGAGAATTCAGTGATAAAGATAAACAAAAACATCCAAAAGGTCCTTGCTGTCTCTAATAAACTTGTCCTACTGTTTCTCTGCCTACATGCTGTGTACAGCACAGCATGATTAGCAAACAAAAAAATTGAGTTGTTTTCCTCATCTCCGTCAACAGATGACATTGATTGTCCCTTGTCAGCAGGTACTATTGACTGTTACCACACAAAGCTCAGATGTAACCAGCACGTAGTCTGTTGCTGCTAATACTTAAAGTTTAAAAGCTCTCTTGGAAGCCCAATAACATATCGAATGCCTCGTGTTTACTGTCAGCATTTACTCAATATAGCAGTGAGACTACAGCTACAACAAGTTTAAGACTACAAAGTTATTAATATACTCCACGGTTACCACTGAATTTGAAGATGTATTTTTATGCTAACACTCAAAAAACAACTGGTGAAAAAAATATGGAATTACCACTGAGGATAGAAACAGTTTTGAGAAATTACACAACTCCACTTTATCCTTTTTCTGTTGCTTCTCTTCACTATCATCTAAAACTGAGTTATTAAGGTAGTGAACGCTTCTCGGTCCATGGATTTACGGCTGTGGGTTGCAGGTGGACCTGAGCCCCAGGTCTTCCTGCAACACTTGAATGGATTTTGCGTATTTATAAGACACCCTCTTAACGGCCATATGGAGAGCTTTTGCTTCAAATGAAGGATTCTATCTGAAATAGACAAAAGGTGACAGGTGCAGATGGTTTTCTTGAATTTGGAATTAGGTTTTCAAAAGCATCCTGTTTGTTTACAGCATTGTTTTACAAATAAGGCACGAAAACATTTAGTGGTGGGTTACTGTATATTTATCAATACAAATTATGCAAATTATCACACATTGTTTGTGTCACAGATGGGTATTTGTGCATGCATGTGTGTGTATATTCCATGTGCAACATGAGTTAGTGTGGGTGCTTACATGTGTAGGTTGATTCCATGTCTTGCTGATAGCTAATCTTTTATGTGGCTGTCCCTCACTCTCTTCTCCTTCTGGGTTTAGTTGCTATGGCGATGAGAGTGGGGAGAGGTGGAGAGCCATGGAAAGGAATGAGAATATGTGTCTGGAAAGCCCATCAAGTCTGAGTGAGAATCGTTGTACCAGCACATCTTTACATCCACACATCAAAATAGTGTCAGACTTCATACATTGGCTTCGACATGTCAACCTGTCATGCTTAGCCAAAATAGATCAGGATGAGCTGAAAAAGCTTGGATGTGAAAAGCATCTGATGGCATGTTTGCATGCCAGAGAAGTGACCTTGTGCAATGCCAGTGTGAAACAGCAAGAGTCCAGAGTCCGGAGCAGAAAGTACTATATCTGTCAGGGATACTAGGGCCAGGAGGAGAGGCTCGACATCCCTATGGCCCAGCAAGCACCACACTTCCCTCTCCAGCTCTCCACACAGACCTCCTGACTGGCACTGCCACAGCTGCCATATGGAATCACATTCGCTTTTAATTTGCTCTGTGTTCTCAGCCACCTCGGGCTTAATGGCAGCCTTGTTTACCCCTCAACACAAGTGTGAGCCACTCTCACACGTTCTTTCTTTTAGTGTGTGTGTGTGTGTGTGTGTGTGTGTGTGTGCCCAGATAATCATAATGATGATCAACAGTGCCCAATGTGTGTGCAGCCTGCTGCTAAAGAGGCTGAAAGGACAGTGTTGATCTTCACCATGATTATCTGGGCACACACTGAGATGCACACATGCAAACACAGACTTGTACACACACTAAAGCAAAGTGTTTGTTTGTGATTTCTAAAATAACGGAACAGAAAATGCTTTAGGTTACACTGGCAACATAAAACTTTGAAGGCAAGGTTTTTACTTGAAACAGGTTATTTCAACACTGCCGTATTGTTAGTTTTCCTGACATAAAAGATGGGGCCTCTTCTTTAGTGTTGTGCTATGCTTCAGTATCTCTTGTACAACCCTAACCCTAACTCTAACTTGATAGGATGTCATAAAAATACATTTAATCCTTGTCTTGGTCAGATGACAATGAGCAAAAAGTAAATATCCTTTGTTTCTGACTTTCTGACCACTTGATGAAAGATACAGTGAAGTGAAGCATCATGTCCTTTCTCATATCCTGCTTAAGAAAGAAAACCAAAGGTATGAACACCTGTATGTGATTTTCTCTTCACTGTATTCTTTGGTGACATAACATAGTCAGAATCACATTGACCTTTTGATGACTCTTCTATGAAAACTTTGTTCCCATAAGGATTAAAATACATAATTTGACCCAGTTAGCAGCTAATAGGGCTCTCACTTATTCTCAGGCTGACAGTGTCTAATCCGTGCTTCTCAGGGATCAGTAATGGTCAATAATATTTACCCCAAGCACAGGATGGGAAAAATTAAGTTGCCGACTGGTGACATCAGTAGGTTGACATCATTCAGAAACACTTAAAGAGGTGTGTGAATTTGTCACTGAAATTTTACTGATACGACTTACGTCTACATTTATGTGAAGTGATGTCTCTTGTATTCAAAAAGTTTGGAAGGCTTGATTTACTTGGGGTGAAGGAATTGTGCACGGGGATGACTAATGAGAAACACTTTGATTTGCATAGGAAACTATAGGATTATGAAAATGTAGGATCTGGTGTTTTAGGGTATCTAGGATATCTAAGGGTTTGCTTCTTTGATTTGACCATTACTGATATTTACATGATATTTAACAAACAAAACAACAAAAAAAAAGCAATGGTAAAATGTTGGAATGCTCCTTTAATGAAGTAACAGAGTCATGATCAGTGGTTATGGAATTTTCCACCTCTCTCCTCCTGTTGATCCCATGGTGCTCAGTTGTTAATATCTCAGTGTGAGTGTGAAATGGACCACACTGGAACCTTAATCCTCTGATTTTGACTCTGAATACATGTGGGTGTGTATGTGCGTATATATTTGGTTCCTCAAAAGCTGACATTAAGGGAAACGAAGGCAGATGGTGCCAGAAACTTGGCTAGTCTCTCTCTGAATGGTTCTACAGGAATGTCTGGAGTTTTCAAGCCGACTAACCACATACATGGTTCCAGACTCTCACTGCCAAGAGCCGGCAGCAGAAGCTGAAGAAAAAAAACAAAACAAAACAAAACAAAAAAACGTCTCCACTGAGCTTGCCACTGTCTACTCATGCTGATGCACCTTTTTTTTTTTTGATAATCCAGATGCAAAGTAAGTGCTAAATAATTTCTAACATAAGCAATAGCTCAGTAGGAAGCAGTAGAAATTGTGATGTAAACGAACAACCACTTAAAATGCAGAGCATTTGGATCTTTATATGACTTTGAACTGTTTCATAAGCTTTCATCAGGAGAAGTGTTTGCAGCACTCTTTCACATTGTTCCATGGACAATAGGATTAATGCCAGCGTCATCTATCGAGGCTGTTTTTCTGTGAGCGACACTGCTTTGATGCTTTACACTGATGAAAATTATGGCAAAGCCTGGCTGTGAGTGTTGATGGTAGGAGACCGACCCTGATGACTTGTTTATGTATCACTTGACTGTCTACCACGTATTTCCTTGTGTGCTCCTGGAATCAATGTGGTGTGTGCATGTGTGTCTGCATAAACTAGGTCAGTAGGAGGACAGGAAATCTCTCTGTTCACTTGTCTGTCTGACTGCAATGTCTTGCTCCAAAAGTTATTACACACAAACACACTCACATATGACACACACAGAAAAATCTGTTTTTTCCACTCATGCTCTATGTTTCTATACACAAGAACAGGCATTAGAATGCTGCCTACTTAAATACCCTCAAGTACATTTATTATAGAAGATTGTGTCCTAATCACATTCCTTCTCTTCCTCTCTTCAGTGTCTTCTCTTCTCTCACTCAAGGATTTAAGCTTCACTCTGACTGGCACATTTCTGCCTTTCTCTTGCGTAGCTGTCATTTACTGCTTACTTAAATTATGTCTAATCCTTGCTCTCCTCACCAGCCCATCTCATAGCTTCTCCCTCTTTTCCACTGTTCATTAGAATAAACATACGTCTTTAGTGGAAAGACGTGTCAGCTTGATAATTTTTTTTAGAGGATTTCCAAGTGTGTGGGTTCAGTTGCTTAAGTCATGCTGTCAAACTGAAAGAGAAAAGAAGAAAAGAGGAGAGGAAATATTGTCCAAGTGCTTTTTCCTTTGCTGGTGCAGGAATACAAACTCCTCAGGGTTGAAATGGTGACAGAGATGTAAACCTCCTAGAGAGATCTGAAGGCATGCACCCATGGGAAGAAGTAAAATATCAGCATTAAAATGTGTATTTGCTGTTACTTTTAGCTTTAGCATGCAGAGAGAAAAAAAAAGTCTGAAGTTAATGTTAAATTGGCACTTTGGCTGTTGAGCTCATCTTGTGTTGTTATCTCCATTGGCGTGTGTTGAGTGGTGATGTTAGTAACATTAAATTAGTGTCTCTAAGCCCTAATGACATTAATATTATGCAAGTAGAATTTGGAATAACATAAGCTAAGCTAGCTAAAATCAGACTCCATTAAAATAACATTAACACCTCATGTTACATCCAAAATGTGTAGACTAGTGTGTGGGCAGTCAATAGCTGACACTCATTCTGTCAGTTGGCTTTGTGCTGATATCAGGAGCTTTGGGACAGAGCAGGAGATTGCATCAGAAGAGGGAGCTGCGTGTCCTTATTCCAGGGAAGGACTTAGCCAAAGTTTAACAAGTTTAAAAAACACTGCAGTGCTGAGAGATGCAGAAGGGAAGAGAGGGTTAGAGTGCGAAAGAGTATGAGAGTTTAAGAGGAAGAGTTCATGATGAAGCGGAAGTCAAGAGGGAGGACAGCAGAAAGAGAACAGCCCAGTGCCAAGATTTATTCATCAGAAACAGCACGAACAAAATACGCATAAAACAACAGCCCATGTGCACCAGCATGAAATATAATTAGAGAGAAGTAAACAGAGATAGGACAGAAAAAGTCAGCGCTTTTAAAATTTAAGAAAAAGTTACTTTATTTTAGGACAGAGTTGACAAAGATTCAGTGAAATTTTGTTTTCAGTGAAAAATGTTTTACAGTAAAAATCACAAGAGTTCATTAGAGGACAGTTGGAGAGTTTCCAGTCATATGTTTCAGATACTAAGTGCCTCACTGTCTCTCAGGTCTTTCAGTCTGCAAATCTGAGTGCCTGAGTGCAGCCCAGGTCCTGCTAGTTGATGGGAAGAGTGTCCATTTCCTCTGAGTGGGTGAAATGTAAGTAGAGCCCGGGCTGAAGAGCATAAGGTGGGATGGTAATGAGCAAGACACAGAATAGAGATAAGAAGATAGGAGTTGTTAGCAGTGACGCAGGTGGACGTCTGTTGCCTGTGTGTTGACCGCCGCACTCTCAGACCCCCGGGGTTGTTATCTTTGAGGTGCTGGCATTGATCGACAGTTTTAAGAGTCTCTTACACTCAGCTGGACATTTCACGTTTCGCACTGTGGTGACCAGCAGGTCGCCTGCCTCTGATGTGCTGTGAGTTG
The DNA here is from genome assembly GCA_016801845.1 of Polydactylus sextarius. Taxonomy (NCBI): domain Eukaryota; kingdom Metazoa; phylum Chordata; class Actinopteri; family Polynemidae; genus Polydactylus; species Polydactylus sextarius. The sequence goes on from CM028909.1 coordinate 15,197,801, forward strand.
TTTGTTCTGACAAATAGATGACATCTTAGATCACAGGTGAACAGTCCGCAGTGATCCATCTGGTCAGCTATCCTTGAGAAAATCTGCTATTTGTGTGCACATACAAATGTTTGCCTGTCTCTATGTTGTGTGTATGTGCGTGCTAGTAGAGTATAATGATGGCTAAATTGCCAATAAAGTCCCAGTAGGCTATAGGGTTGACAGAAAGCCCCAGAGTGGAGCTGCTGTGAACAAGTTTGCTCCATTACAGTCAACGCTTTTAGCCTGATTTGTCAGCTCAGCAGCACTCACTTCAACTGATCAATAAAAGGAAGTTGAACCAAAAATCTTCAGTGGAGCACATCTTTCAACATCATCCGCCCACATATTCCACCAGTATGTTTTTCCATACAATTTGCATTTATTTTCTTTGTTTTCATGTATTGCACACAAAACTCCAGGAAGTTTCCATTTGTTGTTTATTGAATCCAAATTACCGGTAATTTTCTGTGACCTTCATGAGCGTTTTATGTCAGCCGACTTTCTTTTCCATGTGACTGGGCAAAATGTGTCACAGATATTTTACTAGATAATTAAATTCAGCCATAATTAAATTGAAAACTTAGATGAGCAGACATGGCTCATTTTAAACTAAATTAAAACGATGGACATCATTTGACGTCAAGCTGCTTCAGGTGATCAGCTGATTTGTCACACTGTCGTATTGTTTGATAATTGATTAATTAATGCCAAACATTTGATGCTGATTTTCTGATTTTGAAATGTGATGATCTCCTGTTTATCTTGCAGTACAGTAAATTGAATATACTTAGGTTTTAAGGTTCTGTTGGAAGGCACAAGACATTAGATTAAAGAATCAGTGGATCAAGGACATTGTACTTTACGTACTTTTCTGAAGTTGAAGGAGAGATGAACCAAATGAAAATTATTAGATCAGACAGTGAGTCCAAAGGCTGTAACAACAGTTTCTGCTTATCCTTACAAATGCTGAAGGTATAAGGATAATGGTTCACTTTGTATGTAATCTAATCACATTAGGGATAAATGAACCACAGACTGCCTAAATTAGACTCTCCTAAGTTGCTCTATCAGGGCACTATCAACTCTCAGTAATGTAACATCATCAAGAGAAAGCCTGGAACTACTTTTCAGCACAAATGACTTTTTGCAACTTTTTGAATGAGACAGCTCTGGCTTTCAGACAATGAGTGGGCGACTGGTAAAAGCCCAGCATTAAATGATCACCACAGATCAGGCCAGCTTAACAAAGTCCCATTGCCCTGTACCGTCAGCTGTTAGTTATCACAGCACATAAATAATAGTCAAGTCGCATTAACAAAATCAGCCGAGATGAATGTCACTGGGTGATATCAGCACACAAGATATAGGGAGAGAGGGAAGGTTTGTTTTTTGAAAAATTTTCTCAATTTCCTTGGTGTAGGTGTATAATTGTATCGACTCTCATCTTTCAGTGTGTGTGTGTGCGTGTGCGTGTGTGTGTGTGTCTGTGTGTTGGGGGGTGATGGGGGGCAAATGCATGCTACTGTGACTATGACTGTACCTCATCTCTCTTTGTGTTTTACAGTTTTCTTGCTTTCATTCATTGTGAAGAAAAATCAGTTATATATGTCCCTAAGTGGGGTTGTGTAAGGTTATGTAAGAATACAGACTTTCTATGGTCAACAGGGAAACACACATATATTGTGTATATATTGTGTATGTGTGTGTGTGTGTGTTCACTGGGGATCTGCAGCGTTGCCATGGTGAAAAATTCTGATGTAACGATCCTCATTATAAAACCGGTAAATTATGTACGCCCTGCACGTCATAAATCTGTACAATTGACAGAATTACTGTGTCATTCTGACACAGAGTTTCAAATCATGAAACTGGACTGCTGTCTTTGTTCACTTTTAATTACCTCCAGACACAGAGAGAGTGTCAATTCCCCTTTCTCTCTCTCACTCCCTCTGTCTCTCTTATTTTTTTTCTTGCTAAGCTATCTCAGCTTATGTTGGGAGATGGTTAGAAACGGTTTAATGGCTGTGTCTCCACACTGTGACCCCTAAAATCTGGTGTGACAGAACCTGAGCAGGGAATACTAGGAAACACAAACCCCTGGGCTTGGCCCTTATTAGAGGTCAGAGAAGCTGAGGGAGGGTGCGCACGCATTGCACGCGCTCAGCATAATTTTTACATCCTCTCTCATCTCTCTAGCAGAGGGACTGTGAGAAATGGTGAATGCTTTGTCCCATTTTTACAGCACAGTTCACAAATACAATAGTTCAGATGCTTTTTGATATTGTATTGTCTTCTGCAGCCATGACCTTTTGCAAAAAGCTAAAGCATGAACTGAGAATGTCGTCTCACTGTCGGTGGACTCATCTAATGTATGTTCAAATTTTTGTCTATTCCCTGTAGGGTTTGGCTCTTTCCCCTCTTTGTACCGCTCTGTTGCTTGTCTCTTTCCTCTGTTCAACCCCCAACCCCACCAAACACACACACATACGCATGCACACACATCTCAGGCTCAGATCTTCTTACACTCTCCAATCTTTCATGTGGATGGGGGTGGGAGTGGTGAAGAGAGGATGGGGAAATTAGCCACCCTGGGATCACACACATGCACGCACGATGCCTGTAAAATGTATGACGTGACAAAGCTAGAGATAGATTACAGGGGAAAATGTTGTCTGTGGTGGAAATACACTAACAAACAATTTGGATTTTTTTTTTTTTGGCAGCTAGAATCCACAAATGATGTTTTATCTACATTTTTATGCACTGATGGTGCTGATGTCATGAATGTGAGTTGTTTTGCTCTGGGGTTAACCATTTTCCAAACGCTGTGTTTGAGGTTTGTACAATCCTGGGGATATTTTTACACAGTGTATTTTCATTGATCCATACAGTGGCTACTATTGTGTTTCAGAGGAAAAGTAATTGAATGAATGAAGTGTACAAAAGCTCAATCTGTTTAAGTATTATCACTGAAGGGGCTTGTGAATTTATTCTTGCTTGCTCTTGCTTTGCCTTTGAAGATGGGACACTTACAAATTGGGCCACGCTGTGTTAGCGTGCCTCCTGCAGTTCGACTCTTGTTGTGAACAAATGTGTGAAGAATTCGACGACTTAATGATAAACTTACTGGAAAGTGTATTTTCTGAAAAAAAGTAAAGGTTACTCACTTAGTTTGTCAACTGTGAGAACTTGGTGCTGCGTTTAAATGATAACAAACCGTGGCAGTTTGTCATAGCAGGAGAGAGTGTTTCTCCATCTGTAGAAGAGTAGGTGATCAAAGGTCAGAGGTTGGGTCGAGGGCAAGAAGATGGAAGGGGGAGGCATGACTGCTTCGCGTTTGCACACAGATAAAACACTCCAGACACACAGCTCAGAGGAGGAGCTGTCTTATGGCTGAAGAAAGCAGGAGGAAGGGCAGCAGGGTTGGGTGGATGAAACAGGATGGGAATGGAGGACAAGACAGAAAAAACAAACAGACCCAAGCCAGGACCTTCCTTTCTACAAAGGATTAAAGTGGATGTCCGGTCCCAGCGCCCCCCTCAGCTCACTTCCCATGTCCTTCTGACATCACAGGACAGCAGCCGATCTGCAATTGGTCTGGGGTATTTTTCACATCAAACAGTGACCATCCTGATCTCTGCTTATCTGCCTTTAATTAGAGCGCACTGCTTGTGTCATTTTGATGCACAGCTCAGATGTAAAACGCTATGGTGTGCTTGACATAAACAGAACAGTGTGTCTTTCATAGTGCGATTCACAGCTGCACAGCTGTGTTTGAAGAGGAAGACTATTTATATATCCTCACTTTGTTTTGATTTCTCTCTTTACTTCTTCTCTCTTGGTGTGTTAACACATCTTCTGCTCTCTGTCCTCTGTCACCTCTCACTGACCTACACTGCTGCTCTTATTTAATGGTCAACCAGACGCTCCATCGCTTATGGCAACATTCTCTTTTTGCAATGCTGTTTTTCTCAATAGATTAATTGATTAATTGACTGTGGTGTTCTGAATGTGGGGAACCCAAATGTACTCTGTCCTTTGACTTGTCACTGTCAGCTATTTACCTCACTGTTTTTTCCAAATTACCTCCTTTTCTCTCCTTCTTTTCTCTTCAGACTCATACTCAGCAGCGGGCAGTGAGGGCAGCATCTCCACCTCTGTGGCGTCGCTGCCTCCGCAGGCATCAGGCAGCTCGGCCCCTAGCTCCCCGGGCTCCAGACGTTCTGTGAGCACCCTGAAGAAGTGGCTCACGAACCCTGTCCGTAAACTCAGTGCTGGAGCCACCGCCAAAGGAGACCGCCAGGTCCGCAAACTCGAGGGAAAACCTCCACCTCTACCATCCCACACCCACAGCCAGGATCTGGGCAGCCCTCCAAGGCCTGATGAGACTCTCACCATCCTGCCTGTCACACACAGAGAACTGGTAAGACACAGAAACCGATCATGGATTATGTTTTCTTTTGTTGTTAGTCACATGAACAAATCTGTTTCACACATTTGTGATGAACCACCTCCTATGTAAACTCATTATTCCTACTCCTTATTCCTACACCACTTGAACTGGTTCTGAGGTAAACATGCAAAGTCTTATATAAATACAAACTAAAGCCAGCATCATGACTTGTGGCTTGTTTATACTGGGTAGCTTGAGAATATCAGCAGAGACACAAACTTGATGTAGAGTTGAGATGGAGGGCGAAGTGCCATGGCAGGTGGCAACGATATTATATAACAGCAGCACTGCTGGCTCAGCCTGCAGGAACTTACTCTGCCACGTTCTGTTACTCATGCTCTCTTTGCTATTGTGCAGCTGCTTGTGTGCATCTGTGTGTTGTATATGTCCTGGGTTTTTACTTGTTAAAATGTCATTATATAGTAAGTCTGCTGCTGAATGATGCATTTGTATTGTCCCCTTTTGATTCCCTGTGTTTTAAGTCTTTTTTTTTAAAAAAAAAAAAAAAAAAAAAAAAAACAAAACAAAAACATTTTTATATCTCAATATAATTACAATAAAGCTAATATACTCATTAAAACAACAGTTTAGTGCCTGTAGGAGCATGTACAGACATTTTTCATTATGCTGAAATGGTTTTATTCTGACAATGTGTGTGCATGTGTGTGTATGTCTTCCAGGAGTGGAAAGATGGCCTGGCAAGCCCTGAGGACCTGTCACCAGCTACACTACAGTCCCCCAGCTACATAACTGACTCACTGATTGGCTGTACGTCGCTGCCAAACACCCAGGTATGTCAGCATGGTGTACTTTAAAAACTAAGACCTTCTAATCTGTTGTTTTAGTGACCATTTCACATATTCAAGAAAAAAGTAAAATGAAGCAAAACCTTTAGGTTTTAATATAGGTAGTATTTGTTGAGGGGATGCCAAAAAACATTGTGTGTGCCCTTCTGTTTTATAGAGTAAATGTTTGACTATAATGAGATCCAAACAATGAGGAGTCCACTGCTGATTTATTCTAGCTGACAGTTTACTGTAGACAGTCTCTGAGAGAAGTGGAAGTAATATACTGTGTGAGGACCCAGCCTGTCGGGGCAATGACATCAGTGCTCTTTGTATCCATGTCCACCTCCAGTCAGATCTGGAAATGACTACCTCTGCTGCTGCTGGCAAAGCTCAACTATCAAGCAGAACATGTGCGCAGATGCACACAGGGATAGCACTGCTTTCTGTGGGGACACACATGGACATAATGTAGAAGTACACATGTGCACACACACACACACACACGTACACACACAGACACACATAAGGGAGTCTAAATGAAGACAAGGCTCTCTCAGAACAGATCAATGCACCAGAGTACCACAGGGCAGAGTCTGACAGCAACCTGTGTGATGTATGACTCACATTCACCATGTTACAAAAGGACATGCCTGGAGATAAATAGGAAATAGCATCGAATGGCAGATGTGATGAGAGATGAGTCCACTCCTGTGAACTGACAAAGAATGCTGTGTGCACACATATGCTTTCATTTCTTCATTGAACACTTCAGTGCCGTTCAGTCAGTCGCTCATGGCTAAGGAGTATCTACACTCAGAGAGTTGCTTTTTGCTCGAGCAGCAGTATGAATCAGCGATGTGGGATCCCTATCAATATAAAACAATAATGGTATCTCAGCATTTGAGAGTTGTGGAGTGTTTCCTGTTGGCAAATTGGCACCAGAGCACTTAAATCCTAATTTCAGTCTCAACAACACATCAAAAGCCATTAATATGATTACATCACAGGGGATGAGGTCAGTGCTTTGGTGTTTTTACTGCCAATCTATTGCAGCCAGAGAAGTAGAGTTAGAGATTAAATTATGTAGGTCAGTCATGTTCAAGCTGTGGTTTGTGTCCCTTTACTCCACCCTCATTGGCTACATGTCCGGCTCAATATACAATGCACTGTTGTTTTTCACCTTTTCTATAAACCACAGTGGAGCTTTGTTTTAAATTAAATGTTTATTATTTATTGGTCAGTGGAAAGTTCTTGTGATTCTATGTCAGCATCTGTGGTGTCAAAAAGGAAGCCAGAACTACAGATCATGATGTTTATTGAATTTCTCTTATTGCCTGAACAATAGTGTGTACAGTTTGTCATCTCTAACCCAGGGATGAACAGAGAACCGAGGTCCAGTGTCTCAGTGAAACAGGAAAAGAAATAATGAAAATAGACAATTTGTGCTGTTATTGTGAACTCTCCTCAAAGACACTTTGTGTTTCTCTGTAGCAAGTCACCCTACTTTTGATTTGTGCTTCCAGAGATTATTATTTTTTTATTTTTTTATTTTTGGAATAATCTGCTCCATGTGTATTAAAGAATAAGAAGAATGACTTTCAAGCAGCAGCAAATGTTCTATAATGCAATATACATAAGCAGAAGAAGATGAAATTAGTCAGTAAAAATCATTACATGGCTTCTGTTTTAATATCACGATTTAGAGGACGATTTACACTTACACACAAGAACAAAAATATTCTTTGATCACTTCTATATGAAACTTAAATCTTGATTCATTTTTTACCTTCAGGTTTCTTTCATATTTTCAGACTGATTTAATTGGTAGGACAGATTTATTATAATATCTGACAAATAGAAACATGACTTCAGTTTTTGCTAAAACTATTTTCAGTGTTTTTTTCCCTCAAGCTTCTGGGTAGGAAAACAAAACTTGCAACAAAGGGAGGAGAGGGGAATTTTTCCTGTGGGCTTTGCCACTGCACATCTGGAAGTGATCAGGGAGCCAGGGAGACCTGTCAGCCAGGCTGGAGTGCTCCTAGTGGGGCAAGACGAGCAGGGGGGAGTGAGGGTCTTTATGGAGCCTCTCTGTCTCTCCCTACATCTCTGGCTCTCCTCTTTGCTTTGTCTCTGTCCTTATTTTTCTTCTTCGGTGTGAAATAGAAAGCTCACAACTTTGTAGACACCAACAAGTTTATCAGGAACGTGCCAGGAGAACAAGTGGAGCTGGGTCAGAGAGGAAAAGTCCTGTCTCTTTCCATTTGCCTTCATGTCTATCTGTCTATCCATCCATCTATTTATTTCTCCTTTGGGCAGCTGCCTGCCAGGGTAGTCTGAAGGATTAGGTGTATGTCCGTGGTGTGTGTGCAGGTTTATATGTGTTTAAGGTGGGAAGGTTCCGCTTGACTTGGGTAAAAAGACACAGGGATTTAGGTGAAGACAGACGCCAGCTCCTGTAAGTTTACATGGTCAGGAGAGTGGAAACACTAAAAGAAAGAAGGGCTTGAAGAATATGTCTAAAAATAGATGGAATAAGAAGGAAGTAAGTATAGATACCACTTTATAGAGAAATAAGGGTAGATTAAAACCATATAAAGATAATAAATATAGGTTGAACAAACATGAGGGTTGTGTGCAGATTGTGAAACATGCATCTATTGAGCCAGTGATGGTTTTAGGCATTGGAGACTTTGCTGCTGTGTGCACAATGACTATATTTGTGCCAGGATCCCCACAGGAAATGATATCAATTCCAGGAAAAAGCATGAAAAGATGGTCTGCAGCACATGAACACAATCGATTAGAACAGGGTAACCTTGGGTGTATCCTGCGTGCATTTCTATTTGCAGCCAATAAGGCAGTAGCCTGCGAGAAAAAGGTGACATAGATGCTGCTGTTGCATGTGCTGCAGAAACAAATAAAAAGGTAATATGTGATTTATTCACACAAGGGTGTGTGTCCACAGGTGGCAAAACAAGAAAATAAAGTTTATTAAATCACACATAAATCAGAAATTTAAAGCCGTTGCCAGTGGGAATGCAATTATTATATTCTACTTCCTCTGAAACAAAAACTCCCTCAAGGACCACACCTTTATTTGTCACATGCAGCTTTTAAGCCTGTTGCTCCCTCTGTCTCTTCATCTTTATCTTTTAATCTCTTTCTCTCCATCTATCTGTGGGAGAGGTGCACAGCGCAGATCATTAACGGTGACAATATCAGTCCGATCTTCTTATCATTCAATCTTTGTTTCTCTCTGCTCTCCCTGGTCACCTTGGCAACCTGCGTCATTACGATCCCGCTCCTGCATTTTACCTCCCATTACTTACGTTATTCCTGGCACGATCCATAATAGTGACACTGAACCTGTGACAAACAGTTTGACTGTTTCGTCTTCTGTCTGTCTCTACCTCCTCAGGACATGCAATCCACCAGTGTTTTGCCTGATGACAGTGGCTCTGTGCTGATGGATGACACCTCAAGTCAATGGTCAGCTGTGGCTGACACTGAGGAGGAGAGGAAGACTGCCTTGGAGAAAAGCATGTATGTGTTTTATCAGTGCAAACACACTTAATGTAATTTTTCTCAAATGCTAACGCTAATGCTAATTCATTCCTTAAATAAATGTTACGGTGTAAACAACATCCTGTTGTAGAAAGACACCTGAGTGTTATTTCCTTGGCAAATGATTAAAGTTGATTTACTGATTAGGGCCGTGAGATGCAATTAAAGGCTTCTAAAATAACACAATGTTATTTCCATAGTCAAGAATCCTGCTCAAATCTGACATGTTTACTTGTTAAGTTTACCTGCTGTTCCCTGAAAAGCTGCTGTGAATTGAATTTAGTTATTAGGAAGTTGGAAGTGTGACAGTTCAACATTGGCTCCATTATCCTTGTAACTATAGTGCCAGATCACATATTATTTTCCAGGCTATACAAAATAACACATTTTTATCAGTTCCGTTCTGGCAAATTATTTTGAAACTGAGACTTGTAAAATAACGTGTTACTGAGATTTTATAAAACAACTGGTAAGTTTAATTGTAATCTTCCGTCATTTGTGTCTGTACAGGTATGTACTGAAGGAGCTTACTGAGACAGAGAAGCACTATGTTGGAGACCTGGGACTCATAGTAGAGGTAAACCTCATGGTGTGCCAGCTAAGGACACGCAATCTGCTCTGACAGAGAAGTAGGAGCTTAGTCATCCACTCAGTCTGTCATAGAGAGTTCTCTAAATCCTAATCATCACAATGTCTCTACTTTCTTTCACGCTTTGGTTTGCCATCATCACGCTTTCTCCAGTCTGGAGCAGATTTTGTGAATTATTAGCTTGAAGAGTATTATGTTGCAGGGCAGTCTATCTCCCATTGCCTTGAATAACTGGAGTTATTTTTTTCAGAGATGAATTCTTGCCATCTTATGTGATTGCAGCAGTGTGTTATAACAACCTTGCTATATTTACCAGTGTTATTCTGAGCCAGGTGTAGGGTTTTTGTGAGTGTGAACAGACGTCAGCAGTGTTGTCATTCCCTTGCAGGGCTACATGGCCACAATGAGCTCCAAGGGTATACCAGAGGACATGAAGGGAAAAGACAAGATTGTTTTTGGGAACATTCACCAAATATTTGACTGGCATAAAGAGTAAGTCTGTTATTTAAAATATATACATTTATCGCCACACGAGGAAAACTGTTTACTACAGTTTCACTCAAGGCAATGCGCTTTGTGAAGACTTTAAGACAATGGAACAACAGAGGGACAAATCTGAACTTATGCTTTGTTTGTGCGCGGGCGCGTGTGTGTGTTGTGTCTGTGTGTTTTCCGCAGCTACTTCCTGGGAGAGCTGGAGAAGTGTTTGACAGAGCCAGAGAAGCTGGCTCAACTCTTCATTAAACATGTGAGTATGGCTCCTGCATAGACAGGCACACACACACACACACACACACACATATGGACACAGGCACCCACACTTTAGTGGAAGTGTCTGGGTCTGCTTCCTTGTGCTGTTGTTGTCCTTGGAGCGAGAGTAAATCGAGCTAAGAAAACACACAGAGCTCCTGTTTGTCCCATACATCTCTCCTTCTCTTCCAGCTGCCAGCGTCTCTCCCTCCACTTCCCTGTAACTGATAGTCAGTCGGGGTTGTGTTTTTACAATATTGCACACGGCAAACACACACACATACACACAAATGACACACTGGCTGATTTCCAGTCTGGGTTGGACTGGTCAGGAAACACCAGGGAAAAAACAGCTAAAAAGGACAACATGAATAGGACGAGAAATAACAAACCCTCAGCTCAGGATTTTTGAAAGCTTTTTTCACTTCAAAATGGCCCCTATTCAGTGTTGTGTATACTGTTTTTAGATTAGAATAGAGCCTGGGCTGTTGTGGAGGTCACAAACCTTATACAGGGAGCAAGATTAGATTTATGAATATTGGTTAAGTGGTGGCACATGCGGATTCATCCGACATCAGGGGTAATTTGACCAACTTGGCTTTGCTTCTCCTGAAGATGATTAAGTTAAATGTCTGAGTCTCTCTCTTGCTGTATTCACTCTATCTCTGGCTCTGTCTTTAAACAGTTCAATAAAGCTCAGCACACTGGATAATCAACTTAAAAATCCTGCAGGGAGAATAGAGTTGTAACGAAATATAAGCATGGTGCCAAATCATGAAGACAAGTGCCCTGGGAACACAGCTCTAATGAAAAGAGGAAACCCAACCTGTGTTTAACGAGAGCTTCATCACCAATAAGCAACACGTGCACTTACTTATAAACGTGTAACATATAAACACACGTAAAGATGCAGCCTTACTCTTATGTGGAAGGCTGGTAGACAGATTCACTCCACCTACAGTAAACTCCTTTGTATTTGAAATACGGCCGTTGTCTGCAGTGTTACATGATGTCCATTATCTGGCAGAGCAGCTTACCAGTCTCTAGGTTACAGAGCCATGCAGCCTGTTGCTAGGTACAGTCTTATATCGGCAGGCTCTAAAAGGCTCTGGTTACACTGAGGGTAACTGGGGTAAATTATACATAACCTGATGCTCATCTACATGTAACTCCATTAGGGTGCTCATGACTGCCACATCTGCTCTCGCTCGTCAATTAGTCAGAGCAGGCACTATCCAAACAGTTAGCTTCAAAGGCCTTTTGCTCTGAGACAAATCCTTATTGCTCTGGTCCTTTTCATCACAAACAGCAACCAGTGACACAGCACATTGATTGCAGCTGCATTCAGGAGCATTTTTCACTCATTTGTGATGTAATTAAAGACGTATTTCTCTCACAGTAAAGCTGCTGTTAAAGACTTTTTCCACATCTAATTTGTGACTCATTTGTGCTGAAGGTTTGACTGAATGACTTTGTAATGAGATAATTGCTTTTCTTGTAATGCAGGAGAGGCGTCTGCATATGTATGTTGTATACTGTCAGAACAAGCCCAAGTCGGAACACATTGTCTCAGAATACATCGAAACTTACTTTGAGGTAAGCACCAGACCTGTATCCTCTTTTTTTTTCTCTAATTAAATATTAAAACATTCCTACAATTCCTACAGATGACAATTCAAAAACATTCAAATTATTCATTATTCAATCATGAATCAATCAGAATTTTTAGTAAAAGACTTAAATGATAATTCAATTTCAAATTTTGTTTTTGATCATTTTATGAGATGTTATTTTGAAAATATATTTTATCTCATACCCATGACACATTAATAACCTGCAAGTCAGGCCTGTAGATATATTTAGAATGCATGAATGTCTAATTGTTCCGTTACTATTTATTATACATGGGCGAGTAGGTGTCCTTTTAGATGCCATTTATTATTCAGATTGTAACTGGTTTCCTTTCCATTGTCAGTAAACACAAGACAAATGGTCAAACAGCATTGTTCCTGTGACATATTATTTTAGAGGGATTATATTGGTCGTTAGCAGCCATGTTGTGTTGTGCCGTGGCTGTCATGTTGACTAGTGTTGTGTTGTGTCCATCTCCGCTGTTAGGAGTTGCGACAGCAGCTGGGTCACAGGCTGCAGCTCAACGATCTACTCATCAAACCTGTACAGAGGATCATGAAGTACCAGCTGCTGCTCAAGGTGAAAGCAGGACACTGCTGTGTTGTTGATTGCACACACACCAACACCTATACACACACATGTGCACATACTGGTGTTGACTGTGCAGCTGTCTGCCACGTAACGGGGTCAGTCACAGGGTTGTAAACAGACAAGCATGCACACAAACATGTCTACACCCCTCTGTGCACAAACACTGATGACAGAGAGGATGTACTGGCTGTTTTGCTTTCTAGTAAGAAAGGAAGAGGCAAATTATATAATGAGACTTAATTCTTACCACAGGAAATAAACAGTCATATTTAGAAGTCTTTGAAGATGATCATAAAATGACATCTCTGGTATAAAACTGCGTAAATATAAAAAAATGCCCTTTGGCAGTGAAATGAAAGGTGGGTTCAGCACTCATAAATACTCCTCCAGATGTCCTCACCTTAGTCTGAGCAGTAAATGTGGAATGCTCTGGTTTCCATGCTGTGTTTATTTGAACAGGACTTCCTGAATTATTACACCAAAGCTGGGATGGACACAGAGGAGTTGGAGGTGGGTGTCCTGATATATACATGTAAAGTTTAAAGTGATGTTTTGTATGTGCAAAGTCTCTTATTAGTTTTCTTTTTCCCACTTCTGCCTTTTAAACAGAAAGCAGTAGAAGTCATGTGCTTTGTGCCAAAACGTTGCGATGACATAATGAATGTGGGCCGACTACAAGGCTTCGAGGTACAACTCTGGAATTTTGATCGTTCTACAAAGTCTTCCAAACATTTCTCATGCCAGCTATTCATCCCGTGAAAACCGCACTGTAACTACTTCCTCTGTTGTGTTTGTGTTTACCTTTGCCTTGGTACCAGGGGAAGATCACAGCCCAGGGCAAACTACTCCAACAAGACACCTTTACTGTTACCGAGCAGGACAGTAGCTTCCTGTCCCGAGCCAAGGAAAGACGGGTCTTCCTGTTTGAGCAGCTGGTTATCTTCAGTGAGCCAATCGACAGGAAGAAAGAGTTCTCAATCCCTGGATATATCTTCAAAAACAGTATCAAGGTGAGCATCTGCTGAACCTCAGTGAACTCAGGTCAGCCACATAGGAAATAACAAAAACAAGAGTTAAGTACAACTTATTTCTATGTTAGAAGTTACACAACAGATTTGAACCATACTGATTCAGCACACATTACATAATTCCACGGCAGGGACTTTTTAGAGGCTTGCATGTGTTAGTGAAGTATTTAACAAGCAACTCAGCAGGATCAACTCCACGCAGATGCTAGTCAGATGTGATATGTTCCAGGTGAGCTGCCTAGGGGTGGAGCCCAATGTGGATCGTGATGATGGACGCTTTGTGCTGACATCACGTAATCCCGATGGGAGTGTGGTGCGGTTCCAGCTGCAAGCCTCCTCCCCTGAGATCTGCAGGGCTTGGGTCAATGATGTGGTTCAGATCTTGGAAAGTCAGCGCAACTTCCTCAATGGTGAGTCCCAGCTGAGCTCTGAGGACATCACCATATCCCTCCTGGTCCATAAATCATGTTTCATCTTGGCATATTTTCCATTTATTGACTTTGCTGTCAGCTCACATGCAGCTGAATCAGTGTCTTGCTGTAAGGAAGTGAAATGCTGCCAAAAAGAAAAGAAAATCATGAATATAAATAGTCCTTGTCAAAAGTATAAGTTAGTGAGGAAAAATATCAGTGCTTTGACTTTTGGTCCAATTAAATGATTTTTACTTTTCATTTTTGAATAGTGTAGCATTATTTTGATCATTTCAGTAGTTACAACGCAAGACACATTTTTCTGTGCATCAGTAGTTTTATCACTCTTAGTCTTTTTCTTGTTGAAATAAGCTTCTATAATCTTAGACCCCTTAGGGTTTCTTCTGAAATGCTTTTAGCATGTAAAAGCAATGTTTAAACTTAATTTTTATTTATAGACTGCTATGATGTAGTTGACAGTTTCCAGAAAAATGTGTTTTATTATTTATATGTTTTCCTTGAACAACTATAACGCCTCCTGTGGGCACTTAAAAGTGCAGGCTGGTGAATAAACAAAAGTACATAGTAAAACTCAACTGTACAAATTTGAATACACTTTCAAGGCAAAAATTGGAACCATTGTCAAATACTGCTAATTAAACTAAACATCCTTTATCTACCCACAGCTACATTATATTACATGTGTTAAAAACATTAAATGTGTATATGGTGTTAACATAAAGAGACACTGAAAAAATAAATAAGCAAAAGCTAACAAAACCTAACATTATCCATGGCATTATTGTTGGGCTTTCTCCATAATATGACAAAGTACTTGTGCTTGTCATTTGGCACTATACAATTACAATTTAATTGGATTATATAACGCTTTGTAAGCCATTTAGAATCACTGGTGGAGCTTTATGAGAACCGCTTCTATCCTGTGTCTTTCAGCCTTACAGTCACCTATTGAGTACCAGCGACGAGAGAGCAAGTCTAACAGTCTTGGCCGCAGCATGAGGCCTCCTCTGTCTGCTGCCAGTGCCCTGCGGCCCCACTCCTCTGCCTCTATTGACCGTCATAAGCTGCCCTCCCTTCACTCTCACAACACCTCCTTGCCCGCACTCTACCTTCCCAGTCAAGGCCAGGGCCAAGGATCCAGTGAGACATATTCACTGCGGGATGTAAGTTTATTTAGTTGTCTCTTTCTCTGCTCTGCACAGAGTGACCCTGTCCTGTAGTTACAACCCACTCAAAAACAGCGCTCTGTTTTTGTGACACACTGCCAGGCCTGCTGATCTCACCAGTTTTTTTTTTTTTTTTTTTTTTTTTGCAGGACCAAGTATCACACAAATGAAGTAAAAAAAAAATGTTATGTGCATCAATTGCAGCATTGTGGCTTACCTGTTGATTTCATCTACAGCCTACTGTGGTCCATCCATGCCCTGCTGACTCCCACACTGTTTCTCCATCACATGTCCAACTGGGCTTCACTGATCAGCCAAACTGTCAAGCTGTGTCAAATGGGCTGTACACACCCACCACACAAAGTGCACAGGTAGTGTATATGAATGTAAATTGTGGGACATAAGTGTCTATTGAAGCCCTTATGGCTTCAATATTTAAGTTGAAATATAATTATTTTGCACATATATTGAACATTGTGTCCCTGCCTTATCTAGCAGTCATAATTCAACAACAGCACTGAGAGAAAAAAAAACTAATTAGCAGCTGAGGAACTAATGAACCATTCTAACAATAATTCCACTGCACTTATTGATGTTAATCAAAAGATGAAAAATTTAAGCTAATGGTAACAATTTATTTAAAGACAGACAGAGGTGGGGATTTGTTGGGTCATTTCTCCCCCTATTGGATGAAAAAGGAACTGGATGAAAAGGGAAAAAAAACATATTTGTTGCATATGTTCCAGTTTGTTGAATACAACTAAAGGTGTTTTACATGAAATACTTTTTTCCCACAAAAAATTCAGACCTGTCTGTTTGTTTTAACTACTTGGCCAACCAGAAATAGCATCCTGTTGTTGGACATTATCATTAGTGATGTGTTCCCTCTGTCATCACTTGGCTCTTATCCTCACTGGGACTGTGTTGACAGGCCAGCAGTTGTTGTTTTCCACCCCTTTCTCTGTTTACTCTAGCTGGATAGGCTTGGAACATAACAAACAGGAAGCAGATAGAGCCAGATGAGGAAGTCAGAATGAGATGCCTATCAAAGACAGATAATTGTCTTAGCAAATAGATGGAACTTGGGCCAAGAAAAAAAAAAACAACCATTTTTACCTATTTTACAAAATGTTTGGCAGGTAGTATGTGGGAAGGAAATGACAAGAAAGGTCTATAATGTTCTTGTTTAATATAAAAATGAACATAACATAAGCTGAGTTTGATTTGAGTGCATTACATGGACATATATTATTAGCTGTGTGATGAATGTTCCCTATCTTTCCAGCAGAGAGCAGGAGAGGGCTGCAGAAGAGGTCAGACTATTGATGGTGGGATCCAGGGTCCACTGTCAGGTCCCTCGGCTGGACGACGCCCAAGCAACCTGGCTCAGCTAGCTGAGGATGACCTATGAACTCACACTATCTGTCTCCTGGGTGTGAAGGACAGCAGCCAATGCTAAAGTGGAGAAGATGAAGAAGACTTGTCTTATTATGTCTGTTTATGCCAGGCTGGACTCTTACCTGGCTCAAAAATGATTTCTGGAGCATAATGAAGGAACCTGAAGGAACATATGAAGGATTTATGAAGTGCAACTATCAAATGACTCTGCTCCTGCTTTAAGACAGCCATTTAAAAGGAGGCGATCAATTCTGACCCCCTTCAGTGTACATGAACAGCACCCGGTGAGATGTTACTGGGCTCAGAGTGAAACAAACACTCAGTGTTAAGATAATTTCTGCTTTTTACCTTTTTGAGAGTTTGTATACTATACTCTTCTCTCTTTCAAAAGGCAGGGGGAATTTATTTGATGAAGAAATATCCATTCCTAATTGGGGCGGTCACTGGAGTGTATGACTGTGCTGAATGTATGTTTATGCAATGATGTGTGTATGTGTTTGAATGCATGAGAGTGTGCAAGGAGTACCAGTGGCTCTTCTTCTTTGCTCTGGTAAATTTTCTTGATGAAAGTTTTTTTTTCTTTTCTGATGCCCCATTGTGAAGACAGTACAGCTACATAACATGCTTTTTGTCATTCCCCTGCTGACAACTGAGTTTGCTGTTTATGTTGACAAGAACGGGAAAAGGCACAACGCTTGATGTGAACATGCCACAAGGACTTTGTTAAGTTGAATTTCATGTGAAAGTGAAGAACTTTATTTTCTTGCCACAGTGTTGAGAGGCCCTGTGCTCTCTTATTCTGTTTGACTGGCCCTCCTTTGATCTGGACAAAAAAGGCGCAAGGGAGCCCTCTGGAGGTTCTCTGTAGGCATGACGTCACTTCAGAGTACTTCTAACTCTTGCGGCAACTCCAGAGGAGTTGCTAGATAGGTGCATTCAAAGGGACTGCCAAAGTGTTACAAGCATCTCCTTGGTGATTGACTGGCACAATGCTACTTCACACAGATCTTTTTTTTTTCCAAGCTGGAGTCAATTTGAGGAAGCATGTCACTAAAAATGCATTGGTTTAAACTAATATTGATTGTTTTAGTAGTCCACTGTTGTCATGTCAAGGCTGTGCACCATTTTTATAATCTCTGTTAGCTTTTGCCCTCGTGGGTTAAATACAGTGCAGCACATACCATAAAGGCAATTATAAATTTACACTTGTAAGATGGAGAATGTTGAACATATGTTATGTTTTTTTTTAGTTTGGCTGAAATGAAGGATAATATGTTGCTGGATAAAACAGAGTGATGCTGACAAATCTGCATGCACCCTCTTCCTCAGACAACAGTGCCAAAAAGCAACCGCAGCTCACCAAATGTTTCATGCTCTTATTTCACAGTTCAGTTTGCCACTGCATTTACAAAACAATCATATATATCTGTGTTACTGTCTGGACTGTAATGCCTAAGTGACAAAACGAGGAGAGTGGAGTAGATGAATAGGACGCTCATGTCTATATCAGCTCAGTTCTTCTCTGTGGCCAGTAGAGGTCCCCACAAGGCTTTTTACTCCATTTAGTTGGCTCATACAGCTGCACCAAAGATCAATAGGCCTCATATTTCATTGTTAACAGTGAAGCTGCTAAATAATTTGTCTGAATCAACAACAATAAATTAATAGAGGTAAACTGAAAAGTGATTCTTACAGTGAGCTGGACCATCTCACACAATCTGCATCTTTTAGTCTGCAGTTAATGTGAACTATAGTGAGTTTTCACAGTAATTACTGATTAGGCAGTTTTGCATGCCACACAAAGGAATACCACTACAGAGAAACAAAAGACAAGGATATAAAACCAAGAGAGGTTTGGTTAATGCCATATTTGACTGTGTCGAAACTGTTGTATCATATCAAATAAAAAGTGTCTTTTTGAAGCTGAGTGCTGCCTTTGTGGTTCTTTGCAAATCTCCATTGGCTTGATCAAAATAACCCTGAGTACTTTTAATATCTACAGCCTCTTTTTCCCTGTTGATTTCATACTGTGATGCTTTGTAACCACATTGTGGAAAAACTGAATCGAGGGTCTAAGTTTGCTCGTTTCTTATTATTTGAACTAACAGTGAAATTAAAGTGCTGTTTCTGCTGTGTAGGTCCTCAGACTCCCATGTGGAACCTCTGACAAAGACAAAGGCAAAGTATTTTGCTTGCTTCGGCATCCCCCTTGGAGAAAGTTCAAACAGGATTAAAAACAAAGAGAAGACACCCCTGGATGAGCAGACATCTGGTTGGCTGGCCTCTGAATAAAGCCCCATTCTGGGCAGTAAAGCGGGGCAGATCGTAACACGGCTGTGATATATGGAGGCTGCGGAAGGAGGGGGCGAATGGGGGTATTAACTTTCACAAGGGTGCAAAATCAAAGGGAGTTCCTGTCACCACTGAGGGGGTCTCAGCAACAGGGGTCCCATTCACAGGGAATTCCTCTCCAGTGCCCTCTGTTGCATCTGTTGACTCAATCTTATCCATTGAGCGAAAGAAAACACTCATTAAAACCACATGACTGTGAACTTGATTGGAGCAGGCGAGACAAACAGCCCCATCAATAGGATGAGTATTTACCTTGAGGTGTGAAAATCTTTGAACAGCCTACCATGTTAGTTCGTCTTTGGGGCTTTTTCCTTCACACCAGCATCACAATGAGAAGCATTTGGACTCTGAATGCAAGCGCATCATCATTTAAATAAAATGTTTGATTTGCAAGAGCTTTATTGGATAAGCTGCTAAGATGGTTAAAACCTTTGACTCTCACTGTCACAGAAATTTACTTCACAATCAGTTATCAAGGTGTAAGAAAACATCATTTGAAAAATTGAAATTGTTTCAGCACGGACGGTATTTATTAAAATTTACATGCGGCCATAACCCCAATAAAATTGTTCATGATATTTATAGATAATTTACAAAGAACTTAAACATTTTAAATGTTTGCTAATCTGGAGCAATGCTGCTTCACACTGCTGCTTACAAGTCAACAAAATAAATTTGTAGATCAAAGATTCTCTTCTACATATCAAAAAAGATCTCTACCTCAAAGCAGACATATTAAGATATCTTTTGGATTAAAGCCTAATTATGGACATCAAAAACAGGAAATGTTTCACTCTGAATCGGATGAAAGCAGCAGACATAATATATTTTTTTATACAGCAACCTTTTACTGTGCTAAGGCATTAATTTATTTTCAACATGGTAATATAGACAAAATATTAAGGTAAACCTTGTGGAATTTTGCTCGTCAGCCACATCCTTCGTATAGAAAAAAATATTTACATCATGAGGCTTTATCTTTTTCAGATCAATTAAAATTTAAAGAAATCTTTAGTCATAAAATAAGTGTTGTTCTGAGTGAAATCTGTTTGAGTCATCTTGAAAAGTACAAGAAATCCAGCAAAACACTCACAAATGTCACTGAAAAAGATTTCAAGTTTTCTTTAAAGGTGGCTTTCCTCAAACAGGACACAATTACTTTAATTAAAAATGATCTCTAAATTTATTTATATGGAACTACTTGAAGTCAAAAATAGGGTTTTGACAAGAGAAGATGTTCGGGGAGCTTGATGCTTACCCTCTAGTGCAAACCTATGGCAGCAAGTGTAAGTCACACAGTCTGTTCAGTGTTGATTATTATTTCTAAATGATGGATCACAAAATTACTCTCTCTTAATATTGGTGAGCAGAGGGTCCGTGCTCTGTGAAGGCTGCCCAGACCGGCTCTTCCTGGTCTGGTGGGTCTTGACGTGTTTGGAGAGATGGTCACTCCTCATGAACCTCTTGCCGCACTGCTGGCACCCAAAGCGCTTCTCCCCTGTGTGTGTGCGGAGGTGCCGCTGCAGCTCATCCGAACGGGTGAAGCTTTTCCCACAGAAGAGCCAGTTACAGATGAAGGGCCTTTCTCCCGCATGCCAGCGCAGATGTGCCTTCAGGTGAGAGGTCTTCTTGTACACTTTGCCACATTCTGGGATGTGGCATATGTGCAGTCTCTTCTTTCCGAACTCTAACCCCCCACCATTTGCCTGGCAGTTGGGGCATTTGCAACGTCGACAACGGCGCGTGGAGCTCAGTAGCCCCTTGGAGGTGCCCTGAAGAAGAGCGGCTATCTGGGGCTGGTGGCCCAAAACGAGCTGTCTGCCCAGGGAAAAAGGATGGTTGGAGGGGGTGGCGTTGGTTTGGGGTAAGCTCCACCATTGCTGTCCTTCCTCAACGTGGCCTCCTGGCAGGTGATGCCTGGATGAGGAGTTCTGGAGGAAGCTTGGGAAGTTTTGGCCCACATTGTTGTGCTGAGGGTAATAGGACCCACTGGCCTGTGGCTGCGAGGACAAGACTTTAACGGGGGACAGTTCAAAGGAGTAGGATGAGGGAGGCTCGGCTGGAGGGGTGAGAGGCAGCTCATGGTGGTGGTGATGTGGGTGATGATGATGATGGTGACCCAGGCCAGACTGCATGTGTCCGGGGAACTGTACCTTGGGGACTGTGAAGGTCATCTGGTGCGTGCTGAGGGCTGTGCTAGGCGTCATGTCATTGCTCCAGAGCTGAAACATTCCTGATGTGGAGCTGACAGTGCCCTCGTAGGGGAACTGGGAACCTTCTGAGCCCATAGTGCCTCCCACCTGCCAGGCCTGGCTACAGGTGGTGGCCAGGAAGGAGAGGGCGTTGGGTGCTCCTTCTGGAGAGGAGCTGGGCGTCCGGTCCTGTGTGGTGAGTCACAAAACAAGTCAGATTTCATGGTCCACCATTAACACACATTTATGTTTTAAATGTTCCTTAAATTCCAATAGGAATTTTCTTTCATGAAAAATTCAGAAATAGATACATGACTACAAGTACAATTTCAAATTCAAAAACGTCCTTAAAGTTTGCTATTTTATTCAAATCATTCTTCTGTATCAAAACACCAAACCAAATTTAATAATTTCATATTAATCTGAAGTTTGACCTATACATTCGTGACGCTCATTCTGTGGAGACTCTCACCACCATCACAGCAGTTTAATAGGTCAATCCGCGTAAAATGCATGAAGAAAAAACATAGTGAATAAAAACCACAAACCTGTAAAAAGGTGTGCAAAAAGTTGTCAGTCCTTTGTATCGTCAGCGCAGCCATCTGTCCCCCTGCGCTCCTTGTCCTCGCACCTGCGACACAAACCGCGCCGAGAGGCGACGACGCACAAAGTCTCAACTCGAGCTCTCAACGCCGTAAAAATAAAGAATCTCACATTCGGGTCTTGGATCTCTCCGGTACTTTGGTGGTAGACTGTGAAATCCTGCGTCATTCAAACTCTACTATAGGTAATTTTATTTTTATTTTTTGAAGTTTGCTATAGCAGTCCTGTTGAACTAGCCGAGGATGCCCGTCTGAAGTTAGAGACAGAGGAGCGCGCAATAAATCCTTGCGATCATCTCAAAGGCGCCGGAGCTGCATCTTCTCTTTATAGAGAGAAAAGATCCTCTCAACGGGGTCTCTAGTATGATGCAGGAGAGCCCGTCAATAGAGAGATGTGAGGGAGGGAGGAAGGAGGAGGGGGAGTTGTTGGGCGAAGGGGTGGGCTACTCATAATTTCACTCAATTTCAACCAAATGCTGACCCCATGAACTGACTCCTCCAATTGTTTTTGACTTGAGGCATGACAAAGAGTTTTCTATAATATCCTTTTCAGATTATCATATCTGTACTTGTTTTGTCACACAAGTAAAATGCACTAACACAACTATCATTCTACGTGATTCAAAAATAATAATAAAAAAGCATTTCAACAATATAGGGAGTTAACATTTAGTGTTTCAGCAACTTGAGCAAAAACAAAATGCTTAGTTTGTTAAAATATCTAAGAATAAAATAATCAGCATAGTCAAAAAATATTTTTCTTTCAGGGAGTATTTGCATATTGCTTCATGTTGCTTGAACTCCACTGTGGGAATTCAAGTTAGGATAGTAAATAAATAGATTAAAAAATATATATTTGTGGCAACAATTAACAAATAACAGGATGAACTACAATCATATCAATTTCCTGCTGCCCTGTAATATATTTTACAGGAAAGCAGAACATATTTTTTCGTTTATGTTTTGCAGGTTGCATCATTTAAATCAACAAGATAATATGAATGTTTAACCTTTACATCAGAGCTGATGATAAGACATAAAGGTGAGTTAAATTGAAGTATATACTTTTAAATTAAATTGCTTTTGACAGTGCACACATATTCTCTTTTGCTTGAGTTAAACCAAACATTTTACAATAGGACGCTGTATTAACAAACAAAAATCTACCATTGAAGTTCGGTAAATACACTCTTTAAAACTCATCACCTGATGGATGACATGTTTTTGGGGAGAGGTGGATAAATTCACCATTTGAACTTGGGAGATTACTTCGTTTTCTCAACGCAGTCAACACATTTTTTTTTTTTCTCAATGCAGCAGTGAGCTGCTCTCTGGCCTGGCAGGTGTGAGGCCACTCCTGAGGACAGTAACAGTATTTTTCCTCACAAAGCTAATTGATAAAACTCAATCAAAGACTCTGAGTTCTCACCAGTAGGTGACATGTCAAATAGGTCGCCCTGTGTGACATTCTCACATTTCAGAGTTCAAGTAGAGGCCACTTTAGATGTGCCCCATTAAATGCAGATTGAGGCTTAATCTCATTCTGTAAGTCTCTTCACCATTACAATGTTAAGAGTTTAAATCCAGGCTGGGAACTTGTTTCACATGTAAATTCCGAGTTTCTCACTTATCTACTGCAACCCGTTTCACAGGCTGTGATCCTTAAATAAACATACTCAAAGGAAAAGCTAAGGATAAAATTGAGCTAAAAATGGAACAAACTGTATTTATTTTTCATAAGTTGAAAAGACACATTGTTGGGCACACTGAGGTTGTAACCTCACATCAACAGCTTTTAAAAATAAATGATAAGAAAATGAAGATAGTCACTAAACTGTACCATTTGGGTGAAGCCTTTTTGAAGTTACTGGTGCGAAGGCTGAGCAGACACAGTGAAACCCACGTTATGTCCTTGACAAAGAGACACCTCAGCTTCAAACAAAAGATTCCTCTAGACTCACACTGACTTGCAGACTTCAGCTGCAGCCTGTTAGTAAAATCGCACAGATTGGATTTATTTTAGGTAGAGGTGGCTCTGAAAATCTGTTAATATGTGTTAATATCCAGTGTAAATATAACTACTACTAATGAAAATGCTATTTTTGTGTATATATATATATATATATATATATATATATAAAAAAAATAAAATGCACTAATGTTCTATCATATAAATTTTCCATGTAAATCTTAACTACTATGATGTAACTCCACCACCTATGAAAAAAAAAAAACAATTTCCAAATTAAAGTGAACATTTGGGATGAAAGAAAACAGTAGTAAAGAGCTTGGAGGACATGAAAATAGGAGTGTATCTTGCAGGCAGAGGTATACTATGTCTCTGGTTTATTACGGAGCAGAAGTTGTTAATTACCCTGATTCTTATTTCCTGTCCCCTCTTCCCCCACGCCACCCCACCCCCACTGTACTGCTTCCCAGATGAGTGGCTTTGAAGTGCAAAGTACTCTCTCCTCACTTTGAACTGTGAAAACAATGCTCATGTGGTGGTGCTTACCTTCCCCAAGTTACCTCATTTAAATAGACCTGGATACGGCTTCTACAGTTTTCAAGGGAAAACTCGTTTCCAGAGAAAGAGGTCCCTGTGTTCATTAAACAGCTGGTGAGATTGCCAGTAATCAGGTCCGCTCCGTCATATATTGCAGCCTGCTCTGACTGGGTGGCTACCAGCAACTTCGACTTCAAAACTGACACAGACTTAAATCCCAACAAGGCAATACAGACATTCTCGTGCCCCTGTTTCTAAAGATAAAAAATAAATACAGAAAAAAAAAAAAAAAAGACATTTAATGTGATAATTTAAGATTCTGAATTCTCCCAAATCTGAGAAACTTTTGAGTACATTCATCTGCTGAAGAAAACAAACGGTGTTGCTTTTATTGCAGACATAATCTTACTCTTAAGCTCAGAGCGTAGAATATGCAAGTGGCTACTCAAGCCGTTTTTTTTTTTATCATGCCTGGGGGCAGTTTAAAAGCCTCAGATCACTAAATTGTCCCAGCTGTCTTGACCATCTGCACTCGAAAAGGGCAGGCACGGAGGAGAGGAGCCTTTGTACTGGTGGCCATGTCAAAAAGCCAATTTTACAGCACTGCAGTGACTCAATGGCCCTCATGTGACAAATGTGGTCTAATGGATGAGACAGACAGCATGTAAAAGCCTGCTGCTAACTGTAGTGCTTCACTCTTTAACCATTCAACAGTTCAAGACAGGACAAGATGGGCTGTAATTACCATGACACTCAGTTTCATTGGGATGAGCAACAACACCAACAGCTGGACTTTACAGTGCAACAATTTGAAACCTCATTCAGGAGTCTCTTTCCTGTTTCCTATTGAGTGAGAAATGTGTTTGTCTGTGTGAGTGTTGATTGATGTTTAGATTGGTCAGTAAAAATTAAGGTTCTTCCCTGTAGAGAATGGAGAATTGGCACCTTTCACATCAATCACAAGTTCATCTCTGCAGATACAAATCCTCTTCCACCACCAGTGAATACTGTGGAACCTGAAAAGGCCCAATTAGTTAGACAAAGTTGAAATGGTTCTCTCATCTAACCTCGGTTGTCTCTGCTCTCAGTATTTTCCCACATATGATGTAATTCTTTAACATGTGTATTTGTTTCTAAGAGGATGATGAAAAAACTTCATCTTCTTCTAATCACGAAGGGATAATGCAATGATGGATAAATTCTGTATCTCACCCAATCTTATTAACATTCAGCATTTAAAGGGGTTTTATCTCACGATTTATCCTCAAGTTTTAGTTTAGTTTAGCCAGTTACTTTACAAATGAAATAAAATCGAACTCATGGAATTCAATAAAAAAAAAAAACACTAAGGGATAAATGAAAGAATTGCAATATTTTTGCATTACTACTCAACCACCTTGCTATCGCAGCAGGATTCTGTGGTGATTCCCTCCCCTTTATTACAGTTTACATTGCGAGGTGCGTGAGAAGCAGAAAACTATAACTCCCACATCTCTTGTCCATTAGCATGTACGAAAACCCCAAAATCTCCAGTCTTGGGCAGACACAGGCAGACAGCACGCATCTCCACTTGTCAAAGAAAACTTTTATCAATACCAAGAGCACTTGAAGTTTGTTTGCATTTTGTTTTCCAGCACTCTTAACAACTTCAGAAGTCAGATCACAGGAGTATCTGATCAAAGCGCTTCGTGGTTAGTTCTGGAAACACAGGAGTGCTACACCACGCTTTGATACTCCACATCAATATTTCAATTCAACAATCACTTGACATGCACCCATACTCCCAGAGACGAAAGACGAAAGGGGATAGAGAGAGAGAGAGACAGAGAGAGAGATTGAGAGAGAGAGAGAGAGAGATCCATGGAAGATGGAGGGGGTTTGGGAAGTACATGTAAAGGGAATAGGCTGAAGAAATCAGTGCCTTCTTCACCTCTGTGGTGATGTTATATAAAATGAACTGAATTGCCCCTCACACTACTAATGTAATCTACTAAAATATGGCAGCCCAAGCTAAGTGGAGAAGTTGAATCAGTCAGCAAATGTTGAAATATGTTGTTGGGAAACTTCATGTTGCAGAATGAAAATTAAACCACAAAGTAAACATGAACTTTTATGAAAGAAATAAGAAAAAAAAAAAAAAAAAGAATCAAAATTCACAGCAAGTTAATTTATATATCAGCACTGAAGCTAAAACACTTGTCACCTAGCAAGTGAAAAATCCAAGCAGAGGATATGTTTTATGTTTTATCAAAGGAAACTAGTACAGGAACTCTGCAGTGATAAAGATGAATACAGTCCATCTGCCAAATGTCACTTTCATGGTGCTTCATAATCATTTCATCATCTCGACAGGATATGACATGCTTTGAAGGGTTCAGCCTATAAAATATGGCGTTTGATGTAAAAAGAGACTTTTGGTAAAGTTGCATGAAAAGACGTGTAGTCAATCAAAAGATAATAAGTACCACTACTACTAAAGTCTGAAGTATGGTTTATAGCACAGAGTAAGAGAGAAATAAACTGAGTCATTTGTAAGTATTTAAATGAGTATTTGAACATATGGAGAAATAAAGTCTATGCACAGCATTAGATGAGATGATGGATTCTAATCTCATATATCATATGTCGGTACGTAGCATATGTTGGTATGTAGCTGGACATAGCAGCTGGTTAGTGTAACTTTACCACAAACCCTCAACAAGACTCCTGTAAAATAAACAAACAAGACACTGAACATGTTAATCAGTGAGCTTTAGAAATGCAGGTAGGTGGATTTAGTTATCTTTGGTCAGAGACAAGCAGGCTAATCTAACAGGCTGCTAGCTGTAGCTTCAGACATGAAGGTGGAATTAATCTTCTCAAGTTTATTTCCAAATTTGTGGAAATTAACCTAACTTAACATTAACTTAACCATAAAAACAGATCATATGGGTTCTTTATTTTTGATGTTTGTGTCTAAACTGCACAATTGTAGTGTATGCATGAAACTGAACTACAATTTCACAATTTAGTCAAAGTAGATTGTTCATGTTTGTTAATTTCTTTATGCATCAAGAAATATATCTATTTTCATACCTTTTGTCAGTAGAATAGAATAATTTATAATTGAAATTGATTGTGACTGCTGTTTGATAAAATAGACTGACACACAGCTGTATGACATCCTCTGTGATTTTCCTGTAGGTGCTTAAAGTATCCACTGTTACACCCTTTCTGAGCATGATACGTTTATGTTAATTCATTTCCCCAACACATTTAAAATTAATGATAACTAATTTACCAGGAAAAGAAAATGAATTGTTTATTCATGGGATTTGCTGTGTAAATTCCCTAAAACGATGAATTCCCTACATTTGCCTGTCTGTACAATGGCACGTTAAATGAATAATAAAAAAGCAAACAGAGTGACAAAAGAAAAAAAAAAGCAAACAATGGGATTATCAATCGTGAAGCATCTCCAAACGCATTTAGTCAAAGATGAGCCAAGGTAAATAATTATCTGTAACACCTGACAATATCGTTTACAGCCATCAAGTTCATGTGGGGATTTCATCCAGGGACTCCTGTCAATTGATCTGAATATATCTGTGTTCAGTGGCTGTGGGAGATGTGAGCACCTGTCACAGTGATAGTGGCATCTGATCTAAACTACTGTATTCAGATGGGATTGACTCTGGAGGAAAAAAAAAGCCAAAACTAAATAAAATTTGTGCATCGTGATTGGATGTTGGATCTATTTTTTTTATATGAGAAAATTACAGTACAGAATATTATTGTTGCAGTCCAAATATTCTGTACAGTAATCTCCTGCTGTAGAAGGCCTACAGTAGTATTAAAACAGGATATCAGACATAAAACACATCCTGTTTCATAAATTACTTAAGAAGCCCAAACACGCTATCTGAGAAAAAAGGACTTGTGTCGGTACGGTAGCTGGATCGTATGGCAAGGCTCAAACTGAAATCACAAATGCAAAGCAGGAGCAGAGATACAAGGGCTACATGTGCAGAGGAGTGCCACACAGCCAGAGCAGTAGATTTATTTGTAAATGTATGCCTGCGATGCCACTATCTGTTAAGCCCCTCAGTCAGCTCAGCCTGCGTAATGTGAGGGGAAGTGTCACCATGTCACCACCATGCCAGGGATCAGCCTGCTGTTTGTGTGTACTGTGAACCAAGCCAAGCTTTGAGGAGGAGGGGAGAAAATGACACAGAGGCTCTTTCATCTAATCCTTGTGGTGTAATTTGCACCTCAGTAAGTTTAATTGATGACTACTGATCAAATGCTTGCCTTTGAAAATAAAATCTTTGGGATTGTTATTTTCCCCTTCAACCTGCAAAAAGAATTCTTAATGCACCTGATGAGAGGTTTCTTACTGATGGATCAGTTTTTTGAGAGTTTCAACCTTGGTACAGTGTAACGAACACTTAAAACACCTGCCAATATTGTGTGTATTTTTGTTTTATTTACTATATTAACTTTAAAACTATACAAACTTCATTAAGGAAACTCAGAAGGAACAGAGTTTTCTTTCTACCAACAGCAGAGCAGCAGCAGTGGCATATGCACCTGGGTTCTGTGTGTACTACTTCCTCCAGAGATCCAACCGGAGCATCACTGTCATTCAGACAAACGGATAGTGACAGGCCAAGCTTATCAGTGTCAACGTCAGGCTGCTCTCCGGGACTTTGATTCCGCACTTTTCCCACAGCTGAACAGAAGGTTGTACTTTGCAAAACAAACCAACAAACAGGGAACCTGAAGAGTGTGATGAAAGAGTAAACAACATGGCCTGGTAACATGCCCCATAACCATGACACTTCCTAAGTAGGTTACCACAGAGGGTAACCCAATTTAACATGTGAGTCTGATTGAGCTCAGAACATACTGAGAACTTCAGGAAGTTAATGGCGTCCCAGCGAAGTGAGGCTGATGAAGACTGATCCATCTCAGGACCTCGGCCTTGAAATATCAAATGGGCCCAACACTAATGCCCTTGCACGTGTACAAAGCAGTTCATTATCAAGAAATATTATAGGGAGTCAATCTATTGATGTTGCTTAACTAATTGTAAAGCAAGAGATTCAAAAGCAGATGTTGCATTTCAAAGCAGTTGTGAGCGAGGAGACAGGTTATGATTTATGCTAAAATGTGTGGCTTCAAAGCGTCGAACGCGGCTTCTAAACAAATTGAACAAGTCAAGCGCTATTCACCCAGGACCAGGAGGGAGCCCAGCGCTTGTAGATCAGAGGCACACGGCTGCCACTTGTAATATCACTCAGTGGAGGAGGGGTCCCACCGGGGGGAAGCAGCACAGAGAGGCTAACACCGAGCACTGCTCACACAGAAAGGAATTATGTACGAATGCAGCTGCAACACCTGTGCAGAGAGTACACCCCCCACCTCCCGCTACCCTCCTGGAGCATCATGCACACAGGGGGAGTGGAGAGGGGTGGGCAGCACCTTGAGACTTGACATCCTTTCTGTGGATGGCACTATTATTTGGGAGGAGATGAAAAAGATGGCAGAAGATGGGCCTATGTCAACATACTGATGCAATTTTAGAAAACAAGGATACTCGATGGGCAGATTTATGGGAAGGGGAAGGCTTTTAAAATGTATTTATCATGGTTGTCTCCAAATGAGGCAGGAAAAACAGATGATAACTGAATAGAAAGATCTGCTGTCTTTCAATAAAATCATTAGCCAAACTTACAGAAAATGGAAATGGTTGAACTGATTGTTAGGTTTAGAATTTAATAATTGATAATTCTGTGTCGTTATTAGAGATAGAAACAGATTTATGTTACATACAGGATGTAATATATTCCCCAATGATACACTCTGTATGAAGATAGTAAATGTGTTTAAGATTGGTGTATTATCCTGAATTTTATATCACAGAAGTGTTCCTCCTTGTTGACGTTACCATACATGTAAAAAGACAGGCTGCATGGACTTCTCTCATTTTTCCGTCTGTTTTCTTCTATTTGATGCAGCCTAAATTGGGACGGGAGAAACGAATTGCTAAATTTTTAATTAACTTCATAACATCTGCACTTGTGCTTTGAGAGAGCAGTGAAATTTCCTTTTAACCTATTCCAGCACATTTGCACACCAAGGTAAATCTTGATGCTGGCACTCTTACAGAAAGGAAGAAAAAAAAAATCAAAAATGGAAATGAACTCTCACTTGTGTGTGTAGATCAAAGAGGCAGAATTATTCAACTTTTTGCCATTGCTTGATCTTCAAAAAAAGAGAAGAAAAAGTAGGGGAGATCTAGATGGATGAATCAGTTTGAGTTAGAATGTTCCTCAGTTGTTTTATGAGCTTTCTTTTTCTTATTTGGTGTATTTACATGTACATCATGACTTTAATGTCTCAGTTCTGGGTTACCTCACTGTTTAGGTGAAACACAAATATGGTTGTGTCTTTTAAACCCTCCTGTCACTGGTATTTGAAATTTCCCCACTGTGGCAAAAGCTTGACTTAGGAAGAGTAAAAAATTAAAGTAAAACATCAATTTTAGTTTTAATTACCAAAATACACTATTGTTCACTGGGTAATGAAAACACAGTAAATACAGATGTTCTGCATGTTCTCTGTTTATGTTATATATTTCTATACTCTAGTCACTTTAATATCTACATGCTGTACACCCATGCAGCCCATAATCCCTGCTGACAAATATCCAAACACTGTGCTTCTGGTAATGTTGAGTCACTCCGCATGAATCTCCTACACTGTTACCATTCCAGTAATTATATTTACTCAAAATATTATCTTGTGACAGCTAGAATTTGCACATTGTCACCTACTGGCTGTGATACCAAACACTTTGCTGTGCACATGTGTAGTTTAAAACTATGTTGAAATGAATCAGTTGTATCAATTTGTTTAGAGAGAATCATTAGTACCGTCAATTATCATTCATCATCATTCTTCATCTCTTACCATAGGCTGTGAGCTGCTATACATTTCATTGCCACCCCACTAGAGAGAGCTGTTGAAGAGACAACAAAAGTCCAGTAAATATTCAGACTGTCTGAAGATTTACTGTCACACAACAAAGACGGGATCATTTTTGTGTCACTTTACAGAAGAAGACAAATATTTATATGTTCATGTATATTTTAATGAAAAATTGGGCTGATTTACTATTTGCTTTAAGCCGACTTAAACCTGACTCCCCTGTATTTTTGATACCTTCCCCTCTACTGTTACAGTCTTTCCTGTCAGGACAGAAGCCTATGAAATCGGAGCAGGCAGTGAGTCCAACCCCCTCCCGTCTGGTCGCAGGCACCTGCATGGGCAGTCCTGACTGATGTGGGTGATATCACAGCACACCAAAGCTCCTTTAACAAATCTCCCTTTGATACTGAAAACACAATGATACCTCTATAGGAAACCCTGTACCCCTCTCTGTGTGTGTGTGTCTCAGCAGCAAAAGAAAATGGCACAGGAGAAAAAAGTTAAATAAGACAAAGCTGGTGTTGGATGAAGAGAAAAACTTTGGTGCATTTGTTTTACCACAGGTCTCCACAAGAGGACACTGCTCTCATATTATATCTTGTCCATGCTGTCACAGGACATAAGCATTTCCTCTGTTTCTCTAATTTGCTTCTTTGGTTTTATTACACGAAATCTTATATATATATATATATATATATATATATTTGTGTGAATAATATATCTGTAAAAATATTATTTAGATTAAACAAAAAAGTTGAAACAGCAGGACAATATTTATTTTTGTGTTAACTAGATAACTAGATAAACTAGATTGTGCTTCTTAACTAAACAAATATCATATCATGATATAAACTGATATGTATCTTTCGTATAAAAACTCATTTAATATCGTCCAAATATCAAATCATGTGAAAGAACAAGATTAAATGAATTGTCAGACATATTTAACAGAAGTTGCATTAAAGATGATATCAATAAAATAAATCAGGCTGACAAATAATCCAGAATGTTTTACTTTATGCTTAGACTCATGCTGAGCTTTAAAGCAAGTTTTGATGTGATTTATATAAATAAAACTAAAATAAAAGCATAAAGAACCCAAATAAACATTACAGGACTCTCAGGAAAACTGTTTTCTTGAAAAGACACTGCTGATTTCACCTCTGATATTAATGTCTTGTCCTTTAAAACATCTGTCACTCACCCCCTGGTTCATATTGACAACATGTTTTGAATTCCCTCTCATAAATTATTTATACAAAACATCTGTCAAAGCAAATGTGTGAACAAAAAGATGCCAATGATTCAGTTATATGTTGGCTCTCCAGTCTGTGTATTAAGGCCAGAACTTCGTTAGTGCATTACTGGTCTTGGTTGTATTTGAGATAAATGTTTCTAAACCGTAGATGTTATTGTGACTTAAACACCAGCTCAAACTGGTTATCTGATCTTTTGAACTTTTTAAATAAAAGTTACAAGTGCTCCATAATAAAACAACATGCATAGTAACAAATACAAGAGCAACAAAGTATTTTTTTAAATATTTCTCATTTTCTGTTTTGGAAACTTAAATCTGGCCCGTATGAACAAGCCTGAAGGGATTCATATGTTGGGCTTAATGTGCATGTTATATTTCCCTTGATTGTGCTGAAATATCAAATTTCAGTTGACTTCCACATAACTGGCTGTTTTTTGCCAGAGCAAAAAAAGAAAAAAGAGGAAAAGATTCATTTATTAACGTTTTCTGATCTGTACATCTGTTCCATAATAATCAAACTCTGAACATTACACTCCTTTTTCACTGTCGTTGGAGTGTTACTATTGTATTGTCGTCTCCATCGGTCACTCACTTAATCTCAGTTAATCAGTCGACAGGTCTTCCCAGAATCATGTCTTTTATAATACCTTGATCTGCACAGATCAGGTTTCCTTACATTACTGGTAACTATTCTGAACAGGTCTGTGTAGTCTAGTGGGCTGTAATTTCCCTCTAAATGTCTAGAAAATGTGTAATGCTTTTATGTATCTATCAGTGTTTGCAGAACTATTTTCTTGAGTTATTGACATGTTTAACAAAAAGAAGAAAAAAAAAAATTCAGTAGAGCCTCATCACAACGAGTGAGGTGGGGGAGCCCCCAGGCTCTTGGCTTTGTCTGCCTGTTGAGTGGGGCCATCAGATAACAGCCAGGACAATGGCGCTCCATTCTGAGGGCTCTCTTAAATGAGCAGGAAGCGGCCGTGAGTGCCTAGCAGAGGCTTCTGGTGGACTCCCTGGGGTCCGCTCAGCCCTGACGGAGCACGCCACTGCTGAATGGCTGGAGAGCATGAGAGGAAATGAGAAGCTGGTGGCCACCCAGCCGGAGCCACGGGTGGCCTTTGATGCTGAATAAGTACGGATGGGAGCAGAGGAAAGGTGATGGAGAAGCAAGAGGAGAGGAGAGAGGACAAGACGAGATGAGATGAGGGTAAAATAGACAGGAAAGTTGGTGGCACAAGGAGAATAGCAGACAAAAATGATGCATGATGAGATGAGGACAGGAAAATGAACAATAAAACAATAAAGGTCTCCAAGGTTCTGTCATAAAATACTGAACACATTATGAAATGAACCAGAACTCAAAGGAGTGCATAGCAGAAAATTAAAAAAAAAAAAACATCAGACACTGTTATAGTTTCTAAGCCATTTTAGTTTCTTAGTCATTGTTCACTGTAGTGCACGTTTATCACATTATTTCCAAGTGTCACGTACACAACATTTTTGCATTCAGATAATGTATCCATTTGTCATCTACCTCTCTGGTCAGGGAAAATTTTTTGGAGCATGTTATTTTTCATTAATAGGGTAACTGGGGAAGTTAATAGTAGATGCAGGACTTGGAAGGTAATAAAAGCACACTTCTGCCAAAAAATGTATCCACATTCACTAAATTCTATGTTTATTTTCCTTTTCTACTATTTCACAATGTGAAGCAGTACAAAAGCTTTGTCTTTTGTTGTCTGGCTTCAGATGTGTGTGCATGAGTGATGGCATGGTGTGGCAGGAAAGTGGTCTGGCAGTGGACCGACAGTACAGTTCTCAGTCCACGTCTCCCTGCTCTCCACCCTCCTGCTCTCAGCCTGGTACGTGCTGCAGAGTGTGTCTAGTGATGCAGCAGGTCTGTGAACCACATCATAGTGACTGAATAAGAGTGAAGAATGAGTTGATGACTGGAATTACATGAGACTGTAAATGGATCTGATCATATTATTCATTATAGTTTTTTGAGCACTGAAGAAATAATATCAACACATTTTAGTCACTGCAACTACAGTGAATCTATCTTGATAGTTTCATCTTTCTTGAAAAACGTGTAAATGACTAAATACATGCTACTGTGCATATTAATCATCATCAGCAACAGATACACAAATATTTCACATTGTCATCAGCAAACGATTAGAGACATGATAAAAATTCTATTGTTGCAGTAGACACAGAATTACAGTAAGATGAGGGGTCTATTTTAAGTCTACTTTAAAATAGTATACACGGACAAGCCCTGGGATTCTGAATTATGCTTTATTGAGCATATTTTAACTTTTTCACAAGAGAAAAGCCACTGAGGAAAAGAGTAAACTGATGTGTTCTACAAATATGAATTTATATTGTAGATGTGGCAATCCTGCAACTCCAAAACATACATTGCCACTTTTTTGTTTTTTTATGTAACATTATGTTCAGATCAGTTCAATTATTATAAGACGAAACGGCAGAATCAGACTCAGAATGGACATCCAGAGTGGATCTGTGTCAAATGGTTGGAGTGAAAAGAGAAAGGAGAAATAAGACGGAAAAGAAGAAAGGGTTGGGATGATGTTTGGGGGGAAAGGGGGAGAGAGAAGAGAGGGAGATCAGGAAAAGCCATTATGTTAGTATTACTGCCACGCATTGTAAGTTAGTTAGCCTAACATGCTAACCATAAGACTTACATTTGAACAAAGGCATCCGTATTTTCATACTCCTAAACCAGGACCTGTATGTGTGGCACACATATTCACACATGTTCAAATATATGTACTTATAAACGTACAATCTGCACTTTCATCAGGAAAATTATTTCAGTGCTGAACTCACTTAAGCAGATGCTTTGTTACTGTTTCAGCACCATTGACACCATGAATGCAGCATTTTCACTGGCAGGTACTTCACAAAGAACTGTCAGTGTCATAGGCTATGATGCCTGCATATGACTCACTATTGAATTTTACAGTGCATTATTTATCATATTCATATTCATTATTTATCATATTCATCCTATTTAGTGGGTTAAGTAATAACAAGTTTATTACATGATATCATAAAAGCTCAAATAATAAACTATCTCCATATATATATATTGCTGATACACACAAATTCTATGTACTAGAAGCTGTTGAGTCAACATTTGGACACACCTGCCCTGAACTCTGTGTGAGGTGAGCCTGGCTGCACTGCTGATTCTCAAGGACCCACTTCATCAGAGTCTCACGCACAAGACATAATACTAGAATCACAACAGCAGATCAGTCTAAAATCCCATTCCCTTCAAACTGTATAGACTGAATATTTTTTTTTAAAATTCTGTCTGTATTTTCATAAATCGGGCAGAAACTGTTCGTCAGTAATGACAAGAACTGAACACACATATAACACAGGTTTTCCAGCACACTATTTTATGTCTATTACATCTGGGACTAATTATTATTCTTTAGTGTAATACGCCAGTTGTGAAAAATTTTCAGAAGGGTGTTGCCTGAAGGCTTCAAATGACAACATGGGGAAATGTTTCTTCGTTGTGTTGAACATTCTAAGTGCTCTAAAGCTGAAAGTGAAAATAGTGTTGACAGAAGTGTTGAGGTGAAGCAGACAATGCAGCAGTGGCTCTTACAATGTGGTTCAAGGCTGTGTCGCCGTTGTGTACTTGAGCTGCACAATGCTTTGGCATGGGCTAGGAAGTGACACATCCATAACCAGACTCTCCAGTCAGCCCAGGGCCTCTGTGGGTCAAAACAGCTCCCCTGCAAAGTTTAGTAAATCTGTTATTCTGAAAGTGGTAAAAATAGAAGAACAAAACTGCTTTAGTGCTTGACAGCAGATGACAAGTTAAGAATGGCACCATATAACTTTAGTTTGCAAGAGAGTGGGGTCAGAGTGTGGGTCAGCAAGAAGGGCAGCTCTGACTGAGACTAAACACAAGTTTAATGTTTTGTTTTTTTCAAGTGTGGCACCATATACGGAAATGGCCGGAGCAGACAGTGACTATCAGCAGATAAAGGAAGGTCAGATGAGAATCCAGGTCTCACCTTTTGTTCTCCTTAGATGACAGACAGTCTGCTTAGGCAGGGCGCCGACCTTTTTATTGTCTGTCTTGGTATGTTTCGCCTTCAATATCCAAGAGCAGAAGAGATCATGCCCTTTAAAGTACACTTCCTTCATCAGCAGCAGACCAAACAATTACAGTACAGAGGGGAACAGCATTTTGATTATGTGCCTAAGTCAGATTAAAATAGATTGCATCGTTAAGTCATCATCTTTGTTGTTACTTAATGAGAACATAAACCTTAATTGCGGAGGATGCTTTGTGAGCACACGCTGAGGTACAGATCCTTGGCAAGCCTCTGAATGTAGGCGGGTGCTGCCTTACCCGCCCAGGAGATGGATGACCCAGATGTTTGATGAATGGACATGAGCAGTGTAGGTGTGGTGGAGGTCAGGAGATGTTCATCGGGAAGGTGCAGGAAATCAGCAACTCGCTCTGAATCACTCTGGACTCACGCAAATGTACGCAAAGGTAAAAGTGAAAGAAACCATAAAAACGTTGAAGTTTCGCAACTCTATAGGGAATAGAAATGTTACCACGGGAGGGAAACTCTCCATAGATCTTTGACAAGTACTAATTAAATTATAAGGAGTTGACCTGGGGAAGCAATACATAGGTAATTATAGGTACAGTCAAGGAACAGAAGAATTAGCAGAGGATTAAAAAGCCTTTAGTCAAGCAATGAAGATTTGTATGATTATTGTATTGCCTAAATAATAGGGTGTGACAAGCCACTATAAAATATACACTTTTCAATGCACATCAAAGGGCTGTTAGACAAATTTAGGTTCTGCTCAGCTCTTAACCTCTGCAGAAACTTTCTATGGGGTGAGTGACAAATTACATGAAATACATGAACCCACAGGAAGACTTCTTCAGAGAGGCATGATGCTTGAAGTCAAACAATGTAAATACCTGGGTAGGCAACTAATAGATGGAGAAGAGCAGAAACCGGAAAGGGATGGGAGAGGTAAGGAGACGGGGATACAAGGAGAAGTTTGGCTGCCAGTAGTCAAGCTCATAGACAAGGTCATTTCCAAAGTAACATGTTACAGGGGGGTTGGGAAAAGCATCCCATAAAGCAGATAAAGAACAATAACAGGAACTATAGGCCACAAAATGACTGGAGCCTCTCCCTGACTGAGAATAATAGAGAGACCCTGTAAGATCAGGACACACACTCAGCATGAAGGAGACAGGGTGGATGAGATATTTTTATAATTTGATTAATGCTAATACAACTAGCAAAGTGGGATCATGAAGTGTGCTGCCAAACATAACTAGAGCTGTCATCAAAGTTTATGTTTTTACAAGCCTCACAACACTCCGTGAGTGTTTTCTTCAGAAACAGAAATGAAGATTTCTGACGACAATAATATAGGAGAACGGCAGACACATTTTTTTTTTTCAAATGGAAGTGATCTCATTCAGTTTGATTTCACATTCAACACGTGTTAGACATCAGTCGCCTCCTTTTGTGCCGCCACATACATGTTGATACCCTGTTTGTTGGCACTGACTGTATAAATGACTGTTTACTTTGTGGTTGTTGTGCCACTCAGGTATTCACATTTTCATTGTTTATACTGATACAGAGTGTCTGTGTTATGATGAAGCAGAGGGGTTTCGTCTAGTTTGGGGTTAACACTCCATATCCTTTTCCATTCAACACATTGTTCCTTTTACCACTGATTAATATCTTGTTTAAACAGCTCACAGACACACCATGCAGTCGGTATGTTCATAAATCCTCTGGAGCTGATCAACACAATGGCCCACATTCCTGGCATTTAAAGGAAGTTCTTTATATCACTGCATCTCCTCTCCACCAGATACACAGAATTTCTAGGAATATGACACTGGAACAAAAATAACTGTCTACATGCATGTGTGTTTATTTCATTTAGTTTAAAACATTAGTGAGGCAGGAATACATCACACTTTGGAAGGTGTCCATCCAGCTTTTTACCTTTGTTACCCATCTCTGAACCTCTTACCTACACCCTGTTTGACTCCGGTTACATCTTTTGCAATGTTTTCACTTACATGGAATAATAAAAGCATGGGAAAAGTTTGGTTGACATTAGCTGCTGTTTTCTTTAGTTAAATTTAGAATCAACAACAGTCATTAGAAAGAAATGGAGACATTTATCCGGGTTAAATCATTTGACTTATCTCCTACATTGTCGCTGTATGTGGCCTTTCCAAACCCCCTCTACTAATTATGGCTTCATCTGTGCTTCATCTAAGGTGACACCTTATAAAAATCTAAAAGATTTTATATTCATATGTAATATATTACAGATATTATTTATGAGATTGTACAGACTTACAATTAGACAAAAACTTACAATAATCATACTATAGAGTTATTATATCTTTTTTTAGCATGTTTTTTTTCATTTGATAGCAGACTCTTACCACTACCATTTCCAGCAGAGAC
Source organism: Polydactylus sextarius (assembly GCA_016801845.1). Taxonomy (NCBI): domain Eukaryota; kingdom Metazoa; phylum Chordata; class Actinopteri; family Polynemidae; genus Polydactylus; species Polydactylus sextarius. Next base: position 15,236,618 of record CM028909.1, read on the forward strand.
AGTGAACTTCTGTTTTTCTCAAAAGTTGGAGAAAAAAAAATACAATTCCTTTTATGTAACCGCAATATAACAAAAGCAAAACTAGAGCACTACTTTGCCATCTTTGCTCTAGTTTAATGTGGTTACATAAATATTAAATAGAAGAAAGCTTTAAATGTTTTACTCTTCTAGTCAAGATTTTGTCCCGTTCAAGACTAAATTCTTGGGTGTTGTCCTACGTAACAATAGAAAACGGTGCCACTGCCTGTGCTGCCTCACGTAGCCTATGGCATCGCAGACGTCATTCCCGCGAAGGGAGAGGTTCATTCACATTCATTAGGAATTAACTAAGGACAAAGTTTCCATTTCCTTTGTTTTATAGTCAGACTGTTGCTTTCTTGTAATTGTGATTTCTTTTTGCCTCACACTTACTCATACTTGCATGATGTGTATAATGTTAATATACAGTATCAGATTGTTAGATGTCCAAGCTCCAAGATTAAAAACGATGTTGCTGGCAGGACACACATACACGCATGTCGTTTTATTTGTGTCATCTTGTATTTATTCAAAGCTCCCTTGTATTCACTCCTGTCTGACAAAGAACAACATCTCACTCATCACACACGATCTCTGATCAGAGTCAAGGTGTGGTTTGATCCATGAACCAGACTACCATGTATGATTGAGTTTCACAAGGGTCTCATGGGTACAAGACTCTTTTCCTTATGGCTACACAGTTTAAACTCCCACCCATTACAGACATCCATCCTTCTCGGAAATGAACTCCTTGCTAACAGACATGGTTTGGGGTTACACCTCATTTCTACCAACAATATGACTTTGATCCCTTAAGGCGTTTCACAGTGCTATACATTGTGTGACTTAATTGTGCCCCCTCTGAGCTTGTACCTCCCGCACAGCTCTCTGGAGGCAGGACATGAGGGAAGATAGGGCTGTGTGGTGCAATGGATGGAGTTTTTAGAGGGAGGGGCAGTGTTTGAAGGAAAGGGCAGATTTTGTGTCTGACGTTCAGTTTTTTGTTGAGGGAAAAAATCCTTTAGCAGTAGGACCCTGAGGATTTTTCTGAGAAAAAAAAATGGCCTGGCTCACCTTTATGTTGTCTGAGACAGGACAGAGATGTGGAGGAGAAAAAAAGTTGTACAACACTGTAACAAAAAAGGTTGAGCTTTGAGCTTTGTCATTGGCTACGAAGAGACTGACAGGAAAATACAATGACTCTTGAGGTCAGGGCAGAGACTGCTATATATGTGCTGCAATAGACAACAACTTTACTGATTTCACAGCAGTGCTTGGATGGTGAGCCATCATCACTCACCTCAACAGGCACAATATGAGCGCTTCAGTGGCCGTGTACAGGAATATTTACACAGAGGACCGCTTCAAACAGGCCTATGGCTCTGAGGACAGCACTAATGGAAGTTTACGGCTACGAGAGAAACTGGCTGAGAGGTGCAGGTGTTCGAGGCGAGCCTGCCTTCACCTGTTGAAAGAGAGGATCCCAATTTTTGGATGGCTGCCTAGATACAGGTTCAGAAAATGGATTTTAGGAGACACTATAGCCGGACTGACAGTTGGTATTCTTCACATTCCACAAGGTGAGTAAACATTGATCATCAGGAGAGAGGTGCTGTCAGATATTCTCATAAAGGAAAAATACATTTTGTTTTCTCTTATTTGATTTGATTAACCACTTATGTCTTAACTAAATAATTTTGAAATAAATATATTTAGAAAAATAAAAGTTAATTTTACAGTGGATTTAAATACATCTGTTCATTGCACCTGTTTTGCTCCCAGTTAAGTTTGCACATTCTATGTTTAGACATTTTTAAATTCAAACACAGTGTCTTTATTGTTTAACTATCATTTTAAATGTCCCAAACAGGAATGGCATTTGCTTTACTCACATCAGTGGCACCAATATTTGGCCTTTACACGTCCTTCTTCCCTGTGGTCCTATATATGTTTTTTGGCACTGGTCGCCATGTGTCCACAGGTAAGACTTGCATCCACATGACATCTTCTGTATTCTTTAAAAAAAAAAACATGAAGAAATTGTTATTTAGCCAATGTATTTTCCTTATGGACAATACCACAAAAGTTCTGCATGCATGCATTCTGAGCAAGTGATAGTTTTCCACTGATACTGAAGTGATGAGGTCTTTTCTCAGGTACCTTTGCTGTGGTCAGTCTGATGACTGGCTCTGTGGTGGAGCAGCTGGTTCCTACTCCCCTGGAGCTGAACTCAACTTCGTCTGCAGCAGCTGACTTTGAGGCACAGAGGATTGGAGTGGCCTCAGCTGTAGCACTCCTTTCAGGCATTATTATGGTAAGAAATCAAGACAGAATGGTATAAATCTCAAAATCCAAAAGTCACATTGAAATAATACTGTATAAATAATACATTGAAATAATTTCTTGTGCCCCAGCTTTGTATGTGTGGTCTTCAGCTGGGCTTCCTGTCCACCTATCTGTCAGAGCCAATTGTTAAGGCTTTCACCAGTGCTGCTGCCTTCCATGTCACCATCTCACAGCTGCAAAGCATGCTGGGGTTGCGGCTCCCTCGCCACACTGGGACCTTCTCTCTGTTCAAGGTAAGCAGTGCTTCACAATGAGGACATGGAGCTTATTATTTGAACATTTAGTGCTGTTTCCTCAAAGCTTACTAACTTCAATGTTCAGACTTTAGCATCAGTGATGGAGAATCTGCCTCACACCAACACGGCTGAGCTGCTCATCTCATTGGTGTGTTTGGTCGTCTTGGTCCCAGTTAAGGAGATCAACATGCGTTACCGGCAGCGCCTTCGTACACCAATCCCTGTGGAGATCCTCATGGTTAGTCAACTGAATTTGTGAATGTGTATATATATATGTGTATATATATATATATATATATATATATATATATATATATATATATAATGTTTGTGTGTGTATATATATATATATATATATAGAATGTTTGTGTGTGTATACATATATATATATATATGTCATTTAAAAGATATATGTCATAGTAAAAAGAACTAATTTACTTTTCATTCTTTAGGTGATTGTTGCTACAGGTGTAGCCTATGCTGTCTCATTGGACTCTTTTTACAACATTGAGATAGTTGGCCACATCCCAGCGGGGTAATTTTTTTTTTTTTTTTTAATTTGGACAAAAAATTTCAAAACACTGTGAAACTCAAGTGTCCAATAGTTTGACTTTTAATCCTCTCATCCTTAGATTTCCAACTCCACGGATGCCTGCCTTGCACACTTTCCCTGACATTGCTGGAGACACAGTTGCCATAACATTTGTTGGTTACGCCGTGTCTGTCTCACTGGCAATGATCTACGCTGATAAACATGGATATTCAATACAGCCTAACCAGGTGAAAATATAAAACTGCCACAAACGTTTGCTGTGTTAAATTCTCACCAAAGTTTTAATTTTATGTTGAACTTATGTTTGATTACAGGAGCTACTGGCTCATGGTATCTCCAACACCGTATCTTCCTTTTTCACCTGCTTCCCCAGCTCAGCCACTTTAGCCACTACTAATATATTGGAGAGTGCTGGTGGATACACACAGGTAGTTTACATAACATACTATCATTTCACTGTGTCTGATGCCATACTCACAAACAACTGACCCCTGAGGAACGCAAGCAACAATTTAAATGTAAACAGAAAGACCACACTAAGGCATAAAAAAACACTATTCTGTTAAATTTATGAACACTTCCAAACTACAAATACCAATGAAAGTATGTCATCTATTATATCTTCTAATACTTTAAATACAGCAGCAAAGTAGACCTATACCATTTAGTTTGGATCAACTGGCAACTCAGCAATTCAAATGCTGAGTTGCCTATAATTACACATTCAATTGTGTGTGAAAATACTTTAGATTTACGTTTCCAAAAAGTATAGATTTGGATTTATAAGCTTGTATCCTCTTGAATCCAACTAAAGTTGTGTTAAACTAATACTACAGCTATATTTGACTTGTTTGCATATTAAACTTATATGCTGCCAATACAGAAATTGCTCCATATAAGGAGCAAAGCTTCTTGGCCACATGTGGATTTTCAGTAAGAGATATGTGTTGTCTCTGTGTGTCTGTTCCTGCAGCTCTCTGGCTTATTCACTAGTCTGGTTGTTCTGATTGTCCTGCTGCTGATTGGACCACTTTTCCACTTCCTACCTAAGGTTAGTTTGTATGTCTTGTGTCTTAAACACAAACACGGCACAGAGAAAGAGCATGGTAAAGTTCACCCACCTCTTCCTTTATATCTCCCTCCTCAGGCGGTTTTGGCGTGCATTAATGTCACCAGCCTCAGGCAGATGTTTCTTCAGTTCCAAGAATTACCGGAGCTGTGGAGGATCAGCAAGATTGACTTTGTAAGGCCATTCATTAAGAAACACAAGTCATACAAATAGATTTTGGGATAAGGTCTGCCCCAATGCATAAGAATAAAACACAAAAGAATGGAGAGATGATCCATGATCTGATAAAGCATTGCTCGTTGGATTTTTTAGTAACTCCTCACTTGCTTGAGGTGTAGATGTATTTAAAGCTTTTATATGTAATTCGCATTAGGAAGAATTAAACATTACTGACATGACATTATTGCAGTCAGCAACATTTTTCTCATGTAATTTTAAATCTAAATGGCATACCACCACATCAAGAATATATAAAATTTGTCAAATGTGCAAGGTTGTTTAAAATAAACACAGTAATAACACAGCCACATATTAATCAGGCCATGGGATCATGAACATTGGTAGCACTGCAAATAAATCAACCTTCATTCTTCCCCTTTCACACTGATTGCTTGGCTGGAATTAACCACATTGTTTATTGTTGTATCCTGAAACAACTATGTAATTGTGATCCTGTTTTTGTATAGATGGTTTGGGTGGTAACCTGGCTGTCTGTAGTGGTACTTAATGTGGACCTTGGTCTGGCCATTGGAGTGGTTTTCTCTATGATGACTGTCATCTGTCGCACACAAAGGTACGTTTTCCCTCCCCTTTATTATAGACATTATAAAACCACAGAACAAGCATTTGAATCTACTTCTAGTAAAGGACATTTATCAAATTATCACTGTAATGTCACTGTAATTTAAAATAGATGATTCATGATTTTACAGGGCTGGTTGTTCAGTACTTGGCCGGGCCAGCAACACAGAAATTTACAGACCCCTGGAGAACCACAGCAAGGTGAAAGATACTTTCATTATATTCATTACAGTTTAACAACCCTCTTCAAGAACTCTATAAGACTTTTGAATGTTTAAGACTTTTGAAAGACTTTTCAATTGCTTATATACCTTAAATTTGAGGCACATAAAATCTTAATATTTCATTCAACCTATAAGTGATTTTGTTTCAGAGACAATGTATAACAAACATCTTAGAATGAAGTTGAGATTATACTGGTTTCCTTTCAGTGCTATGAGGTGCCTGGAGTGAAGATCCTTACTTACAACGGCCCTATTTACTATGGCAACCGAAGCTTCTTCAGGGAGGAGATGAGCAGGCTGTTGGGCCTGACGCCAGAGAAGATCCGCAGCTGGGAGAAGGCAAGGAAAGCCCTGGAGAAACGGGAAAGAGAGGCCACCATCAACACTGTGGTACGCTACAGTTACGGAATAAGCTGAAAAACAACAACAACAACAACATACATACAAATCCAAATTAATCTTTTTTCTCCCTTCATTTTTCTTAAGGAAAGGGGCATAGCAAACACATCTTTTTCCTCAGAAAATGAGTTCTTCAAATCAGGTGAGTAGTTCTGTCCTTCTATTAATAAATATTCATATGCTTTTAAAAACTACAAATACATTTTTCTCAGATTGTACTATTTAAAAAAAAAAATATTCCCGTGCTGCAGACCATTTCAAGGAAAACTCAATCCAAAAAATGAATCCAATTTATCATGTCTTTTTTATCTCTTTATTTGTCCTTTAGAAACTCCTGAGACAGATGTCCAGGCAGTTTTAATCGATTGCAGCAGTGTGATATTTGTCGATGTTGCAGGAGCAAGACTCTTTACACAGGTTAATCAGCTAAAACATCACATAATATACACTTCTTCATTTTTGTGCATTGTGTGAACATAATTGATAATTGCTGTTGGCGTTTTACAGATGTGTACTGAATGCCAGAAAGTTGGAGTCCATGTATATCTGGCAAACTGCAACGGTAAGATGTTTTTTCTGTCTTTAATTCTCTACACTTCTAAATGCAGTAAAAACAAGATACATACATTTATCAAACTTTACCTTTAGAAAGCGTCTTGAAGATCCTAACATCGAGTGGTCTAATGAACTACATGAACCCTCAACATATTTTCGTCACTGTTCATGATGCAGTGATGTATATTCAACAGCAGAAGGTAAGCTAGAAAGTCAACATTTCACATATATACAATATAGAGACTGTTTTCTCTAATTCGTGTTGACTGTTATAAATGATGATACTGTTGTTGTCTCATACAGGAAAAACCTCCAGAGAACACCACAACTGTTTGGGTATGAGGAAGAGGGACGGTGACAAGTGGAACTACTTTTAACCAAGTGTCTGAGACAAAAATGACAGAGGTCATTAAGGACTTCTACATTTGTTGTATAAGCTAAGACAATGTCTCAGCTGTACAGAAGCACTCCAGCATTTGGTCCACACTGTACTGTGTACCAGTGTTTCAAAGAAGCAGTAGCCTGTTGTAGCACTAACACATAAATTCAAATAATGATTATATTACAGTGTTACTGGTTTTCTAACAGATATTGGACTCACTCTTGGCACAGTTTATTTTGACATTAATAAAACAATAACATCTTCAGAGCTTCAAGTGAGACAAATGTAACACACAATCATATTAAGCAGAAAAATGCAATAAATAAAATAAAAATCCAGTCTAATTTTTGACATATGACTACACAGCTGTAAGTTACATCAGTTGTTAATTCAGTTTTTTTTAACCATCATATATGCTGGAACATTACCATCGTAATATTTATTTAGTCTTTGTTTGTCATTTGCAGTACAGACCAATATACATCAAGTGCACTGAATAGTTTGTTAAAATGTTTTGTATATTTATATCTTTTGAAATATTGCTTGAATATGCAAATATGTACAGCAAATGCCATCCCATACTACCTTAAAAATATTGTTCTTTAAGTCCAGAGAGACTGCACAAAATATTTTGTGAATGACCCTTTTATTTGTGTACAACTGTGACACTTCGTGGCTGTTTTGACAATAAATATATCTCTCAAAACTTATCTTTGCTGTGAATAAAAATTTAATGTGTCAATAAACCTGGGTTACAGGTTTAATCAACAATACTTGGGTTACAGTGGTTATTGAATATGAATTCATTTTAGGCGGCAACATTGTGGAATGTGAAGCATGCCACTCTGTTAGATATTTCAGAGAGAAGAAGAGCACTCTTTGTATTTAGCGAGGTGCTGCAGACCTTGGCTGAGATATGATGAAAAATGACAAAAAATACAGGATTCAAGTGACAACAAAGGATTTTTTTTAACCAACATCAAAAAATACAGTTGTAAAAGCTGAACCAAAGTATATCTGCCCTAAGCACTATTTTAATTTTTTTCACCTGCTCAATACTAGACTGATGTAAAAAAAAACCAAAAAAAAAAAAAAAAAAAACAAAACATACAATTTAATACAACTTAATAAAACAAACAAAAAAACTTGCTACATGTTAATTACCTTCCACAGGGAAACAAAAACATTTCAATGTTATGAAGTAAACCTTATGTTTTCGAATGTGTAAAATATGTTCTACACAGAAGTTGTGTGTCATTACATAAATTGAGAGTTGCATCTTACCTTTTCGCCATGCTGCCATCTGCTGTCTAACAATGAGAGAGTTCCCCTCCATTGCTCCTCACCATAAAAAAATCTTAAACCTGTTACCTTGACCTGATAAAACTATATGTAGTGATAAGTTCAAAACCAGGACAAAAAGGGAAAAAACCCTAATTATTTTCTTGCTTGATGTTGGATAGCAGAGTTATTAATTTTTTCCAGTGCATATTTCAAAGAGGCCTCTAGACATTATACCCTTTGGGTTTTCCCTTTAAAGCTCAAGGAGTGTTTCACTAATTGGCAGGAAGTAGTCCACTTCAATTAAAACATGCTACACAAGGCTCTGGCCAAATGTTTACAAAGCCAGATTACACCGGCAGACCTACTAACATGATGTACACACACACACACACACACACACACACACGTGTGCCAGACAGGACAGAAATCTAAGGACAAAGCTTTGACAAAAAACTGGGGAAAAAACAACGAAAAACAAACAAACCAACAAAATCCAGAATATTACTGTGAAATACTATTTACAAAATTATAAACATTGAGTAACTCCTATTATGCCTGCAGGAAAATGCTCTTTTCCTGTCATGAAAACTCATTATCAGTATGATGAATGATTGTTTCTCCATATTCCGCTCCTATGTCTCTCAGGTCAACCTCCCAAAATCCGTCCTCAAGACCAAAGGGGTCCACGCTTTCTCAGTAGTTGCCCCCAGACTCTTCCACACACTCAAGTCATGTCCCACCATATCTGGTCTTAAATCCTCTCTTAAGACCCATCTCTTCTCTCTTGCTTTTAACTTAGTCTGAGCCCCCCCTCTTGGTTATTTTATATTTGTTGTATGGTTTTAATGCATGCTCTTTTAGGACCTACCTCCCACTTTTGTACAATCTTTTATTATCATTTGCTCTTCCTTCCATATATACATATATGTACACACACACACACGCTCCTGTGGTGCTGTCCAGGCAGCCCCCTGCTCACTTAGGTGATGGGTTAAATGCAGAGGTTAATTTCATTGTGTGCATGGTGTGCTGTGTGCTAAATGATGTATAGTAATCACTTTCACTACTACTTCAGCTGGTACAACTATTACTACTACAGCTAATAATAATAATATTTTAGGTACAGTGTGACGAAGCACAAGAGGACTCAATAAGTGTTGTATTATTTGGTCTTTGGTTTCCATCTTGTGGTGAAACATTGAAATGACAGTCTCTCTAGTTCTTCATCCCGAAGAGTCCAGTGACAACAACCTTCATCATCCTAGGATTAAGACTCCCTTCCAAAGTTCACAAGATTAATATGTATAAAGTTACACTGTAGAAGTAGTATTAAGGAACACATATGGAATCATGTGGTAAACAAAAAATATTAAACAAACCAGAATATGTTTCATATTTTAGACTCTTCAACTCATCTTCAACTGCACACTCTCGGTATTCTCTCTATCAGTTTGATCAGGTAGTCACCCAGAATGTTTTTTCAACAGGAGGAGGTATCCAGTAGCTTATAGACAATATAAAGATATAATATTATAAAAATCACCAACAGAAGAAAGCGATCTTAAAAAAAGATGAAGGTAACAAATAAAATATAAACTGTAAAATATAAAAACAGGGCAAAAAAAAAAACTTTTTTTTTTTTTAAAAAATTTTCCTATTCCTTTCTCGCTAAATCCTCTGAAGGAACTTAACTCTCAGAAATATACTTTAACGATTCAAAAAAGAAGACTTCCTAAAAAAATTCTGAAAAATCTTTGCTGCTGCCTCTGCACAGGGATGCTTTCAGTACATAAGATTTAGGAATTAAATTAAAATGCATTTTTTATGTGAGGATGACATTATACCATTTCCTCAAGACCTGAGGAAACCTCTTGGATGAGAGGTGAAATGTCCACAACTTGCCTTAAATTCAACAATGTGTAATAGGCTACTGTGGATCGGATGAATGAAAATCTCCACAGACATTTCAATTATTATTATTACAATTATTCAAAGCTTAAAAGTTCAGTCAATCAGTTGTACAACAGTATAACAATTCATTTTACAGGTTTATTTGCACAGCAAGATGTGCTCATGGACATACTGTCAATAAGAACAGGACACAACTCACAGCCACAAGCATGAGTAATTTGCAACATCAAGTTTTGCAACTAACCAAAAAATAAGCAAAAAACAAATGACACTTACTCCTCCGCATCAACATCCTCCATGAATTCATAAGTTCATCATCATAGGTAGATGAATCGAGTGTGTGCAATCTGTTCAACGGTAAAGGGTTAGGAAACAAATAAACTGCAGAAAACACTTTGTGCAATGTTATCTCTGCCTAATAATTCCCCTTTACAACATTAAGGCACCAAACATACAGATAAGATCCCAGGTGTCACTGTTTCGTCATACATTTGAACCTGTTCTTGAAGTAGAAGACTTCATTTTGAAGATTGCGGTCAGCAGTGGACTGTTGGTAACGGAATTTGTTGTAGGCTTCTGATTCTGTTTTACTCCAGAGTAGTTTGATCTTTGATGCGTGGCTTATAATGACGTCACTACAGGAGCCAATATGAAGGGAGCCCAGGGCGTCGACGAAGAACTCTGCAGCATCAGAAGGACATTTCATTTCAACAGTGATGCTAAGTTTGTTTCTTTTTCATCTTTTATATTTGAAGTAACTTAGCAGTGTCATAGAGACTTAGTACAGTAAATACCTAACACAATCTGCTATTATCATGATAGCAAGCCACAAATAGACTCACCCAGATGAGCTACACGTGACAGGCGGGGGTTAAAGCCCACCTGCTGCACCTTGTCTGTTCGCCCCATGAAGAAGTTGATGACGCCGTCAGTTGCTACACAGTTGGGATATCCATCAATGACATGGTAGTAGCCCTTTTTGATGTGTAAACAGTCGCCGTCCTCTCCCCCTTGTTCCACTGAAATGGTGTGACGGTACGTTGCAGTGTAACCTGTTGCTTCTCTGACTGCACCACCAACCTGGAAAAGGGAGATTGTCAGCACACTGGATCAGGACGTTGAAGTCTTTGGTCTAATTACTTTTTTCATGTAATACCAAATACACCAGTGTGGCTGCATTTCTAGCTTCCTATCTGCTATGACTTTAGTACACAACTACAAGTTACAAAACAAAACATGGTCACTATCAAGTGATCACACATCTGACCAGATCCAGAGTGGTCTTCTCTAGGATGTCCACCATCTTCTCCAACTTAGTGTTTGCTGTGAAGATGAAGTCATCATCCACCCAAAGCACATACTTGGTTGTTACTTGAGACACTGCCAGGTTTCTTCCTGCAAACCAACCCTGTAAACGGTAAATTAAAGACAATCAAAACACAGCAACTGCAGTATTTCATAATCACAACCATAGTACCCTGATGGTCCCTCACTTTCCCCTACCTAACCAGGACGGTGACCACTGAAGGACAGAAGTGGCCAGTGTCCTACATTCACTCTTGCCCGACTGCACGTGCCTTTGTGTAAGCACACTCAAACTACCGTGAATAAATAAAGTACATTCATGGAAGAGATCAGTGGGCTTTTGTTAAAAGGTTGCATCTGCATCTGGAAAATTGGTGCATGAGTCTGAGAAAAAAAAAAAAAATATCTTTGCATTTTTTACCTTTCCAAAGGGCATGATGTAATGTTCAATATGAGGTCCAGTCACTGGCTGAGGGTGTTCATTATCATCTGCTATCACTATGGTGACGGTGGGATAATACTGACGTATGCTGTCAATGAGATCTTTGAGTTTGTCATAGCGTAGAAACGTCTTGGTGGCAATGGTCACTAAAGCACTAACGTTGCACTCTTGGGTGGAAACAAGAAACATTAATTAAAAAATACATTCAGATGTAACATTCAGACACTTTTCATCAAATAAAAATAATACAACTGATCACACACCTTTTTGGTAACCAGAGTTGTAAAGTCTAGGAATGGTTCCATGTCCAACTTTAATGGTGAAAAATGACTGGTGACCTTCAGTTCCATACTCAACTATAATTATACAGAAGCTGAATTTGAACAAACGTGTCTTCATCATTTTAACATGTTACTAACAATAATACTGTATGATGTTTAAAGGTAACTGATAATTAAAATTGGCTTAACATCAAACTAAAACACTTTCTGCAACACTATCAATCTGCATAGTATATTTTCTATGTAGTATTCCAATCAGGGCATGACCTGAAGGTAAATTAATAATTTACATACTGTAATTTACATACTGTATTTACCTGTATATTTACATATGTACAACACCCATCTGGAGACTACCTGTGAGTATTATCATAGTGATTATTATGTGACTGCATATGAATAGGCATATGAACAGAATATTTTTACACATAAAAACTTAAATAATGATAATTAAAATATAAATAGGACAGTCTATGCACCTATACTTTAATGCCTTGTAACTGATGAGGCACTGATCTCAACTCTATAAGCTTGAATTCATACACGACATTCTACTTCTAGATAAACAATAATACCCAAACAATAATTTTACCTGTATCTGCTGTCTTTGGATGGAAAACAGTGTTTGTATAGGTGACAAACTGCAGCTGCCTATTTATAGCAGAAAGAAGAAGGCTTGACAGTATCATGTGTTTCTTCCCCTCTCCATCAATAGAGACCCCGTCCACTGTAGCAGCAACGTCAAAAGTCCCAAGCCTTGCTTTGAAATACACCTGTAACACAATTTACATGTTTTTTGGGAAAATATGAGACTTTGACATTATAAAAAAAGTGTATGTCAACCCAATGAAAACATCAAGAACAAGTAATTTACTATATGGTTTAATCTGGTATCTTCTTTAAGACCCAAACCTATGGAAAGAAATGAATTATAATTACTGACCATATCAACATGGGATTATGGTGGTGTATATAACTAAAAGACTGATAAAGACTTAATAGCAAATATAAATGCAACAGCAAAATTATTTATTGGTTTCTGTTTCTGTTATATTGTGTGTTGTACCAGGGATGATGATTGTTTTGAGGGGTCGCACTTCCATGCCCTGAGTAGGAAATTGAAGAGGACTGTTGGCTTCAGCTATCACCAGCACATCTGCAGGATTGAGAGACCTTGACATACAGAAAAGCAAAATGCAATATAATTTCAATGCATGGTTATAGTGGATAGTGGATAATTTACTGGACACAACTAGTATAGGTTCTTGTTTTTAATTAACTAATTTATTAACTAATGTAAGAAAATAACTTTCTTACACATCTTACACATCAACTCTTTGTGAATTAACAAACACTATATCACATCCTACTACAGTGACTCTAAAGTTACTTGCGTTTAATTCACAGTTACCAGTCACTTGTCACCAACAGAACTTTACCTCCTACGAAAACTGTTATATTCCTGAGCTCTCTTATACTTGACACCCTCAGGGTCAGGATGGGAGTCTAAAAATGCGACATCAAGTTTGACGGCCACCACGCGCGGGAAGAGCAGATTGAAGAGTGGCAGTTGAAAAGTTTCTTCATCGCCCAAACATTCACATGTATTCTGATTCAAACCACTGTCAGAAAAAAATGGGTCAGGGTGTGGTCAGAAAAGACAGGAAGATTTCAAAGAAAACATGAAACAAAATCAGAGCCATGCTGACAAATTATGTACCGTGCAACCTGTTCTTTTATATGGTAGGCGATGTCACGATAGCCTTGACTGATGTCATGAATCTTCCCTTCAAGAAATTCCTTTAGTGGACTCGCCTGTTTTGGCTGTAGGTCTGTTCCTGAACTGGAGCCAGGGATCAAAGTATAAAGCAAAAATAGCAGCCCACTAAAACTGACCAGAACCAGTCCAAGACACTTCTTACAGGTCTTATGCATCTGGAATGAAAATTAATAAAAGGGTCAAACATCAAAATATTATGTATGAAGGTGGACAAAACAAACATGGAAGACATGTGAAAGACACGCAGGATATTTTGTCTCAGTCAGGATTCAGGATTCAGGAACAGCTGCATTGCAAACAGTACTTCACAAAGATGTAAAAAAAAAAAAAAAAAAAGTACATCCTTCATGTTTCAGCAGCCATTTTTTTACATCCTCTCACGGGATGATGCTATAGAACTTAAACTTGGATATAAGTATGTGGTGTGCCATAACCATATCACCAGAACACCACCTGAAGCCACATTATATGAAAATAATAAAGGTTTAAAGGTCTTTTAAAGTCATGCACATTTGAATCAAATTAGTTTTGAGTGGAGATAACTTTGTGTCCACTGAATTAGATATTCAGCTGTTATGTTTTCACTATGAAAGCTAATTGAAATAGGCTTAAACTTAAATATTACTGGATGTAAATGTTAAGATGAAGTGAAAGCTAAATATGTCTATGATATTTGCACTTCCCGCTCTTCACTCAAGCTAAATAACAACTCATTTTAGGAACTGCTGGGATGAATAGTTTCTTTAAAAGTAATGATGGCACTGAGTAATGATATGTTGTTGATATGGTAAAAAAAAGCAATCTTGCTAGAGAGTGATACATTTTCCTAGAAATGAATGAAATTCTAAAGTATCCTATGACAGGTTGTGCTAAAGTTGGACTTTGCAACGGCCTTATAAATACTCTACAGTTATCCTATTTATCTTTTTTTTTTTCAATCCCAACTTCCTGTAGAGCTGTTATAATGGAATGCATTGTGTATCCATTTTGGTTAAAGGAGTGTCATGATACATTTGATGATACATTTCATCAACAGCTCTATCATTAATTTGCCCAAAACTCTGTTGTCGTTACTGTCTGTGAGAATAAAGTTGCAACTCATAAATAAAAAATAAACATTGATACTTAAACAACTGGTTAGCAACCATCCTCCAAAAACTTAAACAATCTATTTAAATTGGTTGGCAGTAAAGAAACGTAACTTTAACATTTAGCCTTAGGAGAAGCTCTTAACTTTAATTCAAAAATGTCAGCCAGAAAAAAAAAAAAAAATGTAACCACACATAACACACTGCAAGTCAATTTAGTAAACAGAGCCCATAGAGACTAAAAGAAAAAATGAGTAGGAATATTCTTACTGTTGATGTCTTCCTGGTCGTTGTTTTCTTCTTTCTTGCACCGACTTCTGATGATAAACTTTTCAAAAGTAGAATTTGAGAGAAATAGTTAATCGTGTGGTCAGAAACAGAAGGCGGCTAAAAGTCATTCCTCGTATACAAAGCAGCTCAATCACTGTGCTGCGGCATGGGCGTCACACAGTTGCCCTTCATGCCCAGACACTAAGATGTCAGTGCATGTCAAGTTATGTAGCGTTTAACTACTCAGCTCTTTCTCAAACTTAACAACTCAATTTCTTCTTTTTCCTATTTTATTTCTGAACAGAATTGGTGGGTTGTAGCTTGTAGGTAGCAGGTAGGTAGGTTGATAACCTTCAAAGATAAATTAACAAAAGTCGGCATTATTTTAAAATGCAGTTAAATAAGTAAACTAAATCCAAGAAAACATTTCCCAACAAAATCACATCAAATTAAAGTTAACATGGATTATGCCTCAGTTCAGGTGTATGAACACAGGATGTGGATGTTAAAGTTGTAGATTTTGTTACGGTGACATCTAGTGGCAAAGGTTGAAAGAGCAACAGTAAAAAAAAAAACGTATTTTTCTTTCGTACTCTCTCTGAGAATTCATAAATTTATTATTTCAACAATAAAAAATCGCAACGTAAAAATATATATAGTAAAAATCAAACTATCAGTAAATCGCTGTTAATACGTTTCAGGATGAGGAGGGAGGGTTTCTCTTACGTCAGCGCCAGGCAGCCAATGAGAGGCCGCGTTTTTACAGCTTATCCGTGATGCTGATGACTGTAAATCCGCTGTACAGTGTCTTTCCTGTGTGGCGGCTCTAAATAGACGACTATCGAAATCAGCACAGAGACGCAAGAAATGAATGTTACCAGAATGTGTTCATATGACTGACAGGTATTGCACATTTGTGTCGTTTTCAGTAAGAGGATTTTTTTTTTTTTGCTGCTTAAGGAGTTGCAAGCATTTCGTGCTCACAAATGACTGATGCCCCCCACCAGCGAAGGTAATTGACACACATGTGGTTGGAGATGTAAAATGAAATATATCTATATAAGCTGATTGGTAACAAACACGCAGCAGTGGATGTGGTTAAAGACAACATTAAGGCGGATTTGTAGATGCAGATCTGGATCCCACATGGCCTTGTTCTGCTGTCACAACAGCCTGCGTCGCGTGTTTGTGGGTTAAACGGATGTAATGCCTCGATTAGGGTAACTGGATTTAATTTATCGTCAGAGTAATAAAGCGGGGCAGCACACACGCAGTGTAAGGCTACACGTAGCCAAAAACAACTCTTGCCATGTTAAGCTTAATAGATAACATCTGCCTCAGATCTGAAGTCTCTAACCTCATCCACGAGGCAACAGTTCCAACTCCAATGAAAACATTTTTGGCAGTGACACACTGACACTGTCAGTCTTCACAAACGTCTTTATTAAAGTCTATGTATCAAAATCACAAACAGAATTCACATGTTACAGCTTTGTTTAACTGTTCAAGTGGATCTTTAATCTAAGTAAAAGGAGGAAACATAAATGATTAGAAAATCAAGACTAATCCAAGAGCTGCTCCTCCATCAGTGATTAGTGGAACAGCACCATTTACCGAAGCCATTGTTATTTTTTTTAATTTAACCACATCCGAGTTCAAATGGTCTGGTCTGGTGTAATAAGTGTATTTACTCACATAACATGTCAAGTCTTTATTTTCAGATTCTCCAAATTTATTCACACGATATTGTGCGAAGTTTTCGGTAGGGCCTAGAGGGCAATGCTTAATTTGATGATGTAAACTATATAGCACAAGTTAATGTCCAACTATGCACTGTTCAAGGTAATGGTTTTTATGCAAATAACACAAGGAAATGTTAGAGGGATACATTTCATCTTCATCACACTGATCCTTGTGTGTTGTGGATCCGTGTAGACATGCTGTAACTGGGACGCTGCAGTGCTGGAGAGGGTGACAGTATGAAGGGCCCCAGCTCCAGATGGGCCTTCTCTCTGGGCTTCTTGGTAGGTGCTTGCAGCATCTACTTCTTCCTGCACCAGGTGTGGTTTGAGAGAAGCTATTCTGTGCTGTCAGAGGCTCAGGAAAAAGCCCCAATGATGGGAGAGAGACCAACCAGCTGGAGGAAGGAGGGAGCTGCTCTCATCAATCTGCTCCACCCAGTCCATGCAGGTGCTTTACACATTACTATTCACAGAAGCCTTTCTGTCTGTTTATCAATCTCTTCATCACATTTACTACTTTTCCATAAAATCTATCTCTTTTCTTAATTCTATGTATAAGGAAAATAATTTATGGCTCAAACACAGTTAGTGAGAGATAGTGATATAAGGCATTCAAATGTAAGTTGTGCACTGGTGATATTGGTTGTGGTTGTGTGATTATAGCTTACTTAACGAAACTGATATGATGAGCAAATAGGATTATCTGTATCCTTTATATAAAAAGGATCACATCAGCCCCAATGAGTGAGTACCTGGGACTCAGTACTTGCAGGTGAGACCACACCCATCTTAAAACTCTTCCCTCATTTTGAAAATCATTTTGTAAATTGGCCTCTTGTAAAGTTTTGTGACTGCATCTTGAACATATGTGAGACAGACAGTATAAAAAATCATCTCAGTGGTAGTCCAGGACCACATCTTTCTGTTTTTTTTGAAAGTAAGCAAAATAAAAGAAAAGGGACAAAACACAGGCAGAATGTAGAGTAAACTGAACTGAGTAAAAGTGAGAAGTCAGCGTAGCTTAGTGTGGTGCAACAGCAGTTGCCTGTCAGAAGCCATCGATAAATGTTTCTGCAGAGCTGTGCAGAGGCTTTGTGGTTTATTTCTGAAAACAGTCATATTACAATCAGATATGTAAGAAACGGATGTGTAAATGTTTCCACACACAAACCTACATACAAACTAGAGAACTATAAGATATATGAAAAAGCTTTTCTGTGCACCAGTTAACATTGTTGTGTGTTGTACTGGTTTCTGTGTCCCTCTAGATGAAGACAGCCGGGTGGCAGATTTGTTGTACCAGAAGGTGCGTGTTCTCTGTTGGGTGATGACGGGACCATATAACCTGCAGAGCAGGGCTCGTCATGTCAGGGCCACCTGGAGTCGCCACTGCAACTTGGTGGTGTTCATGAGCTCCACGGAGGACACAGACTTCCCCACCGTGGGACTGGGCACAAAGGAGGGTCGTGACCAGCTCTACTGGAAGACAATCCGAGCTTTCCATTATGTATATGAGCACCATTTGAACGAAGCAGACTGGTTCTTAAAAGCAGATGATGACACCTTTGTGGTGGTGGACAACCTGCGCTGGATTCTGTCCAATTACACTCCAGAAGAGCCCATCTACTTTGGTAAACGCTTCAAGCCTTACACCAAGCAAGGCTACATGAGTGGAGGAGCAGGCTACGTGCTTAGTAAAGAGGCCCTCAAGAGGTTTGTGGAAGGTTTTCAGACCAAAATTTGCACACACACCACCCCTGTAGAAGACCTCGCACTAGGGCAGTGTTTGGAGAAGATGGGCGTTCTGGCCGGAGACTCCAGAGATACTTTACATCGAGAAACTTTCCATCCATTTGTGCCAGAGCACCATCTAACTGGCAAGTTCTCCAAGAGCTTCTGGTACTGGAGCTATTGTTACTACCCAATTGTTGAGGCAAGTTCTTTTTATTTGTAAGTTTGGAGAAATATATATATATATATATATATATATATATATATATATATATATATATATATATAATATAAATATACATTGTACCATTAAGTGCCTAAGAACTGGTTATCCACTGGACTAATGGTTTTTAATTTATTACATAGAACATCACCAGTACTTTTTGCAGGCTTGTACTAAAACAATGACCTTCTGTTGTCATGTTTATAGTCTGTCTAGACTACTAGAAAAGAAAAAAGCTTATGAATGCTCTCAAAGTGGTGCCATTACTAAAAGCACAAGGAGGTTTATGGATAGCTCAGTAAGACAAACATCCTGTGGCATGAATTAGTCTGACTAGGAATAAATGCCATTGAGACAATGAGTTGAAAATCCCGTAGTTTCATTAGTGTATGTCTGTACTTACAATGAGAGTTAACCTGTCATTTTGAAATGTTCAGTGGGGACATATTATGCAATATACTGTTTATTTGGCTTTTGATGAATTAAACAAAAAGAAAGGTGTCGCTTTAAATTGACCCTCAAGGCGAAAATAGCTAAATAAATTAATATGTGATTATCTGGAATATTTAAATTCTGTGTCTGACCTCTGCCTAGAAAAAGTGAATTAAAACAGAAATTATTTTTTCTTTTAAATCAGATGAATGCAACAGAGACAATGTCCTGTCAACAAAAGGAAAATTGGTCAATTTGTCGCTGATGATGCAACTAATTTATTGTACTTTGCAATTATAATGAGACAGGTCCATTACTAATCCTATCAGACAGTGCCCGCCGGTGTATAGAGCTGTTTTGTCCCCTGTCTTTGAAGGGAAACAAGAAAACAAATTTACTTTTAATATTAGTTTAATTGTGTTCTTATCAGACTAAATCAATGGAAATGAATTAGTTTAAAACCGTAAGTGTATGACAGTTTTATGAAAAAGAATTAGACTGGTGATATTTCATGTCATTCTCATTGTGAACAAAAATAAACACATCAAGGACAACAAAGCATTGTTTCCAATATCATTATCTACATAACCAAAACCCAGGATACACCAGGTTATTTTTTTGTCATAAACCTTTATTATTGTCTGTACATTCCTTTAAAAACATGTTGGCCATTTTACACTGCTTTAACCATGATGGAACTGATATACCCCTCATAGTGTCCTTGAAAATACTGAACAAAAATTTTTATTAATGCACCTAAAAAGAAAAACACAGTCTCAGGCAAATACATTATTTACCAATGTTTATTACCACGACAGAAAAACAGTCCTGGGAAAATATATTATTTATCCCCTGTCATTTATTATTTGTTGAAATTCTCACTGCCTGTTTTGGGGAATTACCTTGCCTTTGTAAAAAAAATGAAACTATAGACTAATGAATCATGCTGCAGCCCTGGGGCTGAGTGCAACAGATGGAAGGGAACAGAATTAACATGTTGGTTTTGAGGCTTTTCATGGGATTTGTAGACTAATGCCAGTTTAAGCCTTTAAACTAATGCTAATGGAAAATGTGAACTGAAGACAGTTACATGTGGCAATTAACATATAAAAAATAATGATTTGTTAGAATGAATTGGTTTTGATAAGCTCAGCATTTAAGACTCCTTGTGCAACATGAATCTTTGGTGCTTGTACTATTACTGTTCTTCTGCTCATCATTGCAGTCTTGTGAGTGATAGAGGTCACCACTGTTTTTACATATATTTTGCTTGTTTAAATATTTGGCTGCTCCGATAATGTTATATTGCAACTGTACATTAATATACTGGACGTATTCTTTTTCTTAGTTTTATTTTGCGCGTGTGTGAATATGCACCTCTTGGTGTGTTGGTTTTTATGTAATATCTGTTATTATCCTTCCTCAGGGTCCACAGTGCTGCTCTGACTTGGCCGTATCCTTCCATTATGTGGAAGCAGAACTAATGTACATGCTTGAGTATTACACCTACCACCTGAGACCATACGGATACAGGCCACGCTACCGGCCGCCCCTTCGCCGAGGTCTGAGCCTCGACACTTCCTCGCAGAACACCGTGACGATGAGATTTAAAGGAGTTCAAGAGGTGACAGATGGAAGGAGTCACACAACCGCAGGCTTCTCTCTCTCTGTTAATGGTAACCAAACCAAAGCGGTGACAGAGTTGGATGAAGTGGTGAAAGACAATCAAAGCTCACGCCTCAGTGAGAACAGGACTGCAATTGCACATAACGGAAAGCGCTAATTCTGCGTTTCAGCTCAGGTTGAATGGGTTTCAACCCTCCTATGCCTGATTGAAACACAGTTGAGCTGTGTGTGAGAGATGTATCACTCTTATTATATTGGCTAATCAGTCTTCTGACAGAGTTCCCTTGACCCGATCACACTGAACCACAGCCAGTATGAAATTATAAGCAATCAGCACAGTGTGATTCAATAGCCGCTGTGAATAGCTCAGCTGTTTTCAACCAAGATAAAATTTTGGTTTATTTGACATCATCAGTTTATGTTATTACACAGAGACAGATGTGAGCTCAGTGGGATGCAACAAGAGACACATAGAATATTATTTTAATATATTTTACAAGCACCTGATCTTAGCTAATAATACAAGTAACAGGTGTAAAAATGATGTCTTTTAATTCATTTTTTTAATAATTTAAATTTTTAAGCACTAGCAAAAAATGAAGCTTCTTTTCTTAAATACTTTACTTTTAGATGTTAAATCTGACATTGTGTTTTTTTGTCCGCCGATTCTAAATTTTTATTATTTAATCTTTTGTTTTGAAACATGCACCTGTTGAGTGACATGAGACGCACTGATGTGATGCTGCTCTAAAGTGTGCACTTTAAGCCCTCTGTGCTTCTGTTGGAGATCACTGTAGCATTTGATGAACATGACAAAATTCAGATGAACGACTCTTGTCAGATCGTTTTATGTAACCAGTAGCAAACACTGTGTGCAGGTGTGAATCACTCGAAACAGCTGCAGGAAAATGCACCGATGTTTTAAATGAATAAATTATGTATAAAAAATTATGTTTATTTAGAATTTTGAAGAAACACAACAACATGATAAGGAAATAGACAGCTTTTGCCACTAATTAATGTTTTGTCTGAAGATAAAACAAGTACAATCTGTGTAGTTTATGGTCATTTTCATAACACAACTGGCAGTTTTACAGCGAGAATCATGTTGATTTAGGTTTAAGTTTCCGTCAGAGATTTTAGTTCACTGTTCACTGTGTTTTCTGTGATCTTCTGTCATTGATGAGATGAGAGTTGTTTCAGTGTGAATTCCTACAGTCCTTGAAGAAGCCTGCAACAAAACACACACCACCCATATAAGTAATGTGTTTTTCTATAGTATACATGGAATATATATATTTTTTAAAAATGAGTCAGCTTCATTTCCAATCAATTCAACAGAAGAAATCTTTCCAATATGATTTCAGCCTTTACCAGGCGAGTTAAGTAATCACTTCTTTTTTCCAAGTAGTGGAGACTATGTGATGTTCCATCTGCTGAGTAAAAAAAAGAAAAAAAAAAGGCACTCGCCTCATCCTGCACTTGTTGAGAAAAATGCCTCTCCTCTCTGGATACTCTCTCCTCCAGGGACCATTATCTGTGAGAGCAGACGTTACAAGATAGTCCCATAAAGATATATTACCCATATGATGAGCACCAAAGTGAACCCTAAATCTAAATCCAATACTCATACAAGCCAACAGGGCAATTGTCGATATATGACTCTCTGATACTGCCACACTCACCAGGCTCTGAGTTTCTCCTTCCCATGAGACCAACGAAAATGTCATGCATCTCTCCTGACAAGAGGAAAGACAACCATTATAAATGATGCTTTCCCCAGTGGTTTTCAAGATGAGATCAATCACTTCATCACATCATTAGTAAATGAAAAAGATCTTACTTTTTTTGGGTGACGGTGCAGTATCTGCATCTGATGAAATTAATATATATATATTTGAAAAACAGAAGTTGCGGGAGAATTTTAGAAAAAAAAATGGATACTGTTAAATACTACCAAATAGTGGTAACTAAATTATTAAAACAGTAAACTGTTATCTCTTTTATTGTCTTTAACATTACAGCTTAATACATTTAAGATCAAATGAATGCAATTAATGAGGACGGTCGTCAGTCGAAAAGAAAACTCACCGGCATTTCTCCTGCCCATCAGACCCACAAAGCTGTCATAGTCCAAATCGCTATACCTCTTCAGAATGTTTCGCTTGAGGTTGTCCAATCCTGTGGTCTGCTGTAATTATCAGAAACATATAATTTAAAAAAAGAATCTGTTTCTTTTACAATTGTAATTCTACAATTCGGGTTTGGTCAATACGCGCCAGAAATCCTCACATACATCTGAGTTTGATCTGCGAAGTTGCTCGGGTTCCTCGCATCTGGACTGACTGTACCGAAGTTTCATAATGAGAAACAAAGCCACCAGCAGCAAACCTCTCCTCATTTTTTCACCACCACCTGTGCGAGGATATTTACAGTTAATATCTTTTATTAGATTTCATCAAAGAAAGCAGTGCCTGTGGCGCATAAATCGGTGCGTAATTGGTGCGTAAAAGCGCGAAGGTACGAAGGTACGAAAAAGGTACGAAGATGTCTCCAAGTCATGGTCATATATCACATATCATCAAAGTGTTCCGATTAACAAGTATATATATTAGTCAAAGAAATAAAAAGACGCCATTAATCTCACTTAACTATCTAATTTCACGTAATTCTCCAAAAAAGTGTTGAAACTATAATAAACGTGTAAAACAATTTAGGTGAAACATCGAAACGTGCATTTTTATCTGTCTTTACCTGATTTCTGTCGAGAAGGTAATTTGGTAAAAGAGTCAGCAGCGTGCGTCCTGGTGCAGAGTGGGAGCGGATAAATGAAGCTTCCAAGCTTTGGGCTAATAAATAACAACTGGATACCTGCGTAACGCCAATCAGCTACTGGAGCGTAGGTGGGGTATCAGGTCTTATATCACGTTGTGCTGAAGGCTACGTAGCCTATTTATTGATGGTCATGATGCTGCTGAAAGCTTTTGCCCCCCTACTAACGCACGCACGCACACCATCATAAAAAAATCGTCTAGGCAACGTCACGAGGCTCGTGGACTCAAGCCCATCCCTGAACATATTTGGGAATTTCCTTAAATATTACGCTCCAAACGCAGTTGGCATTGCATAAAAGGGTAACAAATAAACAGCTATTGTTTAACTGTTTTATCACGTTATGTTATGACTTTAGATCTTGTATTAAAAGTACAACAACTTCAATTATCCATCTCATTGCCATCAGACATACATGGTGCCTTTCCACTCCACTGACCAGTTGACATGGCCACTGACAAGATACTAATCTTTTTAGGAAGTAATTATAAAGATAGCAGCTGCCTGTGCATGTCCTAGAAAATGGTAATCTTGTGACTAGACTACACAGCTGTGTTTGCAACTGACTGCCCATCATTCACACACAAACTATGAAAGAAAAACATGTTCAACATTCATCCACCGATTTTGAATATAATGAAGATTTATAAAAAATCAACAAAGTTAAAGAGCTTTGCTTATTATTAACAGTTCATTTCTGGTGCCTTTTTTGAAGTCAAGCAGCAAATGCAGACATTATTGCTGAACAGACAAACACATTGGGTTGTCACGACTGAGATCCAGACTGGTTGTTTGGACAGTCACATCTTCGTATCAGTATTGACACAACGAGAAACATGTGATTCTCAAGATCACATGATCATTGATATCATGGTGGCTAAGTTCTCTGTTAAACTGCTCTGACAGGTGGTGAGATGAAATGTCTGTCTTGTAAGTTGTTTAAGCACCAAATGCGTGACACTTCTTTCAACATTTACCTCCAAGCAGTGCAAAATGATGTAGTAGCTCTGGAGTTGGAGAGAAGGTGACATTTCTCAATATCAAAATCAACACAGACTGGGAATAACATTTAATATTCATGTTAATCAAGAAAAGATGTGAAAGTAAATTATTTAAAAAGTACTTTATCTACACGAGTAAAAGCTGAAAACTCAAATTTAGTGTTCATACCAAACCTGTGATTTTTCTTGCAATTACACAAGCAATTACACTTATGTTAATGTTCGTGCACGCATTCAGAATACAAACTAGCATGAATATTTCAGCAAAGCAAATTTTGCGGCCGTAGATGCAACTGCTGCAGATACCGTTTGCTGTGGCCTCTGGAGACCACAACCTGATAAAAGAGGTTATGACGCCAACAACAAAGCACCAGGAAAAAAAAAAAAAAAAAAAAAAATCTAAATAGTGCATTTCACAAAAGGTTAACAGTGCTATGTTTTAGTAATGACTTCCCATTTCCATATTTGTCCTGTTCCTGTATGTAGTAGCATGGGTGTGAAGTGAGAGGATTGCAGCAGTGCAGGGGTTCGGGATGGGAGATCTGACAGAAGTGGGGAAGTCATTAATTGCATTTCTACATTATTGATGAGTGTTTTTTTTTTTTCTAATCTCCTTTGGTAATCAAAGCGACCCTGTTTTTGGACTAACAGAGAGCAGAGGGAAAGAAAGCCAGGAGCTGTTCATCCCCAACATATCATAGCAGGGAAAACTTTCATACAAATGAAAGGCAAATAGATGTTGGGTCAGATGCACTGCTGGGCTGGATGGATATCGTGCTATACATTACGGCAAGTTACTTAGAACTGCTAAACAATATGGCACACACCCTCTGCTGTATCGCTTTTAGATGTCACTCATTCACGCCTGACGTACGAAGAAAAAATGGTTGCATTCTCACTATGTGGGAGCTCCCCTCAGAGCCACAGACAGTTGCAAAGGTGATTGAACAGTATCATCCTGACAGGTCAGCAGGACTTTCATGGTTGGCTCAGTAGCAGCAGGCAGCCAATGGTGGCTATAACGTGGACAAGTATGAGAGAAGAATAATGTAAAAGGACACCGCTCAGCTTCATGCTGAGATCATTTGATATGAATGCGTAAGAAATGAGTGTCTCTGTGCATGACAAATTTATATCAAGCTGAAATCTACTTATCAGTGTGACTATCAGTCAGTTGGCCACAACATTTAAATATTTTGCAAATTATTACATGTTGTAAAAAGTTAAATGTTATGAGACTTCATTCTCCTATTCAGATGTTTAGTTTAAATCCTATCTACTTGAACAGTTTTATTATGTATTTTTTGCCCACTGATCCTGCTTTCCCTGAATGGACATATTAGGTTAATGTAGTGAATAGACTCAACCTTGTCAACCTTGCTGTGGAACATATCTTGTATAAAGAGAGAAACAGGGAGGAGAAATGTTTCTAAAAAGTGTTGAAGGCCAAGTTAACTATGCAAGCCATGTAAGGACATGGAAATACAAATTCATCCCTTGTTGTTCAGTATCTGAGCAGATCAGTAGGTAGTGCCTGGAGTACACTCACACTGTTTTTCCTCTTCTCTCTCTAATGGAACTGCCAATCATGTGCAGGCTTTCAATGGCCTGAGAGGGAGAGGATAAAGTAAGGTCCACCCAGAAGTTGAGAGTTGAGACGGTGACGCTACAGCCCCTTGTATGGGTGAGATGTAATGAAAGAATGAGCAACGGGAGGGAGACAGAAAAAAGAGTGCGTGAGGGCGAGAGATGCGTGAAAGATGTGTGAGAGATTGCAGCAAGCAGATTTAGCTATATTTGTGTACGGGCTGGGATTGGACGCACAGCTTGGAATCACTGGTCAGCAAGTCCAAAGGGGATTCTGCATGTGTGAAAACAGTAACAGGAAAACAGTCCCTCACACACTCAGCGGTCATCCCTGCTGTTTCTATTGCTTGTGGCGACATGAAGATGAAAATAAACAGATCTCGATGAGGATTCCAGGCTTCTTCACGGTAGATCATGAGACACACCTGTCAATAATTGATTTAATGGGCTCTAATCTAATGGGGGGAATTTAACTTAGAGGCTATATTTCTGCCTGGGGCATGCAAAATGACTTTGATGGATGCAGTTTTTTATCCCACCCACTCCTCCCTGATCTCTGACTCTGGAGGTCCTGAAGTGTCACTTCCATCTAAATGTTAATTTGAAGGCTGTTTCTTTAAAACTGGCATGGATGCTGATGTGCTTTGAAGGTTTATTTGCAATAAACCATACTGGATATGAGAAACTATGTGATGTGGTGTTGCCAAACCAAAAACACTGTCTTTCCCCCCTATTGTTTTCCACAGCTCCTAAAAGTGTTTTCTGCTTCTTCCTCATCAAAAGTTTTTTGTCCCCTTTAATCTTCTCTCAGTGACGATGGTTGGCATTGAGACCTTTGGGAGAAAATAAGACACTCTGATGCTATTTAGGCTCTTGAATTTTTTCCTTTAAAAAAATGAGGGGCTGTTTTGGTCTATTGCCTATTTTCAACTCATCATGCAGTCAGAATCCTCTGGAAAACACATTACCATGTTGTTCATCACTGACACAATCAGTGGCAGTACACTGCAGTTGATGAAATAGGTGCAATCAGACACTTAAGTTGCGTTTACCACTTTAGACTTGTGTTTTTTATCCTAACTAGATGTGGTGTTATATGTCACACATTAAGATTTCCTGTTTTTGCTTTTTAAGTTGACAATTTATTACTGAAAATGTTTAATCTGTTTTGTAAGGATTTTTCATTTGCAGTGAAAATCCTCCATTTTTGTTTAATCTTCATGCTAGATTTATTTCCTCTTTCTTCCATTACTCTGCTGCCAACTTTTCAAACATTTCACACTTTACAACTCCAAACTTTGTTTTTGCATCTGTTGTGAATATTGTTCATTGGTCTGTAACAAACAGTGTACCAGCAAACTGAGGCACCAGACTGCTAAAGGTTTTCAATCCTTGAAGCCGTGTACATATTGTTCTATTAGGGACACGTCAACAAAATGCAGATGAAAATGAGAGATTGATGGACTTGACCATGTATATCAAAGTGGTGGCACATTCATGCAGTAAATATTACATTCTACCACTTCCCATCATGTTGTACGAGATTCAGATGGATTCAGTTTGAGACAGCTTTGCTGTTTTGTGACATTGTCACCACAGATGGATAAATTACAGCCACGATTAATAACATTTGGCTGATAGGTCAATGTGACAATAAAACAATGATTGACTGGTATTAGGGGACCCAAAAAGTGCCAAAAAAAAAAAAAAAAAAAAAAAAACAACCTCCCACACCACCAGCCTGGACCACTGACACAAGGCAGGTTGGATTCATGGAATGATGATGTTGATTCTGACCCAACCATCTGCTGCCTCATCTGCAGAAATCCAAAATTCGTCAACCACGTTACATTTTTCCTGTCTTTAGCTGCCCAGGACTGGTGTTCTTTTCTTTTCATCCATTTCCACATTTTTCATATTATTATACTCTGGAGAGTGTTGCGTGTGAAAATCCCTGTGAGAGCAGCAGCTTTGGGATTTTCCTGTTTGACACCAAAATCAAGTCACATTGTTTTCCACATTCTGGTGTTTGATGTGAAGCTTCTCATCTGTATCTGCAGGATTTTATGTATTGCTGTCACCACATAACTGGCCGATGGGTTATTGCATAAATACCGAGGTGATAAAAATGAAGTGCTTGGTAAATGTGGTCCTATCCTTGGATTTAAATTTTATTATGTTTGAATACAATACCAACACCTAGGGCAGCTATTTCCAAACAGATCCGTGGTTAAATCTTATAGTGCGGTTAGAATTATATTCTGTTTACTACAAAAACTGTGTATGCTTTTGCATCAGAAACATGTGATTATAATATATCATGTGAATATTAACATATATGTGTAGCCTGAATATTATGATTAAAATGCTTGTTTGGAAACTTCATTTGTTAAGGGAGATGCTAACATATAGTGATGGGACTGCTCAATAACTGCTCCATATGATATATTACATTATTTAAGGATGCACAGAAACTGTAGGTAATGGTCAGATATTATCTCAGTGTGATTTATTACTTTACTTGCAGGTGCAGAGACATACTAATGTTTAAGTAAAGAGTAACGAACAAATCTTTCCTTTTTTCCCTCAGCAACAGATTTAGAGTTAATCAGGAACAACCATTTCACAGACTCATACTCTTCACCACTTAATGATTCATTAATAGAGTATCTCCAAGTCTTTTCTTCAGTAACTCATCATTGTCAGTTCCTCTGTAACTATTCATATTGGTTTTCCATCCATTAGCGAAGCCCTTATTCTTTTCAGGGATGCAGGGGGGGGCTCAAGCCAATTTCAGCAGATATTGGCTGTGAGACGGGGTAGGTCATTTTATCACAGGCCTGACACATAGAGACAAATTCACCATTCACACCAATGGGCAATTTAGAATAATCAATTGACCTAACCTTTTTTTGGATTGGGGGAGGAAGATTGTACCCCACAAAGGCACACCGATATTACAACCAATTATTTGTAGTAGTTATCCCACTTAGTTGATTTAGAGAGCCAACAAAGGTGTTCAGTACCTGAATAAATCTTTAACATTGAATCTTCAAACTGATTTGAAAGCATTTAGCCATCAGATTTCCTAAGTGGTAAATAACACACAAACACACACACACACACACACACACACGAAATGCAACTAATTCATAACTTGAGACAGTCCTCCTCCCGAGAAAAACAACAAAATTTGTTTCAGCATCAGATTAGAAACCACTCCCATGTGTTGTTCTCGAGGGCATGAACAAACAACATATTTTGGCATTTAATTTGAATGACTTGTTGAGTAATTTGTTTTGTTGTTTTGTTGGTCTGTCTGTTCTTTCTTGCTATAGCTGCAGACTTTTATACTGACCATTGTCTGGCTTTCAAGCTGCCAATCTAAACAAAGAGACCTTGTGATTATACCAGAGATTTTACAGTAGCAGTCACCAAAACACTTGTTCTTCTTACACAGCCATGACCCTCTGGAGAGCAATACACCAGGCTCTTAATTGATATTTTTTGTATCAATGATCCAAGTGTCTGTCTTTTGGTCTTGCTGGTGGATGGTGGAGATGTAACATGGGGCTTATAGATCATTACTATGGTCTGAATGAGAACTGGCAGTATTGCGATTGAGCTTCCAACACACATTGATATTAGAGTGAATGACTGTGCCCAGATGTGACCTCTCACTGCTGTTTTTATTTTATTTATTTTTATTTTATCCCACCTGCTCATGAAATTGTGTCAAGAGAAATTATCGACTCCTAAGATCGCAGTGTACTGACTGAGTCAAGAATAAAAACCATGAAACTGTTCAGGGTGTCATCATTCATCCTTTGATTGAATTTGATTTTTTTTTTTTTTTTTTCAATTTCTTCATGTCCACCGCAATGTGTGTTCTTCTCTTACTGTATGTGACAATGGATGCAGTAACAACAATATGGACGCTGCAATGCGACATAAATGCACAAACACCAAACAAAGCGTGTGTTTTATTAAGCTGTAATGTGACAGATACCCTTGAGACGATGTTGAAAATTTCCCATGATGATACTGGAAATAGTATACACCTCATTGATCTGTGCTCTTTTCTAGAGCAATTAATTCAGTCATTTCCTGAGGCTATTAGATTAGTCCTTCTTCTTTATTTACTCATGTGGTCAGTAGGTTCAATTAGATACCTTAAAAAGTGAATAAACTTGAGTTTCTCACTGATGCCAAATGTTTGGTCATTACTGGTGGATTTCAAAGCAGAATACATATAATGCATTGCCAACATGATAAGACTGGACCAAAGTCCTGCATAAAAGGTAATTTCAGAGACAATAATATAAAAAAATTTAGCCATGAATAGCTGCAGGCAGTTTAGTGCTTCACTTTGTCTTGTCAAGTCAATGAAACACATTATTCATGGCGCACTCACCTAATTTGCCATATTACCTTCAAGAAACTGCTGTTATTACTTTCATGGTGTGAGGGGTCAGCTACTGATCAATCCTGACACATCAACAAGCTTGTGTTTCTCTTGTTTCTCTTGAAGGCAAAGCTACTGCAACTATTGTTTATTGTCAAATTTTGTAGGTTAAGTTTGTAGGATAAGTTTGAATATATTACAATAAAGTAGACTATACAACGGCCAGCACGTGTTCATAATAAATGAATGCTTGTCCATTAATGTTGTGTGCACAGTATCTTTATTTTTACTGTTCGGTGATTATATGTGAAAATATTTTTTTTTGTCTTTCATGGAGCCACAGACAGAAAGACAGGTAGATAGATTAAAGCCGTAACAACCCCATCACCTTAAAACATGCACACACACACACACACACACACACACACACACACACACACACACACACACACACACACACACACACACACACACACACACTCACACACACAGAAAGAGAGAGAGGCAGACAGATGACTGATGGCCCTAGGCTCTCCTCAGTAAATGACAAGTGCTATCCATAACAGGCAGGCAGGGGCTAGTAAAGTGATTACGTTCATAACACACAGTGTCCTGGTAAACACAGCTGGCACCACGTCTGTCATGCTAGACATGAAGGAAAATTGCTCAGTCCATGTAAAATTATGGACTGTGTTTTAGGTTTGTCTTAACAGAGAGTTGTCAGCAGCAGAGCAGATGGATGGACTGCACCTTTATTCCACCTCACTTACTGTAACAACTGACTGTCTGAACCAGAGGATATCAGGGATGGCTATGATAAAAACTGATAAGATGCTGGAAGGAGTTCAAATCTATTGTGAGCTCTGGGAGCATATTATAAACTCATTATACATCACTATCTGATAATCACGTGCATTATAATTCATTATAAATCTGGCGCAACTGAGTAACAAGATTTTTATCTGACAGCACCATATCCTGATTATAATAATTGTACTATGAATTGTAATACAGTAAACAAATACAGTGTCATCCTCTATGCACAAGCCAATTGTCTTTAACATTTAAAACATTTAAATACCCATGGTACAAACACCTTATACATCACTTTATTATCCTGATTAAGCCCCCTATAATGATTATGTAGGTGTGTACAGACTATTCATATTCATCTGCTCACCTTCACGATACTTATCATTGTTCACTCACATGCTCCATATAACCTGCCTGTTGTATTTAGGTTTCATAATTCCTAAATACTATTTTACTGCAATAGTAAAATACCCAATCAAATTGCAACTTTGGGATGTCATCAACAGACAAATCAGTTTTCGAGGATAAAGTTGTAAATTGTTTCTCAAAACATGTTATACTGCTTTTATTTTCTTTATTGTTCTGTATGGATCTTGTAAAACTGGCTCATAAAAAACACTTTAAAATATTGTGTACCTGTGTGTGAATGGATTCTGCATTTCCCTTGTGCACCACATCACAGGACAAGAGTGTGCATCAACAGCATACTGGAAAATGAAATGCACAATTTATTTTGAGTATGCATATTGACTTTAAAGTAACATTAATTTTGCACACACTTTATACTCAGAAATATTACATGTAATATGTAACAACTGCCATTGTTGTTGCAGACATTTTGACATGTTATCGGGAAATAAATACATGATCATAATAATTTCAGGCACCTGTTATTGTGCCTGTCATCCAATTGGGACGTATAAAATAAAATGCATCATTAATGATGAGAGCTCAGTTTGATTAAGTGTCCTTTTTTACCTCTGTGAAAGGACAAAATTATTCTATCGGTCTATTCATAGTGTATATCTGACAACTTCACCCTGGACAAAGGTGATATCAGCCAGAATAACTGCAAACGCCTGCGTGGGTGTGAAAAGGACGTATAGGCATCGTATTGTGCAAGGTAGCACAATAATTAGGTCCAGTTTGTTTTTAATTTTGGAGCATGTTTAAAACTCTGTGTACAATAAGGACACTAACACTAAGGAAATTATCCTTGACACTGAAGTTAGTCACTGCTGCTGCTTTCTATGAATAAACTATATATCTTCTCCACACTTTATTCACTTAATGTGAAAGATAAATCCTTGTTCATAAATGTCATGATATGATATTTTAATCTCATGATATGATATTTATTGTGATATTTAACAGTGTGAATGTGAAATATTGCTTTGGTCCTAAGGAAAGAAAGACGCAGGCGTTGGGGGACAGAGAGATAATTAGTGAATGGCTGTCACAACAGGATATTGTTGAATTAACAACAATATTTGTTTCCTTCCATCAGTAACTCATCATCTAATTAAAGGTGGCATTTTATCTTTCACATCACATCCAGTGCCTAACCATCAAGCCTCAGTGTCACTGTTTCCCTTGTCTCCCACTCGTCCTGCCATCGTTTTCGTCACCATTATTTCCTGGAACGCTGCAGGGTTTACATTGCATGTATGGTTGGAGATTTAAATAGAACATTCTTTGGCAGACATCTGTGACTCACAGTTCTTTTTGGGTGATCACATCAGCAAGGAGCTGTACAGTATGGACAGTACACAGTGGATCAACTGGGCAAGGGCTTGAACACTAGAGACAGGGTGTATAAATCTGATACTCTCTCCCTCTGGTTTGTATTTGCATTTCAATCTACTACTACTACTACTGCTACTGCTACTACTGCTACCATTATGAATTTAATACCTTGTTTATATTATTGTATATATTTTTCTAAACTAATGTTTTACCACTAAATAAAAATAAAAAGACCACATGACCTTAGTTTTTACAAAATATCTCTGTACCCACGTGGATGCAAACACAACAAACAGGTCTCAGGCTGTTGCTGTTGTTGTATCAGGCACATTATACAAAGAAACAATGGCCATGTGTTTGAGTGTGTGTTGTGTGTGTGTGTGTGTGTGTGTGTGTGAGAGAGAGAGAGAGAGAGAGAGAGAGAGAGAGAGACACCATCACCTCCCAAACTCTCTCTCTCACAATACAAAATGCATTTTAGAAAATGTTTGACCCGAGTGCAGACAAGAGGACAAAACTTAGAGGAAAATGTTTTACAAAATATCTGTATACATGTAAACAAGGCCTAAATGTACCAGGTCTTTCACATCTGCTGGCAACTTTATTTAGTATTGAAAAGCCCAGCTCACTGTCACGCTCTTGAAGCTCACTGGATCAGAAAGGAACTTTTTAAACACTATTATTACTTATTATCTTAATTTCTGACTTGACTCAACTCATTACATTAAGTGTCTAAAATTCAGCATATTAGATTAGCATATTAGATCCAGCATGGATCGATTGAGACTTAAAATTGATTTATAACAATTTTTTGATTTGATGTGTATCCTCAATTCAATGTTACAAAGTTATGGTTGTTGATCATAATAATAAAATCTCATGAGAAAGGTTAGATTAATTTTGTCCAAACCTTGTGATGTGTACTAAAGCTTCAAGATTCAACTTGAATGTATTTTTCAAGTTCACTTAAAGTAATTAAGCTGAACTTTGGATTAATGATGCACTTGATGATACATTGTGCGATGATGTAATCATGTGTAATTACAGAGCAGACAAGAAAGCAGGAGCCAGTTTTAAAGTATTTAGTCTACAAAAAACATTTATGAAACAGGGTTGAGGAAAAGATGACAATGTCTGGTCCACACTGAGTGAGCAGGTGAGTGAAACAGGGAAGGAGATTTGACCTGTAGTGTCTATGACCTGAGAGTCTGAGCAGGACTTTCAGGCTGCTGAAAGTCTGAATGAAGCACTGAAATGGCAGGTCAGATAAGTGGGTTCTAAAATAGAGCAAAAATACAGGAGAAGATGGAAAGTTGGCCTGGTCATTTATTGAAGAGGTAACTGAACAAATTGGTTGAGTCTGAATGAGCTTTATACAGCAGGGCTGTTGAGGGGCTGATTTTTCAGTGAAGATAAAGGTGTGAAGGTGGAGCAGGACACACACACACACACACACACACTCTGATTTCTGTGACTTCAGAGAACATTCAGTTTTTGACTTGGTTTTTGTTCCAATAAGGAAGACAAGTCCCAATTATGTGAGTGTGTAAACAGATTTAGGTGCCTCACAACGCAATATACAGATAGTAGTAAAACACTTTACTTGATTACCTTAAATGTATTATATCATTAAAATAAGATTGCTACAAAGGTGTGTCAGGCTAACTAGCCATTTGAAAACCAGAAATGTGGTTACATTAGGTAAGATTACTGCAATTTGTGTAACTGTAACTGTAGCTGCATCAGTCAATATTGTTAGAATTGACCTAGATGTGTATTGTTTTTTTGTTGTTCTTTTTAAGGTTAGAGAGAATTTGAATTTGGATACTGGACAGATATTAATTAAACATATTGATTCACAGCACATTTAATTTCTTTTCTAAAAGCATATTCTCACTCGAGGACAAAAATTCTGTGTGGACACACTGTAAATTTTCTTCCAGCACATATTTTATTGAAGGGTCTCCATTCACTGCTTGAAAACAGTTAATTAGATTCACTCCTACCACGGCCTGTGCTGCGTCAGTGCAGAGGGGCAATTTGCCTTGACCGCCTACTCTGCATGAAGGACTGCAGACCATTCTCTCACAACTGTGGTTTTTGTCTCAAGCTGCTGCCATGCCAACACAAGTGAGCCACCCAGTTGCTGTCAGTTCAGTTCTCAAAATGCTGAGACGTCAGCAGTACGCCTCATGAGAACATAAACTGTCACTTAAGAGATCTTAATGACAAATATAGAAGGCTTACAGAAGGTTTACTTTATCTACATGAATGTCATATGACATGGTTCCCTTGTATCCAGATATTACCTCGGGGAATGGGACTATTTTCTGTGAGCTGGAGTTGGAGTTTGGTTATTGCATGGATTGCTGAGAATTGACTTAATTTCCCTGAAGAGGACAAGATATTAGCTGGAAGACTGATGACTATCAGATGTCAGTACTGTGTCTTGAGGTTTTCATGAAAATACTATAGCAAAGGGAGGGATGATACATTTTTTTCACAGCACGATGTTTCCTTTAGAGAAAACAAAATGTGAATGAAACAGAGGTAGAATCAACAGAGATAATTCAGTTTGATCAAATAAATGAAAGGGAAGCCAAGTCTAAAAATTGTCTAAGTGTATTTTCTTCTTAAATGAAGAACATACATTACCATGTGTCATTGTGGAGAATATGCACATGGGTGTAACGTCTAAAAAATGTCCACAAACACTGACAATGGCATCAATTTGAGAAGGGAAAACATCCTGAGCTGAAGAGACAAAGTTGTTCTCAACACAATTTTGTGACTATTTAAGGAAATTAGATTATAGGCTCGTTTCCTCCCCCCACCCTCTCTCTCTCTCCCCTCCCAGACTGTTGACTGAGCTCAGAGTGATTATCTCCTCACTGACGCACCTGAACCTGCCAACTTGTATTCACAAATTGCAAGAGAGCACACGCCTGGATTAACCCTTAACGGTGACACAGAGGCCGATGTATTTTCACGCTGATGACGTCTATCCTGCTCTGCGATTGATTTCATATCATCTTTACGTTTTGATAATTTGTGTCACGATCACATTCTTCAGCTTGTTCGCTCTGTAGTTGAAATGCAGCACAGTCTGAGCACACTTTGAGCCACTGCCATTGATTTTCTCAAAAGATATCTAATAAAAATTGTCTGTTATGACTTGTCCTTCTAAAGAGTTTGCGTTTCCAGTGTCAGTCTCTTTCAACAGAAATACAAAACACATTATCCATATTCAGATGTTTTATTTCAAATATTCATCAAAATTCTGTCAATCAGCACCATGGAAATGCAGGGTAAACATGAAGAAAGTCATTTTTAATTGTAATTCAAATGTATCAAATTTCTTATTTTCAGAGCTTATTCAATCCACAAAAGAATGTGTTATCTAAATTAGACTGGAAATGTCTGCACAAAAGGAAATTATAACATTTTTGTCATGCACAAAATTGGTCCAGATTGTCTTATATCATTTTTCCCCTATTGATGCTCAAATCTTGCCAAAATTCATTTGTCTGGATCTAGTTACCAAATCTCTGTAGAAAGCTTATCCCATTTAACTGGCAGAAAAAGACATTTATGCATTCACATCAATTTCAAAGCTCAGTCTCATATCTTTCCTTTGTATAAAACATGAGCAATGCAAAACTCTTTAAACACAGAAGGAGCCAGTGTGGAAGACAGAAAAGGAAGACAGATGAAAGAACATACCCTCTCCTCTCTGGTGCAGTCTTCCATTTAAAGAAAAGTGCAGGTACGTACATCTACCTCTTCAGATTCCATTTGAAGAGCCCTGTCTGACCATATTTCTGTGTTACTGCCACATGTCAATACATGGAGTTCTCAGAAAAAGATCTGGGTATACATCTTATAACTGTCCAGTGCAAAACGAGGCCCATGCCCTTATGCTTTTTACAGCCTCCCTATGCAATATTATGAAAATTAAAAACAACCAGTCTAAAAGGATCCAGAAAAGTTAGACAATGTAATTGTTACTGGACTGGACCACTACAATTCTTTATTTAAAATCTCCTGGTTTTCAAATTTGACAAAATTGAAATGTGAAAATAGAAAATAATAATAATAATAATAATAATAATGTTTTCATTTTTCTAATTTGGATCAAATATTTTCAAGTTTAAATATAATACCAAAAAAAAAAACATATTTTTCCTGTATTATCCTCTATAATCCTACTTGTTGTAAAATCCAAAATTAAATTTAAAATCCCTATAAAATACAACAACATGAAGAAATTTAAAATTCAATTTTGAAAATCTTCAGTTTGATATGCATTACAGAAATGGGAAGAATTATAATTACATGTACAGTAGCCCATATATGGATATTTGTTAATTGTCCTGTTGGCCTTTAAAACACTTTTTTCACATTCTTAAATAAATCAAATGTTAAAATGTTATGTCTACACACACACACACACACTGCAGTTTTTCAGATAACAACATACCATCTGAACACCCATCTTTGTTTGGTTGTTTTTTTTTTTTATCTTTAAGGTGCTGCACATACTATATGGATCATTTAATTTTACAATGGTGAGTGTGGCAATAAAAAAGTATAGCACAGCAACCATCTGTCCAATCAGCTCTTGGCCTTTTCTCTCACACATGGCTATGTATTGTTTCTTTGATACATATCCACAGATGGAGTGAATTAAAAGAAAATACAGACATAAAGTGTCTTAGTAAAATGTTGAGCCACCATATGCTGTCGGAACAGCCTCAGCATATCTTGGCATTGGTCCTACAAGTCTCTGAAAGTCTGGAAGAAATATAACGTCATTTGGTGTTTTAATGATGGCGGAGAGCACTGTCAGTTCAATAAGCCTAATACAATGTACTCAAACATATCAATACTTAATGTCCTTTATCAGTCTTCACCATTATAGTACTGCAGTGTTATATAAGGTTGATGTGCAAATTATTTTGAGCGCTTAGGTTATGTAAAATAAACATCTCTTTTTTTCACCATTCTGCATTGTTTCAAGAGGATCTGTAGGACCATCTAGTGGCTGAGGTGTGTATTGTTTCAAGATACAGAGACCAGCTGTCACTCAATGGTTAAAAAGAAAGTTCTCATGACACGAGGGCTGCCTTACTGGAAATCAGCACTGCTCCTCAGACAGTACAATGCTCCTCTTCATCAGACAGTACAATGCAGCACCAGTCAGCTAACGCCTCCTGTTAGCAGCATCTGGGCTCACAAAGCAAAGCCTGACAGCAGCAGAGATGAATGATTCACTAAAAAGTAGCAGTGTTTGTGTTCATATTTCTGCTGAATCCTTAAAGCATTTTTGTTCAGTCAAATGGAGTGCTCATGAACAAAAAATGTCTCTATACACAGCATAACATGTTTGCACGTTATGCTGTGTCTAAATGCTTGTATTTCCACACTCACACTCTCACTCACCCTCAACTGCCGCCATCTTAGCTACATAGCTAGGGGAAGGACCACCAACAGTTTCAAACTTATGAAAATGGTAGCCATGGAAAAAGAACAATTGATTGACGGGTATGATATCATAATTTTAATGTCACAGACTGTACCATGTTCATTTTCAAGTCTGGTGAGCAAACCTGCTGCAGCTGAGTAGGTAAAGTGGGTCATCCTCTAACAAGAAGGTCAGTGGATCACTTCCTGACTCTTCCAGTCTGCATTTTAAGTGTCTTTGGTAAACATATTGAACCCTAAACTGTCCTCAGTGGACTTTCCAGTGTTTGAGTTTCACTTTGGATAAAAAGGCATCTGTCAAATGACTAAATATGTAAAATATTCAAAGTAACCACAGAAATTTTTGTGGGAAACAATCGCAGTCACATCTTGCATTCGTTATTTCTGATGAACTGTGTTTGATTAAAGATACAAATACAAATTCTTGACCGATGAGTATACTGTACACAGTGTGGGTGTACTGTCTTATATGAGTAGGTACACTTATTAGGAACAATAACATACTTAGACCACAATAATCAATTTGATATAACACACACACACACACACACACACACACACACACACACACACACACACACACATATATATATATATATAAACCTGTGTAACATTTTCTATTTATTTTTTATTTGTATGTGCATATGAAACCATAAATCAATAGATTCATAAAAACTCTAGGCAGAAGCTTCTTTTAATGATTTATTGACATTTATTTTTTTTCCACCATGGTTTCTCTTGATACCAATAGTATTTACCATAAAGTTTCTTTTTCATTTAAATTACATTTATAATGTTTTACTCACATACACATTTATTATTTAATTTTCTTATTGCAATAAACAAGAGTAGCCAGAATGAGTCAGGTATTGCTACAATTCGCCATACAAACTCTTTGTCCCCTCTGACAATGAAATTCAAAAATAACTTTATTGGCAAGACAAAATTACACCATAGCCTCTCCATCTCTCTCTCTCTGCTATGGGAGAGACTGAGGGCAGAATAAGGCTAAGGCTAGTAGCCTAAACACAGCTAACATGAAATACCTGCCCAGAAAACAGGAATCTAACATTTACTTCCCATATGTGAATAATGCAGATGGGTCAATGGGAATTACCACAGAATGAACATGTCAAGGACAATATGAACATGTCTGTGGTGCTGCTACTTGATTGACCTACCAGGGACAAGACTGCAATACTTCGATTTGGCTGGGTCACAGATCAAATGTGAGAATCTTCCTTAAACCAAACGTGCAGTTTTTTTTTTTTTTCTTTTCCATCACTGTATTAGGCCACTTTATAAATCCAGGATGCTTCTGTCTCTGGTTGGTGGGAAGTGGGGAGAGAGCCAGTCCCAACACACACTAGAATACATATGGTACACACACCAACAGGAAAGACAGTACAGATCCTGGAATAGCATCTCACTCACAAAATGAAAATCTGCAAAAGGAGGTCTTGTTCAGCAACAAAAAGAGCACAACGGTGGAAGCTGACACCAAGCCAGCATCTTCTTTAAGTAATGGCAATAATAATGTTCCTCAGGATTTTCACTTAAAACACATTTTGCACACACAGAAAAAAAAATCAACTCAGTGAGTCCAACTAAAAAATAAACCTGTTGAACACATCTATCTTTAATCCCTTGATACCTGGCGTTGTACCCTGTTCCCCAAGCAGAGATTACCATAGTAAAAAGGCCCTTTAATATGAAGGGTCGGTACCTAAGCCCAGCTACACCTCCATCTCTCTCTGTCCCTCTCTAAATCCCTTCGAGGGCTTTCACTCACTCATGGAAGAACAGAGAAGTCTGTCAGCTGGCGTGCTCCCAGTTTACACATGACTCCAGACAACATGTCACAACATGTCACAATGATAACAAGTCACTCTAATAAAAATTGCTCATTGCATTGCAATATTCAGACAAAGGTAAGACATTAGAGCTCATTGCTTCTCAATGAAAGGGCACAGTGTACATCTTGTTCGGAAAAAGGTGATAGCTTCAAGCCGTCAAGCACGATAGTTCTGCTGCTGCTTAGCTTTTAGCTTTTGTGGCTCCTGAATGAGTCAGTTGGTCTTCCTGTATGTCAGTCAAACCTTATAATCCACTATCCAATAATATCCCACCCCTTTCTTTTTCCCCTCCTTATGGATGCAGTTATTAACATTTCTTACCTACAAAAATATTTTTTACTATGTTTTCTATTCTGCTTATTTTATGTGTGATATTAACACAAACAGTCCAAACCAAACAAAGTGCTCACCAGTCATTGTAAAAGAAAACAAATCATGGTGCATTTCATGGCTTTCAGTTGTAAGACAGGAAGTATTGATAAATGTCTAGGGCTGCTCGTCTTATCTCATGCTCTGAGCTGCCTTGCTGGGCTTCTGGCTTGGTTGTCACTCCAGCTCAAGATCATTTCTACAAGAATGTCTTCTGCATTCATCTTCCTCTCTTTAATTTGTTCCCTTACAGTATTGTGGTTGCCAGTGTTGATGTGCCCTCTATCATAAACTCATATGAACCTTTGGAAGGGGGAGAAATGAGAAGGATAGGGCAGGAATGGCAGAGGTCAAAACAGTGATGCAGAAGCCTGACCCTGCAGGACCTTATTGCAAGGCTACATACAGAAATAACCTAAATACATCAGAGTACAACTTCACACCTAAGTCATACCACCCTGCCTACACAGAGAATCAACCTGCAAATCAAGACCATGGTGATGTTAAGGAGGTCAATTCAATTCTTTTTGATGACTTAATTTGAAAAGAAGTCTCAGCAAATACATATGAACTCTGCTCCCTCTCATAGTATTTCTCCTTATTATAAGTAAACGTGAAGAATCTTTTCATCAAACACAACCTAAGCTAAGGTCAGGGATTATGTATCATATACAGAAGTACAGTATATACTTAATGTGTGTTCTCCCATCATCTCTCCCCTTTGGTGAGGCTCTTCTCTGATTATTATGGAGGTTGGCAGATGTGCCCTATAGTGATTTTTGTTGGTGCAGTCTATTTTAAAACAGATTCATTCAGGGCTGTGTATGTGTGTATGTGTCTGCATGCTGCCTGGGGTCAATCCATCCACTGACCCGTGCCAGCCTTCCTCTCACCCTCTCAGGAAATGACAGGGGAGTGCAATCCCCCACAGTCACTTTTCTGCTCTCTTAACCCCCCACCCCCGCCCAACCCATCAGACATGTTCAGATGAGGCAACCACCTGCCTGTCAGCTGAAGTCATGTTGTATCTAGCGAGGACCTAGTGTCACAAAACTGAAGAGTTGCTGGCCTCCGGCGCAGAAGGGGACATGTACAGTACTGTGGAGGCCGCCACAGCTACATGTGACGCATACAGCAAAGACTGATGGAAGCAGCTACCCTACTGACATAACATTATTGTCTTGGTTTCCGAGGTGCATAGGATGAGAAGAACACGTTGAGCCGTGATGACAGGAGAAAACCAACCCTGGCCCAGACTAAGTATGTAATACTACATGTGGTTTAATGTTTCTAGAAAGGTCGCACGTGTTTCTTCTGTAGCTATAGAGGTGGCCGTGACAGGGCCACAGTGCAAGGGAGAGGGACCGGGGAGGTGACAGATGTAAAAGGGAGTTCAATGCATAATGAATATTTCTCCTCTGCTCATTCCATCGGCAAATCACTCAGAAGTCTTTGAAATGGAGGGAGAATTTCAGGTAAAGGGAAGAAAGAGAGACATACACTTCCACCCCATACCACTGCTCCTTTCCCTTGTTTTTCTCTCAGTTCAATATTTAAATGATTGGATTTTTTTCCCCTATAGATTGCTGTTTGCTGATCATGTTTGTATCTTCACAGTGTGCTTTTGGAGTGGCTGTTCCTGACTGGCCGAAGTCAGAGGGTGATGTGTCAGTAAGGGGAGAAGAGGATTGGGCCGTGGGTGGTGCGGATGGGCCCCGGGGCGGGTCTTAGGATGGCGTGGCTGAGGGGTGGCCCTTGCAATAAGTGATGGTGTGGGTGAGGCCCAGGAGCTGCTGCACGGATGGCCAAGGGGTTCGAGGAAGCTGCGGCAGCCATTGCTGCAGCAACAGCCAAGGGGTTGGGCAAGAGCCCTGCACCCAAAGCTTTGGTGAGATCCTTGGAGAAGGTCAAAGAAGACTAAAAACAGAATAGGATGAACAAAGAGACATGAGAGATAGATAGATAGAGAGAGAGAGAGAGAGAGAGAGAGAGAGAGAGAAAGAAGAGACGGATAAAATGATTAGTTTCAAAAGATCAAAATTTGTAGGGGAAACAGATATAGCCCTTCCTTTTCAGGCTCTTGTGATTTATCATAATGCAGACATTTTAGCTAGGCTGAATTAATAAGTTCAAGAGGACACAAAACAGCTGGCAGGTGATTGAAGGGATCAGATCAACACACTCTAAAAAACAAATCCTTGCAGATTTTATTTTCATGGTTATCACTGTCGATTTACTTTCAGGTTTGTTGACTCTCTCACAGATAAATTCAGAAACTCAGAAAGCTTACCGTCAGATCAGCTCCCCTGTGCTTCTTGTGTCGGCTGAGGAGAGGGTTAGGCTTGCCCGCCATGCCGTCCCGGTGCCTTCGACTTGATATGTGCTAAAAGGAAAGAACAAAGGGACTTATATTATTTGCATCAAACACAGAATAAATATCCACGTGAATTTTTGGTTGTTATGATGTTGTCTTATACCTGTTTGAGTTGCAGTTCAGAGTTGACCCGCACATTGCAGATCTCACAGTGGAAGGTTCGTTCCTGAGTGTTGGGATCCACTGGCCCCCCTCCCTGCTCTCCACTGGGTTTGGGGCCCAAGCGAGGATATGCCTTGATGGGACCCAGCCCACTCCGTGCCTCCAGGATAGTTTTGTGTTTGGTACCTGCAGTCAGACACACACAAACACACACACACATAAAAATAAAGTAATGTAATTACCCAAGATGAAATTACCTATTTAGAAACTAATATAATAAAATGAGGTAATGTGATGGAGATCCATAACTATTTATAACCTGCGAGTCATGCTGCTTCTACCTGTATGAAGTAAAATGAACCTGTACAGCACTGATGGAGGAAACAGTGACAGTGACAAATACTGGAGCATGAAAAAAAAATATGTATGT
This sequence comes from Polydactylus sextarius, assembly GCA_016801845.1. Classification (NCBI taxonomy): domain Eukaryota; kingdom Metazoa; phylum Chordata; class Actinopteri; family Polynemidae; genus Polydactylus; species Polydactylus sextarius. The sequence goes on from CM028909.1 coordinate 15,280,315, forward strand.
GTATGACCACTGCAGGCACAGAGAACATGTTGTGATAAAAAAAGTTGTAGTACTTAAATGTAACCACTAGAGGGCTGCAGTCAAACAGCTGTACAGCTGGAGGATGAACTCACAGTCCCCCACTGTTACTATTATAACAACTGATTATGTTTTATTCAGTGGGGAGATTGAGACAAGGTCATACAGTATATAGTGTGGTAAATTATATCCACAGCACGTGACAGTATCAACAACAGCACTGAGCTGCTTAACCTTCACTTTCAAAATGAATAATTTTGACCGTAAATGTCAAAGTTAGGAAATTTAAGGGCAGGTTATCACGGGAGGCAGATTTCTCTGGTTCACTGGGATGCAATTCAAGCATGAAGTGTAATATTGCGAATCTATCATAAATAGTTATAATTTAATAGAACAGTTTTAACAAGCTAACAAGAGCTGTAACACAGTGTTTTATAACAATGAGGATATATAAAGCTAACCTAATTCTTAATGAAAGTCTAAGCTGTATCACACTTGCTATAGTTCATGTTTCTGGTTGAACGGTCATTGTTTCTGAGAAATAAAAACACTGTTTCATTACAGATGGTGTGTAACACAAAATCACAGCATGTGTGTTTTTGGACATAAAGCAATGCCAAGAAATAACACAATTACATGTGAACTCATAGTTATTAATGGCCTGAGTCCCCAGAGTCTCCCTACGCCCTGTTATTAATCCAACCACCATTCCAGAGAAATGTTGTGTAATTGAGAACAAAAAAAAAAAAAAAAAAATCAAATTCTTTTGGTAATAAATGTAAAAACCTGCTAAAAAGAATTTGCAAAAGATTATAAACTGTAGGAAACTGTGTGTTTATTCATATCATGTTTTTATTTATTTTTAATTTGAACAAATCCCTCTGGTTCTTTTTACAAAGGGGACAGGAAAAAGTATTTTCTTTTTCAAATGGTCCGAAAAGCAGCTCATAAAAAAGGTGCCAGAATAGTTTCTCATTAAATAATCACACATTTTGTTCTTGGCTGAAATATTTCAGTTGTGCCCTCCCGACCTTGTGGCTTCCTACCGACCCCTCACTGTTATGCCTCTCTATTCTCAAAGTAAAGCATTCCACTGTCTTTGGCTTGAACTCTGAATTTGAGTCACTCACTAAAGACCCCTTTGAACAGAAGTAAGGTTACGGAAAGAGGGAAATTGTTACTTGGGTTGGGTGGCTGGTGGGGAATATGGAGGCTGTGGGCTCCACTGGGAGGAGGGGGAGGCTGGAATGATGGATTTTCACTTGTGGCCAGAAATGTGCTCTTGGGATGTCTGTTTCTGCCTTTGTTCTATTTTTGTTTGGCAACGGGTGGCTCAGTTGATTTTTTTTTTTTTTTTTTTGTCTTTGTAGGGGTTGACTTGTAGTGTAAATCAACACAAAAAGGAGAAAAGACGCAAAGACGCAAAAACAGGGAACAGACACATAAGACTGCATAAATATTAAATCAACATTACACACATCATTCTTCCTTTTTTTCTTCTTTGTCTTCTGTTCATTCTGCTCCTCGCACGCTGTTCATGTCTTGGAGTCTGCACAGCACATGCTTATATTTTTGGCTTCATGAACATGCACTGTTTTGATTTTGAGAGTGAATTAGGGTGATTGCTTCCAGATCATTTCCCTCATAGAGTCTCAGCGGTTCAACTTTTACTCCTTCAGAGGTTGAACTTTGGAGCCAATAGACTGACAACAGTCTGTGCCCCAGGATCATGTTTAGAAGCTGCAGTGTAACATGTGTGATCCTTTGTTTATGCTTCTATGCGCATGTGCACAGTAAATGCACTGGTGGGTAAATGTAATACATATATATATATATATATATATATATATATATATATATATATATATATATATATATAGTTATTTTTGTGTAGTTGACAGAATGTTAAGGGATTAGATCAGATCACGATAAGGCATGCCTTCCAAAAGACTTCAGAGGTTTATCTGACCATAATGATGACAATAAATGCACTTTTATTGATTAATACTTTATCCAACATTAAGAGGTATTTGCTGGCTGCTTTCATGTCTGGCTGAGCTGGCTCAGTCTAACATTACTCAAGGCGAGTAAGATAAAGTAACACTGATGTTGAATCAGTCCCTCATTGTGTGTCGTCTCCGTTTCTCTTAATGTGTAGCAAATGCACATGAAGGAGAAAACAGTTTCCCAGAGGAAAAGTTGAGATGCAGTAGATCAAAATCGTCCTCAGAGAGAAACAAGGTCACAAGCAGCGCTAAGTTGCCAGGGCATAAAGGATTAAAGCAAGCAGCTGGCACCTCACGGGTATTTGAAGCCCTGAGAACGTGTCGTCATGTGTGAAAACTGCCTGACTGAATGCTGAAGCTGTTATTGTGGTGTTACTGTGGTGAGCTCACCCACACAACAGCTTGTTTTTCTTTTATTTTCTCGCGAAATCCCCCCATGCAGTGTTTACACGCCTTAACCACCTTCTTCTGTAACTTGTTCAAGAAGAAAATCTTCGGGCCAGGTGGGACACTTTTCAGACAAATCATGAATCCTTGAGTGAGGGGGTGGTGTTCCCTTTTAGATCATTTTTTATCTTGTGTGAGTAAAGAAATTATTGCAGTGTGTGACTGTGTACAAGACAGCAGGCACTTGCTGGTGAGGCTCCTGAAATGAGGAGAGCAGGGCTTGGTTACAAAGGTTCTTTCTGTCGGTGTCAAACAGATCAGTTATCAGCTGATCAGTGTTCTTCTTACTACCACCTGCTATGTCACACTCAACCTGAACCACTTACTAAGGACATTTCTCTAATCAAATTCATGACGCCAGACAGGTGCAGTTACAGAGAGTGACGTTAGGTTCTTATGTGTCGAACGCAGAATAACATAAATGACATACATCATTTGTATATGTCATTTCATATTAGTATTTAGAACTCAAATGCTTAATAATGATAATAATAATATATGTAACAGTGTAACCAGGTAAGTAACGAGAGAATAAATATTTTTGAAGATTCACATCTGTTTCAATGAATTTAGTTTGAATTCACACATTTCTTTTGGACTTTACGTAGAAATGTGTCGCATTAACAGCCACTGCATGTTTTTGACACTCTTTTAAAGTTTCATATTTGAAAGTCATAACAGAATTTATATGTTGCTGCATTGGTTTTTCCGGGCAAAGTTCCACAGCCACACAGGATGTGATATGTTCTGTTTCCAGCAACAACAACAGCAGTGTGGTTTGAGTAAACAGAGAAGAATCCAACCATAACTGAAGAAATAATGGACAAAGTTCCAACTCTAGTAACTCAACACAAGATCCAATGAGGAACACGTCACAGTTAATCCCTTGTAGTTTGATTGCCAGCTAATATCTGGAAAGTGCACAAGCATTACAGCAATGTCAGTATGTCACTGTTCACAGATGAACCCACCTTTGTTGTGAGCCTCCAGCTGTGACAAGGAGTTGACCGCCACCTTGCACAGTGAGCAGTACAGCAGTTTCTTAGCCTTGTCCTCCTCCGTCTCTGGGTTGGATGAGTTGTTAGGGGCCGTAGTGCCGGCCGGCCCTGAAACTGAGGGACTAGATCCGGGCTGCTCTGAGTTGGTGCTGACGCTGCCACAGCCTGGGGAGGAGGAGGAAGGGGGGATCAAGGGAGGAGTGGGGGTAGGGAGCAGTGGGCACACCGAGGGCACTGGGGAGTCCATGGGCGGAGTGGGTGGTGTGGTAAGAGTGGGAAGAGGCCCCGGGGCCAGCAGGGGTCCGTTTAACTGTGTAAGAGACCGTGTTTCATCTAGAAAAACAGAGAGAAAAACAAAGAAAGGAAGAAAATAAAAATTCAATGTAGTGTGGAGAAAAATCAAAGAACTAATTTTATGGTCTAAAAGTTCATAACTCAAACAATAAAGTGTTTTTATTATTGTCTTCATTGCCTTTAAATTCTGGGAAGAAAACCCTCTGCCATGTCAAACCACATTACCAACCACTCCCAAGTGAAGGCACAGTCTGCTGTATAGATCACACAAACCAAAATAAAGTGCTTTCAGACGGAAGTGTGTGTGTTTTTTTTACTGTATAGACCATAATTGGTCAAAAGGAGAGCTCTTTTTAATTTAAGGTGCACATAAAGTGGATCAGAGGAGGAAAACGGATGTCCCATGTGTGAAAAGCTTTGTAATGTGTTTGATAGGTTTCTAACCCTTTTTGAAGTTTTCAAGCCAATATTTCATTTGGTGTGGTCTCATCTTATTAAAAGACAGAAATAAGAACCAGATACATCAGCCTCTGTGTGTTTCCACTCTTTTCCCACACACCTGTTGTTTTTCTGGTTTGGGGTGAAGCAAAAATGCCATTTGTTCTGCCATCAGACAATACATGAAGTCCAAAGAAAATATCATGAAGTGAGCTCCTCTCTCACTCTTTACTCACTTTCCCCTGTGCTCTCTCTCTCTCTCTCTCTCTCTCTCTCTCTCTCTCTCTCTCTGTTACGCTCTCCTACTCTCTTCCTCTCACTGTACTTGTAATTTCTTATTGTTACGTGCTTTTCAGTGCACGGCTATTACTTTGTCTCCTTTCATCACAGAACATGTTTATACATACATTTCCAAACACATGTTTCTAGTTATCCACTCCCATATGCAATGCCTTTGGTATTTGCAAAGCAGTGGGTGTTGGCTGAAAAAAGACCCCCTAAATTTGGGTGGGGTATTCAGAACTCCCCCATCAGCGGGGACTAGCAGGCCTCCTTTTTCAAACTCAACAGGATGTAGCGCCAAATGCAAGCAATGGAAAAGCCTCACTGGATTATGGTATTAAAGGGATAACATGAGTATTTCTGGGAAGAAAATAAATATTGACTTTAACTGGTCATTTTTCTTTTAGGATTACATGCTTTGTCATGTTGTCACATGACCACAAAGTCACATGTTCACCCTATGGAGACACTTTTATGTTTTTGTTCCACCTTATGACTGTATGACTATTTTGTATTATATAACTGCAAAGTTACTTCAGCTATTCTATTGCATCATCTCTGATGAAGATGCCATTTTGAATGCTTTCCATTCCACTGCTTTCCATGATCAAAATTCCCTGTCTTTCCATACTGGAAGTTTCCAGGTGCTGAGCTGCTGGCTGCTCAGAGCGTTTGTCAAACAGATGTTTAGTTAAAGAGCAAAAAAAAAAAGAAAAGAAAAAAAAGAAAATCTTACTCTATCTCGGTATAGCATTGAAGAGTCCATAAACTAGGCCTGGATCATAATATTGTGTGAGGGTATGTACTCTTTGAAGAGGTCTGTGACACACATTGTGCTTCCTCAGCCGCAGTACAACTGAGTAAGTTAATCTGATTGCAGAGTTTGTACCTGCAAGTGCAAAAAAGAAGAATGCTAGAAAAGCGTAATTTTTTCCAGCCCTGATGTTCAAGTCCCCCCCACATCCACACACACACACACACACACACACACACACATGCTCACAACACATACATATACACATGATCTTTACAAAGCCAAGAAACAGACACAAAATCAACACCATCCACAACGTGGTTTGTGTTAAAATCAAGTTGAGAGGACTAGAGAGTTGGAACTTGACCAAATGGGAAGGAAGGATTTCATGATCCATGATAGCCTGGTGGTGTACCATACTGAACCATTATGTTCAGTCAACTTGTCACCTCATACCTCATTGACTGTCTACTAAACTCATCCTTCTTTGAACAAGATTAGCTTGAGGATAACTCTCGAGGCCCAGAGCCACAGCTGCAACAATCCACAATCACTCTCACTTAACAACAAAGTGATTCTCTTTGTCATATTTCCTGACTAAAATGAAAACCATGAATAATTCTCTCTCATTTCAGAGTACACAAATTGTTGTATTTCTCTTGCCCTGAGAATCACATTGTCAGAGTAATTTGATTATTCAGAAAATAGGGATATGCAAGTCTAATTAAAGTCAGTTAACTGACCTTTTTCTCTGCTTGCTGCCCTAATAGTCAAACAGAAGACAGTATTATTCATTGGAAAGGTCAGCAGAGGGAGATAACACAGTCCAGATGCTTTACACTGCAGCCTGTGTGTCAATGTATTGCCTTAATCCACTTCAGGAAATTAAAAATATATATATATAGTACGCAGGCCATGAGACAGGTTTTGTTGATTAAGCCATGAGATTTAATTCATACCAATGCAGATTTGTTCCAAAGGAAGTCCCATTGTTTGCTCTAGTGTAAACTTTCTCTGGTCTGCAATAGCTTCTTGGGATTGTTGTGGAACTCAATATATTCATAAGCGACAATGTCAACAAATGTGGCTTATTCTACAGAGACTGTATTTGATCCCACAATGTTGAGAACCAAACAACGCGTAAGCTTTTTGTTGTTATTTAAAATGTTAAGCTGCAAGTACAACAATAGAGTGAATGCAACCAGCCTGTAGGTGTGTATAGTGTGCACATGCCTTGTTTAATTTAAATCAGTCAAAGGAAAGCAGTGCAATTAAAACCAAGCTAACAAATTACAGAGGCTGCATTATTTTGATTAAACAGTCATCAATACGCAGTTCAAGTATGAAATATCAGGAGGTTTACCACCAGACTGGGGTATTGACATAGTACAGGTATGGCAGTTTGCAGCCCTGTGTGTATGTGTATGTGATCGGGGGTAAGAATTACTCAGGCAGGATGACTGTGTGCCATCAGTGCCCTCCATGCCCACTCTTAATGATTAACGAGCTACGAAATCTAATGCTGCCCCTACAAGACCCGAGCCTCATTCATAATGCAAATGGGTGCCTTTTTCCCTGTCTGGCCTACATATGAACTCTGAGTCACACACACGTACACACACACACACACACGGATATGCACAGACCAGTAAATTACATTTATCTGATATTCATGCTATTGCAGGTAGATTTCATCAAATAACTCACTAGAGAGGAAAGATCTGGTGAAATGTCTGAAAATTAAACTCCCAGACTAACAACAAACAGACAGGGCATGAAAAGTGTATCAGTTCTGCGTAACTTGATATCACAGTCACCTCGCAGCCACGCAACCCTAGATCTCTCAAGAAAGTCATCTGTTTAATTGACCTTGGGTGTGTATGCGCCTGTGAGTGTTTGTGTGGATTTAAAAGTGATATAATATCAGGGTGGTTTTAACAGGGCCCTTCATTAGAGTGGGAGTGTCAGGCAGTGGAGGGATACAGAGAAGGAGGAGGAGGAGGATGGAGGGAAGAGCAAAGTTTCTCTCCAAGTAAACAGATGCCTCTCCATCGCCTGTAGGCATAGCCAAACCCTCAGTTCTGCAGGCCAATTCTCCCACAGCCAAGGGCCTCCTCTTTGGGGGCAACACTGACCACAAACCCCTAACTGGCTGTAAAACACATGACCTGTCTCTTTGCTGTAATGGTAAAGAAGCAACAGCATTCAAACCATGAGTGACCTTTCATTGTTTTAGCCCTCAGCAAGGTCTTAAAGTGTCCTATTTATGACCATCACCGCTTCATGTCGGTGGTAATATAAATAAGAAATTATGCATTGTAAAAGAGAAGGTCAACATATCCATGCTAGACTGAACTACACTGAACTGTACTATGTCTGAAAGTCTCTGAATGCTGTGAAATTGCGTAAAATCACACATCAACAAACATAGCATTCACAGGAAAATACTCAATATCAGCAACAAATACTGCTCTGGGTTGTCAAGAATTTGCACTGTGGGAAAATCTACTCCTCGACTTTCTAAATGAAAGCTTGCATGGGCCTGACCACTTTGTTTTTGTATGTGTATGTGTGTGCACATACATTATGAGTATAGTCCAGTACTTTTTTGTCACTTTCAGAGTAACTGCCCTTGATTGACCTTTGCTGAACTCCAAAGCCAGAACCACAGTGTCCATCCTCCAGATGCTGCATTCCCAGTTGAGGTCATGCACAGCTGCCTGCTCCCAGAAATCTGTCCCTGTCCCATGGAGCAGTGGGACAAGATTACACAGAGGATGCACACATTCACTCACACACAAGTACGCATGCAGGCAGATCAGGAAGAGATGAGGTTCCAGGGTCACGAGAAAGAGGCTTGGATGGAAAAAGGCATTCTTTCACATGTTGCTACTTTCAGATCTCAATCATGGCAGGCTTGTTTTGGCTCCTCATGTTTTTGGAGTTCACCCCGGGAAGTCTCACTAATGGCGAGTGGCCTGGAGCTGATCTCAGATCCCCCATGAGGGAGGGTGAGTGAAAAAAGGGACTTGCTTACTACTATGGAATCAGTTAAAAGATATTTTGTCATGTTATTTTTATGGACTGTTAAAGATTCAAAGACAGGGAAATGCTGAGACTTTTGCTCTGGTATGCTGCTGCATTTTGGCCATAGTGTGAGTGTCATCTTTTCATTCATTGTGTTTTCTCTGTGCCCTCCCTTCAATAAGGTGCAAATGTCTGGTAAACACCAGAAACCTTTGTAAATGTCACCAAAACATGACCGTTCTATTCATCGCTTCACGCTTGGACCAAGGACAGAGTGGTGACAGAGAATGGAAAATACTGGGTGGAGAAAAGAGAAGGGCAGAGGCACACAGTACCCAGTCTCTGAATTATAGCTTGAAAAAGGAAGATGGTCAAGACAGTGGAAGATGAAGTAAGACTGAGACAACAGGGACAGACCTAAGGGCACAGCTAAAGAAAGACCTTGCAATACTGTCATCATGCCTTGTATCCTTACCAACTCAGACACGAGTCTGCCAACAGTAATATAGTTTTCATTAAAGTCAGATCAGCTGCCACCTCATCTTTTCTGGCTTAAGATTGTAGTCTGTCAGACTCCTCAACAATGATGTCATCTGTATTTTCCTCGATCAGACTTAGCACTGATTACCACAACTCTGCACTTAGGCGACATCTAAGTCCAGGGTGGTGTCTATTTTGACTTGGTGGCAAATGGTGTTGCACTTCTTAATAACTTACTCAGGATTGTGAGACACACACACGCACACACAGTGCAGTGTGGTTCCCTGAAAAGTTGCCAAGAATCTGCCATGATGCCATGTCCTACACCAACTCACCCACTCACAGTCTAAATACAAATGACACCAAACCAGTTTAACATTGTCAAGCCAAACAAAGCGTTGCTGTGGTTAGACTGGAATAATGCAGAGGATTGTCTGTAGTACAGTAATGATCCTTCTACTTTGATCGGCCTGTCACTCATAGAGCAAAACGCTGGCTTTCATGTTGGTTTGTGGACTCCTCTCAGTGCTACTCAGCTGTTGGTCAGACAAAATCAGTAAAAAGGTGATCCCCTAGCATCTGGATAGTAGCTCATCCCTGTGATGTAAACCTATGATGCATCACTCACAACAGTAAACATTTATCTTTTTGTATGCGCTGAATTCAAAATCTGTGATATAAACAACTACACAATGTTTTGAGATTTAAATATTTTTTACCTTTTTTTAGAAGATGTAATTGATTTTAATGAACTGAATTAATCCCTGCTATGTGTGGGATGATATTTTCTTTTGTTTTTGGAAGGGAACATATTTCTTCATCTGTGCCACATAAATTCTGTGTATATTTTGTATTCTTTAAACATTAAATGTTATCTTGTCACAAAGTAAAGTCCTGGCATCTAAAATATTCAAAATTAATGTTTTGTTCTCCCCCAATACATAATAAACACTTTCATTAATGCAAACAGTTTGAGGAACTGTGTTGTTGACCACAAGATATGCTGCAGCAAATCAGACCACACACAGAGCTGATACGCTCACAACAAGAACAATACACTGCAAAACCCCTGTGATTACAAGCTCTTGTTATTCTTGCATATTTTCCATTTCACTTTCCAGAAAAATGATAAGTCTCTGAACATCCTGCGTGGATTGAAACGATTATTTATACAACAAAATTCACATGCATTTTTTTTTTTTAAATTGTTTTCACTCTCTCACTCTCTCACCCGCTTTGCTGGGCTCATTGTCTGAGACAGTGCCTGGGGCTCCGGGCGGAGATGGAGAGGAGGTAGGGGGCACAGTATGAGGCTTGTCCCCCTCCTGAGGACGACTCTTAGAAGTTTCGATTCCTTTGACTCTCCTGGCATGGCGGTTTCCTTTGTAATGTGCTTCTGCCTGGCTCTATAGGGAAACACAGAAAAAAAGCACATGCTTATGTTAAGAGTGAACACTGATACCAACAGGTGAATAAAACATCACAAGTTGGAGCAGACTCCTACACACGCATGCATGTCATTATGATAGTGGGTTATTCAATATACTCTGGGGAATGGAGTCACGGACAGCAGGCAGGTTTACAGTGGATACATAGATGGATTACATGTTCGAGAACAAATCATGCAATGATGCAGTGAAGGAGACATGTGAGACCTACACCTGCCACCCTTGTTTTTCAGGCATATTATTAACAGGTTTTCAAATTAAAAATAAATATAATGCTCTATTTCAGGCTAACAGTACATATATTTTGGGCAATCTGTTTGTCTGTCAGACATAACCAGTACAGCAACAGCTAAAAGTAACATACATCCTCTGCAGTCTGCACCCTGGCAGTATTTGGCTCCATCTCTCATTAAGACAGTCATAATGAAAGAAGCTGAGCTTGGGGTTAGTTGGATACCATGCTATCTGCCTGTAGGACCCATAAGCCCCAGACTGACTCTACCCTCCCACCTACAATACACACAAGTGCATGTTATTACCATACATGTTTTAACTGGCATATGTGGGTTCTTACAACAGCACTGTGATCGCCTTCAGCTGCTGGCTGAACAAGGTCAGATGCTTGCACACTTCCAGACTTAATTGTCTGCTTGTGAAATGGTCAAAATCTAAACATACATGTTGCCAGACATGCCAACATTGTCTGTTATATCTCATAATGAGGATAAAATGCAGAATTTGAGTCTGGAGGTTTTCAAAGACTGAAAATTATTCTGCATTCCAGCAAAGGAAACTATACAGAAGCTCCTGAGGCTGATCTTCTGATGAAAGGCTAGCTACTAGCTTATGTGTTTGTACAGAACATAAACAAGGTGGATCATTTGTCAGGCGGCTACAGGGATATCAGAGGAGTCTGTCTCTAGTCTGTGTATGTTTGTGTTCCTGCACAGAGGTATGTGAGTCACGGACAACAGGCAGATGAGCTGCTTTGTCGCTAGTGGTCTAGCTGCACAGTAGCTAGTGACTGTGAAACAAATACACACATATTCACTGGTACAGACACACATACACAGGTAAACGGGGGATATTCATGTAACCCTATTTGCCATCTGTTCACCTATTCTCTATCTGCTCTCTATCAAGTGTTTCTCAATTAAAAGCACAAACAGGCTCATTGAGTCAGACAGCTCCCTGTTCATCTCCACAAGCACACTGAGTGAGCAGATATGCAACACCATGTGCTGTGTCGGCCAAATCATTTTTGTATCAAGGGGCCAATGATGAAGATGATAATTAAGTGGCTGGATTACAGCTAGTTGCCAGAGAGAGTGAGAGCCACGATCTTGAAGAGCAGCTGACAGCTGCCATAGGTGCTGAAAGGCCTAGATAATTTGATTGACACTCAGGACATCACACTGACCACCAGCTCAATAGGGGATGAGTCCAGTTGTGTATATTTGCTATGTGTGTGTGTGTGTGTGTGTGTGTGTGTGTGTGTGTGTGTGTGTGTGAAGGACATGAGCTGGTATGGTAATACAGAGGCATCGACTACAGTGATTTAGAAGATCACATGATTCTTGTAAATCATGATGACAAACTGGGCTGTAACTGTACCCTGTCAGAAGGGTCTTAAGGAGCTGCTCTAGAAAAGCCTGCAGATCAAGGTAGAGGGCTTGGGGGTGGGGGGATTTGGAGGGGGGGGGGCACTGTTGAAAGAGAAGTGATCTCTCAGATGAAGAAGGGAATGTAGGGTGAGACTGAATGTTATATGATGCTGCATGGCCAAGCAGCCACAGAGTCTTTCTTAACCTCTCCCACCAAGCCAAGAGGATCAAAACAGCCGAAACACTGAATGTCAGTGTGAGGTTTTAGATAAAGAGAAGGGAAAGAAGATGAAAGGCAGATGGAGCAGTGATGGTTCCTATCCAGGCAACTACAAGGAAGGCGATATAAAGAGCTGGCCTGAGAATGGGTATGATGTAAAAGAAACTAAAATATCATGGGGGAAAGGCTGCACCACATCAGCCTGTGTTTTATTATGCAGAGGGTGCAAACTGAACAAGTGCTTTCCAGCACGACTCTCAATCTGAGGGGGGAAAAGCTGTGATCTTACAGCACAGCTACAGCTGCAGCTCCCAGACATGACAGAAGGGGAAGAAAAAGGATAGGAAGTAAAAAGTGTAAGAAAATAACAGACAGACAGACTGAGACAATAAAACAAGCAGGAAACACAGGGAAGGGGAGTGAAAATAGATGAGATGGGACGAGGGCATTGACTGAGAGAGGAAGAGGAATAAAATAAGGGATGCATATGAGCCAAGCCTTGCTGCAGCAGCTGTGACGTTGGTCAATGCAGCGCGACTGAGCCTGTGATGTCACTAATGCAGCACGCCACCAAGGTTATTCTGCATAAAACCACTGTTTAGCACCTCACACCACCACACAATGCAGGGACAGTAGGGACCAGCCCTCCATCCTCCCATCCACTCCCTCACCCCCTCCTATCCTTACCCACCCCAGTCTCATCTCTCCTACTATCCCAAGATGCACCGGGGCTGTCAGAACCAGATAATAATCCATGCCCTTGACAAATGCATCTTATAATAAGTAGTGGCAGGCAATTTTAGGCATTTACACGCTGTAAATAATGCAGCATGAGAGAGGGAGACAGATAGAAATTGGGGGAAAAGGTTACAGGGAGAGAGACGGGCAGATGAAGAGGGAGGCACAGAAGAGAAAGATAAAAAAGGGTAAATGAATGGTGGCAAAAAGTGATGCGTGAAATGAGGGCAGCACAGGGTGCAAACAAGAGGACAGAGCTGGATCCTTTGAAGACAAATACACTGATTATGTCATTACATGGTAAGCCCCCATCACTGCCTTTAACCTAAGCATCCTATTCAAACAACAGATGGGAGATAAAAATGGAGAAATGTCAACATCAAGGGCAGAGCCTCAAATGGAAAAGATGAGGACCGGAAAGAACACTGCATTCTTCGAAGTGTACCCCACTGTATTAGTTTCATCCATGAAATATTCATCCTGACTTGACATTATGTAAAAGAGAACAGTGTGGGTGGGAGGTAATGTCTATGGCAATATGGAGGCCAGTTTCTCTTCAACAGAGCTTTGTAGGACAGCACAAACTATACACAGCCTGCTGCTAGTTTGACATTGCTAATACCGTATTTTGCAGTGTGGACTTTTTTGAGCAGCTTGGCAGTGAAAGTGACAATGACAGCACCAAGGTGGTGTAGTCATGCATATCACAATCCTGAGGATTCACATGCATATGCGTGCATATTTTGTGTATGTATGCGTCTTTTATCTGTCAGGAGCCAGAACATATACTGAGCTGAAGTTTCTGTCAGTTATTGTTTGAGTCTTTACTGAATATGTACAACATGTGTCTTTTTTTTATATAATTTTAGTTTATCACGGTAACCATTTTTTATGCTACCCTGTTGGCCAGGTCCCTCTTGAAATAAGATATTTTAACCTCAGTGAGATATTTTCCTCGTTAAAAATAGGAAAATAAAATGAAAACAGACATCTCAAATCACTTGTCCAATTGTTCTTAGTGTTCATGCCTCTGTGAGGAGGAGGGATCTGTCAAGGAGAGGGGCAGACTGTAGCCAGATACTGCTCTGTATAAACAGTATTTTTCACATCCTTGCACTTGCTTTTTCAGTCAGAAATCTTCCACAGCAGAATATTGTGCTGGGTTATATTGCGTTAAGCTGCATATAATAACAAAATTATTCTAAGAGTCTGTATCTACTATTATTATAACTTATTTTAACTTTTCTTCTTGTCTTTCACTTCAAAGCTGTTATCACTAAAACATTTTACAACTAAGTTGCATATTTAAATGCTTAAATTCTACACAGATTTGCTGCATCCTAACATTATCCATGCGGACACGTGTGCTAAAGAAGCAACTGTCTGATTGTTTGCTGTGGGTCTCAAAGTATTTTATTGTATAAACATCACTGTCTAACTCTTTCCTGTGCCTACAAAGATATACAGAAGAGAACTTTGCAAAGACTAAGCTCTAGATTACAGCCCTGCAGCTCTCTGACCACATGGAAACCATGATTGCAGACCTGAAGAATATATATAGCTACAGTCCACTCCTTAATGTTGTGTATTGTGGATGGATGTACGCCCTAGACCTGAAGTCTGCACCACTGAATACGGAGAATCACAGCCAAATTATACACTACACACATGACATTTGGCACTGATGTTGTCATGTGTCTGTCCTATTCCTCTACACAGCAAAGAGAAAAACCTGAGAATGAGTTTGAATCACTTCATGTTGAATACTTATCACTACCATATGAATTTGCTTTAATTAATTTGTGATCAGTCGTGTGTGCACATTGCCCTTGGGTATAATGTGCCATTAAACTTTCATTATGAGTTCAAGTCAGCTACATCATAAGAACAAACAAATTCAAATGCTGTTAAAAATCTAAAAGAAATGTTATAAAACAATTCGTGAAATTGTGCCACATGTTCAAAGACCTAAATCAAGCTTTGTTAGTGTTGATGAAAATCTCTTTAAAAAAGTAGGAAAATCCAATCTTTCACTCTTAGCTTTTGTAACAACTCATGGGGCTTTGTGCTGCTGTGACTTATGCTTCCACTAACTCTACAGTATCTTGAAATAAATTAAATTCCAACTGTGTCGCAACTGCCAACACGTAGTCCAAACAAATGTACCACATCCTCTGAGTCAGTACCTGCTCTTGGGAAAGCAAACAGAATCCCTTTAAGAAATTCCTGAGAATGTTTATGTGAAAAGTGTATGTGTATGAAGGCCAAAATACTTAATGCTACGTGGGAAATCACAAGACAGGACAGGAGAGAAACACATTGTATGTGGTTTGTTTTGTTTTTCTGTACCTCTGAGTTGAAGCGGATTTGGCAGACGTTACATGAGATGACTGGCCGTTTGGTCTTGACCAAAGGAACTCCGAAGGTGTGGTTGATCACGGCCTTCTGCACCGGATCCATCTGATAGCAAATGACAGGGGAGGAGACACAAAGAGAGATAAACCAGACAGATGAGAAGAAATCTGTGCGCTACAATTCATATGCTACACATCTTCTTTGGCCCCACCAGACCATCTCTCATCATGATTTGAAAGGTCACTGTGTTATGCCCTCTATCCCTGGTGATAAAGGCCAGTGTGGAGTAGAGAAGCTCACAGTTTTTCTGTCCAGGCTAAAAAAAAAAAAACCTCATACACGGGTGGATGAAGAGAGACAGAAGAGTTACAGCATCTATCCAATGTTTACTGTATGTGTGTGTTTATACTCGGCAAACAGCTGTCAACAGTGTTAATAGTGTGTTGTTACAGCTGACACACCTGTTACATTCCACCTAAACTCAGGCCTCTGATCTGGACCAGGTTGTACCATCATACTGCCCCTGCACTAACTGTTTCAGCTAGAATGTCAATCATCTATGTGGTGTTAAGCACCTCATATAAATTTAACTGACTTGCTCTAGCATGTGGCAGCGGCTAAGCCTCCCACTTAAACTCTGTCCCAGACACAAAAGGCTTTGCCTGTGTAAATCTAAAATGCTTCTTTCCAATTATTTATCTTGGTTTGAAGCTGAATTTATCCAGCAATCATTGTTAATTGACCTTAGCATTAGTGTGGAGTCAATGGCTGGTGCAGATTTCCACAGCAGACAAATGTCTGGCGCTATCTCTGCAGATAAGGCAAGCAACCTTTAGAAGTGGTACTATATGGGTATGCAAAAAGGAATGAAAAGAAACAAAAGTCCTGGCCTTAAGAACAGTATGGATATGAGCGTGAGTGTGTGTTTTGAATTCATAAGGCAGTGAGGGAATGTTCCAGTCAGTCCTCCAAGGGTGATGTAAGCCTGGTTTGGAGAGCCTGACTGACTCTAAATGATTCAATTTGGCTCATCAACACATTTAATTTGGCTAATCACCAAATTTTCCCATAAACTATATCACACCCAGACTTTCATCAAATATACAAATGGCTTTAAAAGACTCTGGCATGAAGACTGTCAAATGCATATTATTATTCATATTCAAACTTAAACTTAAATTCAAATTTCTGACTCAAGCTTGAACAATTTGAATCTTCTGCAAAGTGCTTGTTACCCGGGCAACTCCAAAGAAACAGGGTAAACAGAGCGAGAGAAAGAAAGAAACGGGGGGGAAAGAGGCCCGAGACATTTAGCTGGGTGACAGGACGGTACAGAAACACACCATCTGGAGGAGCGAATGAGTGGGAGAGGAAGATGGATTGGGACACATAGGAGGAGTAAGGGAGGAAGAAATGGGAATGATCCAGAGAGAGAGAGAGAGAGAGAGAGAGAGAGAGAGAGAGGAAGGCTCGGGCCGGATGTTCTCACATCGCACATTCTTATCTCATTTGGCTCACTTCACTATACTCCTTGTTCCATGAGCCCCTCTTCTTCTTTCCCCAGAAAGAGCCTAAAACACTGTACACTGTGTCACTGTTGTTGCTATGAATTCAGATAAACCAGAGGAAGATGGTGGATGATACTGAACAGTTATGACAGTGGATGATATCTGTTTCAACAACTGCAAGAATACCTCAGTGCTGACTTTACATTAGCCAGCTAAAACCCAATAAATTCCTATTTTAACACAAGGAGTGCAATAAAACAGCCATTTATATCAACAGTCAACTTGGTATTTTGCTAAAACCCTCCCAACTGTGAACCCATCATCACCCCTCAGTGGAAAGTTTAACAAGAGGCTGAACTGACCTGGTGGAGTAACTGTACATGTGAATCATAGGATTCTGCCCAGCCAGCTAGTCCAGTATTCTGGGTGTAGGTCAGCAATGATCCATCCAGTTGATTCAGCTGTTAAAAACACTGTCCAGCTGCCAACAAGGCTTTTTGGACGGCTGCTCACATGGCGTCTTATCCAAATGCTCTCCAAAACATGTCCTCATGAAATAGGAGCAGAGCACTATGATGTAACTGAGGAGGGAATTTCCAAAACTCACTCCGTCACTTTGATGAATTTCATGAAAATCAGCAATTCAATTTCCAATTGGCTCTGCATTAATAGTTTACAAAAGTTTAAATCAATGCTGGTTTAAAAAACAACTCAACATAAATCTCAGCTGAGTGAGTTTAGAGCTGTTTGAATATAGTGAGAGCGACTGACAAATCACCGACGTCAGCATCACTCTGTGGTCATGTTAACAGCTCCTCAGGGCCTTAAGACCTAAACACCCTAATGCCTTTTGTGACCACACAGCCTCCTCTGTAGAGAAATAGCTAAAAGGGCAACCAAGCATCTCCTGGCACTGCACAGTGGCTTGAATCTAATTTCACCAACATCCTTTTTCGTGGTCTTTATTTTACTTTCTCTTGTTTTTATTGCTCACTTCTCCCCACTTTTCGTTTTTCTTTCATCCTTCCTTTGTTTGCTTCTCTTCCATGAGTGCGTTTGATCAATTCCCTGCAACAAAATGTTTGGATGGGTTGAATTCCAGCAACTAGGATCACACTGCTCTGTGACTCTCGGTGGGACCACGCTGGCAGCTGCACTATATGTCTGCACCGTGCCAGATAAGAACAGTCTTTGAAACACAAGTCTGACAGTACTTTTGAGTTGTGCCTGGATTAAGACACCGTTGGGAATAAACAAACAATAAAAACTATGAAAATCTCCAAACATTTAGGCACTTACCTTCTTCTCCTCTGTGTCGGTGGAAGCTTGGAGCTGCATTGGTCCTCCTGTGTGTGTGCTAGTGGTCGACGTGTGTGTGTGGGTCTCAGCATATGTGAGACTGAGAGTGTGTGTTGCACCTTCTTCACTCATTCAGCCTCCTGGTCAGTTGTCAATGCTGAATATAAACCAACTCACTCACTCACTCAAAAATAGTACTTGTGCCTAGTGATGCATTACAAGCTAAGATTTTCTTTTTTCTTTTTTTTTTGGCGTGCACTCTGATGCTTTTTGAGATGCTTCAAGAGTGTCTGCTGCAAGCTTTTTCTCAAATCTCCCTCTTACTCCGTCTCTTTTCACTGACACATTACCTAACAAGTGCCTTCTCTCCTCTCAGCTGCTTTCTCTCTCCCTGTCTCATGCTTTCTGTAGCGTGCTTCTCCTCACTCTCCAGTTTTCTCCTCCCCTTCTCTCCCTCTCTCTCTCTCTCACTCTCTCTCTCTCTCTCTAGCTTCTTCATGCATACCCAATCTATCCAGATGCAGACAGGATCATGTGTCCAACTCTCCTCCTGCTCAACTCTTCCCCTCTTTCCCCAAGTTCACACCATCTATCAAATGTCATCATCAGCCGCAGGAGCTGCTGCTCTGCCAACCAGTCCCCTCCCAACCACACATGAATACACACAATGCCCTATAGTTTTCCTGCTGCAATGGTTTTAACGGCATACAGTATGTAGTGTCTTTCAGACAGATGTCATGTTGCATATAAACCCCAAAAGAGACGGGGCAAAACATATTCTGAATGATTAATAGTTTTGATTGATAACCCTCTGTATGAAACCTGTAGAGGCAACTATGGTGAAATATCAATCAGTCAGTCTGTGAGGATTAGTGTCGAAATAAAAGTGTTATGAAGGAGGACCTTCTGTTGGAGAGTGAGTTGTTTATGAGGAGAGTGAAATAGTGATGAAAAGGAGGACAGACAGCAGGTGAGGCTCAACAAGTCTGCACATGATTTTGCATGATTAGACACCTTCATCAGAAATTCCTGACTTAGCAGTCTGAGCAAGTCCATATCAGGGCAGGCTCTGAGGTGTGTGTGAGCATGGGCCGGATAAATAATTCAGACATGTCACTGTCTAGAGGCATATTAGACTAGACAGGCAGGTAGAGGACAAATCACATTAAAAGACCGTTAAAATACCGTTGTATATAGCTTAAAGAGAGACTATTCCTTTGCTATGGGGCTAATAACCCTCAATGTGAAGTAGAGTGTCATTAAGACTGTACAAACTCAGCACAGATCACTTATTAAGAGAAAATGATAGAATAACTAGCTTCCAGCCTCAGTGCAAAACATTCCTCAGTGTTATTGCTACTATTATACTGTGTCTTCTTTGAAATAATGTGCATATCCATATTCATTACAGTGTGCTGACACAGGCAGATACTAGGACGTATCAAAGAGACTAAAAATGATCTCTTTAATGTGAGATAATCCTATGGTTCACCATCCATTCAGTTATTTAAAAGAGATGACGTCCAAGCAGCATTCTGTTTGCTGATTGTTTAAACATTCCTTGATCTAAAATACCAACAAGCCATCAAACACAGTCAGTGCTGTAAACAGGGCTACAGCACACTTTCTTTTACTCACAGTTTTTTTCTGTGTGAATTTTCTCACAAACTAATCACCATTAAATTAATCATAAAAACATCTCTGGGAAATAGAGATGTTCACTTTTTTGTATGAAAATATGAACACACAACCTCCATTAGCAGCGGCTAAAACTGTATCTTTATTTTTGCATTTCTATGACTTGAAAATGAATTTTAAAGTTATACTGTAAGTGCAATAGATTAAGTGGTTGACTGTAAACTTCGCCTCAGACACTACCGAGTCAAATACAAACTGAAGTCTCAGGGCAAGTGTGTCAATCAGTCATTTCAGTCATTTCTCCACTGTTTTCAGTGCAATGCAGCAAAAGCACTTAACTCGTGTCCATATATATTTGCCACTATGCGACCAAGCTATAAGGTCATAATGTCCTCCAAGCCTCTCCTGTGGCCCCATCTCCTGGCCACAGGGCTGCAAAACAACACTCAGCCAGGCCTGGCTCACAGTCAGCGGCAGCAGCAGCTATTAACATTCACAGTGTCCCTGTGGGCCTTCAGACGCAGTTAATGTTCTAAGGAGGAGGTTACAGCATGAGAGAGAGAGTGATAGAGAGAGAGAGAGATTCAGGGGGAGTGTTGCAGAGATAGTGAGATAAAATGAAGAAAGAAGCGGCAAGAATGATTTCAGGGCTGTGCTAACAGATGCAAGAGTAGAAACTGAGCGCCTACAAAATTTCAGTACCTCTATTAATCCATGTCTGCTGGGGGCCCTGCAGTTTTTAACATCACTGAGAATACTTTCACTTATGTCATGGCCCATGGAGGGCTATTAACATGATTGTATCATTAAAATGTATTTAACAATGTCTGACCTACTGTTACTATCGCTGTAGTACCATACATGGTCATGGAACATGCCAAATATTTCCAATTAGTGTCATAGCTAGGACATTAGGACATAGCTATGTTGCACCTTTGCAAGCTGCAGCCAAATATACCAAGCTGTCACATGCAGAGAATAAGCCTGGTACAGCCATGGTCCAGGAATAGCATCGTCCCATATGCAGTACATACAAAGACCACTGATTTTACATATTGCTGACGAGAAATGTTGACATTCCCTAATGGAGACTTGAGTAGCAGGCGGCGCATTATGCTGAGTTGGTGAAATGCCATATGTCTCTACAGTGTAATCGAAATTATAAGATGTTAGCCAGGGCCTGGGGAAACAGGAAGATCCCTCTCTGTTAAAATAAATACCACATCAAACAAACTGTGGTGTTTGAAGTGCGTAGCTGTAAGGATGGCCTTAGATATGCTCTTTAATTCTTGGGTCTTTGATTTACATAGAATGAATTTTTAATGTGGATATAGCAGTAATTCAACAATTTAAAGACACTTAAAAGCTTACTAAAGCATTAAAAATGTATACGTTGGGCATAGATTGTAAAAGCATCATCAAGGTAAACATACAGTCACTGCAATGACAACCTTAACATCTTGCATGTAATGCATTTCCTGGGTGAAACAACACAGGGTGAGTATGCAGTATGTGTGTGTGTGTTTGTTTGTGACTGTTTATCTGCAACAACTCTCACCGTGTTAAAGTTGTGGAAGAGGCTCATGCTGTGGGGAGGAGGTGGGGTCTCCATGGGGAACTGCAGGAAGGGCTTCATGTCCAGGTGGGGCTGGATCACCGTGGGGGTCCGCAAGAACGTCGGCACAGCTGCCCCGGCTCGGTTTATGCCTCCTACACACATAAAAAAAAAAAAAAAACACTGAGAACACTAGCATTAACATTAAAAACACTAGCAATTTTATTTTTTCTCATATTTTCATGTGATGATATAGAATTAAAATAGTTTGTTTTAACAGCGTTAGACAGTTGTACTGGTAATAAATGTCTTAGGTAATATTCTTTAATACAGTGTAAAAATAGAGATAAAAAAATATAATGAGACACAGAGAAAATGTGAAGCTCATTACAGTTCGTGTACTGTTGTTGCCTGGAATATGCTACTGAATTCCACAAACACAATGAGCTATAATTGCACTGCAAAAAAGCAATTATTTCTCCCCAGACAGAGCAAAGCTTTGTGGCACCCCAGCAGAACACGCAATCTCCAAAGTGTGAGAAAAAAGTGGCGTTTGAACCATTAAGGATGCTCAAGTGATTGCTGAGGATAGACACAGATTTCCTGACAAGTTGTAGACTGATGCGCCAAAGTGCATATGATGTGATACTTATGCTTTTGTGGGTTTTGAAGAATTTACACCACTGAAGCTTTTCATTATACTAAAAACATTCACAGCAAATGAAGCAGGAATGCCAGAGAAGAAAAGAATGCCACAGAGGCAGTGGGGATTCCTCCACCTGCTAGTCTCTTCTCTTCCTCTCTTCCTCTCTTCTCTCGTCTCCTGGGAGACATCTGCAGCTTGATGATAATGAGTTTCATCTCAGCATGTGTTGCTTTATGTTATCCTGACTTGTGCACCAAAGTTGGATTACTTGGTTGCGTCTAATTATAGAATGAATGAATCACAGAGGCTGATTCCTGTACACATGTCTAACAAACACTCCCACTTTGCCTTTGACTGTATCTAGTATGCTGTTTGAATGGATAGAAAAACACAGTCACTTATGAACAACAATACAAGGGAATTTGTACTACTAATCATACAAGATACCACATACACATCGATAGAAATACACACAAACCTGTGCACTGTGTCAATGTTTAATTCTCCTATAAAAGCGTGCAAGGCTGTCATATTGATACACGGCTCCCTCTTCTCGTCATTGCTCCCATCTGCCTTCTCCTCCTCTCCTCCTTATCCCCCCTCGTCTCCTCTTTAACCTCTGTCAAGGATGATAGTGATGGGGCCCACACAGCAAAACATAGCCTCAGCAAGCTCTTAGATTAAGCCTCTTAATACCCACAACTGGATTTCTGTGGCTTTCAAATTCCCTCAAGACTTAAAGCTCTGCCGTGCTCCTTTTTTGGGATTGCTATAAGCTACTCTCTTGTTCCTTCTCTTGCTGTCCCTCAATTTGCATCCTACTGTTGTTTGTTTCTACCTGCCTACTCTGTAATTTGGCCATTCTCTGACACCTCAGAGTTCTTATGAAGTTTTATACCAACCAAATGTGTTTAGAGAAAAAAATGTGACTAAAGCATGAAGGAACACAGTGCTAGGCGATGCTGTCTCAGAAGTTTGGATTAGAGAGAGAGAGGAGAGGAAGAGCAAGAGATTGACTTCCGCTCAGACTGAGTGGAAAGCTGTCTCAGCTAAAGCCCAGCTGCTTTCTGGTGCGCATCTGTGGACCTTGAGGCGGAGAAACAGCATTATTACATAGTTAGACATGCAGGTTAATTTAGTGAGCAAACCACATACACTTACACATAGATTACTATTCTTATAGCAAAAAGAAACAAGCTAGTGGCCTTGTGTTGACTGGATTTCCAGCTGGTGAATTGTTTTTGTCTGATCATCACTCATAATTATCATCCAAAAACATTTTGGTTTATTTTTCAGTGTTAATTCTGGGATTGTTCCCATGTTCCGTTAAAGCTGACAGTGAATGGTTAAACAGGGTTTTGATCCTTGTTCTATGATGTGACATATACACAATAAAATTTTGGTTGGTTGTAATGCCTCAAAAGCTTCCTAAAAACCTTTCTCGGAAAGTTATTTTAGTTATTTTATGCTCGGAAAGTTATTTTATTTTGGGCTAAACTGGCAACCTCATTATGATGCACTTAGAACTAGAATGCAAGCACTTGACATTGGCTGCCTTCACGCAAATGAATGTAACTTCACTGGCTTTAGAAAACAGAAAGACCATCTTTTTACAGCCTTTGAAGACGAGGGAATGGAATCGGGGCAGAGGGGTGGGAGGGGGCAGTGAGATATATTTCATGTCACAAAAACAACCATTTTTGAAATTGACCCATTTTCTAGCGACATTTCTAAAAGCAGAATTTCAATGAAAAGGAGATGTTCAGAATTTCCAGCACTTTTCACATGTACCTGAATGTGGGTGAACTACCGTTCTTTAACAAAGATGAGGTAAAAACGGTTGTTGATTCTCTGTCACCTTTAAATATCCACAGTCACAAATTTCTCAGAGATACAAACATCCACCTTTCTCAGTCTTTTTAAGCCAAGTTCCTCCCACATGCTGTTTGTTGTGATGAGAGAGGATGGGAGGTCCGGTATCTGTTCTCTCCTCTACCTCTGCCACCATGACTGATGAAGGCAGTTGCTTCTCTTGGGCTATGCCACTAAAAATATGACACTGCCTCTTGACTGCATTTATCACGACACTATGCCGCATGTTGATACATGGCCTTGTGCAAAGCTTGCATGCTTGCATGTCTGTGTTTTGCTTGGAAGGGCTGACACTCTTTTTAGTTAAAGTTGCACAGTAGTGATAGTTGCAGCTCCCCAGTGAGTCTGTGCTTGAACATGGAGACTGTTATTGGCAGTGGGTCAGCCAGCCTCTGGCAGGCAGGCAAACAAACTGAGGAGGACTGAGAAACTGGATGACCAGGGGACACAACGTGTCACTGCAGCAGCAGGAGGAGCTGAAATCTGAGGAAATGAACAGAGCTGAGGATCAGACAGGAGAAAGAGGAGCAGCTGTCCTTGAAGCAAAGACAGAGTCTGCCCCATCGGGGAATGAGTGCATGTATGTGTATGTGTATGTGTGCACACGCATTGAGGCGTGTGTGTGTTTGTCAGTGTGCAGCTGCTTTCTTCTCCTAGAGTATAATTACCCCATTAATTTAAACCTCTCTTTGGGGACCTTCTCGCAGTGTAAATCAAACAAATCGTTGTATAGTGTAGGAAAGTGCCGGTGCGACCTGCTCAACATTTTGTGCATATGTGTGTTCGTGCATTTTGTGAATAAGTGCATATTTGTATGTGGTCCCACTGGGCTCCTGCTCTGCTCATTGACAAATCTTGCATTAGAGCCAGAGCTAATAAAATGATAAGTAAGTTGTAAGTGTTTCAGGAAGACAACCACATGACATAATAAAACCACAGTATACACACTGAGTGCTACTGTGCACACACACTACACACTGCTGTAATACCAGTGCTGAAAGGCTGCTCTTCTGTTTAACACTATGGCACGGGTTATAGACCATTTACCAAACAAAACAAGCACTTTGGATAGATAACTGATGGCTTTAGGAAATTGCATTGGGCATTGTGTACTGTAATTACTGATTAACAGACTGAATAATAATAAAAAGTTATTATTGACAGACATTATTTAAAAAATCAATAATGGCTGCAGCTACAGTAGAGGTACAGATAATTAATTCCAATAAAAATTAGCTCAAAACAATGTCTTTACTGTGCATTGCCATATTTACTCCCTATCCTTTCCCTGTTCCTTTCCTTTTTTGAAGCCTGATCTGCATTAATGTCTATGTGACACAGAGTGACAGACAAGCCAGTCTGGATGAGCTGAAAGGACTTGGACGGTGATTTGGATGTTGTTAAACCCTCTGACATGCCAGGAATCCTACCAGGCGTGCAGGGCTCATAATCGGAGCTCTTAAACAGCCTGCGGGACACCGCCAGAAGGCTTGGTGTTGCAGTTTGTGTGTTGTTCTATGATTCTATCTTTGTAAGGACCATTTTGAGTTTTGGCCCTTCAAAGTAGGGACATTTTTAAGTTGGAATTTTTTTTTATTTAAGTTTAGAACATAGTCACAGTAAGTGTGGATTTAGGCTTTTAGCTGTAATAGTCAGCTCTGCAAGCGAGGGAACGCATACTGCAAAAGGTCCTCCAGACTTTAGAAATTTCTAGTCTGCGTGTATAAATCCCCATACAAAACAGGCCAGGATCATGCTGCAGTGGTACATATGCAGATAAAGGTAAGAAAGGACAAAGCAAGCTATGTGCAGGCAGAGGCAGGTGAAAAGATGAAAACTGGTGCTGTATAGACAAGAGTGTAAAGGGGGAAACAAGGGAGAGTTAAATTTAGACTACAGGCAGAAGAGAGATCAAAGGCGAGAACGACTGATTCTTGTATTTGGAATAATTTGTCTGCATGGCCCTGATAAATTTGCTATTGGCCACATAACTGCCTCCACTCAGGAAATACATCTATATATGCACAGACAGACAAATTCATGCTCCCTAATTTTATTGTGTATGTGTGTGATTTAAGCAAATGGAGGCCAATAACACACAAGTAGATATGCAGATACCAGATGGGGAATCATAGCATTTTATAATGTTATTGCCGATTTTGTGTCTTCTGTGTGTTTTCCACTTCATGCAGTGATTATTGTTTGAAAGAGTTTCATACTGTTAATGATACAAAAATAAAACCATACAAATGTGTCCCTAGATACAGACAACCACAAAATCACTTAACCAATCTAATAAAGATAGTATATAATTTAAAGAAGTTTTCATATATGAAAAGCAACATTCTGTTATCATATATCATATTATGGAATTGTTTTATTACTATATGACACTACTATGCACCAGTAGGATTGTGTTCACTTAAGTGAAATAGAAATAAAGGGTAACTGAGGGAGAATCTTATAAAAATCCCCATCAGGTGTTTTCCTCGTCTATGCTGCAAGACAAAAAGCTGTTTCTAGAATCTAGGCTAAGAGAATCTTTTCATGTCTTGAGATTATCTAACAGGCTGTGTAGGTTGTGCCACAGTGTGTTCAGCCTTCTTTCCCATGGGCGTTGGGTGCATTCAGGAGAGAACAATGAGAGCAGGGTAGCTGGCACAAGGCAAGCTGGGCAGGCACAGATGTGCCAGGGTTGTTGGCAGCAGAAGCAGAGAGAGGGAGGTGGTAGCAGTCAGACTGCCAACTTGCCTTTCTACAGGCCCATGAAGCAGGCACCTGTCGTCCACATGGCCCAGAGGTGAGGGAGACATCGGGAATAGATACACGCTTTATAGTCGATGCTGTCAATACAGTTGATGTTGGAATATTACCAACATCAGAGAAACACAGATATGATTCAATAGATGTGATAATACACTACAACCTGACTGTGATGGATATAATGAAACAACAAATGAGAAATATTTTTGGCATCTCAAAATTTTGTGCCAAGCAGCAGCTTCAGTGATTAACTGTGCAGTATTCATAATTTACTTTATCGACCCGGTGTCTGCAGTACATTGAGATTTCAGACTAACTGCTAGCTCTAAAGCCTGAGAAAACCTGCCCTCGGCTTATGTATACATTATTGAGAGAACTCTGAGTCAGTGAGATGATTTAAAGAGACCGGATGCTTCACTGGGAGCTTCCTCAACATAACCCCCACGCAGTTTCTCATCAAACCTCCTTTTTCACTCTCTCTCTCTCTCTATCTCTATCTCTCTCTCTCACACTCACACACTCACACACACACACACACACACACACACACACACACACACACACACACACAAACACACACCTACACACACAGTCCACCAGGCTAATACTGCAGGAACACTATTAGCAGCTCCTCCCAGACCCAGTCTGACAGTTCATAGGGTAGTGGCTGTCTGCACATCGACAAACTCATGGCAAAGATACAAACTGGGGTTGCCAGACTATGTCATAAGCATTAAAGAACAGAAGTCTAATGACCTGAAATTACTGTCTTATTTTTATTACAGTATTTGCATTCAGGAAAAGCTGTCAGATTTTTCTGTTACATGCCTGCTGCTTCGCGGTTTTGTATGGGTTGCAGTGTGTCGATGGTTAGTCATTTCTCTGTCTGTCCCTCACCATTTCTCCTACCAACCCTTGTTCTTATCTCTCACTCTAAATTTGTTTCTTGCCTCCCTCATGATCAGCTCAGCATGTATTCTGTGCTGTACACAGCTGTGCCTAGGACTACAGGAATAGCCAATTCATTTCAGCAGTGAGGGCAATGTGATACAGTGTGGACACAGGGTGAAAGAAAGGCAGAGAAGGGAAAATTTGGTCCCGTTCCATTCAGTATTCTCGTCCAGTCTCGGACCCAGCAGGATGTTGTGCCTCCCTTTCACCTGACCACCAGTGCAATCAACAGAATCACAGACATGGCCAATGGCTCTGCTGAACAGTACAAAGAAAACAGCACGTGCACACTGAAGTGAGCACGCTAAAGTGCGATACATACACACACAACAGACAAATGCATGAAAATGCACATAAAAGACTCAAGTATATGCATACACACATGCACGCAGAAGACTGAAATCACTGTTTCTTTGAGGAACACTTCCACTCAAACAAACTCATTTTTACACATTTAGAGGGTTATCCAGTCAGGCAAAAATAAAAGGCAGAATTCCTCTGACTCACATGTCTCACTGACTACATCCCTGTGTCCATCAGAGAGCAATTGACTCTTTTTTTTTAAGTTTGCCTCCAAACACCCACATGCTCCTACACCTGTCACCTTAAGATCCTGCAGAGAATCACAGAGTGTTATGCAGGTCATTAGTTCTGAGTGTTTGCCTGGCAGCTGTATCCTGAGCTGCTTACCTGCTTGGCTGCCCCCCTCACAGACAGATGTGGCAGCAGCATCCTGCCGGCGGATATCTGCCTCAGCCTCTGCTAGGAAAGAATTAAGAACTCGCAGGTAGGGATGCATTTCATCAGAAAATGAAACAAGACTCAAATAGTGCTGCAAGTCCCAACACTGAGGCTTTCTGCCTTCATATCATCAAACCAGATCAGGGTTGAGCAAGGCTGACTCCAAGTGACCACTAGAGTGTGCTGCTGAGCCCCTCTGTAAACTTCAAAACAGCCTCTTCAAAGTTCCTACTTTGGCATCTGAAAATTAATATTAAATAGAAAAAACAGCGTGCTCCTATCACACTTTATCTTTACCATCTTTTCTAATCATAGCAAACTAATTTCCAGCTTGCTATGAAGGTTAATACACGCGTATAAGGTGGGTGGATAGAGATAATGATCTGTTTGATTTACTGCCTGGAACTGTTGGTGTTACGCTACGCTTTAATGGGAGGATTACGCAGGGGAAAGCTGGGAAAGCTGAAACTTGTATGACTGCCACAAAAGCGAGTTGGCCCCTGTGTTTGCATTCATTCTGCATGTAAGGTATGTGTGGGTTTGTGTCTCTCTGACACTGTGTGCACTTGTTATGTTGGACAGTGTAAAAGAAAAAAGTTAGGAGATCTTTGTTACTATGATATGCTGCTCCAGATGTCAGCAAAGTACTAAAGTATTAGTCAGAACATGTCTCAGTCCAAATATATGCACTGCAGTGAAGCCCATGACTACACAGACACACACGCACGTACACACACTAAGTAGCAATATGATGGGTTATCTAAACAGCATACAAATGAATGATGGCTTTGTTTCTCAAGTTTTGCTTGCATCTATGTAGCCAAACTGCAAAATGTTTGTGTCTGTGTACATTTTTCTGCATCACTGGGAGGGTGTTATACTTTCCCCTATAATTGTAGGTCTTTTAGATTTTACCCAACCTACCAATTTGGAGAACAGCAATTTTACTAATTTCATTGTGCTGCAAGGTACAGATAAAGTACAGCCTGCAGCATGCATGGTATTATGTACTGTGGTTAAAATTTAAAAAGAAAAAAGAAAAAATACCAGCAATATGAAGGTCATAAAAAGTTAAAACAACTCCATTTTTTTTTTATAATCAAAGCTTTGAAAACCACAAGTCTCTCACATATAGCC
Organism: Polydactylus sextarius; assembly: GCA_016801845.1. Taxonomy (NCBI): domain Eukaryota; kingdom Metazoa; phylum Chordata; class Actinopteri; family Polynemidae; genus Polydactylus; species Polydactylus sextarius. The sequence continues at coordinate 15,309,534 of CM028909.1, forward strand.
TACATTTTTAGGAGATAAATGAGTTTGTTTTTCATCATTTCCCTCCTCAACACAAACACGCACATACCAGAAGTCAATCTGCCGCCCTTTGCAATTGGATCAGAGAACTTAATTCCACACAGTTCGATTTCAAGACCAGTTTCTTTTCCAAAATATCGCCTAGAACAAAAACCATCAGATCAGATGGACCGACACATACTACATACTGTTATGCTTTCTACTGTATAAGACAGGGTAAACCTTCAGTCTCTCCCAAAGGGGAGTATTGTGTGTAATAACAGACTGGAAGGGGGTGGTAATGACACCCTAGTGAGATAATATGACAGTGGCGGGCCCCAAGTTCCCCCCCTCCCTAAAAAAATCCTACCTTGATCTCTCCTAAGTAGCTGTATCAAGGCTGGGAGGATTTAATTGCCAGTCTGTCTCTTTGGTAGACACAGAGGAGCTGACTGGGGATTCCAAGAGAGACGGAGAGAAGAAAGATGGGAGTTGAGGGAGGAGGTATGATGCAAAAATAATGTGATGGAATGAGGGTGAAGACAGTCTGCCTCTGATACCCCTGCCTACCTTGCCTGTCAAACCTCCAAAATACACTGACTACACACCAGAGCCAATGCATGCGTTTGAACCACAGAGGCAGATGCACACCCCTTTAATCCTTCAGATAAATCTCCTGCTGGCTCCTCATCCGGCAGCCACTGAACTTTTGGAGACTGTTGGCTTTTGTTACGTGTGGGGCGAGGGATTGTGCGTTTGGTGTAACACACAAACACAGATGCACTGACATGCACGCACATGTGCACAGATCTGGTTGTCTGATCTCTGAAAAGCAGGCAGCAACTTTCCCAATCCATACTGTAGCGCTTTTTTGGCACAGGATATGTATAATCTATCCATCCAAGGGCAGTAAAGGTGGCATAGTAAAATGATACAGCTCTATTCCTTCCTTCCCACGTGACTGATATCCTGTTTGTGTCTGGTTCCACCTTAAATCAATGACAGCACAGATAATGACGATACTTTGGGAGAGCAGCCATATGTTCAGTGTAGTGTTTCAGCTCGTACCAACCTATTCAGGACAGGATTAATAGATTTAATGAATATATGTTGGAGTGGGCCTCAGTCTCATTACATTCCAGTGTGATATTTATCTCTATAGCACCTTGTGTGGTGAAAGCATACCATGTAATTAAGTTTTGAACTTTGGTGCAGGCATATAATCTTTTTGTGGTGCAGGGTTCTGCAAGTGTGCAGCAAGTCTGTCTGTGTAATTGTGTGTGTGTGTGTGTGTGTGTGTGTGTGTGTGTGTGTGTGTGGTGATGGCGAGTGTTTGTGCTGTTTTGAGGTCAGTAATGACAGACAAATAGCTGTCAGGGCTAATGGGAGAGGACAGCCAGTGATGATGGGAACACAGAGAGAACTGTGCAGTGCAGCTCAACGTAGGATGACAGTGGATACAAGGCATAAAGCGCTGCTACAGTGTTCAGACAAAAAGAGGGTCACAATGAGTTCATAAAACAAACACAAATATGTGCAAACACACACCCCTGTGTGGTTGTCCTTGTCAGGACATGGGCTCACATTCATTCCCTAACTTCAATACATAGGACTAACCCTGAGATACATATTTATACAGCTAAACCTATTTTATGTAACTTTAATTCTTGATGTTTAAGGGCATATTCTACCAAAAAATGTATTTTTTGAGTTTTGAAGAATCACTGCCTATACACTTACAAGACATCTTTAACGAGAGATGACAGTTTCTGTAAAAAAACAGGATTTTGCAGTAGAATTGAAGGGTATGACAAGTTTCCATGGACATTTTATTCTTTTCTCACTATTTGAATATACTGTAAATACTGTGAAATTAAACTGACAATATAAGTTCCCATCCGCAGTCACAACATTTCCGAGCCAGCTGTCTAGCTCACAGGTGATGAGTATTTGAGACATACTGAGTGTATATTTACACATTTCCAACATTACAACAACTCAAGGACCACTGAGACAAACAAATTAAAAAATGAAAGAAAAAGAAAAAACAGACTGCACAGTTCCCGTATTACACATAGTTTTGGCCAAATGTATGAATAACCATTACGTAAAGCCCAGCAGGTTGAGTGATCACACCTTAACAGGGAGTAAATGAACTGACTCACTGTGTCAACAGCTAAAAAGACAAAAAGCTTCCCAGAAGATACCATATTCTTTTTCATATTCTCTTTTAAAATCCCTGCTGTCTGCTCTATTTCTTTCTCAGGTTTCTATCTTTTTATGTATTTTTCTTTTGTATAGAATGCTCCTCCCTTGGCTTACGGCCACTCAGGTTTGTAAGATGATCACATCTTGTGCATCGGAGATGTGTCTGAATGTCACTGGCTGAGGGCAACATCTTAGTCAGTGATGGATGGCCTGTTGGAATGCCGTGGAAGAGGAACGGGCAGACTGCTTTGTTGTGTTTGTTGAATGACAGTCTGTGATCCACTGCAGTGTGGAGGAATTAGACTTATAGCACTGGTAGAAAAGGGGGGAGAAAATACTGCCTATACATTAGTGCATTGAAACACAAAAAAAGGTTTATAGAGATGGAGAGAGAAAAAAACAGAAAAAGAAAGAGTGAGAAAAAAAGAGGACAAGGTGACATTCTGGGAAGGCAGCACCATGTACCCTCTCTCTCTCCCTCCACCTGTCCTCTGTTGTCCATTGTTTTTCTTTCTGCAGCCTGTTCAGATACGCTCCCACTCGTTCCCTGTCACCCAGCCCCCACCCAAAGCTACATTTCTCTCCCATCTCCTCCCCATCTTCCCTTGTTCAAGGTGGTGGTCACACACCCACATGAAACAATAGCCAGCAACTTTATTCCCATGCACCTCCCAGAAACCTGTGCCCTCAGGTATGGAATTCTATCACCCAGCCACAAACAGGTGGATCAACCCGAATACACCTCGGAGGAGAGTAACAAAGGCAGCAGATTCTCTCTAAGATTAGACCACCAGCCCTAAGGCTGAAGAGAAAAGGAGGCATGATGGGTTGGCGGAAGGTGGAAGTGAGGATTAAAAAAATAAGCTTCTGCTCTTTGAAGAACACTAACCATAATATACCCCTGCCTGGTGTTTGCCAGTCCATTTCATTTCTTCCATTCACAAGGGAGGGTAGAGGGCAATATGCTATCAGCGTAATAGAGTAGGGGAGGAGACTTTATGGTTGATGGCCACTGCTTTCATTCCAGCCCTGCAGTGTATTGTCTATGAATATGGAGTAGCCTAACAAATGTGCATGTCCTCTAACACAGTGCTCTCTCTTCATCCTTGGGTAGTTCAACCACAGCACAATCTCTTTAAGTGCTGGGGGGGTCTGCAATGTAATGTCACTTGTCATTGGTGTGACCACAAATGACACTTTTGTTTAAATCAGCATCCATCACCTCCCCCTGTAAAGAATTGCAGGCAGCTGGGGAGGTGTATACAGAGAATCAGGACAAGCCACCAGCATTTTAAAATGGTAAAACAATGAAAATTTTAAATCCTGGGCCAGAAATGTGTAAACTCTCTCTTGGATGCTAATTCCCCTGGTAGAGCTCATTATAAAAGAGAAGGAGACCTCCTTGAACCAGACCTGAACTCATTTGTCAAGATACAAAGCAACGTTTCCCTCATACTTTGTCTCATACTTAGAAGCTAAGTTGAGAGCAAGTGTTATGCTTTTTCATAAGGCATATTCAGCATATTTTACCATGTTTGCAGGTGATGCATTATTCAGTGAGCTCTGGTTGATCTTGGGCTGCAATAAATCTCTGTTCTATAGACATGTGGACATAAACCTGCACAAACTCACACACATTTCTCAGTGTTGATGCATGATTAATAAAGAGGAACTGAGCATCTATGAATCACACCTATGTGGAGGGATCTCAAACAAAGCACACTACAGATGAAAGGAGTGCTGGGCTTTTGAAAAGCGATCCAAAGCAGCATGGTAATGAAAGTAATGAGGGTATCAGATGCTGAACGTGGTGCAATATGCTTGTTAAAGATGACAGCTGAATTACATCAGAGGTTCACCCCTGTGAATCAAAACACTACTGAAGCAAGAATTCTGTCCTTTGGGCGAATATATCCTCTGTTCACATTACATTTAAAGAAACCTCATAGAAATATTCAGATTCAAGACAAGACAAGACTTATAACAGTAGTAGCAGGGACACTTGGTCTGGAACAGGACAGTCAAAGCGTCACATAGTGTCAAAGAGAATTAGAGAGACTTGACCGAATTTCCACATCTAATTTAATTGTCTTATAACAAGGAGAACTGCTCAGTTTGTGAAAACAGTTGTATAATGTCCTCCGTGGTTCTGGAGTGAGTCTGACTTACATTAGAGAGTGGAGCATGTAGTTTGAACTACATTGGTGTGGCAGGGGGCCGGAGGGTGTCATGACAGGATGACTGAGTTGCAATATGGGAATAATGTGTTTTTGGACCCATTCAAGTCCAAATGCTTCTACCATTACATCAACAGACTATTCTATATCTATATATTACATGTCTGTTAAACACAATCCTACAACCAACAGTCACTAAACTAAGCAAGGAAGGAAAAAGCTAACTTGTCTGTGTAACTTGGCAAATAGAAATGCCATCTAACATCAAAAAGATCACAAATTAAAATACAATATCTTGGCCAAAAATGGTTGTGAGAGCTGATGGTCACAGCAAAGTCTAAAATGTAAATGTCTATTCACTTATGAAATGAGCAAAACAGAGACTGTTGGAAGCTAGTTTTTCATCCTCTGAACCTCATCCCATTTCCAGTCTAAGCTAACTGTCTAATGGCCTCACAATAAACAAACCAGTGACAATGGTATCAATAACTCTCCACTAATACGTGAATAAGCATATTAAGTAAAATGTAAAGCTGTTCTGTTCTAAGATTCTTATTCAAGAGTGCATCTTCATTACGACCTGGGGCTGACCTTGTGCTTTAATGATGTAAGTCTAATATAAGATGGGTGTGTTGTTTGTTTGTGTGTGTGTGTGTGTGTGTGTGTGTGTGTGTGTGTGAGAGAGAGAGAGAGAGAGAGAGAGAGTCTTTATTAGAGAACTGAGGAAAAAAGAAAGATTGACTAAGGTGGATAAGACAGAGTGCTGACTTGACATAATCCCTTTTTTGTTCGACAGATGATTCAAAGCCAAACTTCCATTTTCACTCCACCTCCTCCTCCTCACTCACAATCGCCCCTTACACCATTATTTAGTGACATGATGTGTCTGAGCAGGGAAAAAGGGAAGGACAGGTAGGAGAGAGGGATGTTGGTCTTCTCAGGGAGCAGAGTAGGAGAGAGAGTTTAGTGTCACAGCTTAGGTGCTGCTTCCTTTTGCAGCCTGGGCGTCATTGTTATTATGATTTATTTTTTAATGAGCAGTGCTGCCCTCCCCTCTGCCATACAAAGGCCTGATTGAATCTGGCGTTCCATTAGCATGTTAAAGAGGCCCAGCTTCATCTGTGAGCCGCTGACTGACAGTGGATATCATCTCTGTAATTGCTCTATATACTGGAGCCAAAGCTAGCCAGAGAGAGGGAGGGTCGGTGGAGGAAGGGGGAGTTGAAGAAAGATGGCGAGGGAGGGATTAGGATTTAAAAAAGGGGGGTTGCAGGAAACAGGGGGAGAGAAATGATGAGAGGAGCTGGTGGATCAAACTACATCTCTGTAAATCTCAATTTGGTATGGTTGGGACTCCATGCAGAGAGCTGGGAATAGTCTGTTTGAATAATTTTTTTGAGCTATACTCGCAGCCCATGACACCTATCAAAGCAGAAACAGTGGCGGTGTTTTATAACAGAAGCCCTTCATCTACAGAGCTGTTACAAGGAAATTGCACTGAAGAGGTTTTACATCTGTTAATGTGCAAGTGAAGCACATTAACTAGATTCTGTTGTATGTACTGCTAGCTTTTTTTCTTCTTTTTTAGCAGAAATTGTCACGCAATATAAGGACATGACAGTGTGCCTGACACCTTCATGTGCCAGTGTGGGTTTCTTCTTTTTTTTTTTCAGCTCTGCACCACATCTTACCCTATGTCCCCTGCTCTCTCCCCTCCTCTGTATACAGTGATTTTCTCTCTCTCTCTCTCTCTTTCTCGTTTTTACTCTCACTCTATTCTCTTCAACACTTTCACATCTACTTCCTCATCCCCTGCATCACTGAGCACCCCCCTACTGCCACTACCACCACCACTCCTCATCCTCCTCTTGCTCTGTCGCCCTTGCTCTCTCTCTCTGTCCCTCTCTTTCTCTGCAGTAAATGGTAATTGAACAAACAGTGTGGCGGAGGAGAACTGCAGAAAAGATGGTTATCTTAACTTCACATGCCATGCATCCAAAATGATCCCCCACACACTCTCTCTCACTTGCTCTGCTCTCTTTTGCTCTGCTGTGACAGTGACATGTCCAGTCCGTAAGCATCATCAGTTTTGTGTATTAATATTGGAGAACAGCCCAGTGGTACCATGGTGAGCGAGTGTGCATGTATATAGTGCAGTGTGTGAGAGATGTGCAGCACCAGCATATTTCCAAACCTAAAGAGACCAGGTGACTATGAAATATGTCAAGCAAACATAAATACCCATACCCCAAATTTGCATGAACATCACAAAAGGGAAATCTCAATGGTGTCAAAGTGCCAAAAATAATCCTGACTCATTACATTTAATTTGCTTCTATTTTGTTCCATCATCAAAATGTGATAGGTGCCACATTAACTGCCTGTATACTATAGCTGATTTTGATTGGAGAAAATTTGAATTTTTAGTGTTGTGCAGTGGAAAAAATTTAACATCTAATGTGGCAAAAAACGGCAAACCACAAAGCCCATTATGTCGCAAAATCTGTTAGATAGACTGGAGGGATTTATTGATGAAGTAATTAATCTGCTAAGTTAATGCTTTCAAGTTTTACTGTCAAACAATAGAAACAAAGCAGTATAATCCATCAACTAGAGGAAGCCAGTCTCCAAGCTTTATCTGGTTTATTTAAACAAGTGAAAAGGCCGAAGTGTTCTAACTAACCCCGTTCTTATAGATAATTTATTCTGTGTTTCTGATTTTTTTTCTTGCCCAACTTCTGGTATGAATGTGTAGAATTATGTTATTTTGGCTCCTCTGGTGCACATAAAAGTCTGACAAACTAAAAATTAACTCCCTTCCATTTTCTCTTTTTTTGGAGTGAAAAATGTTTGCTTTCAGTGGTGGAGTAGATTGGACATGCTTCATAAAAGTAAATATGGATTTCTAAGTTTAATTTAGTTTCAAGAAAGGCAGATGCCAAGTGCAAAAATCAGTTTCACATGCAGTAAATCTAAGGAGCCTTACAGTGTTTGTCACTAACGAAAGCAAAGAGAGAAGGTATTTTCAAAGCTTTTATCTCATCAGACATATACATTATCTAGAATGCCAAACACTTGAGCTCACAGACTTTTCATTGTGACAGAGGCAATAAAGTCCTGCTTATAAAGAATAATTAGAAGCATAAACAAAACTGGGAAGATTGAACATATAGAACCAAGTAAAAGAGACAAGGGTTTGTGTTTTTATTCTGTGCCAGAATTTTGTCATAATTTTATCCATTTAAATTTACTTTTGTTGAAAAAATTGCTTCAGTGTCTCACCAGTATCAGTCTCTGTCTCACACATGAAAAACACAGCAATGTAATCCATTAAAAAGAATGACCTTCCTCTTCACAAAGACATCTTTCACATCAAGTGTGAAAGCCACAGGGCAACACTTTATTTAATGGATACACTATTATTTCACGTTAAACACCAGTTTAATTACAATTCACTCATACAATCTTCACTATAACCCCCAGCCCTCAACACATCTGTCCTCCCTCTTTGCTCAACTTCATTCTTTCATCCATTATAACCATCATTATTTATCATAAAAATAAAAAAGTGCCAACTGAAGGAGAGCATCTAAACACTGTGTACCCTGCAAATATATACACACATAACCATTCACTCACACACACACGCACACACACTGCAACATTGTCCTCATCTCCACCCTCCAGGCATTGCTTGTTCAACTAACACACCATGAAATCTCCAACACTCACAACACATTTATATAACATTACAGCTGAAGTGCTATAAAGTTGGTGCCTGAACAGCAACTGCTGAGATGCACTGTGTGTGCGTGTGTGTGTGTGTGTCTGTCTGCGCACACGTACATTCAACAGAAAAGCACAACAGTTTCAGCACCCATTTACATTGTACTGATGTTCAGAAACATCATTTTACAAATGGTTTAAGAATGGTCTGTAAAATAGAGAATATTATTGTGCACCCGTGTGCATGGGAATTTTATATATGAGTTAACTCTATATTTGTGTTTGTTGTCTGATTGTAATCATCTCCTGTGGCCTCCTGTATGCTGCTCTGGGATTAGAATGGTAATCATGGTGCATGTTGACACACACTGTTAGTCAGATTGATGTGTTTGTTTGAGTGGTGCAGAGCTCCACAGTTTTACACAGCAACCGACTGACTGCATTAGCCACTTGCTACTAATCTGAGATTTAATGGCTCTCCCCAACAATGTTGTTCTCATGCACAATGTTTTATTCAAATGCTTGCTGGGTCCGTTGGTAAAGTGTTGAGATCTATCACTGTTACTTCCTCTTACACAAACGCTCTGTCCAAATCAATGTAGCCGTGTCTGAAGAGGTAGTTTATCACCAGCAATTATCCTCCAAGTAACACCCTCTCTTGTCTGTCTTGGACCAAGCAAATGGGACAAGTCAGAGTTTCAGATTCAATGAATATTGATGCAGCCCCTTAGGCCAGTGCTGATATATATATATATATATATATATATATATATATATATATATATATATATATATGTGTGTGTGTGTGTGTGTGTGTGTGTGTGTGTGTGTGTGTGTGTGTGTGTGTGTGTGTGTGTATGTGTCTGTGTCTGTGTTTGTGAATGTGAATGTGAATATGTCCAAAGCAGTGGACAGAGAGGATCAGCCAGTAGACGGGTTTTATCAGCAACAAAACAAACAGCCACAGGAAACAAACAGACTGCCGTCTTCATTTCCATCTCATCAACTTTTTTGCCCAGTAGCTACTATTCTGAAAACAGGTTCTGTGCTAAAATGCTGCATGTCTATCATAGGATGTTATTGTAGTTCTTGGAACTACCCTGTATTTGACAACAGATTTATATTGCTGTGGCATCAAAGTCAAAGATTTGTTCCTGTCCTGGATAAAATTTATATTCTTGGCTGCACTTGTCCTGATCTTATTCTGGGTGCGCATAGCACATGTAGCCAAATAACCAAAGGCACCATAGCAGCAAATCTAAGCATCTCCACTTAGTTGCAATGATGAAGTATGCATATGCAGTTTGCATGCTTGTACATGCCAGTGTGCATGCATGAGACAACTGACACAGTAATGGAAAGCCTCAGTGATGCAGACAGTGTGGGTTTGTGTGTTAGCTGCTTCTGCACTGCTGCTAAAAGGACAGACAGATGTGACGCTACAGTGACGATGACAACAAACCATTATGTAGCCTTTCCTGTTTCTGCCCCTGCATGTTGCACACGATCCACGCCCACCCCATCTCTCTCTCTCTCTCCCTCTCCTTCTCTCCCCCTGCTATCTGAGTCTCAGACTGCGGCAGCACAGGGCAGTGAGATGGAAAATACAGTGATTGTTTCTGACGAAAATAAAGGGGCTCATTCAGAGGGAGATGCTAAAAGAGAGCATGAGAAGAAGAAAGGGAGTCAAAGGATGACAGAGCAAGGGGAAAATAGAACAGAGCAAAGGCACACACACAGAGAAAGAGAGAGAGAGAGAGAGAGAGAGAGAGAGAGAGAGAGAGAGAGCAGGATAGAGAGAGCATTAGAGCAGACCATTTTTAAGGTCACTGTGTGACTATACAGGCTCTGGGGAGACTTATGGAGAGTAACAGCTCCACTGAGAACCCCTGATATTGTGTATACTTGAGAGTGTGAGTAAGAAAAGGAAAGGGATTGAAAGAGAAAAAGGAGGGAGGGTGAGAGTGCAAGAGAGAGACAGAGTGCTGGACTGTACCATAAAGCGTCTCACCTTGTTCTGCACCATGCACACACAGCACCCCAGCTGTCATCCAGCTTCGCTCTCTTTCTCCATCAGGGCCAGTGGGGACATGCATCATTCATGAGCAGGGACTTATTTGGCTGCGTCATCTCCTCACATAACTGTCAATAACTTTTTCTGGCTTCACCTTTACTCAGGCAGCAGGGTGCACTGGATGCATGCAGCAAACGTTAAGTGATAAATAGCATTTTTCTCTAAAACACAGAACAAACTGCAGGAGGCAGCTTTAACAGTGTGCGGACAGTGATGGATGACTTTTCAACAGGACTAGAGTTATAACCAACTATATTCCATTAGCACTCATAACACTTCAATATTTAAATCCACTTTGTACAGAGGATTAAATCAATGTGTCTTTTTCTTTTTCAAGTGAAAATAATGCCTTTTGGAAAAGAACGGCTTCATATTCATCACGGATGTTGTGCAAGAAAGAGAGCAACCACATGTCGAGATGTAATGTGAAAGGGTAATTATCTAAGATGTGCCGTGTCCTGCCCTCAGCACCCTTTTACCCCTGTCTGTCCTCTTCCGTGGGTGCCTCTGTCACAGCCCACTGTGAGGCTGCCTGCTGTGAAGGTCACCCTCCCTGCAGCTATGGATTACACAGGCAAGCACAGTCAGGCAGAATACGATACTGCCCTTGAGGGGAGGTCTGAGGCTCAGACTGGCAGAGATGAACCCTCTGAAACTTCTGGACCCCACTGGGACCAGCCAGAATGATAGCATAGCTAACGCCAGTCAAGTGGTGGAGCAACCATACATATAAAGATGCAAAATTCATTGGATTCCAAATGAAGTTATATAGATTACCTTTCTTTATATGTGTCTGAGGTATAAACAGTTCCACCAGAGAGACATCATGACTTCAGATTTCTCAGATGGTTTCAAAAGTAAAGGTTAACATAAAAAATCAATACAAAATTATGTAGCTGAAGTTCCACTTTTGTGAAACAAGTACTTTTTCTTTTTTACTTTTTTTTTTTTTTTTTTTTTTTCTGTATGTGGTGCAGATAAACACAAAAACCAACATCTGTGATCTGTATGCTCACCACCAAAGTGTGTGAAAAGGAACCCCTCAGGTTCACAGCGGCACTAACAGACCAACAACAGCCCCTGATGAGTCACATCACTCTTAGCAGCTCCACAAGGAAATCCAATTCCGTAGCCTTCATCGAATGATATCAGCATCCTTCAAAAGAACATTCATCACTGTTTTCTAGCCCGAATTCAAAGATAGGGGATGACACAAATTTTTGTAAAATGGTGCAACAAGGGTCAGTTTCCCTGTAGAGTAGAGCCACAGCCATTTAACAGTGGTTTTCTCTGTGGAGTAATGCCAATGTTTAGAGGTCATAAGAGACAAATATATATATATATATATATATATGTGTGTGTGTGTGTGTGTGTGTGTGTGTGTGTGTGTGTGTATATAAAAGACACACTTGGCAGATCGTGTTGTTCTTCGCTGGCTTGGCTCTCCCTGCTGTGGCCTTAATTTGTTCTGTCTTGAGAATGAGTGCACACTGGGCATCTAATGCACCTCATGGGAACAAACTGACAGGATGTGTGAGCATTATGTACATGTAGGTTTAAGCATAAGTGGAAGAAAGACAGAGATAAAAATAAGATCAAAAGAGGAGGAGTAAGACTAAGACTAAGACGAACAAAACAACACAGAGAAGTAGTGTACAGAAAGGTGTGTGTCTGTTAGTATGAGAGTCTCAGGTGAGCTGCAGCCATGTTCACACGTTTGAGTGGAGGACGCAAGAAAAGAAGAGGCGGTGGCGGAAAGCGCTGGACGCAGGGCTACCAATAAAAGCAAAAGAACACAAGCTGTCTCCCTGCCGGCTAATCCCCTAATGAAGATTTGTGGCAGTAGCTGGCTGGTGATTATTAGCCCAGCGCAGAGACAAAAACCATCTTCTAGGCTACTGTAAATACAGTCTCTCACATTTATACAAGCTATCACAAGCGCAAATGAGAAAATTTAAGACAGAGGCAGAAACACTTCTGTTGCAACATTTATGTGCCAGCTACTGCTGTGCTCAGACACACCACATAGTCAAACCCCTGTTGTTAAATTGAAAAGCATTCCCATTATGAATCCAAACACTAACCAACATTATTTAGTTGTAAGGAATTCAATGTGAAGTCACTTATTTTTATGTTGTTACTCCTGTCTTATCGGGTCAACTCCACCAATTGTGACTATGCTAATTTTATGGAAAAACACAGTAACATACTCTCTCACTGACCTCAGATACCACATTACCTTTGTGTCCCTTACAGCCTAATCCACACCTCTGGCACCTCACCCTCCTGATCCTCCTTCTCTCCTTCCCCCACTCCCCCAAGGCGGTGGCAGGGAGCTGTGGTGCAGGTCCTGGCATAACCCCTTCTCCTCCCAGCCTCTCTCTCTCTCTCTCTCTCTCTCTCTCTCTCTCTCTGTCTCTCTCTCTTGGTCTATCTCTCTGAGGGGTAGGGCCGCTTGTTCATTGAAAAACTTGGAGACAGGTGTGCATACCAGACGCCTGCGCTAAGCCCTGTGCCACGAGGATCCCATAACTACCTGCTAGCAAAACTTCCTCAGCCCTCATCCAACACTGAACTAAACATTTCCAAGAACTCTTCTGCTGGCAGAAGCTGCAGTAGCTGTTATGGGCAATATGCCACAGAAGGCAGGCCTGACCTCAACCCACTGCCACTATTTTATTAGTAGATCTTAGTGCATCCTATAAGCTATTACAGACACCATTAAAACTCACTGGAAAGTGGGGAGGATGATAGGAGGTGAAGATTTAGGCTATTTTGAGCTGTTCATGTAACCTCAAGGATTACAAGTTAGCTCAAGGCTTCTTGGAAGCAAAAGTCAGTGCTATTCATTCAGTCAGAGTGGCTGGCTAACCCTGTGGTAGTGAAGCAAGAGCCTTTTGGCTGGATGAGGTCACAGAGTGACGAGATGTCCTTGTGGCTATAAGTAAAGTTCAAGCAGGGCTGTAGGATGACATTCCCAACGGTATGTCAGATATACTGCTCACATTTCCTCTTGGCATGAGTCAGATGATACAGACAGACTACAGCTCAATGCCTAGGGTCGGAAGAAAGCATCTATTTCTCCCTGTAGGCCAGCTTTAACCGCAAAATTGTCACCCCACCCAATATCCAGTCTTTCTCATCTTGCTATTTGCTCATTTCCTCTCCGCTTTTATTCCCTCACTGCTCCCTTAAGTCTCTTTCCTCCTACACTATTCACTCAGTCCTGCTCTCATTCTTTTGGTTGCTTCATCTACTTCCTCCTCCACCTCCTCCCATCAGCTTCCTCCTCTGTAGCCATGCCTCCATGAATTGACCTTGCTTCATCTCAAGGAGAATTGATTTCTCTTTTGGTTTTCAGTGAAACCCTGTCTCAACAGCACTCAGAGGAATTTCCTCTTCTTCCCAGGGGTAGATGGAGGCATTTCTTTCTCATAAGGACACTTCTCACTCCATTTTATCTGTCTGCCTTTCCCTCTCTCTTCCCCCTCCTGTCCTACCCATCTTCTCTTCTGAGCACACAGAAATAGAGCATGCATGATTAATGCAACATCTATCGCCGCCAAACGTTAGCTTTGCTCAACCTTTTTATGCTTGGCTGCTGTTTGGAAAATTGTTATTCATGCACTTTCCACAACTGTTACTGAATTATCACACAAGTTGATCAATAAAACAGTTTGACTTTCATGAGCATTATTGGTAAAAAAAAAAAAATAAATGAATGAAGAAAACATGAGCTGGATAAAATATTGTATATATATAAATATATACTATATATATGTGTGTGTGTGTGTGTGTGTGTGTGTGTGTGTGTGTGTGTGTGTGTGTGTGTGTGTGTGTGTGTGTGTGTGTGTGTGTGTGTGTGTGTGTGTGTGTGTGTGTGTATGTATATATGTATATATGTATACATACACATCTGAATAAGGAGGAGATAATACTCTTTTAATACAGTTTTTAATACAGTTTCAATAACTCAAACCAATCAGTATGACTGAAACAAAATCATAAGATACAAGAAAATTCAATTCACTGAGGTAAGATTAAAGAAACTGCATACAAAACCCAAAGTGCATTCCTGTTACAGCAAGAAGAGAAAATGAATTTGTGCACATTTAGACATTTAATTAGCTTTTGGCCTCCAGTCTTTCACCAGGGCAAATGTTTGACACCAGGTAATCCAAAACCTTCAGAGGAAAAGTGTGCACCTGTGCTACATCTTGCAAGCGCTCATGGGAAATTAGCTGAGCTCATTATTATTTTTCGGATCCATACAAACTTCTAAAGAACGGCATGTCACAAAGCCTGAACATCAATCAAAACAGCAAGTAACTGATAGTTGAAAGATGTATTTAAGTTAGATAAGAATTAGAGAGAAAAGCCTAGACTTAAAACACAGACATAGACGACAATAAATTTTCTAGACGACAGTGCCAACAGTGCCACTTTGCAAACACTAGAGAGCTGCAGTGTGAAGAATCATCTGTGCCTCTTTCCACTTTGTGATCAGAGCGACTGTTGAAGCATGCAGAACATTTTCCAGGCTTCATCTCCCAGGTGTCTTGTAGCCCCAGGATTCCCAGTAAGTAGTCAGCCAGACTGCCTTGGTGAATGCACTAATGTGACACTATAATCACGCACAGGTGCATTTTTGTGCTTCACAGAGCAACAGCAGCAAGCTGCTGGTTGTAGCAGGTGTCAGCACGGGTGTGTTTGTAAACTGTACATGTTACCGTATGCAAGTACTGATAAAAGTGAATCGTGTTTACATTTCCTGTGTGTTCTCAGTAAGACCTCATCACTCCAATTCACAAAATGAAACCATGCTTACTCTAATGCTGTTGTGGCCTTTACCTTTAATGAATGATCATTGACAGAGGGCACTGCAGTGAGGCCAATGAAGCAGTGGGAGTCAGAAGAACAGACACCTCCACCTCCCTCCGCTCTGCAGTGCTACAGACACTCGCTGATAAACCACACATACATACACACACACACACACACGCAGAGAGAGAGAGAGAGAGAGAGAGAGAGAGAGATGTACTCACAGATGCACTCACAGACACAATGGGTTGCCTTCCCACCAGTCCAATAACAGGCCTATTCATTAGAGTCTCTTACAGACAATATTGACAACCTGCTGACACAGAGTCACTCCAGCATAAACAAATGGAGCAATAGTGAGGAGCAAGAGAGGGCAAAAAGGAACGGAAGAGACCTGTTATAGTAGCTTCTTGACTAAGAAGTCTTCTCTGCAACTCAGGTCTTAGCCGAACATAGAAAGAGAAGAGGAAGAGGTCCTCCATTGTTTCTACCTCCACATACATAAACTCCTTCATTTCACACGCACAGATAACATAGTCTCACATTAATCTTGTATCCTATGAGATATGTGGCTGATTCTAATTATGATTATGGGGATAAGACTTATCAATGAATACTGTGCCACATGGAGGAGCAGCTGAAAGGTGAACTAGGTCAAGTGCAGAGGACTATCTCACCAGACAGCATTATGCATTATGTCACAGCCATCCACCTAATTTGTCAGAAAAAAATATTTATACACACACATGCGCACACACACACACACACACACACACACACACACACACACACACACACACACACACACACACACACACACACACACACACACAGTGAAATCTGAAAATTTTAAGCCAGTGTGCCACTTACTAGAAAATGTGATGAGGACACATTAAGTTTTAACTGAGGCAACAGAACATCCAATTTGGCCGTAAGTTTACAGAGTGACTCGGTGAGATTCATCATTCACAAGTGCAAACCTCTTATGAGAGTTAATATCTGAATGTTTCCAATCAAGAAGTGGCTGTGCATATTTATCCAGCGTGTATCACTGCAGACTTCTCAAGTTTCAACTGCAAAAAGGCGTTCCAGTTATATCTTGGATATGCAAAGCCTTAAGGGACTAACTGTGCTATGCATACCAAATATCTGGCTCATTAAGGAGTTATAATTACTGTGTCACTTTGACATAAACAAAGAAAGCAATGCAGCCATGGAGAAAATGGAGGGAAAAAAAGTGCTGATCAGCTCAAAGACATATTCTCAGGTGTCTCTTTAAGCTGACCTCTGGAACCAGGTGAGTGTGTGCAGACAGTTAGAGGAAGGGGGGCTGGAGAGCTGGGTGAATGGAATGAGCAATAGCTATGCAGACAGGTCAACAGAGAGACGCTTTTTATGAAGACAGATGAGACCAGAGTGGGCACGCAAACACAAAGACAAAGAGACAGATAGACTGCATGGCCCTGAGCTCAGGAGGTCAGCTCTGACTCAAACAGACAAGACAGATGAGACATAAAATAAGATCCAAACATGAACTGATAGTGACTGAAGCTCCCAAAAAACTCTTGAGATGTAGCCAACAAAACAGTATGTCCTGGGAATGCTTGTCACAGTCACCATGCAGCATTTTGGGGGACAGTGAAAGGACATTACAGACGTTTCTTATCTAAAAGCAGATTCTATACCAGAAGCTCCCTCCAGGCATGAGTGAGCTGGAAGCGTAGGAGGGTTTTTTTTTTTTTTTTTTTTTACACAACATGGTGGCTGATCACAATGACACCATAGTCAATCGCTCAGCATCAACAACAGCCCAGTTTTCATGTTCTTTATTAACTTTCCATTGTTTTCTGGCTGTTTTCCTCAGTTGTCTGTCCAGGTGACACTCTCACACTTTAATACTCAAACACACACAGCGCATCAGCAGCAGCACCATACCCCTAACTTGGTGCAGAGCCCATGTCAGGCAGAGCTAAGCTGGCTACCCACAGCTTTGTATAGAGCACTCTGTACAGCACAACAACACATCCACTGCCATTATCAGCATCAGGACTGTCATCACTATCACAGCGTCCAAAGACCTCTGCCAGGGCCATGGATTGCCTATGTAGCTAGTTATCATGGATTTGTGAGCACAATATGAAGGACAGAGCAGCACTGGGGAAAGGTTGTTCGCTCAAGGTCATACAATACAAAGGATTGAAATAGACTAATAGCTACGCAGACACAGCCAGTGATGCATTCGGTTTAAACAAGGAGTCACACGCCATTCACATTTCGCAGGCTAATTTTAAAAAATTATATACATATTTCTGCTCGTCGGAGATATGTTATCACAACCTTGCAGATTTATATCAGCGAGCTGAATCAGGAAATATGCTGATTGGTCGTCCAGATCAGCCCGCGCCAGAATTGTAAAGGTCATTACAATGACATTACCCTTTTCAGAGGAAGAAACCAGAAATGTCAAATCACTCAGCAGCCACACCATCATGCAAATAGAGCAGAATGTTAGGCACACGGAAATCTTAATGTTCAGACAGAAATAATGGAAGATACCTATCTGACAGACATCTTAATAGGGATGAGTCTAGGTCAGCTTTCTTTTGCTGGTATCAAGGGAGAAGGTTTTTACAGACTATTAGACATGCTGAAAAACATAAAGAATGTGCATTTCTGAGCTATAGTAAATAATCACTGTTGAAACATCAATCATTCTGGTGTAAGTATCTGCCATATGTGCAGCGAACAGATACTGACAGCACTCTGTGTTCCTACAAATGCAGAAAATATTGCACTGCACAACAGAAGCCACATTCCATGTATCACTTCTACAGTTGTGCCAAATGGCTAAAATAGACCAACTATAATAACTACCCTAAGATCAAACTGTTGTTCAGACGAACAAGTTCACCCACTGTTTCCTACCGCGGTGCAGCTGTAGTTAGGGGGTTAATGCTGCTGTTAACATGTCCTGACCAAATATCATTTACGGGTGCAGCTACCACCTGCAACCTGATCAAGACGGCGCTTGTCTAACTGTTTAATGACGCTGAAGTCAGGGAATAGCTCACTGTTGACCAGCTGCATTAACTGGAAACGTTGCCAATGCAAACGCAGACACAAATACAAAAATGCAAAATGACAGAAACCTCAATATTAAAAAGCAAACAAAAGAAAAACTTGACAACTTGAGTCAAAAACAAAGTTCTATGTCAAACAGTGCTAGACTCATTCCATAGAATGAACTTTAAAAAGTTGCTTAGAGCCTTTAGCTCACGGGAACACATTTTCGTCAATGCACACACTTCAAACTCGCACGCCTCAGACTACAAGACTCCCTATAATCATTAGAGATGTCTCCTTGAAAAACATGCCTGCCGGGAGAGCCAAGTAGCAGAGGTGCGCCTGAATCAGCCCAGGCATGCGTTAAAACAAAGTGGCCTCACTCCTACAGCACATAGCAACACACACACACGTAAAACAAATGCGCACACACTAACCACACACACACACACACACACACACACACCAGTCTCGCAGACACGTCCATACACACATTAGAAGACTCCAGAACACTTTCACAAGCTGATAGACACGGTGTTACTTGAGTAAACACACGTACACACATTCCTCCTATCAGATCCATACAGCAGTACATCCAGAAACAGTCCATATAACTGGACTTCCTATCCTCTGTATAAATGTACAAGCTCACTATATAGAGCACAGAGACCACACAGAATTCCCTCTCTCAGACATTGCCAATATGAGACCAGAATACTAAAGAAGAAAGCGCTAGCTGACTCAGAACAGATCTAGCCTGTAAAATAACTAAAAGCTATACTGTGCTGAAAGAAAAGGACTGAATCATTCCATGTTTTTCTTTTTAAGGGAGAACTTGCGTGATGACCTCATTGATTTGGATGTCTACAAAAAAAAGGTACAAACTGCGTGCAAATTAAAAAATATCCCTAAAGGAATATATATGTATTTGGTTATTTCTAAATTAAGACACTGTATAAATATATATGCCATTAATTGCCCATTGGTTTCTATTAAACCATATTCATCACTTCACCTCTACTGGCAGGATGTGAGAATGGTGGAGACAGATCATGTGACCAAACAGCCCATAATGATACTGTCCAGCTCCAAACACTTTGACCTTCCCTGTCATAACTCACACCTGCCACATTAATGGCCCACTATTATTGTAATTACACACACTAACCATGATTTAAGGGCTATATCATCACCAGTGCTCACTATTGACACTTGTCTGTGTAGAATGGAAACCAAGCAGAGCGCACTAACAATAAAGAGCTGCTGGTGGCCAAGTTTAAGTAGGGATTAGTGATCCAACAACATGACTGACCTCTCCAAAATCCCATGCACCAAAAACCGTAAACTCACCCAAAATCATGCTGTGTGTTGCCTTTGGTATCCCTGGGTTGACAAGTGCTCCCTCAATGCCCCTGTATCTCCTGCCTTTGCCAAAGGACAATGGCTCCAAAATCTCTTTTCAGAGTTCCTCTCCACTCTCCACAGAAAGAGGCAACTCAGAGAGGCAGCGCTTGATGTGAGGAGAGACTACTGTTGCTGTTGCTGCTGCACATGTCGTCCCTTGCGCCTGCCCTCTCCAGGTGAAAAGCTGAGTGTGTGTTTGTGTTTGTGTGTGTGTGTGTGTGTGTGAGAGAGAGAGAGAGAGAAAATGTGTGTATGAGTGTGTACGAGTGTGTATGTATGTGTGTGTGTGTGTGTGTGTGTGTGTGGAGGAGGAGAAGGAGGAGGAGGGGTCCAACGTTTCTGCAGTTGTGGCTCAGGTAAGCCTGAGGACAGTGTGGAGGGGGTTAGAAGCTGAGGGTAGAGAGGGAGAGGGAGAGAGAGAGAGAGAGAAAAGAGGGGAGTCAGTGAGAGGAGGGGGAGCCTAAAGTGTGACAGCCAATCACAGGGAGAGGCTTCAGAGCCAAGATCTTCTTCTCCACAGCAGCCAGGAGGAATTGCAGTGGTCTTCAACAAACAGCTGACAAGCAGTTTCTTCTCAACTGTACCAATTCACAGGGAGCTTCAGAGAGAAGGTCGTCAGTGCACTGTAAAGTCTTCGCCTGCTTTCCTGTTTCTCTGTAAAACACACACTCCCTCCTCCACTCTGGCTTTTCTCCCTCTCTCTGATTCTTGTTTTTGGGGTTGGGTATAACCTAAAGGCACCTTACATGCCTCTACTCTGATTGGTGGCAGCCTCAACCAATGGGAACAGCAGCAGACACTTGTCATCATGCAGAGTGGAAGTCATGAAGGAGAGACGGAGCTTGACTGAAAATGCCGTCTCTCCCCAAACACTGTTTCCCTCTTTCATTCCCCACATTTCCCTCAGCCATCTCCCTCGCACGGAGAACCTGATTGTCAGATCTGTTTATTACGTTTGTTGTCTATTACCCCTCCCCCATATGTCCTTTGACTCCATGTGTATGTGCACTTGTTAAAGGATTAACCTTTTATCTGTGTGGCGCTGACTCTCTCTCCCCTTTTCTCTCTTAACCTGCCCAGGCAAGGTTACACATTTTATCAACCTCGGTGTCTCGTCAAAGGGATGGAATTTAGACTGGGAGTGGAGTGGGGGGGTGCAACACTAGAAAGGGAGGGAGGAAGGGAGGCAGGGGGGGCAAGGAGAGATGAAATAGAAAGCGACAGAGCGGAGGAAGCATAAGAAGGAGGGGCAGAGATTAAACTAAATACAAACTGACAGAGGGATGAAGCGACGTGGAGTGACAAGAAGAGACGACCGGGAGGATAGAACACAGACAAAGACAGACAGAGTCGGACACAGAAGAAAGACTGCGGAGAATTAAACTGTGCACCATAGCAATGCAGTCACTAATTGAAGAGGAGCTTCACAGCCAGCGTCTTATGGTCCACTTCCTTCACACCAAGTAGCCACTCATACAAAACGTCTGCTGTCACGTCCTAGGACCATTCCTAGAGGAATCACATGAAAGCAAGAAAGAGAGAAAAAAGCAAGACCTTTTTTTGAAAATCACATTGCCACAATGTTATTGAGAAGCTCAGCGCTTAAGAGAAGGCTTAACAAAGCTGTCAAAAAATTAATCCCCTTGGGCGGGCATGCTTGCAAACACACAGATACAAACACGTGAGCCTGGGGCTACAGAAAATACTGCCTGATGTTCATAGTGCCTCCTCTTGTCCTGCTCTCTCTTTCTCTTTTTCTTTTCTATCTCTACCCCCCCACCCTTCTCACGCTCTCAGGCTGAGGCTGTGAGTCACAGGGTGTTGGAGTGAATACTAAGGAGGCTGGCTGACACAACCAATACCTCCTTGCACAGCAGCTCCATTGCGCACATTAAATCCATTGTATGTAAACAGTGGAAGACTTAGGGGCCACAAACACCCACACAAATCCGTACAGACTGTAACTTTGCTAAAAATCCACAGACTGAAAGCTACCGAGGTTTTAGAAAATATGAAAGCTCCTAGCTAAGGTGCACAGAATCTGCCCCACTTTCACAGCTGCCACAAAGATCTAACACCTTGTAGTAGTTTATCATACACACTAAGTGTCAGATGTGGGTCAAACATCTTTCAATGCAAAAGAACAAACAAACAGATTAGAGAAGGAAGTTAACCCAGTGAGTTCTTGGATCAAAACATACACCATGTCTGCAGGAAATGGACTGAGTGCTGAGATATTAGTTTTTAAAACTGGTTACACAAGCAGCTGGGACAGTAGTTATCACCAATACAACTTCGCATGCCGGTCCTTCCATGGGTTTATGTGTTTGTGTGTGTGCATTTGTGTGTCAGCAAAAGAGCTGAGATAGTGTTTCCTCATTAGTAGTGTTGGTATCAATAATTTAGAGCTGGTCCTTGTTGGCGTTCAATGGGCCGAGTGCTAATGTGCTGTCGGGCCAACGGGGGCCCAGGGCCCAGCGCCACTTTAATGGATGTCATGATGAGAGGGTGAAACCGGAGCAGGGAGATCCTGTATCATCCATAGGAGAGAAGAAGGGGCAAAGGAGAGAGGACACATGGGTGGGGTGAGGGCCTTGAGAGGGGGGGACAGATGGCATTTTTGGACAGGTAGGTGTGCAGTGGGGTGAAGAACAGGGTGAGGGAGGGAAATTGGGAAATTGTGCCATCAGGTCCCTTTGTTTGCTGCTGGCTACAGATCAATCATTCTGAAGATGATGTGCAGACCTCTATCACCTCTGGATGGGACGGCATCATGGGATCCATGTTTAGTGGCCACCAGGGGAATATTTTGAATAAATAATGAAATGACATTATTTAATTTGCCATACACTTGAATTGCAAGAGGTACTTTGCCCACAAATGGCTCTTAAAAAAGTGACAGTTAAAATGAAATATGTAAATATTCTACTGGTTTTCATTCAGTAGAATAATTCTCAAAATTCTCAAGAAATTTCTATGTAAATGGTTATCATTATTGTTATTGTTGTTGTTGTTGTTGTTGTTGTTGTTGTTGTTGTTGTTGTTGTTTTGGGTATTGATTTTTTTATTTCCTAGGGTGATTTACTAACCAGGACAAAATGTTCAAATTCATCTTCCAATATAAATCCATGTTGATATAAAACTTTATCCCACCGATTGTGAGGCATTCAATGCTATACAACCAACCTATTTATTCTGCTTTTATTGTGCCATTAAAAAAATAAGTTCCTGTAATAATTATGAGAGGGACAACACAACACATAACACTGGTTATGGGGAAAAAAATGAATAGGACATTTACCTCTGTTGTTTCCTTGGCTGAGTTTTCCACAGCTGTTTTGTTTTTTTATGCTGACAGTGTCTTGAATTGTTGTCGTGTGTTTTGCTCAAATAATTTGCACCTCGAGGCCATCATGTGAGATGATGCTGCGGTTGATGGAGATTAGAGGATTTAAAAAACATACATGACTCGCGTTCTGCGGTATGAGTGTTACATTACCTGTCAGACACTTTTCCACCCACCAACGCATAGAAACTTGTTTTTGCTACTTGTGAGAGAACAGTTTTTACCTCTAATTGCTTGGGGGCTTGTCCCGACCTTTATTTCAAGTACCAGATGCCTATCCCCAACCTTTACCCTAACTTTAATTTGCACTAAATACTGAAACAAACTTTTAACCTTAAAAAAAAGGTTGACCTTGTCAGGACAAGTTTCTGTCAGGAAACTGAAGATGATTAATGGTGTGATTAATACAATTTTACACATTGTTGCTTAGTGGGAGGCTAAGCAACAACTGGATGTATCAGACAACACTTTGGAGCCTGGACAGTGGTCGCTAGTTAATATATGCTGCCCTCTATTGGTGGAAGACTAACAATACAAAATTATTTCCCTATAAACACACAAGGAATCTGTCAAAGTTTCCAGTTTTAGCACCACGGTTAGCAGACTGGAAGTCCCAAAATGAAAAATGATCCCATGTAAACTGAGAAGCTTGTATGTTCCCAGAGCCATGTCAACACACACAGGTATAAATAAGGGACTAGACATGAGGCACAGCTGGTATGGTATTGACGGACTGTCAGACTGAATCAGAAATACCTTACTACAGCAGAATGCTATCTACAGTATACAACAAACTTGACAAAGCAGCTGATGCCAATATCATTAATGGAAATGTTTTTATCGGCAAAACAGTGAATTAAGCAAAGTGCACAGAGCCTGAGTGCAGCGGGTCAAATGTGAAGGGAATGATTGCTGAGTATGAAGGACTTATAAGGACTTAGCTAGCTAATGTGAAGCAACTGTATGTGAGATACATCAAACCTGAGAGAGGGGACATCAAACTCCACCAATCATATAACACGGTGATCTGTCTTCCTCATTCTTCCCTGCAGGGAAAATACACAGTAAATCTATGCTCACTGAAATCTGTTAGACCGACTCTAACTCACTTCCTCACAATGGCTCAAAAGCACAGCGTCAAAATGCAGCTTCTCTTGCGCATAAATTCTGGTCATATTTCATGAGCCTTAGCCTTCAGGTACTTTGTGACTCTTCAGAAATGTTTTACTTCTTCTTCAGTCCACTTGCATGTATGAAATGAAATGGATTTCTGTTTATACAAAGTCTGGGCCTAGGTCATATATCACTCCTTGGGTGTCTCCTGGCACTGTGGTGGTGAATTTAGAGACTGCCTATGAAGGTCAAAGGTGAAAAGGGGCCAGGCGAGGACCAAGTAGCATTCTTGTATTTACCCTCATGATGTGGCAAAGCATTTACTAAAGCCTATTAGAGTATGAAATCTGTTACTTTAACGTAAAGCTATAATCTCTTTCTCACTATATATTATTGTCTATATATTTGTGTACACAAATCCAAACATATATATTTGTGTGTGTGTGTGTGTGCATGCGTGTGTAATAAAGATGAGCCTGTCATGTCAAACATCCATCCATCTTCTCGCTTAATTCATTAACAGCATGTACGGCCTATGACAAGTTAGCCAGCTCAGTATGAACAAAAGGACCTCTGCATTCCCCTTGAACTGGCCTGAGCCTGCAAGTCTGACAGTTACACATATCAGTTTGCAGCTGTGAGGGATAATCATCTCACTAAATTTAGATTATTGATCAAGTGTGGATATGTGCAGGAACTGTGGCCAGCTGTACAATATGTTGCACATTTATTTTTTTCTCCTCCCAGGGAAGAGTTCAAGATTACCATATTGTGTTCTGACTGTTACAAATTAAGTTAAATTTTTGTTGTTAGAAAATATGTTGTGGGCTGTGTGAAAAAGAGAAAAGATGAGAGCAGAAGCGAGACAGAACAGATCTCACTATCCCACCCTCCCCCCCATTATCCCTAAGAATAGCTAACTCAAACTGCTGATTAGACAGAACTATCAAAAGAATATATGACTTCTTGTCATTGATAACGACCAGAAATAACTTTAACAAACAGTATGAACAATAAAGTAACAACAAAAGCAGAGTTTCCCTGTTTTCTTTGATTAATTGTGAGTATTGTGAGTTTCTCACCTTGTTTAAAAGTTTCATTTCATTATCTTTATGTTCACGCATTGGAAACATGTTTTTGGATAAATGCAACTGAATTTAAAAGAAAAAAAAATAGACACTGGGTTTTGTGAAGAGTCACAGTTGTGTGTGTACAGGTGGGAGTGCCTGTCCTGTGAATCCACACCTGCCTACAGAGATGGAGAATGTTGATGTTGACTGTCACACTCTCACACGTCCCTGACATTTTTACACCAGCACCAGAGGACAGGGCGTCTTTCTTTCCAACCACTTTCACGTCACACATATGCTCTTTACAGTAACTGCTGCTAAAAAGTTCATACATGTTTAAGCTGCTCTGCAATAAATTCTGTTGTGCTGCTTCTACTTAACTTAACACTTCAGCCTGACACATTACAGATTTTGTGTGTACCTTAGAAGTAATCATTTTATCCATAGATCACAGTCTATTTCTAAAGCTTTTTGTTTCTTGGACGAAAGTGATGTGGTGCTTAGATAAAAAAAACAAAAAAAAAACAAGGGCCAACAACATCACTGCTACACACTGACTATTATTTAACCCTGCACACAAACAAACACACATACACATACTGCATGCAAAATAAGATCAGCTTTGCCCAAAGGTGCATGTTTAAACTGAATACGGTGGCAGTAAAAGACAGGTGGAGCTGTCAAGACAGTTGTCATCTGTGCATAATTATATTTTTGAGCCGAGGGTAATAATCAATCACTTGCACATACATATACACATATTTATCTAATCATTACTAAGAATGTTAATGACATCATATATTCACAATCATCACAAACACGTGGCCGGTGTTCTGGTTGTTCTTTTTTTCCCCCCATAAAGACAGTATTCGATCATTTTAAGTGGAGGCAGACAGAAACAGTAGTAGCTGATGGTAATAGGTTTTCATTTTTTTACCTGTGCTCCACATTGATTGCACTTCTAGTCCTCCTGTTGCTCCTACTGAGTGAGTCCAACCTCCAGCCTTATACAGGAACACGGAGAAACAACAATCTCCTGTGTGAACTCCTTTCCAGCATGAAAGTGCTGGAAGTGCATGAAAGAGCCTTGTCTCTTCAGGTGCAACAAAACAGCCACAATGATTATCAAATGTTTCGAAAAGATTCCCAGAGCTGTGTACGCAAACAACGTTGCCTTCCACCTGCAAAGGCAATGTAAAAGATATGTAGAAATAGAGACCAAAAACACTTTGCTTCTGTCACCTCCCCACCGCTTCTTTACATCCTATCTCCTCCCTCCTGCCCTCCCTAACACTCTCAGCACTGTGTAAAAACAAAGATGGAGCAAGAGATTCCAGCAGCTAATCGTGGTCGACCTTAATAAGCGAGGGCAGTTGTGTCAGACGAAGGAGAGAGCGCAGAGTTGAAGACTGTAGCTGGGAGGCTGGGAGGGGAGGAGAGGGAGTCAAATGTCAATGAAAGTATGAGGAGTAAAATGAGGTACAGTAACAGAGAGAAAAGAAACTTATGAGCAAATGATTTGTGGTCAAGCATGTTGCACAAATTCCCTTACAGTTACGAATTCTTAAAAGTTTGTAAATAACTCTCAGACACCTTTATTATCGAAGCTCTCAAATATACAAAAGTTTTCACAGGTGCAACATACTAGATAGCCGTTTTCATCACAAGTTGACAACGAAGGAGGGAAAATATATGGAATAATACTGTGTGACAACAGTAACACGCACATGCAGAAATTCAGAAGGAGATGTTATTCTGCTGTGTGTGTTGTTAGCGGGTCACTTGGAGCTGAAACATGCCATCAGATGTACGGTACATGTCCAGTTCACTACAGGCATACAGCTCAATAAGCCCTTACACAGCATCACCTCTCACAGAGCTGCCAGATACAGTTTGATACTCCTTGAGAATAAAAGTCACACATTCTCAGGCTTATGAGCAGACACACTGTATCTCAGCACACCCATAGGCGCCCTGCAGGAAGATAAGGTTAGAAGGGGAAAAGGACAGCAGTTTACAGTTGTAAGCACATTTCAGCACCAACGGGCTTGAGGGGTAGTGTTACAGTGTTACAGAGGCACACTGCAGATACAGCAATAAACACACCAGCAAAGTTTACACTACAAACCATAAACCTAACAATTGGTCGTCTGGTCACAATGTGTTTGTTTACTTTTATAGTTATCAAAAAATCTTCACTAGAAACTGGAATTCAAGTCTGACAAGTCTTGAACACCTGATTGTTTTTGTTGTCACATATTGATGAAGTTACACATATCTGCATCTGAATGGAATGCACGTTATATGATTTTCTAGTAAAATAATAGTTTCTAAATTCAATTCTGATGTTATCACACACTTCTTAATTTGTTTTGTTTTGTTTTTTTTAGTAATTTCATAATGAGTCATGACAAGAGAAATGAGGAAAAATATCCCTCAGCAAGCAGCATCCCTAAATTTCTCTCACTTGCCAACAGGGGAGTCAACTTCCCTGAATATGGTCAGCGTTACCAGATCACATTTAGTAGTTGATGTGAGTGTAACTTGTAAAGTTTGATGCATTTTTTAAAAATCTTTATAAAGACAACTTAGTGTGTAGTTATGAGCTAAAGACACTTAAAGAACAAGGAAAAATCAGGAGGTTAGAAGTCACTTTACCCTTGTGGAGTACAGACAGGTTCAAATTGACCTCTAGTCCTAAAATAATACAGACATGTCTATATGCACATTGGAATACTTTCCAGTTTCTATAATTGTTTCTTCTGTCCATAAAGGCCACAAACAGATCTATTACTAATCAAATTCTCACAGGTTCTCCAACTGCTTGTGAATAAAATCCACAGCTTAGGTTCTGTGTAAAGATTTTGTCAAACTAATATGAGCCAATCAGCAGACATTTGAAGTTGGAAAATGTTGTCTTTATGTAACTGAACCTTAACAGTCAGAAAATCATGAGGAGGGGAAGTTGTAAAATTGGGGGGGAAAAAAAACAGAAAAATAATTGATATATTGTGTAAATACAGACAATGCATTTTTTAATTACATTTTTAAATAAACTGAATTGCTGAAATATATACTGACTCTGTGTGGCTGTGGCTGGTTGTCTTTCTAATTTAAATTGTACATATGTCATGATGTACATAAAGCAAACTGGCCAAGGCTATGCAGAGGTCAGAGGAACTCAAATTTAGACATCAGTCTTATGTTGGAGGAGTTTTAGGCTGCAGTGTCCTTTGAAAATAAACATCTGACATGTATATCAACAAGAGACATCTGTTTATTGTTTTATATACTTTTTGGCTTTTTGCAGATTTATTATATTTTTTAAGATTTTATCACACAATCCTCAGTGAAGATATAGAGATGAACACAACAGCAGTAGAAAGTAGCCTAGTAGAAATTCATATATAAAATCATATTGTGAACTCTGTGAGCATTGAGCTACTGAGGTATGTGGGTTTTAACTGGATTTAATATTTGGATGGGATACGGTTTATTTCAATTATGACTATAATTTTGCGTAATGATGTGCTGGCACAAGAGGAGCACATAACAAAGATGGTAGCTGTTATATTACTTCAAATTAGATTTGAAGTATTTAGATTAAAACTGCTGGTTTAGTGAGTATGAATGATATAAAGGACATTTTTGTTTCATTAGATAACCATTGCTGATGTGAAATATCTGCAAAATAAATATTTCTAACATACATTTTTGTCCGAGCCTGGTTCAGATCTGATCTTGAGTTTTTATTGTTGTGTTGTGAATGGTGAGGAGAGCACATTGGCATTTTGGCAAGTAGGCTTATTTAGATCACACTGGCCAAGTTGTCCTAGTAACAATGACTGCATCACAACAGACACAGTTAAAAACAGACCCACTGTAAAGAATGTTGTGAGATGTTGTTGGATACTTCAGAAAAAGAGAGAAAAACCCTTGAACCTGAGCAGAGTTGAGTTTGATGAGCCAAAACTGAAAACACCTGTGGAAGTGTGCAGTCATTAAATGCCCACATCCCGTGTGAATTAGTTACACACTGGGTTGAGCCTGCTTTTGCTGAAGATATGGCCAGCATAGATGTACTGAGAACCAGGTTTTATTTTTATGACAAAATGTATAGTGGTGACATGCGTGAACAAAGCTTTGCTGACTGGCCATTTAAAGATGAATGTAACTGCACACCTGAGAAGGTAAGTAGGAGGCAGAGCTGCAGCAAAGATCCTGGTCAATCTTCTTGCTGCAGAAGATTTGTTAAATTATTTTAAAATGTTTTCAAAATTATATGATTTGCAGTTCATTTTGACAGTACACTGGTAAAGTGCATTCAATCAAAGGAAAGAACAAACAAGAAAATGTATTTGCAGGAAAGGCACTGACATTGTAAGACCATCCTGCATAAAGTCAGACTGGGCTCATATTTCCAATCTCTAGTTTCAGACAGGATGTGTTAGACTGCTTGTACATACTCCTGACTACAGTCTAATTCACCTTAACAAATGACACAGTTAATAACTCTGGCTTATATAAAATAATTATCAGTCAAAAAAATATGCCGTCCTTGTTTACACAACAATTTATACCAAGGCTTTTTATCCAAGGCTGTGACAGGTTGTGATTTACGCTTAAGCAGGTGCCAGATTCAGTTTCATCGTATCAGATGTCCACTGCACAGACTCTTCCCTTAGCCCACCCTCATCTTGTCATGATTGATGGGCTGCTGACACCTCACTTAATGAGCAACGTTATATGCCATGTTACCAGCTCATAATACCCTTACTCACCCACCACAGAAAGTCAGATCATCTTCTGGCTTAATTTGTACCAACACTCATCTTCCTGCAGCTCTGCCCATTTGTTCTTTGATCGCACTTGTCATCTTTGTTATTGAGTTATCAGAACCCAGAACAACTAAATTTCTACTGCTTGTATTTTATAGTGGCGTCTTAGACAAATGTGTGAGACATCTGGGCAACCCCTGCCGTTTGTTTTTGCAGATGGCCAGCGCTGGGTTTGTCCACTGCCCCAGTGAGAATGAACCTGATGTTGCTTGCTGTTTCTTCTGTCTGATAGAGCTTGAGGGCTGGGAACCAGATGATGATCCTTGGTAAGAAAAGCACCTTACTCACGCCCTTATCTCCATTTACATGGACTGAATCATTGAAAATTCTGCAAGTAATTTAAAGAAGGTACAGTAACTTCAGTGACTTTGTCATCTGTATTTCTCATAACTTGTCAGTAAAACTGTAAATTTGTCACAAATGAATGAAATTATTATGGAAAGGACAGATGATTGCCACAAAGTAAAAAAAAATAAATAAATAAACAAGTTAAACTATTTAAATAATGTAGTTGTATGATCTAATGCTGATTGAGCTGCATTACTTAAATTTGTGTCATCCATCTGTGTGCTACCTTCACTTGTACATTTGACGGATTTCTTAAGATTTTCTCTGTCCAGGGCTGAACACATAAAGCGCTCCCCTGACTGTGGATTCTTAGCCTTGAAGAAAGATTTCACTGATCTAACTGTGGCTGAGTTCTATCACATGGAAAAGCAGAGGCTAAAAGTCTACATTGTGAGTCTGCTTAATATCTGGGTAGTTGAATACATGTACAGTGGTTGTTTCATAACTGTTTCGTAACCGTTTCTGCTTTTTATTAATTTTTTCCTAGAGAAAGGTTTGTCATAAGAAGATGGCACATTTCCGGGACGACGTAGACCATACACTTGAGAACCTTAAGTCTCAGTTGGACTCCATATGACTGGAACTGTAAAAATATTGCTGCACTAATCTTAAAATTGTATCAAGATCAAGCACTTGTGACTCTTCAGTTGAATGTAAATGCAGTTTATAATATCAATAAAGTTTTAAGAAATAATACACATTGCTTGTAGTATTGTATGTAACCACAAGATGGTGCATTTGCACTGAAGCCTTGGTTTTCCCATGTCACACGCACTTCATGAAGTTCCCAATCTCACACAAAACCTTTACAAATACAATATGAAATGAAAGCACACATTGACCAGGATTACAATGTGTGCTATATTCCCCCTTTACAACCAAATACTTACCATTTTCCTGAACGTGCCACCATCTCTACCACCCCTTTTCAAACCTTGACCCTGGACAGATGGCCTGAAGCCCCTCCCTTTCAATACCAACTGTTGCCCCAGTAACATCTGTTACATATAGTGGGACGGTGTGCACTGTGAGGGCTCACCAGGACACTTGTCTTGCCCTGTGAAGAGGACTTGGGTTTAGGAAACATTGAAGGATACTGCAGATGACAATGGGAAGTAAAAGAAAAGGTACCCATGCAGTAAACTCTCCTAGAAACCTCTGTTACACTGTAGTGCTTCACTGCTTGCACTGACAAAAGTCAAACATTAAAGTTATTTACCACAGTTTTTGTAATGTCTTTCCATTTTTGTATTTAACACAAAGAAGATTTTGGGTTCAGTTTGTTTGAGTCTCTGTGTGTCCTATGGGAGGGTAGGCTGGATGAAGTGCAGGATTAAAAGATGCGATCCCTTCTCCAACCTTCCACTGGTCTGGATTAATGTCTAATGTAACACTCTGGCCACTGAGCCCAGATCAGCTGCTTAATTCTCTTTTATCCCCTAGCTGTGGAGCAAATTGAAGAGAGTATTTTTAGCCAAAAAAGTAAAATACCCCACAGGTGATGTAACATTTTTCAAAGACTTATCTTTTATTACGCACTCTTTAATCAATGCTATAGTGAAATACTTTCACACATAGTTTACCATAATGGTCAAAAGTATCAATCCTAATATCATTACATTATTGCATGTGGAGATGAACATAAACAAAATGAACCAATCACTAAAAAATCTTATCAGTTGACTAATGAATTACCTGTCTTCAGCCTCTAGTTATAGTGTGATATTTGCATAAGTAAACCGATTATAAGAATGTTTACTGTAATTGCTAATGTATTTCTAATCAGGGCTTATACCCACATACCATGTAAATCCACTTATATGTGCTCCAGAAAATGAGAATGGCGTGATGCGACTCCAGTCCCAGAGTAACACAGATGTGTTAAATGTTCATAACCGTGGGAATGGTGCAAAACTGTTTATTTGATGGGATCGTAACTGAGGGGGGGTTTGTTCCACATGTTTTCCTTCCAGTCCAGTTTATGTAATATTATGTATTATCATCAAAATGTATTTAGAATTAGTCATTAAGCTGATGGAAATCTGTATTTCACATCTGAACATAGATTTTGTTCTTTTCTTATCTAATTAATGTTCTATGACAAAGGATTTCCACCATTGGCTTCTACTGCACTTTTCTAATTAATGAAAACTGCTAAACAAACTGTAAACAGTGAATGTAGCAGATGGACAAACGGACAGATGTTACTAACAGAAAGTTTACAACCTGAGCTTTCTATCAGACCCCATCTGTTGCTCTAGTGACTGGTACCTCCCTCTACCCTCCTCCAATGTTTCTCCTCTCCTCATCAGCATCTATCACCAAATCCTCTCACTTGGTGCCACACACACTGCATCACCCTAAATGAATGACATCAGTATTTACCCTTTGCCTGACCTGGTTTAACTTTTTAATAAAGGTCAAAATGAGCAGAGATGAGATAAGGGAAATCTATCAAACTGTAGTTCTTTTTAGCTTTGCAGGCTTGTTTCAATCTGAAAAGTACTATACATAACAGGATAAATGAATATAAAGGCTAGAATGTAAACATGACAGATGACGCCTGGGTTCCACAGTAGTCCTGAACCAAAACCATGTGAATGTGTTTAGATCACGCTGAATTTACAGACAGATTACAAGAGCAAAAGGACACTTTGAGTCACACTCTTCCTTGAATTATAATTAGAAAGACACTAAATTCCCTTTTCAGTTCTTCCTTTCCCTCCTCCACCTCTAATGTTCTCCCACGTCTGTGGCAGTGGGGCATTCTGGCCGCTTGCTTTCTCAGACACCATGGCCCTCCTACCTTGGCTGTTTTTTTGTGCCCTCTTCCAAAGAGACCTCCATCTGTCCCCACACTCAGCCCATTGTGGTGTCCCAAAGCCCAGCAACTTCTACAATGCAGTGGGCGTGCAGAGGGGGGGCCAGAGTAAACATGACAGCATCCAGATCCCATTAGAAGCTCTTTAACTCCTACACCCTAATACTCTCAGAGAACTCTGGGAGGAGAAGACCCACCCCTTGTCCGCATGCACACAATATCACCTTTATACACCCACTCCCATAGGTATCAAGTCTGTGGGCTGCCTTCTTTGCTCCCCCTCATGTACATCTCCTTCCTTTTCTTTTACCACAGTAGTGCAAGCTGTTATTTTATATGTCACTATTTCTCTGACAATACATTACTACATTGCATACTTACACCATGTTGACCATGACCAGCCCAAAACTCATCAATTTAAATTCTCATTCAAATTCTCTCCCCTTCGTCCAGTCCCCACATTTTCTCATAATGCCAGCATTGCCGTTTTTCATTGTTTCCATTCGTCTTTGCCCACATCTCTGTGTCCATCCATCTTGGTCTTTCTTCTACCAGCTGCTCCTCTAAGTCTAGGACGTCTCAGTTTCGGGGCGCTCCACCTCTCAACCTGGGCCCTCATATCCCCGTGTTCCCCACAGAGACGTGCGTGTGTGTGTCTGTGTGTGAACATGTGTGTGCACACACACTGTGGCCCAATAGGAGGGGGGAATCACTGTGTTCGCTCCAGCTTAAAGGCAGAGGGATTAACGCCACACAGACACTGATTAAAGCCTTCCAGCCTCCTATGGCCCCATTAATACAATCTTAATCACAATGCTTTATCCCTCCATCTAGCTCCTATGGATCAGGACCTTTTCATTTTAGTGGGAGCCACTCTTGTTTGGCCGGTGGATTAAGTGTGCTGTACACAGAAACTAAAATATAAGCACAAGAGAGAGAGATTGGGAAACAAGAGAGAAAGCTTTATACTGAACTTAAAAAAAAAAAATCTGTTTCTTCGGATTTTGTTTTTTTCTATATTTGTTCTCCATTTTCTATAACATCAGCTTCACCTGTTAAATTTAATTGGCCTCAAAGTTAATGAGGGGCTATACTTGTATATGTCTATAAAATACATAAAAATAAAAACCACAAAACCCACAAAAGTTTATGAATCAAGAGTTAGAGGCTACATTTAGAGGCTACATTTCATTCTCTGTCCGCTGATGTCTGACATGACCTCACTCTCCCTTGGGACTGAGCCACAGGTCGTGCTCTGCTGGCTGCCTCCTTGGCCAAGATGGCATCACAGAGCATGTGTTCCCTTCCATTTAAGAGATCTTCATGCTCTTATCATGGATAAGTCACTGATATGCTGAATTAGTGTTTACTGTCTGTACAATATAACGCACTCTGTCATAACTTTTTAATAGTTTTAAACCAATGTAATGTAAAGTGCGTACATACATACCTGTGTACATACTTAACCGAAACCATAAGATATAAAAAAGCTTGTGATGTTTTTATATCTTTTGTTTTAAATTACTCTGTGTAACTTTTTCTCCATTACCGTGCCCCAATCTCCCAAGATTGTCCTGCATCTCTGTGTTTTGTAATCTTGTATCCAGACTTAATTCACGTGGATTATTTCCATATCCACCCACTCATGTATTTGGACTCAGGAGGATAATCCACATACCCTGCCCCCAACTGTTTTTTCCGTGACAAAACAGCAAAGACAAAAAAGAGGGTGTGCGGCAGCTAACTCTGCCAGTACTTTCTCACAGGCCAAATGTCTGCCTGTGTGTAAAGCTATGTGTCATGCTTATGCCAGCGTTGTGACACAAGAGCAAAGGAGACAAACTTGTGAATGAGGAGCAAGGACCTCAGTCACCTCTTCTGCCCTTTCTTTCTTTTTTCTCTCCTTCTTTTCCCTCCAACACACTGCTTTTCCTTCCCCTCTCTCATCCCTCTATCTGATGCTCTCACTCTCTTCTCTGTCTCTCTCTCTCCACAAATTGGCCCAGCTGTCCATCAGCCCCCCCGCAGTTCCCCCAGCTGTCTGCCCTCCCCAAACGAGAAACCCCACAACAATACAGGTCACAGGTCAAGAGAAAGAACAGGCTGCGTTCACAATGGACCAGTGGCGCCCAGTAAAACAATCACTCCCTTTTTCTCCTCCAGCCTTTCCTCACTGTTGCCAGGACTGGAAAAGACAAACCTTTGGAGAGGTAGCTGAAGAGGGACGGGGGGTCGTATTGGACAACAGACTCCCAGGCACCTTCCCCTACTTACAATTGCCTAAAGGATCACAATGATAAACACACTTGTACACCCCAGTGCTTGCTCTCACCACTCCATCTTTGCACTCTGTTACCCCATTCTTTATTTCAAGAGCCATCGTGCCCTTCAACACAATCATTAAAGTCAAAACTTCAAGTCAGTCAGTTCAGTCAAGACTTTTGTCCTTAGCTGAGTGATATAAATGTGTTAGGAACCTTACCAGTTGAAGTTGATCTTAAAATACGCAGAATGTGAAATATTTTATTTCCTCTGTGCTGACATTTTAACTTAATAATAGATTTATATGTACTATATATGTAGTGTGAGATTACATTGTTTTAAAAAAAATACAAAAATTGACAAAAAGTCAGTTATTTAATTAATATTCACCCATATCTGTTTTCATATGTTGTGTGAACAGGACAACATATGAATGTCGTCAAATTCTTTAACAATCACTTTTTGCCCTACAGTGTTTTGGCATGAGCTTGATGGGAAAATGGGACATGTGTGAGAGAAAGCTGCACGACAGGGACTCAGAAAAGCCTCTCTGACACATTCACCTGTTCCTCAGAGCTGTTTTCCCATGGCCCACAACAGCCTCCTGCTCAACCTGATGGAAACCCCAGAGTAAGCCTCTGAATGACGTCATCAGGTCTCTATTGCCTGGCCACCAAGTGTTCCTTTATCAGAAATGGCATTGAGCCAACAGAACCTAAATGTTAATTTTCTTTTGTAGGAGGTTCCATTTGAACTTTTTTATAACAATGTGCTTCCATGTCGAGATGCTACTTTGAACTACTTTGTATTAGAAAGCTGCACTTTGACTTTATGACTTCAATAAGAAAAAAAAACAGCTGAAACAAATAAACAAATGAACTCACAATGAGTGTGAGTGCATGAGCTGCTGTTGATTCAGCTGTGTAAAATATTTTGTTTCAGTTTTTGGGAATTGACTTAATTTGGATCGACATTTTTACTTTTATAAGATTAGTATATTTCATTATAGTGGGAGGAATGAACCTTATATTGAAGTGAAATGCAAGAACAGGCTAATTGCATCATAGAAGAATACACTTGGAAAAACATTTTTACTATGGAAATATCATATAATATAAGAATATTTATTCAATTAAGTGCGAAACAGCAAAATATTTACAATAGTACAGTATGACAAAAATTGTGACACCAAATGAACAAGTTCCTGAAAGACCTCAAATAAATAATTTAAATACAGTAGCTGCCAGTGACTGACAACAAACCAAGGAGACAGAAAAACAAAAACTGTGCTGAGAAAAATATAAAAAAGGACAAGACCTCATCAAAATAAATATTAAATACAGATATAAATAAATGCATTGCTTTTCTTATGGCAAGAGGGACATTGGCTATAGGCCTCAGTGCGAAATTTAGGTTGGATGACTGTTAATGACAATCTCTCTCTCATTTTTAAATTCAAGCCCTACACTTGAAACATCATGTACTTGATGCTTTATGGTAGATATCTGATTTGGTAAACTAATATTTAGTTCCACTCTGTAACAACATCTGAGGGGGCAACTTATTCAGAATATTTATCATAATAATCCAAATATCAGCATATAATCATAGAAAAAAAAAGAAGAATAAATAAAACATTAAAAGTTATGGGTGCATGTTTGTATCAGGTAGATTGAGTTGAGGTGATGAGTCTCTCCCTCTCTCTGAGCGTTCACAGTGCTCTCCCAGAGTTCTGGACAACATAAATGCAAACCATTTATTCTATACAGTCATTACCTTGGCCATTATTTTTACAGCAGTTTATTCAGGAGCAGTGCTTCTCCCCTGGCTAATTTTATAGCAGTGAGTCACATGTTCTCTCAGTTCTTTATGGCCACAGTTCAGATGGAATTGATCTGAGAGGTGACCAAGTGAGAGGGAGTGAAAGAGTCAAAGGCAACATCCAAGGGCAGCTCATAACGTGAAGCTTGAAACAGCGGGTGGCCCTGAGGTCCACCTGGTAGGCCACCAACTGTGGATGCGGGGTAATGATGTGACGAGAGGTAGTGGGCATGGTGGCCAGGGTGGGATGTGTAGTTTCTCTCTGACTCATGGGGTGAAGGCTCCTGCTTCAGGGCAAAGTTGCCACTGATACTGAGGGGAGGGGTAAGGGGCCCGTCGTATGGTGGGGTGCTGCTGCTGCATTCGTTGGGGGAGTGGTTGTCGTATACAGGCCCCTTGAATCCCTTCATGTGGAGGAGGTGGGATGCCTCCAGGGAGCCATAAGGGGGGCTGGGAAGGCCTGGGGATGGGTAGCTGAGAGGATGGCCAGCCTGACCCCCCACACCACCCAGCCCTGGGCCTCCACACTTATCCTCAAGCTTGTTGAGCATCACAGGATTGGGTCCCAGCTGCAGGCAGCCAGCCACAAGGTTACTGGTGGGCTGAGACAAACCTTTACACAGCATCTCCACAAAGCCATGGCTCTCTGGGGACTGGCCACTCTCAAGCACCTCTGACAGGGCCCAGATATAGTTACGGGCCAGCCGCAGAGTCTCAATTTTTGACAGCTTCTGTGTTTTGGAGTAACAGGGCATAACTCTGCGCAGATTATCCAGGGCATCGTTGAGCCCATGCATACGGGAGCGTTCTCTGGCATTGGCCTTGATCCGCCGGGCACGAAATCTCTCCTGTCTAGCTTTGGTCATCTTCTTCTTCTTAGGGCCTCTCCTTTTGGGAGCCATTTCTCCATTTGGTCCAATCTCTTCCTCATCATCCTCTTCCTCCTCCTCCTCCATATCCTCACTGCCCAGTTCTGTGCATGAGTGGATCCGGCCCCCTACAATCATACCATGGCGCCCCCTCATCTCTGGGCTTTCATCTCCATCCTGTGAGCTGCCATCCTCGTCCAACCAGCCGAGGGAGCTCACCAGCTCACTCACATCCCCAGTCTTCCCAAATGGTTTGGTCATCATTTTAATCTGAAGAAAAACAGCACAAAAAATTCAGCTAATCAATAATACATTCCGTTTTTAATATATATAAATCTAAGTGCACAATGCTATTCTCCAAAATGTGCAATTATAATTGTGAGTGATGGGGCACAGGACCACAAACAGGTAACTAATGTGACATGAGGTACAGAACTAGACTTCAGATTTCAGCACTGCAGTGTGGACAGCTCACTTTTCTCATTCAAAAAACTTTTGCCTTTAACATATTAACATAGCAGACATTTGTAAGAAAACCCATAAAAACTTAAAAAGTATCAAATAATGGCGTTTTGATTTTAAGGAATAGATGGTTGTTTTTGGAATTAGGGGACCAAGTGGCTCCTTGCTGTTTGGCTGTAGTGTTGTCAGAAACGCTATCAATCTGGGACACGACGGGATTTATTCAGCATATAAAGCTAAAAGATTAAATAGGCAACATACAAATCAACTATGTGGACAAACGGCCCATATACTGTTTATAACGTTACAAAGACTGGATTTTAGAGTTGAAATTTACGTTTTACAAATGAAAAAAATAGGTCTACACATATTCTAAAGGTCAGAAGAGAAACATCATTATTTTTTAAAGTAACACGCAGACGCTGGACAGAGAATTTGTTATTGTTTTGGTGTCCTAATTGATTACTGTGCACAAAGGCGTAAAAGTGGGACAGATTCCCGCAAATTACAAATTCAGAACTTAAGGCACAATTGGTGTCAACTGGGTAATTAAACATTACACATTTGGTGTGTAAGATTTGTTTTATTTAACTGAAAACTATACTACTAAAAACTAACTATTATTACTTCACTTTTTTTTTTTAAATAAAACTTCATATTTAAAGGGATTTCTTTAACTATTGGAAGATGTTTGTGCTGAAATTAGTAGTTCAAATGTAGTTAACTAATAAGATCTATTCTAATTGGTTTTTATTTATGTTGGATTTGAACTTTAAAAAGAGAGAATATAAATGTAAACTCACCTGTTTGGATTCACTAGCCGCTCTGTATAACAGTAACAGAAAATCTGGCTAATTTTCAAAAAACGCACTGACAATTTAGTGATAAATCCAGTGTCCAGTGTTTCTCTCTTCGCGCATCTGCCAGTGTTTTCAAGTATTGGTGATTCCTCAAATTGCCATGAGTGCGCATGGAACTTTCATCTCCAAATGGCAAGACCCGGCTGCTTTTTTGCCTTTAGCCGGGTAAGCCCCTCCCTTTGGTGCCCCACCCACCAGCAAATTCATCCTAACGCGCGTGGCGGGCTCGTGGCCAGAAGTTTTCGTCCAGCAAATGTGGTTAGAAACAGAGAGGACGCGCGCCCGTGTGTGCACGTGTATATCAGGAGGCCCAGTAACAGCACTGACGTGACGAAGTGATTGTCTGAAGATCGATGCACCCACTGTGTGATCACTGGAAAATATATCTTAAATATGGCCTGAACAAGTCCACGTGCAATGTTGGGGACCTTGATAGATCGGTGCTTGGGGTCACAGATGCACTTTGTAATCGCACTTATAGAATTTTTCATTGATTCTATACAAAAGCAAACATGCTCAACTTCAGGTCTGATAATTCGACAAAATGCGTGGAAACAATAATAATCTTCATTATAATTTCTCTCATATCAAACTCGTTTTGCCGTATTTTCGGTATTTTATAGTCTACACATGAAAGGATGATAGGAAAAAACCGTGCAGCCACATTGCTATATTATATAAACACCGCATGCATCACAAATACCAACAGTCAAAACAGTAACATGATAAACACACACCAACCATATTTTTTTATTTTTACTTCATGTCACTGGATCTGATGGGTCACATATTTTGGTGTAATGCTTTTGCCAATCTGAGTTAATGTGTGCCACATCTGACAGAAAATGAAATTACTTTTTATTCCTAAATACAAAGGCACCACTATATAACACCACAGTTGCTTCCACCTTAATAGTTGTAGGAACCCCCTCACCCACCAAAAAAAAAAAAAAAAAAAACTCTTGTGTTTTAATGTCGTGTTAACTATCTTAATCGATTGTCCATCTCTTCATTAGTCTGCTGGATTAGAAATTTTCCACCTAATTAACCACAGCTTAGGCCCGGTGTTGGCTGAGTAAAGAGACGCTCTTCCGTGCGTGTGTATTTAAGTGATTTTGACAGCTTGGTGTGCAGAGAGCAGGTGTGCGTTGTTCACTCACTCATTCAATTGTTTTCTTCCATTTATAGCGTCATATACTGTGCTCCCAGAGACGATATGATTATTGCAAAATATATGCAAATAATGACGATCGGACACCATTTGGTTGATGGTTAAAACTGTAAATATATTAGGCGATGTTATAAAGTTATTTGACCTGTAGTGATGTGTGACCTTCAGTGTCTTTTTGTTTCATTTATATTTATTCATTTGTTTATTTTTATCAGTTCTGGCATGGGCGGTAACAAAAAAAAAAAAAACAAAAAAAAAAAAAAAAAAAACCTTTACGTTTCAGCTCAACAGTCAGTGGAAAACCTTTAAATGAATGTATGGTGTTAATTATTTATACACGAATCGTAGCTCAATATCGAGCAGTTTCCCAGTTTTGACTACAAATGCCGTGGCATAATAAACGGTCGCCAGTCCTCGTGCGTGGCTAGCCGCAGCGCAGCGGGGGTCTATTGTCAGCACTGGCCATTGACAGCCGGGGTCTCGCGAGCCGCACGTGCCCCCGCATTGATCCCATTGTGCGCGCGATTGCGCACAGCTGTGCCCGATACTAAGAGAGACAGAACTTTGCCAATTGCAACCGTGGATCTCTTGGTGTTTTCTGAGGGAGACGTGTATACATTTCTACGTCCGGGGGAATAAGATGTGGTCACGCGGCAAAAACAGGCATTTATCCAACGATTTATTGAACAGACCCTAACAGATGGTTGGATATAGGAAGCGTTGGTAGGAGGCGGGGGGGGGGGCATCTGTTGCTTGGATGCTCACGCGTCACTCGCTTGCCCAAGATGATGTCTCGTGCTGAAACAGCGTTTATCCACCTCGCTAACGGCCCTAATCACTCTTGGTCAGTGCACTGGCAATAAAGGCATGTGGACAGCGTGCGTGTGTGTGTGTGTGTGTGTGTGTGTGTGTGTGTGTGTGTGTGTGTGTGTGTGTGTGTGTGTGTGTGTGTGTGTGTGTGTGTGTGTGTGTGTGTATGTGTGTGTGCAGACTTTGCATGTGTACAGCAACAACTCTAGACTAATGTGATGGGCCCAAAGCTCCCTCAGGTACATGCACCCCTACCCCCTAACACACCACATATACACCACTATGCTCCTCTGTCCCATGAGTGTGTGCATGGCCTCCATCACACCTGCAGCCTACATGGGGAATTGGAGCTTTGCAGTCTCCCACAATCCCCATCGGTTTCTCAAATGACTGACTGACTAACGGAAAGGGAATTGTCCCTACTCCCGTTTAAGCAGTAACATAGCCAGCCTTCTGGAAGAGGTCATGGTGTGAACACATCTGATCAGAACCAAGTTTTAAAGAGTTTGCATAATTTCAACCTTTACTTTCTCTGAATTCCATTGTGCACTAAAGTCTTTTTGTAAGTTATCCATTACTTTTGAACATTTTTTTGAAAGTGTACATGGGGGAAAAATAATATAGATATTTTATAGTTTTCAGTGGTGAAGAATTACTCAGGCAAGACTTGTCCAAAATTAGTTTCTCTTTAAAGGTTTGTACCAGTACCAGTCTTATATTAGCTCTTTAAGTGCTGTTGTTGCAAGTAATGGGGGTAACCCCCTTCCTTACAAAAACCACTGCCACAAGTGAGTTGTCTCTCGCTCTTGTCCCCTGGGACTCAGAGTGGAATGGGAGGGATTCGTGTGCTGCGCTGACAGATGGGTCCTTGTTCCTGTCTTTTTCTTCATCTCTATCTCCCTCTCCCTCTTTCGCTAAAACACAGACACACTCACACACACCAAGACTGCACGAATACAATAGGAATTAAAGCTCTACACACATGCTCCCTGGTCCGCTTCTGAAAGCTGAGCCCCTTGTACTCATCATAAAAGATGGAGAGAGTGCGGATTTGGGAGCAGGGTTGGCGTGGTGAGGGGTGGGTGGGGGGCGTGATGTGGCACAAGATGGTGAGGCTAAACAGATGAAATTGTATTGTTGCTAAACTAAAATAAAACAGTTTGGTTTTGTCAAATGATGGAATTTATTTGAAGTTATTTGTTAAGACTTTTGTCTGTGGTGCTTTTTGAGCATCCATTTTCCTTGCACGCACTTTATTGACTTCTTAAGTCTTCTTCTATTACTATGTTTTACAGTAATTGTGTGTGTGTGTGTGTGTGTGTGTGTGTGTGTGTGCGTGCGTGCGTGTTAAGAAATCCCAGAGCTCAATCTCTCTATTTGCTGCTTACTGGGGCTGAATATGGTTACACAGCAGAGTTTCCTGAGGGAGACACTGACAGACCTACTGACTCTGCTGCACACTGGGGAACATCAGTTGTCTAACACACACACACTCACTCACACACACACACACAAAACTGTGAATCACAGACTTTTAACCTTAGTTAAACTGCACAATGAAAGCACAATTAACTGATTTTTCAATTAAAAAAAGACACAGTTGTTTTAAAAAGACAGTGTACCACCTGCAGCCCACTAACTGTATCTTTGCACATGGATACACATGACACTTGATAGCTGTAGAGAAAAGAAAGGCATGTGTCCCAAAGACATGTGGACACCTATCTTTATCCACATGTGTAAGAATATAATCCTATGTTTCACTATAGACCAGCACATATATTTTTTTCTGAAAATGGGTTTGTCATATCCATAAAAGTATAACGGCAACAACCTAGACCAACCTGGATCACAAAGTAAAATCTGATAAGATCTAGCAGCATTTCATCCAGGCAATATGAGCAGATTGTTTGCAGCTTATTCCTCTTCCTTTGGGCTAATGGGTTTGGAACACATTCCAATCGGGCAGAAATGTAGCT
The DNA here is from genome assembly GCA_016801845.1 of Polydactylus sextarius. Lineage (NCBI taxonomy): Eukaryota > Metazoa > Chordata > Actinopteri > Polynemidae > Polydactylus > Polydactylus sextarius. Next base: position 15,352,774 of record CM028909.1, read on the forward strand.
ACAGAATGGGAATCAGGCCTGAGGGCAATTCTCACTAAGTGGGGAGAGAGCCATTAAACAAAGGTGCCTGTGGTTTCATATTCAGGATACTTTACAACCTCCGTCCCAGGACATCAACAGTGTTTTTGGGTGAGCTGTTAGAGGGGGCAGTTGAGGGGGAGGAGGATCCATCTGCCATGCTGCCGGTCCTCAGGGAGACGGGCATATCCCAGGGGTGTTTTGGAGAGAGAGGGGCTGAAAGGATTACACCCAACCACTAATCAACGACGGTAATCTGTGGGCCCCCATACAAAATCCCCTCCGATCCAAACTACAATTTGGGACACAAGATAAAACCTTAGAGTACAGGGACATCTGACTGATGTTGAACAACCTGATAAGTACAAAGACAAATGCAGGTGATTTTTTAATTGGAAGTATCAACTGTGGAGGTGTGATTGGCAAAGTGCCACAATGTCTCTGTGATCAGGTGCAAGTGTCCCACAAGTGGCCTAGTCTGATTCCCAGTGTGACCATTATGCAAATGCAGCAACTAGACAAGCCTACAACATAAATTACTCTAACGGATAAAAGCACTTTTCCAATCAGATCAGATTACACATTTCTTAAATTGCATTTTGGTAAGTATAACCCAAAATATTGGTTTCTCAGTTCATTGGTTTCTCAACAACCCACTTTTTCATTTTTTGTTAATAGAAATAAAAAAAAAAGCCTAATTTTTTCCTGTTTAAGAAGTCCTGCTAGCCAATGTGATGCTGTCTCAAGATGAGCCCTGCAGAGCAGTTGTCCTTGAGCCTCATCCAAAGATTTTGTCACAGCAGTAAACTACACAAGGTGCAGCTGCTGAGGTGTTGTCCTGGCAGGTCTCTTTACCCAGTGAAAGAATAGCAGGGAACCAAGTTGCCGCTAGTTTTACAGTCCCTTGTCAGTATGGTCTTGATAACTGGGGCCAGGGTGGGGTTTGGATCTGGTATTGGTGGGTTTAAAGCTCCACAGGACTATAGAAGATGCTGCTTTAATGATGGTACCAGTCCTCCAGGGCATAGGGAACTGGAGCATCCTGGCCTGCATCTCCTCTGCCTCCTGCAGTATGCCCATTGGCTAGGCAGCTTTTAAGCTCCCTATCCCCATAGCCTCATTGTTTAGTGGGCCCGGCACTGTCAATATTAAGCCTGGCTAATGTGATCTAGAGGCAGCTGGAGCAGCCCGATTATTACCATGACACAGCCGACTGAGGGGTGTAATATCATTAAAAATAAATCAGGTGGTTTGGAGATTTGCTGTGGCAGGGGGGGCTCTGAATGACATTAGGTGGGAGAACTGCCATAATTTCATTAGTCAGTTGGGGCACCTCAGAGGATCTGTTGAAACATTTCCTTTAAGTTGAAGTAATTGAATTTGCTTTCACAACACTGCACACAAAATGAAAGACAGAGAAAATGATGACAGTAAATTTTCCAATTAAGTGTCTAATAATTTTGAAAATTAATTTCAGACATACTAAGAACACCTGAATGTCATAATAGGATAATATTTCAATTTTCTAATTAAGGCACATTATTCTAGATAATATATTTGAAAGCAGGCATATAGGATATCCCTGTTGTTATTATTAGCCTCTTGCGGTGGATTATTGTTGCAAATGATGAGGAAAACGTGAGGCACTGCTAATCTCCTTAAACTATCTGACACTGAGCTGTCTGCTCGGCAGACTCATCAGCTGTCTACTGAATAAGCTGCAAACCGACAGAACACATTAACATAAAATAAATAAATAATCTAATAAACCTACTCTGAATCACAAATCACCATTATTTCTGTTTTCTTGTTATTTTTGACAACTGGCCTGTTATGTGTGACTTTGTCGTGAGGTCCTTTTTTCAGTTTTCAAGTTCGATCTGCCATTAAAGCTCTAGAGCTGCCGTTGGTCTCACAGCGAGGGTCTTATGTTGCTATTGTTTTGACTCTCGAGCCACATAATCGGTGATTTCAAGGCCCATTGAGCGCGCGATGGATTGTGCCCAAAAACCGGAGACGAGTGGAGAGCATTGATTATTGGAGGAGCGGGTAGTGACGCCAGAAGCTGTAAATCTCTAAGAGATAGATAGATAGATAGATAGATAGATAGATAGATAGATAGATAGATAGATAGATAGATAGATAGATAGATAGATAGATAGATAGATAGATAGATAGATAGATAGATAGATAGATAGATAGATAGATAGATAGATAGATAGATAGATAGATAGATAGATAGATAGGACAGATAGCAGGCAGGCAGGCAGGCAGGCAGGCAGACAGACAGACAGACAGACAGACAGACAGACAGATAGATGATAGATAGATAGATAGATATACAAATAGATAGGCATAAAATATATCAACAGACAAATCGTTAGTATAATACAATTATTATTGTTGTTGTTGCTGTTGTTTTAAAAACTCAAAATGTGCTCTACGTTGTAATAATTTCTACTCGAGACCGCGGCGATTCAATCCTCCTCTTTGTTGTTAAATAGTGACATCTAGTGATAAACTTAAGTACTACATCTCTTTAAGATCCTAAGAAGAATGAAATGTAGTTACTCTTTACATAAACTTCGGGATCCATGTCAAGCTCAAAACAAATGATGGTAACAGATATAATGTGGAAAAAAATCATTCATGAGGAAACAGATTCACGTTACATCTGTTTATGCTGAATTGATTTCTCACAGTTTCTTAATCACTGCTAAAGCAATATATACTGTGTGTGAGTCGTTGACATTCAAACTCCAACCTTCACAGTGCAAAAACAAAAAAAAAAACAAAATCTCGAGACTAAATTTAACTTGGATCATGTCGAACCATTCACAGCTTATTGTATTCCTCAGTGTATAGGCATGTAACATCAGCATCATTATCAGCAGCTCTATAGGAACAAGAGTCTCCTGAGAGCAAGACAAACATGACAAAATAGAACAACATTAGACGCGTCACTTGTTGGTGACTTGGTGATATGCAGTGTAAAAAAAAAAGACTGTAATTCAACAGATTTTCTGTGTTAAAAAAACTGCAATATCAAGAAAAATAGAAAAAAGACTGTGAATTAACATGTCTAATGTAAGTCAAAAAATGTAAATGTAAATGAAAAAAGTAAAATTTATTTTGTGCATGTTTATTTAATAGATGAAACTGCTAAAATTAAGTTTAACATTGTAAATACAAATCTAAGATTAGATTTAAAAAAATAAATGTAGTGAAAATTAACAGTAAAAAAGTATAAGCGTATAGCTTTATTTGTTAATCAACAGTTATATTGTGTGATCATGTTAGTGTATAACAACTACAAGCATTGGTAAACTGTCAAAATACAGTTTTTTTTTTTTCATTTTGAAAACAGCAGTACTTTACTATGTTACTGTAATTTCACCAATGGTGTCTGTAACACAAAAAATATACATTCACACTGTCCATAACTGAATAAAGGCTGTAAAATGAAAATTAAAAAGGTATATGCTGCAGATTTAATCCTCACTGATCCTGCACACTGAGTCTTTCTGAGTCTTTCTAATCCCTGAACAGTGTTGGGCACGTTACTTTAGAAAAAATAATTAGTTATAGTTACTAGTTACAGTATCATAAAAGTAACTTGTTACCAGGGAAAGTAACTTGATTATTCTTTTAATGTTCAAATATGTCAATGAGTTTGGTTTAATTAGATTGTTAGTTGTGAATAACTGTATTTATCTTCTTTCTGTAGAAACGTACCTCTCTCTTAGAAAGGCATCTGTTTTTTACAATAATTTTTCATCTGGTGCCACAGCTGCCAGAATAAAATTTATTGTATTTTTGTTGATAAAGTTATGATGCCCACATCTTCACTTCACAAATGATGTGAATTAGGCTATTGTTTGTCATTAGGCTTGACACAGAAACTGTGCTGATCGCTGCTTCTCTCTGCCTCTCTCTCACTCACAAACACACACACACACACACACACACGCATGCAGTCCTGACCCAAATAGAAGCATATACTCAGAGTCACGCAGCTGAGCCTGCCTCTTTCTATATCTATCCTTCTCTTTATTCTACATTCAAGCTTTCATCTCCACTCCTCCTACACTTTGCTTCACATGCTATTCCATACATCCACCTCTGCATCATCCACCTGCCAGTCCCTCAGCATCATCAGCATCATCAACCTGCTCCCCCCCGGCTCCACCCCCTCCTCTTCACAAGATACACACAACTGACACACTTTACTTCATAGCTAAAAATCACTCTGAGCAGACAAACCAGCAGCAGGCGCAGAGATCTGAGACTAAGTTTAGACTTTTCAGGGCATTAGAGATGGCTCCTAAAAGAGAACCCTCCATCAAGAAGGCTACTTCACCAGTGACTCAGCCGAGACTTGGTCCCCCATACCCCTGCCTGCCCACGGCTCCTGCAACACCAAAACCGCTTCCAGAGCAGAAGCCTAGGATGCTGCGTCCCTCAGATTCACCATTTGACCCCAGTACTTTGGAGGTAAGTGGGATTGCTGCAGTATAATTTGTGACAAAGCTAATGTGGGACATTCTATTTTAAGACCACTGGAAATAATTCATTAATTCAAAAATTATTCCTAAAATAGTGTTTATTTATCTTAGCCAACAGAAAATCCCAGCCAGAGAATTGTCGTTTGTTGATCATCTTACACTGAGTATTTGCAGCAGAAGGATCTTTTCTAGGACTGTGTTAACTAGACAGACCAAACTATCAGCATCAATTTGCAATGAAAGAGAGAGCAATGAAATGGGGCACTAAAGTAGAGGCTGTCAGTCAGCCAGTGACCTCCTTAGAGGGAAAGAGTCTTTTTTCTCCACAGTCTGGGCTATTTCTTTTATAGCAGGTGATTCCATCAAATCACAATCTTTTCCCTTGTGAGCTACAAACCTATAACTGTTGCAAGATGCTGAGCTCTATTTTAAAACTCAAGATATTGACTGAAAAGAAGAGTTGACCTCCCTTTTTTCACCACAGCACAGACATCATCTTGTCATGGCAGAAAAAGCACAGGTATAATTGATCACATTTAAATCCACTGGATTCAACTTCAGTGAGTTAATTTCAGGGTCCTGGTGTGGTGCAAGCAGGTGCGCTGCCACAGCTCACAAGGCTTTTTAGTGGATCTGAGTTACTGCTAAATGTGTTTCATCTGTGCTTTTCCAGCTATGTCATAAATAAAGGCATGTCACAAATACACTGGTAGTATAAAATCCTGGCAGTGATTCTAGTTTATACAAGATACAGCACGTCAAGTAATCCTGGATTCAATTCCTGGGTTATATCCAATACTCACCAATACTCTGTGTCACCCATATTTGTAGTAGTAGCACAACACAAATGAGAAGAAGTAAACCTTGGTACTTTTTTCAGCTACAAAATACATTGCCTTTATTTGTCTTAGATGACACATTAGATGTGTCCTATTTCCTCAACCCTTTGAATGACTGGAAATTCAGTCTTAGTACATAGAAAATATCTGTGATGCCCACATTAGACTTTGCACTAACATGCTTATCACTTCTTGGTGCTTTAGCTTTGCTGCCATCATGCCTCACATGCTTTCATTGTTACACTGTGGATAGAGCATGATTTTATAGTGTAAGACTGTCCCATTTTGCCTGTAAGGTTATGTGGGCCATATTAAGACACCCACTTCTGCTCACACTTTGGAGACATGACAGTAGGCCAGAGCTGCTGTTGGGTGAAAACACTTTAGCAAGGCTGTTAAACATAGTCCATGATCTCACTGGCCTAAAGTAATCCATCGTTCCTGCATGGCCAAAGATTCACTTCCTTAATTCAAAGCCAGACAAAGTAATTCACTGCAATTGTACATTAATTTATTGAAATAGGTTCAAAATCACCAAAGTCAAACACATACCATGAAATATCAAAGCACCTCAAAACAGCTTTATCAGGGTGCCTGGAGGGCGAGTGGCTAAGGCGCACCACATTGGCGTATATGCCGTGCAGTTGTTCGCCGGTTCAAGTCCGACCAAGTTGACCTTTCCTGCATGTCCTTCCCCCACTCTCCTCCCTGTTTCCTGTCTCTCTACACTGTCTCTGATTCAAGGTACAAAAAAAAATATATATATATATATATATATAAACAAGAAAACAGCTTTATCAAATCTATTGACTGACTGCTAACTTTGTAAAGTTAAGATTGATTAAATATGTATTTTATACATTTTACAACAAATAAAACACTCTGTTTTGAATAATTTCGGGCAGATCTGGCAGATCTCATGCCTGGCAAGAGAGTTGCAAAAGTAGTTGTCACAGTAGTTGTAAAAGGACAAGTGAGTAGCCTACCCAAAAGACACACATACAGAAATACATACATGATAAAAACACATTAGTACACAGTTTTATAAGTGCATATACAACTAATTTCTAGTTACTTTTACACATTTGCAAATACACTGCAAAGATTATCAGACACTTTCAAATCAAATCAAATCAAATTTTATTGATATGGCACTTTTCATACGCAACACAAAGTGTCTCACAGAGGCTAAAAACAACAGAAAAGAAAAAACCCAACCCTTCCATCCCCTCAGATACATACAGACACACACACACACACAACACTCACACACAGACAAGCTCACACTCTCACACACGAGTTATCACCAATGACACATGGCCAGGCACCGAGACAGGTAGGAGAAAGCCACGTTTGGGGGCCATCCACCCTGAGAGGGCTCACAGCCCACGACTACAGGGAGCGCTGCCGCAGAGACAACCCCAACCTGGGCACACAGGAGGCCTCACACCAAGGTGCAGAGCCCTCTAGCCACCCTGGCCAGAGCCGCCTACAGGACAGCACCCCCATAGGCAACCAAAAGCAGCTCCCAGCATTGCGGGCCCCCATGAGGAAACACTATAGCTAAAAAAAAATGGGAGGAAGTAAAACAAAAGAATTTAAAAAGATAGGATAAAGGCATGTGATTAAAAACATCTAACTATATGAACTATATGAGATATGATAAGATGCCTATAAAGAAATAGAAGAAATCAATTAAAAGTCTGATTAAAAAGGTGATTCTTGAGCCTCTTCTTAAAAATATCAAGTCTCTACAGCCCTGAGGTTCTCCAGCAGGCTGTTCCACAAACGGGGTCCGTGATAACTGAAAGCCGCCTCCCTGTGTGTTTTTGATCTGACTGGAACCGTTAACAGGCCAATGCCAGAGGACCTCAGGGTCCGCGAGGGTTGATATGGAAAAGTAGGTCAGATAAATAAGAGTGCCCAAGACCGTTAAGACATCTAAAACCTAGCAAAAGAACCTTAAAATCAATCACATTCACCAGTCTGGGTACACACTTAGAGTCTGAGGTATGCACACATATTTACAAATACTCATGCTTCAATAGCAGCACATTTTGGTGTCGTCCAAACTGTGCCGTAAAGGTTAAACAGCCAAGGATACCCTAGGACAGGTAATACTCAGGTTATTTAAAGTATTTAAATCCATTAATTATTAATGTAGGGACAGACTTACAAAATGACATTAGTTCTTCTTGACATCGATATGCTTTAACTAAATTCAGATTTTATACTTTAGTTACTAATTGCATTTCATCTCACCGTCGTATTAATCATAAAATCAAAGTTTTAAGGGGTTTTAAGTTATACGATAGAGATAACAGTAAGCCGCAAACCATAATGTTTGTTTCTATATATGGTGCGTGGCTGTCAGGTCTTCCCTCCTGCCACTGAGTGCTACGTACTGTACGTGATGACGTAGTACTGCTAAGTTTATATGAACCTGCCCTGCCGCAGAAGACTTCGCATTCTTTGGTTTCCCGACGTACCGGACACGCCTCAGCTCGCACAACCATGGTTGGTTTTTCTATCTCATACATTAAATCAGATTTCACTGTCGTTCTTGTACAATTAGACTTAATTGTCGACGTTTAAAGAAAATGATCCTGCTCAGTCAAAGCGGTTCTGCTGAGTGTGAATATCTGAATTCGTTCGTTGCCTGCTAGCGGAAGTGCAACTTTTCAGAAGCTAGCGTTAGCATGCACGGTAGATAAAATTAACAATCACACGACGAGCTAATTCATTTCGCCATAATACTTAGGTGTACATTAGTAATTGAAGAATGTGCTGTAGTTGGTGAATAACTGTTTTGGTTTAATCTAACTATTTGAAAAAATGTGCTAATTAATAATGTTCGGTGAACCCGAGCTAGCTTTGCGCAGCAAAAGGAACACTTTTCATGTAGCATAATTTCTCTTTGAACAGTCTGACTTCTCGGAAGATCAAATCCTTGGTGAGTTTTGAGTTTGCGTTTGACATTTACTTAAATTTTGCTTCGTTTGCATGCTTTCATTCTTGCTTGGTCCAGATGACACTTTGCCCTGAATCTCCATTATCATCTTGCTCTATACCCGCCTGTCACTGTAGTCGTGGTTAGGCTAGGTTTCCCTTCTTTATTTCCGTACTGTTTCATCACTTTCCACTTGCAACTGCTTGTCCTTTCCAGATTGAATTTAACCTGGAACAGATTCATGGTAAGTCCGTAAAAAGGGACCGCCTTAGCCAAAACAACTGGTGCTTACCACGAAGTGTTTAGGGTGTGATCTGCATGTTTGGTCTTGGATAAATCCAAAAATGTCTTACATGTGAATGAGTCGCTTTGCATTGTTGTTTAGTCAAAAATCAATCACATTTTACATATAACGTTATAATCCTTGCAGCTTTGACCGTGTGTTGCAGTGTTGTATGTGGTCGATCGTGCATTAGAAGTACCTAAAAAAGACAAACATCGTCAGGGCTCGTATCTGTTCTCATAAGTCTTATTCTCTTAGGCTGTAGTTATTCCTGGTTGTGTCCATTTGCCTTAAACTTTGCCTGTTATCTTTCAAGCAGCTCATCTCCACTAGCGTGCCCTTTTTTGGAGCTGTATACAGTGGTGGATGCTTTTTGTCCTAGGGCTGGTTTGTTTAATCACCATTGACATAATAGGCTATACTCTCACTCTCCTCCTACTTTCCTCCACTCCTCTAATACCAAATATGGTGCTGGGAAAAGTCCTTACACGCCAGAAGGGAAGAGGCACATTCCTTAGAACAGGAAAAACTCCAGCAGTGCCTGAACTTTTTTTGGGGGTGAATAGCTTGTCCCATAACATTGAGAACAGCCAGCCAAACGGATATTGTGTAATACAATTCAGAGTCTCACTATTTGCTAGATTGTAGCAGAGCGCATTGTTTGGCAGTTGAGCTTAACTAGTGCCTGGTCTTAGAACAAAGCTACATTAATCAACCTTGTAATCAGTAGCAAGATTACGTCACCACTGATACTTGATAAAGGCAGGATAAAGACACAACAGCAATAAAAATGAGACTGTTTCAGAGGGCTTGAATAGCTCATGACCATACTGACAACTGAACAGTGCTGTACTATATTATTAAAGGGGAAATGACCAACAGTAAGGTTGTTAGATAAAGTTTTTGGGGGCAAAAATGTCATAAGGCTGTTCTAACTGATAGATTTTGCAGACACTCATTTTTTTGTTAGCCATCATAAAATGTGTCATACATGTATGTGTCATTCATGGACGTCAGGAACAAAGGCAATGTGGAATACTTTATATGTTAGTGTAGTTTATATGCCCATTACTGGAAACTCAGAGTTCAAAATACAAGTGTTATCTGTAATTATGTATCTTGTCCATTTATAGGAACTGATATAAGTGAAGGGCCTTTAAGTTTTTAAGCTTAAGTTTTTATTTGAAGCAGCTGTTGCTGTTGTTTAAAGTTCTGTTTAGACTTGCAGTTTGTAGGATCGTCTTGGTCATGCTTCTTACTTCAAGATAATATCTTTAAACAGTTGAGCCCCAGAAACAATTATCCTTATTTTTCCTCGTATCTTCAGAACTTTATAAACATGTTTTCTTGACATACTACACCCATGTATGTTTGTTCCTGTGCTTTAGATAATCTACAACATGCATTTTAACATTTTAATATTTTTGGAAATGCAATACGGATAGTTTCATCATATCATGTTGTTGTGAATGTGTAGTAAAAAAGTCAGATTGACCAATTGAGGAACTTAGAAGGGTGTTTGCTGTGTCGACCAGTGTGGTTGCTGTGTGGCTCCACCACATACTACCTTGCAGTTTAATAGTCAGAGGAGTGTTAACTCTGTTTATTAAAGAAAAAATCATGATATCACCACACTTCTATTACAGAATATGTATAGAAAACAAATACCAGGAACATAATAACATTAGCATTTGCATAAAGAAAAGAAACATAGAATATGATAAAGCTAAGTAAAACTAATAGTCCTGATGCTCACATGAAGGATGCATAGTTAATGGAGACAAACGTATTAATATAAATAACCAAGTAAGTTGTGTGTGAATAAAGCATGATCATACAACATGACGTTGAATTTTGCCATAGATGAGTTAATCCGTACTGTCTATCTTGTCAAGGCAAAGGAAACCATGGCAGTCTTGTCAGTGTGATGTTTTTTGTGCATCTTCCTAGTTTTAGGCTTTCCAGTAGGGTAGATCACTTTTCACAGTCTGTGCTTTCTCTGCTTGTTCTTGTTTTCTTCACAAAACTGTCTGGCTTTTCTGTTTTCACCTATTTCCACTTCACTAACTATCTGTATCATATCTCCATACATGTCTACAAATCTCTTAATTTCCATCATAATACATAACCCTATTCTAATATGTCATATGTTTGCATTCTGCAGAGTTCAAGGAGGCTTTCCTGCTGTTCGACAAGACAGGAGATGGGAAGATCAGCTACAGCCAGTGTGGGGATGTCATGCGAGCCCTGGGACAGAACCCTGTCAACGCTGAGGTGCTCAAGGTCCTGGGAAACCCCAAGGCTGAGGGTGAGAGTAAAAAAAAAAAATAACTTGCTGGGATTGTCTATCATAAATTAAAAACTGTGGAGGCTCAGATTTACAATTGTGTCAATAATTCTTCTTTTTGCAGAAATGAACTCCAAGATGCTAGACTTTGAGCAGTTCCTGCCCATGTTTCAGGCCATCGCCAAGAATAAAGATCAGGGCTCCATGGAGGATTTTGTGGAGGGACTGCGTGTCTTTGACAAGGAGGGCAACGGCACAGTAATGGGAGCAGAGCTCCGTCACGTCCTCACCACGCTAGGCAAGGCCCATTTTCATCACCCTTAAATAGATATCTGGCAGTTTTGCATTTAATGAAAACATTTTGCAGTCTTTAGAAGGGATAGCTTAATGCGAGTCTGTTTTTTTTTTGTTTTGTTTTGTTTATGTTATATTATATATATATATATAACTGAATGTTCATTAATCATATTGCTTGCATTGTAATTAAGTAGTGTACATTTGTTTAGTTTGTATTATTTTAAGTACAAATTTCAAATATTTTGTCACCACATTAAAATGTCTCAAATTCACTTTTTATCATTTGAATAAATATTTTTATGTTCCATTTTCAGGTGAGAAAATGACAGAGGAGGAAGTGGAGACATTATTGGCAGGACACGAAGATGCAAATGGTTGCATCAATTATGAAGGTGAGAACAGAAGAAAAAAACAGGAACCAGATGGAATCCATGTTACAATGAAATTGAGAGTATGTGTTGATGCCTTGTCTATATATCCTACCCGGTTTTTGCAATGTAATAACCAAACCTCGGCCCTGCTTTGGAGTGTGTGCATTGACATGATATATTGTGTAATTACTAAGAGAAGAACTTTGACAGATATTCAGGTATTATATTCAAGTTTCCTAGTTTTCTAAAGGCAGTTGTTGGAAGCACTAAGTACTAAACATGAAGTCACAATGCTTTATTTAATTGTGTGATGAGTGTGTATCTCTTCATGTCAGCAGCTACTGTCATATCTGTGTTCTTTACACTTGTGAATTGATTGCTCTAAGAGGCACTTTGTAAATGTCAACTGCTGACAGTGTGTTAACTGTTCTTCCTCCACAGCATTTGTTCGCCACATCATGTCAGGCTGAGGGCCGGTACGGGCATTGGGTATAATCATGAGATGGCACCCCCAGGCTTTCCTACTTATTTGTTAAATTATCACCCCAAACAGCCCATCCTATCACTAATCTGCTCTTCATATTGGCAAACAGGAACAGTGTACTTTTGCAAAGTAGATTTCACCTGTCAGTGCCCTTGGGAAAGCCTGGTGGTCTCTCTCATTTTAGTCATGAGGCTTTGACCCATATGTAGCCTCTTGCTGCTCTCTCTCTCTCCTGCAGCCCTCTGTCTTTGGGCCCTGGCTGCAGCATGCCCCTCTGCATGTGTCTGAGACTCCCCTGAGTTTAGAAGGGGACGTGGTGGACACAAAGGGAAGAGACTGGTCTCATTCAGTGGAAAACCTGGTGGCCACGTCACTCGAGCTGACTGGTGTGGTGGCAACGAGGCAGCGCTTATCACATTTGCATGTCATCGGTGCTATTTAAATAAGCCTTTTTCTTCTGTTGGTGTCAGAGGTGCTGCTCTTTTCATAGACACTTAATTAGACTTATCATTTCATTACATTGTAGATATGTTTTACATTCGAGTATCGCCACCAGCTTTGGGAGAGTGGACCAGTCCCTTTTTCTACTAACCAGAGAATTGCAATGAGTTGCTCTTGTGCTGATTGTTTTCTCTTCTGTACTGATGGAAGCTAAATATGTAGCTGGCCACTGTCTGACTGGACTGTAGTTCCCTCGATCTTCCCCCTTTTTCTATGCTTCTCAACTAGAGAAAAGCATACAGCGAGGATGGCTTCTCTAACCAGCTCTTCTTGGATCATAGACATGACCTAATTCTTTGGTTGGATTGGAGATAGAGATGATTACTTCACCTCTTTCTCTTAGTACCAAGTATAACCCTTTTTTTCCTCTGGGTGAGCAGAATTTGGGGATCTGTCTTCAAATGCAGCATCTTCCTCTCAGGCTAACCAAACCTGGGGGAGCAGGGGGCCTTGGCTCTACATGCTGTAGTTGGAGTCGGTCCCTACCAGGACTGAGACCATACAACTCACATTTGTCTCTCATTTCTCTTTTACAGAACTGGTCAGGATGGTGATGAGTGGATGAAGAGTCTTCACGTTCGCATATACCCTCTTTTTGCAGTTTTACTCTACATTCCCCCCCTACCACCACCACAAAAAACCCTTTTTCCATGGATTCGTTTTTCACCTTTAATTTAAGAAGTGCCTTTACATTCCCTACTGAAGACCATAAATGATATTGGCTACTGTCGCCGGTTATGTTGCTCCATTTAAATAAATGTTTTCCCTCAAAACGTTTGTCAGTTTGCTTTGCCTTTATAGATTTTGCAGAGTGCACTGATGTGTGTTTTTTCTACTGACACAAGAGGGCAGTGTTGCTGCTGAAATCTGCTGCTTTAAAGACCATTTATGAAAATATATTGTATAAAATACAACACGAACATCTTGCATTTTGTGTTTCAAGAGCCAAATTAAGAATTTAGATAATGGTTATAGGCCAAATTTAATTTAGATCATTATTACTTACAAATTTAGATTTTCTCCTGTTGTTAAAAAATCCTTAAGAATGTAATGAGAATTCAAGCTTAAAAATTAATAGATTTTGTGGCCATGCAGTGAATTTGCAGACATAATTTGGTGACAAAGTACCAGAATATGAACCATAAAATGCTATTTGGTGGCTTTCTGACCTTTTCTTCATTTCCCCACAAGCAGCCACAACTATTTCCCCTCATTATGAACCACAGCTATCGGAGTGTGAAGCTTATGTGTGTAGGGTAAGGTTCAGGAGGGTGTCGTAGTCCACTGCTGAATAGGTTGTCCGCTAATTACTGTGTATGTGTGTGTGTGTCTGTCTGTGTGTATGTCTGTGTGTGGTCGATGGAAGTCAGGGCTATTGATTATTTTAATCCTCCTATTTGTGAGTCTGTGATCCTCATGGCTCTGCATTCGACAGGGGAATCACTAATGGGCCTCAGCGCAGCCTGTCTCAGCCCTCTCCTCGTCCAATTAACTTTCAACTGGAATGTTCCAGGAGAAAGAATCGGGGGCTGAGACCAGGCATGGCACCGCTACATCCTGCTTTCTCAGCTCAGAAGCAACAGATTCACCAAATCCTTTAAGTCTACAGTGGCATCAGCTCTCTAATTAGATGTTTTCCTTTTCTCCAATAATATAAGAGGTTTTTCAGATACAGATCCTTAATGTGAAGATGATGACTCTTTCTACTACTTTTTTGTGCCCTCTTGGATTGAAATCATTTAATTGAGCTAAACGTGGGGTAATATTCATCATCAGAATAACATAATTACAGTTTTCTAAGAATATTTAAGAATGATATAAGAATAAAAATAAATGACTGAGTTTTTATATATAGTGTTTATCGTAGTCATTCCTTTACATGTGTAACAAAGACTCAAAAAATCTGTTAATGTCAAAATATATTTCCCTTAAAAAAAACAACTCAACTCCACATAATGATGATAATAACTAATTAAATAGACAACACAGCACTGAATTTCAGTTGCTGATCTTTTTAAACAATTAGAAACAAATTCTGTTTTAGATTATTATTATGATAGAAAATGAATCTGCAACTATTGTGACTGTTTAATTTATTTCTCCGTTCGTGGTAAGTCCACTCATGACAGCTTTTCAAAAATATTTGTTGCTTTTATTTGTCTTATATAATATGAATCTAAATATCTTTGGTTTTTGGATGGTTGAAAAAGCATCAGGTGTCACTTTGGAAAGGAAGAAAACTAATGTGTTTTTTTGTTTGTTTTGTTTTTTTTCATGACTTCATATACCTAACGATTAGCGAATTATTTGTGAACATAATTAATGAAGTATTTGATCATATAAATAAAGGTTGAATTTTGGAAGTCGTTCAACTGGAGCTTTTGACTGTTTACCACAGTACATAATAAACGCATCACTGTAGGAATATTAATAAATTGAGAGAAATTCATCAATAACATTTAAGACAAATTTCATCAATTCCCAGTATGTATTGGTTGTATAGTTTTTATTGGTTCGCTTCACAACAATTGATCTTGGTTTAAAATAAACAATAGAAAAGACTTATCAAATACTGAACCTATTTCATTTTTTATCAATTGATTGCGATATTGTTACATTTTAAACGTATATTTGCTGAATTTTGTCGATCCTTGGTGCATTATAAATCAAGATCAATATAGTTGTATAATGCTTGTGTCTTAGTGAGTGTCTTAAGATGTATTGAAAATCCATGTTGTAGTCAGCCACTGTTGCTTCGATCTCAGCTGTTAGGTCCACGCAGCCATGTCATATATCCAATTCTCCAAAGTCAGTCTAAGTGGTCACTCCAAATAAAACTGAATCTTTGTATTTTTATGACTGTTGAATGCACATGTTTTTATTCCATCCTGACCTTCACCAGACCAAAACAACATGTGAGAACACAGACAAGGTAGGTATAGATGTTTTAATAGCAATATTGTCTATTCAACCTAGATAGCCCATCCCAGGATTACTGTGTTTATACATATGATGATATGATAACAGGGTCTCTCAAAAATAAAGTACTAAGTAAGAATGGCAGTGTAATTACAGCAACATGTCTGTTATGTATTGCACAACATTTAATGTAAATAAAACACTGCATGTCACTTTTTCACTGCTCCTGAATCTCACATTATTTATATATCCACTCATACCCACACACACACACACACGCACAATATTCAGCAATGCACTTTGCAATTAAAACTTCATCACACACAAGTGCCATCCATATGTGTCTGGATTTGTTGGCTTGCAATATTACCATGTTTTGTTGTGTATCTTAAAGATGTGACTTCCCGTGTCTTGATGGGAACAGGAAAAGACGGTCGAACATTTCTGTTTATTCTCTGACATTTTTAATCAGTTCTGTCTCAGCGCAGGCTTAATCACAACAACGATTCTTCAAATTTCAACCTGCATAATTCCATTTGAAGCACATGGAAAAAAAAAAAAAAAATTTATAAAGATGAGTTGCAAAAAGATTGGCAGTCCATTCAATCAGAGGTCATAAAAATGGAGAGCAGAGATGTATAACACTGAAATACTGCTTGGGGAAGAAAACTGGAATACACTAAGTGTGCATGTGTCAGCTTTGTTATCTTGATTAATGGCACTCAATACCATCACTGCATTAAAAAGAAAAAAAAAACAATCACTTTGATGGTGTTTGTTAAATTCTAGTTATCACAATGTCAGTTAATATGCAACACATCATAATATTTTAGATATTTTAGAGCCACAACGTGCAATTCATATGTGCACTTATACTGTACATAGTTTGAAATTCATGTTTGCACAAAATGGGCGCCAATAAATGTGGTTGCTATTAATGATGGGCCCGATATCACATAGCTCTGCGTGATTTCACTTATCTCTGATTTTCATTTAATACACACCTCCGTAATAATGTTTAATTTTGTGTGTGTGTGTGTCTGTGTCTGTGTGTGTGTATGCATGTCTGTATCTTTAACAATTTGCACAAACACATATCTGTGTTAATATGTCTTAATGTATGTTGGTGTTTCCAGTGACAACTTCTCTCCCTGTGTGAGTGAGGATTAGTTTCAGTCTGGGTAGATGAGAAAGCCGGAAAAGGTGCTATACTTGTTTGTGTTCCCTCCGTGGACCTTCCCTCCGTCCAGCTGCACACACACCTCATCACCCACGTCCAAATGCAGGATCACACTGTTGGAGGCATAGTCGTAATTCTGATCAGCGTCCTGAGCGATGGCACTGGCTCTTACCTGTCACCCATAGAGGACATATGCATTGACAATTAGAACATGGGCAAAACTGAACAAACACTTGCAAATGTCACAGCCATTTACTAAGAAGCTCTTTAAAACCAAACGTACCATATGTCACTGTCTTTCTTTGTGACATTTTTTTCAGGCTTGGTCGTTATCAATTATTAACAGCCTTTAAATGAGAAAGTCATGAGTGTGACATCACCTCCACATCCATGGATAGATGAAATGAGGATGGGACTGTGACCTGTGACCCTAAAACACATCCACTTTGCCTCTTATTGATCAGCTATGGTTGGGACTCGGTAAAGGACCAGAGGTTGGAGATCTGATTGCGATGTGGAGATGAGTGGACACACTGGGGACAACAGGTTGTCTGTGGGGAAACCAGCTCGGTTGAGAAAGAGCATCACTATCCACACCAGTTATTGACCTGTTGCTTATGGGCCAGGGCCAGTTCAATATGCATGATATTGAGTGGCTATGCCTACGCCAGACAGTTTCACATTTGCATGCTGTTTGTGAGTTCAGTCATATTGACCCAGCAGCAGTGGATCTTTACTTGTTTGTTAACACGTTTAATTGGGTTTACTCATTGTGGACATTTAAATACACATGTCCTGATTGAGTTACAACTGTAGAGGGAACAGGATTTGTCCATTTATTTTTTTGTCCTTTTCGGTTTTGATCTTTATATGAAAAACATAAAGTATATAACCATATATAATCTGGACTGCACATGCAAGGGGCTTAATGTGAATTGTTCTTATGTATTATAGATTATTGTGTTGTAGGGTAGATTCACAAGACCATGTATAATTTGATAAAACAACAATTTAGTCTAAAGTAATCCTTTTATTGCTGCGTAATCTTTTCAGATTCCAGTTTAAAGTCTGCAAGTCCGTTTTTGACAAATGCAAAAAGTGCAATAATACACAAGGTAGCATTCCTAAAAATTAAAAAAAAAAAAAAAAAAAAAAAAAAACCATAGTGGAGTGGGATGTATCAATAATTTTAGAGTAGCAGCTCCAATCATCAGACATATGTCATCCATCAGTGGCCTTATGTCTGGCTCAGTGTCCATCTACAGTGGGAGCACTCAATCTATGTCAGCAGCCAGACAAGCCACACACATCTCTATGACAGCCACAGAATATGATCTGCAACTCAACTAACGTCATGTCATTCCTGGGGCTCCTTTCTCCCCAACGAGCACGCATCAATTTGAAAACAGTCAATCGTTGAGCAACAGAGCCTGAATTACTGTAACTAAAAAAATAAGCTCTTTTCCCCTTGCACCCATACATTTCACCCTCATCTGAGCACATTGTCCACCATCTATCAACCCCAGAGTTGTGCTCTATTGCCTGGATACTATCTGTAGGCCTCCATAAATGAGATTCAGGTCATGGATGCTACATCCAACACAGAGCATGTTGGAGACCAATGGTTAAGTATGTCCCTGTCCACTCTAAACCAGATTGATTAAGGGGGCTGAAAAGTCAATCTTCCAGGGTCTCATAGCTCAACAACCACAACTGTTGTTACACTACTGTGACAGTCTTGTTTTATAAGATTTCAGAGTTTGCTTGTAGGGTTATTCTTAGATTTTTTATTTTTTTATTTCAGAAAACCAACAACAGCTATCCCTGTTTAACCACTAATTTTAATGTAAGATAAGTAATCGTTGTATGCTGTGTTTTGTTGGAAAAATTACAAAATAATGGCTCAGTGTCATAAAAAACTGCAGAAAGTTAAAGTTAATTTATGCAACAGTACCTGGACCTCAGCCTGTCTTTATATTATTTTCTATGATCTATCTGATTTTTTTTTTCTTTTATAATTTGATTTGATTTTTGGTTTAATTCATTCATGTCTGTACGTACAGTATAAAATCTCATGATGCACTACAATTGTTGTTTCAGTTTTAGGGGAGAACATAGCAAGAAATAGAACAACGGACATGGAACAATATTCAAAAGGAACCGAAACTTACACAATTGATCACATCAAATAATTTTAAAAGGATTTAACTTTGAAGGATCAAGAACAGATAACTCTTGACTCTTGTTCTCAATTGCACTTAACCTGGTTAAATAAAAGTTATATATATGACAGAGAGTCTGAGATGATTATCAGTTAATGACAAACCTGTACAAACAACCAGCAACCTGTTATCTTTAGAATTCTGTATATTTCTTTTGCAGTGCAAGATGCAAGATTAATTTATATAACTCTTATTTTATTCTTCTTAAATGTATTTAATTGATATAATTTTGGATTTTCTCTCTCCACATCCTGAACATGATTAAAACCAAAATGTGGTTGGTATGGTGTGCATACAGATTTCAACCCTATCTCCTAGAAATTCTGTTTATAGACTACCACTTTGCTGTAATAAAATGATAAAATAACGTGCTGTTTATAGGTGAAGTTAAATGAAGATGAATAAAACTAAAACAACTTGAATGTATTTGGCTTTGAAAAAAAATCAGAGCTCTGTGGGCTGCAGGTATAAATCGTGCCTGAAGCACAAACATGACCAAAATGCTCTTTTCTGTTGACACTCTGCAGTGAATTACACTGCCCTGTGATTAACAAACTAACTGAGTTATTTGCTTCTGTCATGTTGAATATCCCAGTGTAAACTGACATCTTACTTGTTTATTTTATGTGAAAAAAAATATGTTGTCTGTTGATCAACAGTCGATATGCAGCAGGTGCCTGAACACGACAGAATGTGACTAGTTATCAGTGATAAGGGTGTGGCTCGGCAGCCATCTACTTCATCAAGTAACAAGAAAGTTCTTGGTTTGATCTTTGACACACATCAGTGCAGGACACTGAACCCCTTTCCTGCTTCTGATATTGCACCCTCAGTGTGTGAACGAGACATAAATTGTAACGTATTTGATTTAATAGACCATAAAAAAGCAATATGTAGTCCATTTAATATTTATAAAATGTGTATTTGGCATTTAGAAATGATATTTTAAAAATCAGAACAGAATTAAGTTCAAATAAAACACTCGGGAACCTTGTTTGGGAGTGTTCCTAGTCAGTATAATTAAACACTGAGCATAATCTACTCTTTCTTAGGCCCTCATAAGACCATGTCTCAAACAACGACACCAATCTACTGTCATCTGCAAAGGTTATATTGTTGTTCTACTTGACATGTGTAGTGACAGCCAATATCACATTTGCATCTTTGGCTGCTTCTGACAGTGATGCTGTTGTTGTGACTTCCTATCGACATCAGGCATATGCCATCCTGCTCATTATTTTGACCAAACATTGTAGCTAGGAGCTGGGCTTTTTTAGGTAGATGCTCCACCCCTGAGGCTTCTCAGATTCTCATGACTTAATGGATTAAAGTGTAGTTGAATTCTATACAACAGAATAATATTCATCACTCAGTGTAAAGATCATTTTGCCAATATCTGAAATATGAATTGGTGCTTCAGCAGATATTCTTGTGTGTGAAGGAATAATGCAAGCCATCCATTAATGTAGACACCAGACAGAGAGACATGAGAGAGCCGTGGTGGGATTAGGGCGGGAAACCGACAGAGGAGACAGATACGGCTGGAGGACACAGACTGATCCGTGTGAACCAGGCAGCACGCTGTGCTGATCCTGGAGCTGGAAGGGTTGTGAGCCATGAGGCAGGGGCCCCCAGGGTTTGCCTGTGGCTGTCTCTGTCTCCGCCTAGCCCTTTCATTATAGGGCCTCCAGTAAACACACCTGGAAGGCGGGGGTGGTGGGGTGGGGGCATTTTCTATACAAGCGGAGCCGCACTGCAGACGACAGACAAGGCTAAACAAAAACAAGTGATTGGTGGTGGTGGTGTGTGTGTGTGTGTGTGTGTGTTTGTGTGTGTTGGGGGGGCAAGGGCCAGCGGGTTGAGGAAAGGGGAGGGAGCGGGTCTGGAGTAACAGACTGATCAAGCGAGGCTGTTTTGTGAGACCGGGGAGATGCGGGGGGTATATTAAGTCTTGTTTTTATCTGTGGTGCTGTGCTCCGCTGGTAATAAAAGTGACAGGATTCATTCACTGTGATATACTGACCTCTTAGAGTGGAGACAATAGAAAAGTAGCTGTTAAACTTTCCTAAGGGACTCCGGTACATGCCAGGAGGGTTGGGGCTGTTGAGGGGTGAGGGTGGGGTTGGTGGAGGTTTTGGAAATAGAATATTTATTGAGCAGGTTTTCCCCCTCCTCTGGGAGCCTGGGGATTACATGGCGACAAGCCGTTGCAGAGCGGTACCTTAGATTTCTATTATCTGCCATTCCGTATTGTAGCCTGTGGTCTGCAGTACAAATGTAGCCAAACCAGTGCATAGCATGAGCAGAATTGACTTATCTTAATTAGTGTGTTTCAGCAGAGGCACATTATGATATGTTTTTAGATTTTTTATGGAGTATGATCTTCACAGAACAAATTCTTCTTGGTTGCTTCTATCTCTGGGGCTAATTATATTTCACCTGTAGCATATCTGTACAGGTACCAGTCATTACAGTTAGTGGTGACATTTTAACACCACTGTGAAATAACTCGACCTTTAATTGAGCTATTATAAGAATCTATGATAGGAGAGAAAAAACAACAAGGAAGAGATTAAACTGGAGCCAAGACAGTGTCTACATTGTACACTATGTTCAGAATATTTCATAGAGATATACAGCACAATAGTGCACTGTGGAAATATTAAATGAGTAAGTGAACAGCTCACATACCAGATAATATATGGTCTATAGTTAATGTGGGGAAAGGGAGAAATACTGTTCTGAAGAAAACACATGATGTTTTTAACACTCAACACAGCATACTAATATTAGGATAGATCGTCCTAATAACATTTGCTATTAAACTGGAATATTAAGAAGTGTAATACCCATCTATCCCTGACAGCAAAGGGATTTCAGTGATTTAACACATTTATAATAGAACCAATAGGAAGGGAATTCATGTCTATTTATTTGGAGCAAGGTTGAGTCAATATGAGATTATTAAGTATTATAGTGTGCCTTCCTGTTTCCTAACTGCACCAATAACACAGCTGGGGTTGATCAGCGGGGCAAATATTAAAGAGCATAAAGGTGTTGAGCTAACATTCATATCACACACTGGAATTGTACCACAAGTCAATTACCATCACATTACACACATGGAAGGAACTGAAGTGTGACCCCCTTCAATCACAAATCCCCCAGCTCTGTAGCCCTGTCATACTGCAACGATTTGTGAAAGTTAGATTGAGGTGTGAGCAGGTAGGCTTCAGAGAGTGGGGATTTAGTGAAGGTAATAGGAATTGGATCTATAGGAATCCTTTGGAAGCCCCACACAACCCAGCGCATCCTTCTGAGATCCTAGCATCACATTATACTATACTCATCTCACATGACACTTCACAGACTAACAACCAATGCAGTGTGCCAATTTAAAAATCACTTGTATTGATACAGATGGAGTTATATATCAAATATCACCAGACAAATCGAATAATATCCATGCTTAATAATTTAAAACTGTCTCTAAAAGGCACCCACACCTGCTCCATCAGTGCATAAACACAGTTTGTAAACCAGTTTTCTGTCTGTCTCTGGCTGGCCTTGATCACTTGTCAAGCCAAGACATCTTGAGTGGGTGTCCATTGGTCATCGTGCCCGATCTCATCCTGGCCTTCACCACCAGCCTCCCAGATGCCTCGTCTACCAGCCCACTGTCTCCACACCTCCATTAAGTCATCTATCTTCCTCTGCTCCACCCCTGATCTTTCCAACAACTCACTTGTCTTATTTTGCTCTCCCTTTCACTGTCTCCACACTGAAGTCTCAGCATGTCTGTGTCATGTTGAGTCTCTTGTGTTTCATTCATTCTCTGTGAGTTCTCAATCTTCTGCATGGGCAGCCTAACAAACACAAGGTTACAAATGACCTCATCTGTTCAGGTGTAAAAGTTACAACACAATTGGAAAGAGAAGGTAGGAAATTTGTGGCTACGGCAAACCTTTTTTTTTTTTTTGGATTTAAAAAAAAAAAAAAAAAAACAGCAAGGAGACAAAATACCCAATAAAGCTTCAGCACCTACGGCAATGGTAAAACAAGCCATTTGAATCTGCAGTTAGAAATGCAACCTGTCAAACATAGTGTCCGTTTGGTAAACCCTAGCCACTGACTGGCCTCAGGCAGAGTACCCGCCTGCCTCAGGGCTTCAATAACTCCGAACATGATCAAGCATTCTGCAGCAATTCACTTACACTCCATTTTCATCTACCGGTAGCTCTGTTTGGGTTGATCCCTGTTAGGTGAGTGCTCTATTTAGCACAAGTGTTTAAGGAGGCCATCTGATGGGTGTCAGATGGACCTCAGTGAGGTTAAATAATTGAGCTGAGTGAAAAGATAATTAATGGAGAATCAATGAACATGCTGAGGAGGGGTTCGGAGAGCAAAGTATAGTGGGTGCTGTGGGGATCTAATCTAAGATGTATAAATTATTTAGCAGTTTAAAATGACTTGAATGACAATATGGCACATTAGGCAGTCAGCTTTAAACACATATTCACCTTTGAGGTCTCATGCATATAATCAAATGACGGTTAACGATGAGTGATTTTAAACATTCAGTTTTACATCTCACATAATCAAGTCCAAATAAACTTGTCTAAACCAGCTTTATTAAGTAAAACTGCTGCACTTCTGCACTGCTGTGTTCTTGGTACATAACATGTCTACAGAGTGAGGTTTGAGTATTTGCATTTAAAGTCCTTGATGAATGAATGAATGTAAAAAGAAACTTGAAGAATGTTTCCTGAATTTGGAGTCCTCTGATGAAATCCCTGTGATTTATCCCACCTCGCTTCTCCTCTTCCCCCCATCAGCCCCTCTGCCTTTAATTAGTGTCTGGGGAATGAGGGAGAGGATGAGTGGACTGTCAATTTTACATTCATTATTTATTTAGCTGAGGTGTAAACTGACTAGTCCACTTACTGACAGACATTTCTCCTGTGCTCTTTTGCACTTCTGTTTAGGCAATAATCAAGCTCTGTGTATGATATTTACTAATTAGACTGTTCCTTTTGGCGATGTCGGCTGCATTCTGCCACTTGTCATTTAGCCACGGCACATGTGGGAATGCAAATATCTGTAGCTGCAGTTTCACACTGTATAGCATGAATTCCTCTTAATGAGGAGAAAGATTGCTATTTCATTCTTTGGCTGTCATGTTGCAACCTGCTAAGTGGAATGTGCTCTGAATCTGAAGAGCTCAATGTTACAGGGGTGAATGTGAGTCAATGATAACACACCATGGTCAACAGTGAGAGTGTTACATGATCGTGTGTGCGCATACATATAAACACATATGTACACGCACTTTGATACATGCGCACACACACACAAACACTCACAGTTTTACTTACCATTCCATTCTTCTTCAGGTCTGCCCACATACTGGTCCCGTCACCACCTCTCATCAGAACATGGTAGGTGAAGAAGTAGATGCCAGGCAGAGGGCAGGTGAACTTGCCAGTGCTGGGCTCATAGTAGTTACCTACATTGGTCACCACATCATCAAACTTCAGTATTTCACTCCCCTCATGCTGCTTGCGTAGCCCTGCGTAAAAAGCAATTTTGGGAGAGTACAGCGAGGGTGAATAGCCATCAGGACCTGGACCTGGGGGCCCCTGGGGACCTGGCTTGCCTGGCTCTCCAGGGGGTCCTCGTCCTCCTGGAGGACCAGGCATCCCTGGAGGCCCACGAAGCCCAGACTTTATCTTCTTCCCAGAGTAATCCTGGGGTGGTGGAGATACAGCTGTCAGCTCCTGGCCCGGTTGAGAGGTGGTGTAATGGTCACATACCATCCGGCAGCTTCCAAGCATTTCATAATGGCTCCCTGAATTTCCGCTGTTTCCCCCCTTGGTTGTGTGGACCAGTAGGGGAATGGCCACCAACAATATAAGAACCATTGCCACACCTACAGCAGCGCCAATAACACGTTTCCTGCGGCTGAGCCGTGAAGCGGCCAGCGTCAGGAAGTCCTCTTCTCCCTTGGCTGGAATAGTGCCGGCCAGGATGAAGCCTCTCAGAGAACCAGTTTGGTATGAAAAGGTGAAGAAGGATGTGAAGAGGAGTTGTGGATAAACAGTGTATCGCCTGGCCAGGTATGAGAGAGAATGCAAAATGGCAGACAGCCAGAAGGAAACAACCAGATGAGAGGATCCTAGAGAAATGACAAATGCGTCCAGAGGACTGGGAACACGATATTTAAATATCTGTGTGGTTAAAAAAACTGAAAAAACTGCATACCACAGCACTTAAGGAATTTCAGATTTGTGGTGACACACTACAAAACACATTATTTAATCTAATGAAATCTTGTTCACCTTCTTTGACCTCTCCTGTGGTCCTCCAGTTCAATTCAATTTGTAGCATCAAACAGAAACCATGACTGATACTAAGAGGAGTTGTTGAGAAAAGTGTGCTGAAATGAGCGCTATTGCCAAATTCAGCTCATTGAGAAGGA
Organism: Polydactylus sextarius; assembly: GCA_016801845.1. Lineage (NCBI taxonomy): Eukaryota > Metazoa > Chordata > Actinopteri > Polynemidae > Polydactylus > Polydactylus sextarius. The sequence goes on from CM028909.1 coordinate 15,378,108, forward strand.
AGTGGGGGTTAGTGTTTGTTTTGTTGGATGAAGCAATAATTTACATATGCTTTGAAAGAAAAAAAATATTTTCAGCTTCCCCTGTAAAGGACAGGTTTTCACTTCATGTGTATGTCTCACTTAATGCCATGGCTGTGAGTGACAAAAGTTCATCAGAGCTCTTTTCCAGGCACAGTCATCTTATGACCCCGGACTTTTATCTTATTTCCACTGTCCACATTAAAACAAGAGTGTGTGAGGTTTTTTGTATCGTTTTTTTTTTTTTTCAGAAAATCACTTTGTCACCCAGAGTGCACTGATAGATTCCTCCTCTGCTTATATTTGGACCTGAAAATAACAGCAAAAAAGAGCAAAGACACCCAATTACTGATTTGTACCTATTTTCTAGTGATATATTGCCTAAATCATTGAACTGTAATATAACATTAAAAGAATGGAGAAAAAAAATATTTACAGGAGATTATACAAATAAATATCAAAATAATATTTTAAAAGAACGCTGTAATATTTTTTCTAGAAATAATAAAATTGTGTTTTAACTGTATAGATTATACATTTAAATTGTATGAAATATTCAATTATGTAAGCTACAGCGCGCCATGGATCGTGTTTAAATTAAAAACTGTTTAAAAAGAAAAAAGAAAAGATGCAGGCAAAGATTAAAGAAAAAACTCACCATATATTCCTCAGAATCCAACAATATTTCTTAAGGATAAAAATTTTGTGCACATCAATCCAGTCCGCGTCCCAACAAAACGACTCAAGCAGTTTGGAGCGCCGGAGTGCCAAATGGAGAGCGGGAGTGCCGACGGGCGCTCGAGAGATGACAACAAAGTGATGAGAGTTTCTTAATCAGCGCGTAATCCCCTCTTCTTCTGCCAGGTAGAAATCGGAGATAAATGCCGTTAACTTCAGAGAAAATGAAGCCCAGAAAGTGCGTACTAAAACACTTTTTTGACGCAATTCCAAATGAGGGACGCGTGGCAAATCTGAAGCTTATATCCAGTGTGTGTCCACTGTACAGCCTATCGCAGTGTCCATGGGCAGTCCTAGTCGACACCTGTTAGATCTCTCTCTCTCTCACACACACACACACACACACAGCCTCTCTCTCTATCTCTCTCTCTCTCTCTCTCTCTCTCTCTCTCTCTCTCTCACACACACACACACACTCCCTCTTCTTTTAAATGTAGCAGCTCCTTTGTATTGCTCTTCTGTGTAAACCTTAGTCCACTGCCATATTTAATTTATGACTTGAAAAATACCACCCATGTGAGTTCTTTTTTTATTTAGTAGTAGTAGTAGTAGTAATAGTCCTTATTTTTTTTTCTCATATAATCAAATTTTGAAATGATTTTGGTGTAAACTGAAAGATAGACTGTGATGCTGATGTTTCTAATCTGTGTCTTGCCACGTCTTGTTAGTCTGACATTCACCTGTTGTTAGAGTCAAACTCTTTCCAAGCAAAGTGTTTGATAAAGTGTTGTAAAATGAAGGCAGATGTTTTCATCTTCTGTGTGCTCTGAAAGGGAGGACAGGAGGGTGACTAAGTAAAAGCAGCCCTGGCATGATGTGTGAGGAATGGAGAGGAGACACTAAATGTTCCCCAGACCATTGTCTGCGTGTGTGACTCGCATCCCACAGCTATAAAGCCTCATTAGTGAGACACCCTGCCCCACATGTTGTGCTGCTCTTTTTCCTTTACCTAAATCCTTATACACAAACACCTATAATGCCTGCACTCTGATACACACTAAAATACACATACACGCATAACCCCTATGCAAGGATAAAGACACCATTTTTACACCATTAGTTAAAGAATGTTTCCATGTTTTGTGGTCTTGTGGTATCAATATATTTTTTCTCACAGATGAAATGGTAAAATAATAAAATAATATAATATTGTGTAGGCTGAAAATGTTTCTGACTATTTGTCACTTTCAATGATGATCACATTTTATTTCTTGATATCATAATTTCCGGGGAGTCTTGTGTCACCTGTCTGACAGGAACAACCATGGATCTGTGAGTTTAAAGTTTAATGGCCGAAGCAGTGGGAGCAAAGGGAATTGGTCTACATACACTATTAATGACTCCCCTTTTCATCAACCACCACCCTCGACCTCCCTGTCCTCAAATAAGATGACCACTGTCTGGCAATATAGGGATTACTCTGCCTGATCCCACCAGACAGGGAGAGGCAGATAATCACAGAGTTTTGAGGCGATTTTCCAAGGATGGGTTGGATTTAGTGGGAAATTGAGGTGGAGAGCATGGAAAGTTTGGAGAGAGCGATGGCTTGTGATATTTCCATGGGGAAATGTTGGTTTAACAGAGCAGCACGGGGGCAAGTTAAATGCTGTGTCAGTCCTAGTTTGAGGGTCAGTCAGTCTGGTCCACTTGAACAGCGCTTAGAGATCCTAAGCAGCATGGGGCACATAATCATTGCCAACAGTCAGGGGCAATATGCTCAGGATTGGATTTTTAAAGCCTGTTAAAATATTACTGAGGTGATTAATATTGAAATATGCGCATGTCTTTCAGCTGTCTGTCTCCCTCTCTCCCTATTCTCTTCTTGATTGTTCCCCTTAATATTCACACTCACCTGAAATCTCAACATTATGTATTATGTTGATGAAATGTGTCTTTTTTATGCAGTGCAATTATCATTTTACTCGCTCTGACATCACAGTGACTCACACTGTCTCCATCATCACCAATAGAAGAGGAATGATAGCAGAATCAGTGCTGGGCTGTTTGAGTTATTAGTTTGTTTAATAATTAATTTCATATAATGTGATACCCCAAGAATAAATCTCTGTCTTTTGTGCACACGCCTGCATAATTTGAGCCGTAGCTTTTCTCTCCTCAGTTCTGTGTAAACAAGTAAGGGAGGAGCAGGAACTTATTTATGGCCACATTACTCATGTTGTGTTTCTCTGCTGTGGTTGGTTTGTCTTCATGGTTTCTTCAATTTAGCTATCCACAACTGCATTTAAATAACTGTTTTAATGTTTGTTTTCTTTTAATGTTTGATTAATTTCTGAAATAAATGGCACAAAACAAAAACAAATCTTCAGTGAAAACAGAGTAGTAATGAATAAAACTATCTCAGTTACACCAGTCAGTATTCATTGACACATATCATAAAACACTGAATCTGACATATTGTGCTTTACTTAGTAATAGTAGCACCATTACACATTTCACACCAGCACAGCAAGTGTGACCATCACATACTGAGCATCATCTCTCAGAGAATCAGCTCTGAGAGATGATGACATGTTGTCCCCAAGAGGCACATAGCTGCTTGAGGGCCATCGCTCCCGGGGGAACCACTGCTCACGTCTTCCACATTTAACACTGACAGAAATCCAGCTATCAAGACCTGATTCTTTGCTATGTAGATTACCGCCTTGTAAATCTATTTCGAGGTCATTAGGGATATAAAGAGGTGATTTAGGCAAAAGTCGAAAATGGAGAGCTGTATAGTTTAGTGAAAAGGTGTTGGAAAAAGATATTGAACACTAAACACAAAGAGTAACATGTGTATCACTGATACATCTGATGTTCCCCTAGAAATAAGGCTGCCTCAGGGTATGTATTGGATTAAAAAAGGGAAGATACGAAACATTAAGTCAAAGATAAATATAAGTTTGTTTATTTACGCCCACTCATCCATGCATCACATTGTTCTTGAAATCCTGTATAAAATGCTTATTCTCCCCGACTTACTCGGGCATGTGTGTTTACTGTACAATAATTTGTAAGCAGAGCGCACAGATGTGGATGTGTCTACATCCTGGTGCTGTGCTGTTTCATTAGGTTCTGATTATGGGGCCTGATGCAGAGTGACAGTGTGCAGATTGAGTTGCACAGCCACTCTAATTCTCTCTATTAATAACAACCCTGCACACTGCCATCCTGAACCACATTTATTAATCACAATTTGTCATCTGTCCGACGCTCCACCCTCTCCTTCTTGCTTTCTCTCTCCCTCCCTCTTTTTTAGCCATGTTCTCCTCCTCCCTCCCTCCCAGCAGGGCCAGTTACTGCCTGCACCCTCCCTCCCCCTCTCACTCTCCTCACCCACCCTCCCACCACCTCACCTCACCCCAGCCCCACTCGCCTTCAGCTCAGAGACATGGTCCAGCATACAGAAGGATGTGCTCTCTCTCTCCTCCTCCTTCACTCACACTCTCTCGCTCACTCACTTTAACTGCACCCTGGAAGGTGTCTGATTAATCAACAGCTCTCCAGCTTAAACTGGCCAAACAGCAGTTAACAACTCAGGTTAGGTGAACTACTTCAGCAACAATCTACTGAAGCTTCAACTAAATTATGATGAAACAAACCCTGATGTCTAAATATTCGTACATACAAACCTAGTACAATGTTATGCATCATTATAAAGATGTTCAACCATTCGCTCAGATAGTACAGTGGCCTTTTGGAGCACATTGATTCTTTTTAGCATTAATCCCGGAAATCTGGAATTTCTATGTACACAAAATGCTGACATCTAATCAATACGCATGCTAGGATATGCACACTGTATTATTGTATTATTGGTGAGAAAATATTCCCATCACTAAAAATCACATTTCTGGTCATGTCTCAGTCAAATGGCCCTTGACCCCACTCAGAAAGATGATTTATGAGTCAGCTAGTCCCCTAGGTCCTGCTCTGCCACTCCAATTTTTATGCTGCTTTTTGGCTCATTATATTGACACATTTAGGATATTCATTCACCCTGAACTGCAATTTTAATTACACATGAGGGCTTTTTTCCTAGTTTGTTTGTCAAGGAGTTACAACCATGTGGAGCAAGTCTGATTGTTAGCTGCCCAGCAGATCTTAAAAGAAATGACCCACCGCTGTGTGTTGAGGTTTTGTGGCAGCAGTGTTCTTCTAATTACAACACCCACCACCAACCCTCCCATTCCACTGCGCTGCCCACCACAACCCACCACCTTCTCACACAAAACCAGGGTCCCTCTACTGTTTTCTTTAAGCAGAAAGGGTGTTTGGGGGAAACAGAAGCGATTTTCATGTGCAAATGTCAGTCAGTCCGCTCCCAGCAATCACAGGCCCGTCTTCTCCAGAGATCAGGGCTTGAGACACAGCCTGAATAATTTAGCAGCTTTGTGCCACCGTGCTTTAGGGTCACAACCTTCTAAAGTGATGACAGAAAGACGCTGGCTGACTTCCCCTCCCATTCACTCCCATTACCACTTATTTACCGTTCCTGATTCCAGGCAGACAAAGCAAAGGGCCACACTAGGGAGGAGAAATCATCGTCGCTGTATAAACTGTGTCATAAAGCAGAACACAACCAAACAATGACATTTTCACAGCATCCCCAAGTCAGTGGCGATCCCCACCTGTGCCACACTGTGAAATAAACACACACCGCACACATGATCATTCAAGCCAGTGGTCACAGACAAAAGAGTTGTTGGACACATATACAGAGAAAAGGTCGAGAAGTGACACACAGCAGGGACAGATGTCAGAGCAAAAATCCTACTGATGTATGAAAGGTGTGAATTAAGATTCAGATAGTGGTGGGGAAAAAAAACATCCAAATCTTCTATTACAGGGGAGGAGAGATTACAGTGAATATGACAAGGAAAAGCACAGAGACATAGAGGACAGAGTGAAAGAAATTGATCCGTCCTTCCGCACAGACACACTCTACATTTCTATCATTCAGACAGAGACAGACACCGTTTGGTCTGACAAGGGTGGTCATCACTTGTCTGCAGCGCGGCTCTGACAGCAACACGATGAGGACGAATGGACTGTCCAGCTATCCCAACCAAGACACATACTGTCAAAAAAATGATACATTTATTTGTCTCATAATTTCTTTCACTTGCGATCAAGTCCTTCACATCTCTTGTTCAATTATGTTTTAGTTTTTTTGGGCACACATCATTCAGTCAAGAATTCTTATAAACATACCTCTGTTATTTGTGGCACATTTTATGCTGCAGAATTCGTACCTACTGACAAAATTGACATTGATCTGTCATTATATATGTATGGAAATCCAAGGTAGAAACAAAACAACCATGGCTCACTCTAAATGTCTGCACAGAACAGGGGGATATTACTGGAACGTGAGCAAACAGCAGTGAATTGTGTATTAGTGATGCAGTGGAACGTTCCCATGGAGATGTCAATTGTGATAGCCTATTAGTCCAGCGGGTGAGATGCAGGATCACTAAGACACACTGAGAGGAATGAACGACATGTCTTGCTTTTCTCTTTTCCCTCTCTTTCTAACCTGGTGTCATGCAGTGCAGCAATACTTTTTGTCCAGTCAAACCTGTTCTGGTTCCACTGCATTTATTGTTTGAAGAGCTAAAAGTGTCAATGGGCATGTGGTTTGACCTTGTGTCATGGGAATGCGTTTCAAGGGCAGGCAGAGGGGAAGGGAGGACACGAAAAATCTCGCTGAATTATTGAGAGTGATTATTTGGTGACTTATGGTTCGTGGCTGTCAGGGACGGCATGATAAATTGTGCCAAGCAAGAATTACACTTTCTCATTTCTCTGCTGTCTATTTATCTGCCTTTCTCTGCCTTACCACCCCTTCTCTACCTTAGACTCATCCCTTGACATCCTCTGTCCTTGGACAAGTAACTTCTTCGACTAACTTTTGAAGTTGCTTAACCTCAAAAGTCCTAAAGAGAAGCAGCACGATATCTGTTGCATTTGCTTTGGTTTTTGTTGTTTGTTTGTTTTATTTTATACAAGCCATGCTGGCAGTATGGCTTTGTGGATGACAATGTCAGTTTATCAGTTAGACAGTCCACCACCTTGGGTTAAACCAAAATATATTGATGATGACTGTGGTTTTTCATGAAATTCATTGTTGACCATAGTCATCAGAAGATGGTGAATTTGACTTTAGTAATCACCTGACTTTTACTTTACTACATCCAGTCAGTCATTTTCATGTATCCTGTAAAATATTTGAACCTCTGTGTCAACACAATGTCTTGACAAATCTACTATTTTGCAGATGTTAATGATTTCCAAACAATAAATCCTGCTGATAAATCTTTGACATCAGCTTTAGCAGTCCTATTAGCTTCAGCTGTAATTTAATTACAGCTTTCTAATGTTAGTATGCTAACATGCAAAAAGATGATGGATATGGAAAATATTATATCTAAACATTAGCATGTGATTGCAGAGATGCTGGCATGACCATTGAGCCATTTAATTGAAAATCTATTTCAAAGCAAAATTCTTTTTTATCACCATAATTGGGACTAATAAACTTACTTGGGGACCCATCCTGTTCAAAGAAAACCACAATTCATTTGGGGTATTGAGATTTTTTTGAGATGTGTTTTCATTAAATGATGGATGGGGGAATGCGCCATGCTTTTCAGAACAGAGGGAAGGTCATTCCACCTTTGAGGGAAGAGTGGTGACCATGTGGAAAGACAGCCAGGAAAAGAAGAGCTAAATGACTGACAGTGGCTGGTGCATATGGCCCTGGCCTTGAGGTACAGGAGTGTGGGCTCATACACTGGGACCAGGGTTTTAATCTAACTACAAACAGCCTGTGGCAACAGTGAAAATACAGCAAAATGGTGGGCTGGTGTTGAAAATGAATCAGCAGCAGCATTTGGAGTAATAGGAAGTTGCAAGGGAAATTACTAAAGAGTTTTCAATAGAAGTTGGCCATAGTATATATATATATATATATATATATATATATATATATATATATATATATATATATATATATATATATAGCAAGTGTAATCAAGTGTAACTAATTATCAATACACCTCAAGGTAAGTTTGGGGCAAGATAGAGGCTGAGGTACTTTGTATATCAATACATCCACTAACCCACAAGACAAGATGTAGAGGTACAACCAAAGTAGTTCTTAGATCATAAATTGATAAAATACGCATAAGGAGTAGAAAAGCTACCAATGCCAATAAAGGAACTTTAAAGTTTGGTTGACTTTATCGTCTGATGTGGTGCACATTGTTGGTGGAGTTAATGCATAGATTACCTTATGGATGAAAGGACACAGGGCACATGGACCATCTAGACTCTGGTTGAGCCCACTACAGCTCTCTCAATGATAATAATTCTCCCAGGACCATGAAGTTTGTGGTTCTTTCAGACTTTTTTTCATGGAGTGTGTTATCCTCTTGCATCTCCTTGAGTGGCTTTGTTTTCCTTTTTATTGTGCGCATACCAAGAGACCCATTTCCCCATTTCTAATTGACATTCCCTGTTGCATAATGTTTCTAACTGACTGATCAGGTATCAGAGATGGAGTTCTTTGTGTAAATGCAGTCTGAATAATTCATACAGGGCTGTCAGAGAGAGAGAGAAGGGGCATTTTAGAAATCAGCTCGCTAGGCCCCTGACCATGAATAATTGATCTAAACTGATTAAAGTTTGCCATGATTACCCCTCACCTCCCCAACAGATAAAACGCCACACCTGTGTTTGCTGTCTCTTTACTCACTGTTGCTTTCTATTCTTCCTTCCTCTCACTCAAACATGTTTCAGTGAACCACGTGGTCACACTCGGTGTGTGCTGGAATGTGAGATACTTCAGTGTTGTCACTGCATACTCAGTTGAATCCCCAGCAGCATCAACTGCATCTCTTCTCCTTTATATGCATTCATACACTTGAGCAAAATTCAGTTTATTAAATGCAGTTTGTATTCAGAAAATAGTTTGGTGCTGCTATTCTCCTTTCCCTAATGAAAAATAGGTGAAACAGCAATTATAAATATTAGACTCTTTAGAAGCTGGTGAAATGATTTTTTTTCTATTCACCCCTAAGGCGGTGGATTGTCAGATTGCCACTGACTCTGTCTCAAACACAGCTGTAATTGCAACAAGCATACTGTCTGATACGCTGTAACACTTTAAGATACGGGGCTCCAGGTAGAGCTTCCTTGATCAACTTGTCTCCATATCAGATACACATGGGTTCATTCAGCACTGAGAATGTCTCTCACTTCAAAGTCCAACTAAGGATGGTTCTTTGATCTGTGTTCCAGAGCCAAACAAAGAAATGCGTGACAGAGAACGACTTAAAGGAGGAAAGGAGGCAGGGTGCAGGGGGGAGTGTGGAAGAGTGACAGCTAATGACAGTAGCTACAAGCTGTGACCTTTAGAGCAATCACACAAGCATGACGAACCAGGCTCAAGGTGACAGAGAAACTGGCTACTTTGGAAGAGGATGTTAAGGACAACAAAGCTTTGTATGTCTGTGGTTTGGCAGTCATGGTGCAGCAGCGATAATGAAGATTATTAGTTTACAGGTGATCAGAGTACAGTGAACACTGTAAGTTTTGTCAGAGAACAGTGATGAACTGTATGAAAAATGTTAGCAATGATAAAATTTTCACTCACAAATGAAAAATGCGTGGAAAAACAATAACACTTCATTTTTAACCTTTATTTTAGCTCAAATGTTCACACATTCTGCTTCACTCTACACCACACACACACACACGCAACCTTTACCACCTTTGCCACAGAGCTTCAGGGAAATCATGTGCTTTGCTGATGGCTACAATGACAGTATTCACAGAGAGGAGGTTTTGTAATTAATTTTCACTACCTGAAAATGAAAATGATGACACGGTGGTGCAGTAGTTAGAGCTGCCGTCTCACTGTAAGAAGATTCTGAGTTCGATCTCTGTGGAGTTTGCATGTTCTCGCCGTGTGTGTGGATTTTCCTTTGGGTGCTCCTGTTTCCTCCCAAAGTCCAAAAACATGCAATGCGGAATAAGTTAATTGATCATCATTGATTAAGTGGTACAGTATGGATGGATGGACAGGTGGATGAATCAGTCAGTGTGGTGTTGGGATTCAGACCAGAAATCTTTCATCATTATGATGACTATACTGTATGATTGATTTATCACATTCAGGTCCACCTGCAAAGTGTATGTAGCTTAGTTTGAAATTATGATAAGAATTTTCAAGGGAACCTTTAAAATACTTTTTTAACAGTTTCATATTTATTGCATGCATGAAATCTACAGACATGTAGGCAGCAGTATATGAGTATGTTCAGGCCTTCAGCTAAATGCAGACATGCATCAACATGCTAACATGTTCACAATGACAATGCTAAAATGCTGTGTAGCTGGTATACTGTCTACCACATTCACTATTTTAGTTTACCCTGTTCAAATATTAACATCTGCCAATTAATACTAAACACAAAGTACATTTTGTGTGTTATTCATTATAAACCAAAGTACTGGAAGCATTAGATGAAAAGTCTGGGGATCACCAAAGTTATCACAGTTTGTCTCTTTGCCTTTATCCTGTCTCTGCCAGAATTTGTGCCAATTTCATGCCCATTCATCCAATAGCTGTCAACACATTTCATTTAAAACCTTAAAAATGTCTCATGGTGGCACAACAGAAATAAGTCAAGGGATCATCAGGGTTAGCCCCTGGAGACAATGAATGCCAGTGCAACATATCATGGCAATCAAAGTTGTTGAGACATTTTGTATGGTCCAACATGACAGACAGACAGACAGACAGACAGGCAGACAGACTGTCAATAATATTCCTTGTGTCACTTGCATAGCTAAAAATTCAGTTTTAGTTGTTCAGTAGCATTTCTCTTTTGAATTTCAAGAGCAAGGTGTAATGCAGAAAATGAGTTAGAATATTTGTGGTGTGGACTGTCAATTAAATGAAGAGATCTGATAGTGCAGCCTCCATTAGGAAGACATTGTACATGTATCAGTTGTTTCATCACATCAGCAGTATCAAGTCCAGGTCTGAGATTTGGTGGTCCATAGTGTAGACCTGATCCACAGGTTTAAAAAGGGGAGGGAATAGGAAATGGAGGTGTACAGGTAGGATGTGTCCAGTTCAGGTCCCTGGTGGAGCTTTTCAAGTGACTGGGCGCTCTATCTGTCAGCCATGAGCAAACACCCCATCCTAAAAAGGAAGAAGGGAAAAAAAACTTGTAGATAGCATCACACACGGCTGGCCAGGGCCTCACTAGCAGTCCGCTTGTCTGCTTTCCCCTCCGCAGAGCCTTCACGAGAGATGGGAGGAATACTAAGAGAGTAGGCATAGATTTTTTTACTGGGGGGGTGGAGGAAGAGAGGAAAGGCTGTTGGAGGGTGGTGGGGTTGACTGCCCACATCAAACTCCCCTCTTTTTCTTTCACCCTTTTCCCTTTCTCCTCCTCTCCTTCTCATCTGCCTGGCTCTGGAGGGACCCTCTGTTTGTCAGCCAGGCAGTGGAGCATCTCCCTCTAGCCCCACCCCCCTAGTTCTCTATCTTTTCCTTGTTCTTTCCTCATCTCTGTCTCTCTCCCTCTCTCTTTCTCTCTCTCTAAGCCCCCACCCCTCTTGCTCTGTTTCTCTTGTCTTTTTACAATCCCTGTTTCTTGCTTTCCTGGGGTCTGTTAAACAGCCCCCTTTAAGAGAGAGCCTATTGATAAAGTCGATAAAGACCAGAGGCAGTGCAAAATATTATAGATGGTGTTAAAAAGAGTAGGGGATCTGTGTTGAACATTTAAGAGCAAAACAATGGAAGACATGATAGATATTACATTTCTACCATCCGTGTGTAAAATATACTTACATATACCCTATAGCCTAAAAAAAGCAATCAATTCCTGAAAACAAGTTGGTAAATGGGGGTAAATTGAAAGTAACCAATAAGCAAATGCAAGTTCTCTGCAGCATTTTAAATGACACTTTCAATACACTTTTACTACATCAGTATGTTGCACAGTCCTACACTGCAGGTATGTCAGACTCTTACCTGAAGAAGAAGTCCTCACATCAAACTCTATTTACAGAACATTAAATGGATACTGATCACTACTGTGTATGTGGGGGGAGGGAGTGTAATAAAATAGTATAAAGCCTTTTGTTGCTCCAGAGGGATCTGTGTGGATTTTGATAAACTGCCTCAAAAGATGTCAATTAAAGTAAGACATGATATTGCCAGGAGGTTTGTAACCTGCTGCTCTAGTGGCTGGATCCTTTATATAACACACCCGAGTCCTCAACCAAACTGTTACCAGTCGAGTTGCTTCGTTGGTAATGTAGGTAATAAGTTGTTTCCCAAAATAAAAAAAGAATTTGTGGGATAAAAATGGAGAATATCACTGGTGCTGTCTGTTTCTGAGATATCTGTCACTACCTGCAAGACAATGGATGTGGTTGGTATTTCATTTATGGAGCTCGCAACATTGTAAAAAAAAAAAAAAAATCAATAGCAGTATCTCTGTCCAGAAACAATGTCCCTGTTGCTCTGAATTAGCCACAGACCTCACTGTAACCACCTCGGTGTAACCAAGATGTACAAGGACTAACACTTAATTCTAAGGAGAACTGTTAACCTCAAAGGACGAGTGGCGTAGATAATAGATGGATAGATGCATGGAGCATTTGTAGTACTCTGTTTGTCTAGAGTATTGGCATTTTTTAAAATATATTTGTTTTCTTGATCATGAGATGTTAAAGATATGTATGATGTGTGATAAAGACATGCATTTTTTGTTTTCATACTTTGGGTAAAGCTTAACTTCAACGTCTCATTTTCTAAACTGAATTGATCAACCCTCATTTTTTCCCTGGAATAACTTCCTACTCCACCCTTAAATCTCTTCCTCTGATTTCTGTTTGTCTGTGTCTTTTACACCTTTTTCTTTTTCTCTGCCTTCACACGTGTGGAGATTAGAGGGAGAACGTGGAGCTCTATTGATTTTTGAAACCATAGGCTGACAAGTTTGGTCTCAGATTGCTCAGTTTACATCTGATTCACTGCAAACCACTTGTGGTAAGAGACAAAGAGAGAAAACAAAGAATCAGAGAGAAATAGTACCAGTGTTTTGTTATTTGTTATTTTTTCAAGCTGCATATGCAGGTGTTTATACTCTATACTCTCTACATATTAAGTACTATTGTTTAGGTTTGTGTGTGTGAAAGTGCCTGTGGCAGTCCACCATGCCACACCAGTGAGCTGCCAGGTCAGATTGCAGCAAATGCCAAAACACAGGAAGGTGAGTCACGGTGGCATTTGGGAAAGGAGGCCCCAGCGGAATGAAATCTATCATGCCTGCAGATGTGGCCTGCAGCTGGGGCAAGTGCCACAACAAGGGAATCACTGGAGATGTAGAGTAAGGACGTGGTATCAAGCTGATTACTATGACTCAGCTCTATCCCATTTAAGGAAAGTCGATCTTCCAAAGAAACTTAGTCACAGTCACGAACAGGGGAAACAATGGTCCTTCTCCGAAAGATTAAACTTGACAACAATTTTTGATAAATCAGCACTCTGTGTGACCTTTGACCACTTATTTGTAGCTGCTGACACAGAAAGGAGCATCATATGTGATTCCTTTACAGGTCTATTTTGGCAAGACACATCACAAACTTGCATTTTTTTTGTTTTTGTCTCACTGTCAGCCAGGCGTGTTGCATTTTCTTTTAAGGTTTTATGCACCACTGGAAACATAAACAGTCTTAAACTGGTTTTGGTGTTCCTGAAACGTGGGCATTAATAGCTGACAGTGTATTGACTGGCCTGCCAAGTCTTGTTAGACCAACTGGCAGCTTTTCAAAGACTAAACCCTACATCACATCCTCTTATACCAACAACAAACTTCCTTCCTCCCCTGCAGCTATTTATCTACCTCTCAATTCATGTCACCTTTCATTTCTCGCTATTGTTTTCAGCTGTCTTCTCGCCTGACCCCTGGTCTCTCTTGAAAGATGCATGTGGATTTCTGGCAGGTTTTTTTTTTCACCTACATGCCACGATTCCATGATTGGCCTCCGAAGCTCTCTTTGAAGCTTCCTTACATCCTCTAAACATCGTGGGCAACATCAAAGCCCAAACATTACAGAAGGGCAAAGTTCAACTCGGAGCCACAGCGATTCAAGCATCTTCCCCCTCTCTCCCTTTTCCCCGGGGGTCTTGTTCCTGCACACCTTTGCTGGAGGAGAAGAATTGCGATCAGGGAAGAGGAAGGGGAGGAGGAGGCAGGCAGCTTCTCCTCCTGCGTTTGTGTCCATCATGTGTCATGGCCGCTCTTGGCTTTCATGTTCTGTCTGGCTGAGTCTCTCCTGCTCCAGCAGTCTCTGCTTCCTTGCTGAAAATCTATGTCCCTCAGAGGCAGAAGACTCTCTCTCCTTTACATCCATTTCAGCTCAGCTCAGTGTTGCTGGGCTCTGCTTTCACCTCGCTGACACCAGCCTCCTCAGCAGCCACCTCCCCACTACATGTGCTCAGCTGGCTGACAGGCAGCTGTCTGTACAAATAAAGCAGGAGCGGACACACACTGTACTCAGAGTCTCTATCGCTGCCTACTTCTCTAACACCTTTGCTATTGCCACTCTTTGATTTAGACACTTCTCCTTGAAACATGTCATGCAAAGTCCAGAACAGGAATATTAAGAAGACATATTGCTGGTTGAGCTGGTATTTTTCTTTGCTTTTACTAAGGTTTGATAGAAGGTTACACAAGTTGTATTCTATACATACTGAAGTTTCGTTTTTTGTTTGGTTATTTCACTTTAGCGGCTGATTATTTTCCAAAATAAACACAAAATCCATTCTATAACTGGTAATTTGCTGTTTGTCAGAGTATAATTTTACTTGCTACATCTCAAGTGTGGCTAATTGTTGAGCTTAATATAGTGGATTTTGTCTTAGACACTTGAGGAGAGGTCTGTGTTTGATTACCACAGGAAAGGAAAATTCAGTTGCACAGGCCCAAAACAAGCCAGAGGCTGATGAAGACAAATGTGCAAACACATGTTGGCAGAATTGCTTTTTGGTTGAGCGTGATCGGCTACGCTCAGGAGGGCGGAACCAGGAGTTGTGATTTATAGTTTTGTGCTGTCCCTGGACCACCACTGTCTGCTGCCTCCCACTACTGTAATTACCACATGTGTCTATTAGAATAGTCCTGCTGCCCACAGTGCATCGCCTCAGCCGAGAGGAGAGGAGAGGTGAAGAGAGAGAGAGAGAGAGAGAGAGAAAGAGAGAGAGAGAGAGAGAGAGAGAGAGAAAGAGAAAGAGAGAGAGAGAGAGAGAGATCACTTCCCAAAGATAGTCTTGTTATTCAAACAGTGTTCCATACAAAAGCATGATACAGAGGAAGAATGGGGAGCAAAAAGGCGCTGCAGATGATGAGATAAAGGTCAAAAAGAAGCATACTGAAAGGTTGAGGAGTGTATTGAAAGTGGGAGAATAAGGACAATAACAGGTATCCTCCTTCAGTAGGTCATGTATGACTTTATTTGGATGCTATACACCACATAACACGTAGCTACAATACATTGTATTTCAACAGTGATTTGTACCAATAGCTGTTTGGCCTGATATTGGTCAAATTTGGCTAATATGTCGCACAGCATTAGTTATTGTAACACACTTTTCATGTAGCATCATTTGCAAATTTTAACAACATATTCACTCATATCATACAGTGCATGTCCTACATTATCACCATCCCTCCCAAATGTTCAAAAGTCTGCTGGTCCGGATTCAGCTTGATTTGCCTTGGGCCTTATAGCATCTCCTAGTGGGCAAACTGTCCACTCTTTTCAGTCTCATGAAAATTAATGCTTTGAATAATGTGATTCAGTCAATACATTCAGGTACCTTGACAAATAAGAGAACCTGACATCTTGTGAGCTTGTTTATAAGGTGGATTTCTCTGCAGTGTTTTCATTATGGATAATTTTCCTTTGCTGTTTTAAAGTCAGAGTGTGTGCACAGTCCACTGCCCAGAGTCTTTATCAAAACATTTGTATCCGTCTGCATAAATTACCAATAAACCACTTTACATAAGGTAACTAGGTTTCTTTCCTTTCCCAAATGAATCATTTTTTGCCGTGTCTATGTAAAAAAGGGACTGTATCACCTTTTTCTTCTTCATGAGAGCTCTGAACCGATAATGAGACCTGGCACTGAGCTCTGGTCAGTGTCATTTATGCAGTAATTGGCCTAAGGGTGTAAAGGGCAGCCATGCATCAGAGAAGACAGAGGACTAAGTGGCTTACAATGACAAGACTGAAAAAACGAAATACAGTTCGAGGGCTCACACAAGTCACAAACTGAAGAGAGTTTATGAGTCTATATATGACACAAATTTATTATGGATTCAGAAGATACAGTGATTATTACACAAATGAATAAATGCATGTATGAATGAATTCAATTGAATGAATAATTATCTCATATCAAATAGTACCAAAGTGCTAATAGAGCAAATGCTAAAACTTTGAGCATAAAATTTCTTGGAAATTTCAGGGGTTTTTTCCACATAATGTAAAAGTATTCATGTAAAAAAAAATCTACCAGCAGATGATTAATCACATTTTTTTCTATAAAGTGTCCTTGTCTATCAAGACAATACTATAGCTGAAAGTACAGTTTTGAATTGTTAAAATAGTCTGAGACTCCAGTGACAGCAAAACTCTAAATTTAACAAAACTTTAGCATTTTATCATATTTACACCTGTTCAAAGTAAAATTTAGACATGATTCCAGCCCAGTCATTTAATTGTGCCTCTGAGAAAAGACCAGGATAATGAACCATCTCATGTCATGTGTGCAAAAAGGTGGTGTCTATGGCAGATTGTATCCTGTTCATTAATTCAAACACCTGATTTCCAAATAAAACCAAGATAAATTCTTCACCTGGGCTCAGCAGACACGCAACGACATCTCTGACATTTATAGCTTCTAGCATTATCTGTCATTATTCATATTAATTCATTCATTCATTCCAATGTTTACTCATACAGATAGCCCACCATACTTCCTCCCCATTTCTCTTATCACTGCAGTTGTTGAAGTAAATGTACCTACAACCAGCAAATATAATTTAAGCTTTTAAAAACTGAAATCCTACTGCCTCAAACCTCCATTCAACATAGAATAAACAAGTTGCTGGCAGCATAGTTGTTGTTTTAAATGGTTGAATCAAGGGTCATGTGGATGATTAGGGTTACATGGAGGAAGAGGTTGCGCTGTTCACACTGACATCATGGCTCATTAGAAAAATAACCATGGTCCCAATTGATCTCTGTGACCATGAGCTCAAAAGGTTCAGGATGTATTTGTGAGCCATTGATTTCTATGGCTTATTAAAGGTATGAGTATCTTACTATACAGAGAGATGTGAAAGCAGGATTACCAGGAAATAGAGGTATTGATTGGGTCAAGAAGTTAGGGCTTACATTTCAAATTCCACCAGGGAGACAGGATTGGACAGTGTTGACTGAGAGATATGGGAAAATATTCTGATGAGTCATGAATCACTGGCTACTTCCTCTGTGATATAATATAATGCTAATGTCACTATATAATATGTATTGTTAAATTATGACTGCAGTTCAATCCAGTTAAATACAGACTATTACAAAACTGTACCATCTAAGTAGATAGATATATACTTGGGTGCTATTATTAACTTATAGGTAGAATGATAACATTGTACACCCCCCCCTTTACTACTCCATATAATACAGTATCATATTTTATTACATAACATTAACATAACTTACATAAAGTATTATTCTAGTTCTTCATCCATTAATTATATAATAATTCTAGTAATGTAACTTAGCAGTAAAATGTATTAGAAAAAAATAATAAGTACAATATTTGACTGCAATGTAGCAGGAGAGAACAAAAAACAAAGCCCGTTTTATTTTTGTCCAGTAGGTGTCAGTGTCGCTAGATGTCGGTCTCTGCTCTGGTCTTACGTCATGCGTGACGAAAGCCGGAAGAAGGAAGCTGTAAACAAATTTGTGCGAAGTGTCTTCTAAACACAGCTACAATCTGAATACTCAGCGAAAACAAAACCTTCAGCTGCTATTTTAACGTAAGTTTACCGCATCTTTGATTTTATTAAAAGCTTGTTTCAGCCTCGCTGTTATCGCAGTGGCGTTATACGTTTGGCTCGTTTCCTTTATAGACGTTTTCTCGTCTGCTTGTTGTGTTTGGACAGAGCTTTGCTGATAATCCTGCACCTTAGTATCAGTCGTCTCGGCTGTGGGGAAAATGTCGTCTGGTCGAGAAGGATCCTGGACATTTATTGTAGCCGCAGTAGTCACCGTGTTTCTCCTGGATGCTGTGGGTTTTGCACAAGCGAAGGTAAAAACTGCAGCTGCGCACCTGATGGACACATGCAGGGTCTGTTGAACTGCTGTTACCAAGCGTCCATGTCTGCTTTCTCTCAAAATAAATGTTTTTTTTAATATTTTATAGCACGCTGATAGTCATTTCATACAATTCAAAAATGTTTTGTAATATGATTTAGGCAAACACTCAAAGCTGAAAAGAACTATAATATATATAAACCTTAAATTAATCAACTATATATTTTACTACATATTGTCAAAGTCCATGATGTGTTTAATGACTAAGTAGTTAATCATTAATTAATAATGAGACATTATTATCAGTCACTACCACAAATGTGATATCAATGCAAAAAATGCATGCAAATGAAAGCACTCAGTAAATAATTAGCAGCCACGTCACCCTCACTAATTTCCATTTTCATCTCTAATACTTTGGTGTTTATTGCCATGAAGTGAGCATTCAGTTTGTGTCCATGATGTGGCATTATAAAGGTTTTAGACAGTCTTAGAAGGTTTTGTGAACATGCAAACATACAAATACAAATCACTTCACTCTTTAAACATTTGTTAATGAGACATGTTTAGTACGAAAAATAAAATGTCATTGTTATCGTGTAACATATTTAATCTTTAATTTTAATTCCAAGAGAAGAGAAGCGTCTCTATGCTGTTGTATCAGTAAACTTGACTGAGACAAAAATAAAGCAAATATCTAACAAGCTAGCCAATGTGCAGCATATAAAAAAATGCGATGAAAGCATCTAAAAAAAAATATATATTTTACCAGTTTTTATCGGCAGTAACGTTTTCACAGTTTCCACAGCTTTGTGCAGACTTTAATGTTAACAGAGAGGTGTTAACAGTGTTAAACATTTTCAATCAAGAGACAGTTGATTTTGAAGTATAAAAGGATCTACATTTGTCACTGAGAGTTTCCAGAGAAAACATGAAAAATTGTGTGAATTAGTTACATTTGTGCCCTGCAATAACTGCAAGGGGAACATGATGGTTTTTTTTTTTTGATTGTTTGTTTGTTTTTTTTGTTTGTTTTTTTTTTTTTGTACAGCTAGTTTTTTTTAATGAAGGAAAAAGGTTTCCTAAAAAAAAAAAAAAAAAATGTCTGGGCCCACTTTGACCTAGTTTTCTTAAAAATTGCAGAGCTTTGAGGATGTTCGCTGCAAGTGCATCTGCCCCCCGTACAGAAACATCACTGGTCACATATATAACCGCAACGTCTCCCAGAAGGACTGGTAAAAAAACTCCTCTGTTTAAATATGCAGTCTCAACTCACGCAATATTTTTACAGAACAACAGAATATAATGTCAGTATATCAGGCTTAATTCTCTGTTTCATTGTGTGTTCATTTCTTTGATGTGTTTTCCAGTAACTGCCTCCATGTAGTGGAGCCCATGCCAGTGCCTGGACATGATGTTGAGGCTTACTGCCTGTTGTGTGAATGCAAGTATGAAGAACGAAGCAGCAACACCATCAAGGTACTTTTATCAGCACCGATCACTTTTTTTTTTTTTATCATCATTCTTTAACGAAAATGCCAAATAGATTTGTTTTTTCATTTTATCATGATTATAAGTCACAAAACACATCATGTCAAACCTTATGGATCTGTCTCCTGAATGAAACGAGTGTCAGTGACTTAAGAACTTACTTCTATTTCTAAGAAGAAATTAAAATTACAAAGTCGGTGTGTTAGCTATGAATTTAAATATTCCTACATGTTTTCTATCTCATCTATCCCAGGTAACCATCATCATTTACCTGTCTGTTGTGGGTGCACTGCTGCTCTACATGCTCTTCCTGCTGCTGGTTGATCCCCTTATCCGCAAACATGACCCCTACACCCAGCCACTGCACAATGAGGAGGATTCTGAGGTAAGCATTTAAGAAAAAAACACATAAATACTTAAAGGACCAATGAGTAGGATTTATTATTAATGTAAAATTACCTGACACTAAGATTTCTTCTTTATTCTATGTGTGTGTGTTCAGGAGATGCGTCCTCAGGTGGACAGCAGCCAGGCGAGAGGAAACACGGTGTTGGAGCGGGTCGAAGGAGCACAGCAGCGCTGGAAGAAGCAGGTCCAGGAACAGCGCAAGACTGTTTTTGACCGCCACAAGATGCTTAGTTAAGCCCTCTGCCAAGAATTTAGAGTTTAGAAGAGGCAATTTCCCCGGCTCAGCACTATTACACTGGCACCAGCTGCACTATTACTAACCTCTTTGCATTTAATGTGCAGTCCAACCTCTGAATTAGTATTCCTTTGCTAAGAAATATAAACACCTTGATCTAATGCTGATGTTTTTTGATTTAGGCTAAAACATGAAAAAAACATGACATGTTTTTGCACTTTTAACAGCTACTAGATGTTGAATGTCTTGATGAAGTAGGAACCTTTTTGTCTGTTTAGTCAAACTGTGAAGCTTTGTAAACTTTTTTTCTCGTTAGCTACTTGTTAGTATGTGTTATTGTGAAGTTGTTTTTTTCATGCGCTTTAATTTATGACGGTACCTCAGAACAGGTAAGCTTTATTATTCTGAATGAATCAGTTAAGCCGATAGGGTAGAAAGAATACCCGATCCGAGCCATTAACAAGCATTGCATTTTTCATAGTTTAGGACCAATTATAATAATTATGATTATTTATTTATATACAACTTTATTTAGTGCCAGTCGCACTAATGATGTAAGTAACCAATTGTACATTTTGGGCTTTTTTGATTTTAAATCTTTGACTTTGCTACCTATAAGATAGCCACAAAGTTGTGCCTTTTTCTGTTTCTCTCCCTGTGTGAGTGAAAGTGTTACACCAAACTCCAGTGCAGAAGTTGGCTCTTAAATGTTGGCAATTCACAGCTTGCAAAGTGTATTTTGACAGGTAATAGTTGCGTTTGTATAATTTTAATTTCATCTTGAATTTAAATTGGACCAGATTGCAAGGGGAAAAAAGGTGAATCAAGGCTGCACAAGGCTGCATTTATATCCTGTATTTTGCTTTAGAGTTTGATGGACCATATTTTAACCACGGAATGAAAGAAATGGAGAACAGGACATTAAAAGAGCTTTAAAGCAATCCTCAAACGAATCAAATCTCTGCTACTGGAGAATGTCCTAAATCAGTAAAGCCGCTGTTAATGCAGGTAAACATGACAGAGCCCAGACCCCTCACGGCCTTGCAGGTCCTTCATGTGACAGTAAACTCCTCTTCACATTCGACTACTGAAGCTCCTCGTGGAGGAATTTAAGGTACGCCTCACGTTACCTCATGCAGAAAGTGAACAGCTGAAGTTTATTTGCATGTTTTGGTTTATCACTTGAAATGTTTTATGATTGACTGATTTAAGTATTATTTCATATCACAGGTTATGATGATTTGTATTTATATTTTTGTCCAACTTAACTGCAATATTCCACTGCTCATGTTGAAACATTCAGCTTGATGTGAAATAAAAACAAACTTGATTGCAAGATTTTTGTTAATTCCTCTGGATGTTTAATCATATTCTTTCAGTTTTCCCTATTAGATACACTGCTGCTGTTTATTAGCACCAGGGGGCGACAGAGGACACAATATGTGTCTGCCTGTCTCTCAGTTAGAAAGCTGCTTTATATTTGAATTAATCCTCATATTTGTTTTGGTTTTCAGCTGCTGGAAAAAAGCTTTCAGCAGTTTCACCTCTGACATGCTGACGTCTGTGTTGTCAGTTTTAAAGGGATAAGCTATTTTATGTAACAGCACTGTTAAGACTTTTTAATTTCCTTTGGGCTGAGCAATAATTCAGTTTGTTGGCTTTCATTTGTGTCATGACAAATTGAACATATAATGTTTTATTGTTTTTAATGTAGTTGAATTCTGATCACAAATTAATTTTAAGGACATTTGGTTCATTTTTTTAAATAATTGTACCTGAAATAACATAAAAATGTCAAATATTTCATTCATTGTGAACCATATTAACAATTTAAGTGTTGAGTGAACAATTCATCTTAGCAGCTATACTTCTATGACCACATAACTTAGATTAACTAGAGCAATTATCAAATATATTAATACAATTTTACAGCATAAATGTGTAAGTATTAACCATATATTAATGACAAAAAATGATAACATCCAGCTCTAAATTACTTGCATGAAGATTTTAAATGTTGAAACCTCCCACATGTAAACACACTGTGTAAGAGTCTTGATCATTTCTTGCTTTTGGTTTATTGCTTTCATTCAGTATTTTCAGAGATAATACTGTGCATCAGCTGTACAGTGCCACTTTCTTCATTTTTTCACAGTTTAGGGGTCATCAGTGTCCATCAGCGGAGCAGCTCAGTGTGTTTTTAAAGGGAGAGCAGGTTCCAGGAGCTGTCGGGGATACAAGACCCCATAAACTGTCTCTCCCCACCTTTGTGCCCTCATCTGCCTCTGCTGCCCTTCCCCAGCCACCCCCCTTGATAACATAGACTCCCTTCTTCCACCTTCTACCCACCCCACCCTTTTAACCATCCCCAAGCATGGCCTGTCAGTGGTTCACAGTCTAAATTTAAACTACAGCAGGGCCAACTGCTCCACCAGCCACTCTGGGCTCCTGTTATTTTTCCCTGTCTAGGGGGAGCTTTTTCTGTCAGAGGCCCTCAGCCAGGAGGAGAGGCCTGTGGCTCTCCGTGAGGGAGACGGAGTCAGAGGGAGAGCAGAAGAGGGCGAGAGAGGTCGGTGGTGGAGCACACAAGGGATCGGTGGGTTCAGGAACCCAGGGGCCATCACTACAGGGAATTTAAGTGTACCTTGGTTTGGGATTATACAGTGAGAGGACTCATTTCACGTGGACTAGGAGTTTTTGTCAAGTTGGAAGCACCAAGATGGCGGCAAACG
Organism: Polydactylus sextarius; assembly: GCA_016801845.1. Classification (NCBI taxonomy): domain Eukaryota; kingdom Metazoa; phylum Chordata; class Actinopteri; family Polynemidae; genus Polydactylus; species Polydactylus sextarius. The sequence goes on from CM028909.1 coordinate 15,401,145, forward strand.
CAGATGCGGCCAAGCCGGTCATCATGAATGAAGAGGAGCTAAAGAGGAAGCAGAGAGAGAAGCTGAAGAAGCTGCAGGCCACAGGGGGCAACCCTCGGCCTGCGAGGTCCCTCTTCCTACTCACCCTCAAAAACCCCTTTCGAAAGGCCTGCATCAACATTGTGGAATGGAAGTATCCTTTATTTCTTCACACTCACACACTGATGCTATGCACACAGACAGATGCTTGCAGTATAGAAACACAACACATAAACACAAATGTTTTAGCAACCACTGGCTTAAAATGTGCCATTAACATCCTGTTCAGTCATGCTAAAAAAATACGATCTTTGGGCTGATATGGGTAATGTTTACTTGAATATACAGTTTTTAAAGTCTTCAAGGTATCCCACAGTTTTTGTAACATGTAGTGTTATGGATACCAACACTGACTGCTAGGGCATACACGAATTATGTGTCTGCGTGGCAGTGAATTATCAGCCATTCAGTTCACCTGTGATTAGCTTGGCGAAGCAAAGTCTCTTTCAAATCCTTGTTAATGCAGTCCCTGAAGTGTTAAGACTTTTGTTATGTATATAGTGGCAGTGTGTCAAAATCAAGTTCAAAGCCCTTGTATTTTCACACGGAAAAGCTACTTAAACTATTATCTAGTATCTGTTTACATGTGGCATACAATAACTAGTCAATGATGCTGCCTCTTCAGTGTCCTGGCTGGCTGACATTTGGGTTTTAATATGGAAATAGTTTCTTTGCAGTGTTGGCACTCTGTAAGGCCTGACATGAACACAAGGCAGGCTGATGAGTGATGTTATGGCCCCTATAGGGAGTTTCCTGCTTTTAGCCTAATGTCCTTTACAGGATGATAAATATTTTCCATTTAAAATAGAATGACTTTGTCATATCTGTCCACTGACAAATTCCACATTCACATTTTAATTAGGATATATTCACTTTCAAACTAAGTTGAACTATGAATGTGTTGTTTTAAAACTACTCATTTGATTTTTTTGAACAGTTAAATTGACACGTGCATTCAATCAGATCATGAGCTTTATTCTGCAGCAGTTTAATCACATTGGTATGTGTTTCTGTAATGTATGACATGGGCCACAAAATTATAGAAATAGTCTAAAACTTTTAAGGTACAAGCGACAGAACTTAAATAATAACAATATTGATAATTTAAAATGGAAAAAATACCAATGGAATAATTGTACAGTTTTATTCCTGATGAGTAGTCTGTGTTTAAATACTTTGGTCATATTCTTGGGCTCTGCAGCTGTCCCGCGGCATCACACAGAGACATGATGCTGACCTGGCAGGGAAATTCTCACAGAGAGCCCCCTATGGACGAGAATGAAGCAGCACAGCGGACAAGATTACATTAACTGTGACGGCTTAGCTGGCTACCCGATGAGCTGGTTTAGGGATGATGTTTCAGGCAGCATTTAGAGGCACTGATCAGTGTTGGCAGGGCCACAAATTTGTTTGATATGTTTTGTGACTTACATTACAAAAAGCACAGAACGAGTAACACAGATGAATAAATGAACCATGACAATATCTTCTCTTATCCTTCCATTGTCACTCGCACATTTTCATAACGAGTTATTGCTGCTAAAATTGATTCTTCCTTTTGTGGTTGACTTAGATTTCATGTGTTATTCATGTATTGATATACTGTTGTTATGACCCTGAGCTTCCTTGTCCAGAACCTTTGAAATAATCATCTTATTGACCATTTTTGCAAACTGTATTGCTCTCGCTGTGTTCCTGCCCATGCCTGAAGAAGATACTAATAACACCAACTCAAGCTTGGTGAGTAAGAGCTTTTCACACTGTCTTTGATGTATTTCTCTGGGGTTAATGAGTAGTTTTGGCCTTGTAGATGAAAGTGGTATTGATATTTGTTCAACTTTATATGTTGGATGCAAAAGAAAAATAAGATATTTTACTAATGGCCTGAAGGATCTGGTACTTTACCATGACCACAAGATAACAAGCTGCGTTCAGCAATTTAATGTGTCTGAGTGCTTTAAGCTTGCAAAGTGTTTCAGCTGGTCAGTGGTCTGAGTGCCAGGCTCCATTGAAATGCCTTCAGACACAACTCAGTGCTTTATTTGGAGTCCCATCTGTGTGCCATCAAACAGGTGTGCTACTGGTTTATCATCCAACTGTGATTAGTTATTTTCTTCTCTGGTCAGAACCCTTCTGACTTCATACATTCAGGATATGAGCTGACTGGAGTGTGTCAGTTGTTGTATCACATGGTGTCTTTTATTTACTCATTTATTTTGACAATAATTCTGCCAATAGAATTGAAGTAGCTTAGGGTTCCGCAGTAACCAGCTGGTGGCAGGTTTGACTCCTGAGTGCTACTGGTAAGTGTTCAGGCATTATTATACATAATTATGAGCCTGTGGATATTGTGACACAACCAATAGAAGTTCATTGGGTGATGGTGTAAGTGTTGATACACCATACAGTGAATATCAGATACATTTTTGATCCACAGCGTACATATCTTGCTGATGTTTAGATATTTGATGTTGTATTGAAGATACTTGGTGTGTGAGCACTGATATGTGTATCACTGTTTCTGAGAGGCCTGACATCCAATATAGATGTCAACATATATCAGCCAGCCCACAGCCAGACACCATCTTCCACACATCACTAGATTAAAATTGATATACAGCATGTCATATACAACTAGTTCACTTACACCTCTGCCAAATGCCCCAACTCATTAGGTACCTTTGCTTTTCTTAATATCTTTGCTTTGGCCTCTTTGGCAACCTGACCCAAATCCTTCTTACTTCTCAGTCTGCCATTCTTCAGAGGTGAGCCATGTAAGCGGAGCTAGTTACCCTCCCAACACACACGGGCACTCAACTCCCCAGTTAGTGCGAGAAGTAGGTCGGCCCAGACAGCGTCACCGTACTGACGCAGGTAGATTTAGTCCTCAGATGTTGTCTCATCATACTGTGCTCATGAAATATGATGGTTTGTAACACTGATACATTACGATGTTGAGGCACAGCTTTTTGATCAACTTAGTATCAGCTGAATTACAATTTTTTTTATGTTTATAAATGTTTTTGGTATAATTGTAATGCATTTGCCATTGTTAATATATCCAAGATGAAGCTTGGAGATCCTTCTTGATCTGAGGGATGATGGCTGCTGCATGATAGTTCAACAAAATATTATTAAACTGATTCATTTAAAATGAATAAAGGGAAATAATTAGAATTTCATATATTACCAACATAGTTCACCTCAAATTAATTGTGTGGTTTTGATTGTGTCTGGATTTTGTCTAAGCTCTTTCACATTTGTGTTTACATCCATAATGACAAAAAAAAAGACCATTTCATGTTGCTTTTACAAGCTAAACCATTCAAGATGTTGTTTTGGTGAAGACACAAAAAACAGGCCAGGTTTTAAATAGATGCTATCACTCAACCTCTCTGACATTTATCTGTTTACCACTCCTGAACAAAGCATTTCATTTTCTAAAGCCATTTGTGTTAGAGTCTCTTATTTAAAGTTATTCCAGTCATCACAGGCCCATGGGCCACCCATCTGTTCAAAACCACTGAATATGCATCAATATAAGCAAAAAACCCATCAAAGCTAATGAGTTGAGGAACATCCATTGCTTTGCTGTCTAGCAGGTGCATCAAGGCCAACATTATCATTAACTCCAATAATTCTATACCTGTCTGAGCTGCAGGGTTTTGAGTTTTTAAATATTTCCCTATTCTGTGTTTGTCTCTTTGCAGGAGAGTTTGGAGTATATATTCCTAATTATCTTCACATTAGAGTGCTTTCTGAAGATTATAGCATATGGGTTTGTTTTCCATGAAGGTGCCTATTTACGGAACTGTTGGAACATATTGGACTTTGTCATCGTCTTCATGGGGTAAGATGAGCTATGGCCTGCAAGTTGATAACTCTACTGTAGAGACATGAATAGATGTGTGCAGTTTTGTTTACATTCCATCCATTTTTTGGTGGGGGGTAAGTGTTTGAATAATCTTTTTTTCTTACAGCCTCTTCACCTTTGTGTTGGATACCATCAACAAGATATCAGGCGTACCAACTGAGAAGGGTGGAGGGTTTGACATGAAGGCACTGAGAGCCTTCAGAGTGTTACGACCCCTACGTCTTGTCTCTGGGGTCCCCAGTAAGAGGCTATGATTTATTCTACACACACACCACACAAAAATGTGTCTGTTTCGGCATCATATTGTATAATAGTGTTCCACATATCCATTGTATATCTGTAGACCCATTGGGATTTCTTTATAGTATTGAGATGTTCTGGTTTTACTGTTCACCTTCAGGTCTTCAGGTAGTGATGAACTCCATTCTCAAAGCCATGCTGCCTCTTCTACACATTGCCCTGCTGGTCTTTTTACTGGTCACCATCTATGCCATCATGGGACTGGAGCTTTTCAAGTGTAAAATGCACAAGACCTGCTACTACACTGACACAAGTATGTAGAAAGGGCAGGAACAGACACAGTTGCATTTGGCCTTTTAAGTTTTGTTATATTATATTTATCTCTTTTCCTTGGTCCACAGGTATCTATGCTACAGCAGAAGGTGAGCTGCCTGCTCCCTGTGCTCAGGCTGGTAATGGACGCCGTTGCATGATCAATGGTTCTGAGTGTCGGCCATACTGGGAGGGTCCCAATAATGGCATCACACACTTTGATAACATTGGCTTTGCTATGCTGACTGTCTACCAGTGTATCACCATGGAGGGATGGACCAAAGTGCTTTACTGGGTCAGTTTTATTGTTAGAGAGCTTGTATTCTAACCTGTCCCAAAATTTATAATTTTTATTGTCAAAAGCAGTACTCAAACAGATAGAGATCTGTAGCTGATGCAGAGTTGTTCTTTAGGTTAATGATGCCATAGGAAATGAATGGCCCTGGCTCTACTTTGTTCCCCTTATTCTGCTGGGCTCCTTCTTTGTGCTCAATCTGGTTCTGGGTGTGCTTAGTGGGTAAGGCATCTTCAATCTTTGACTATTCCTTCTGTGTGTGTCTTACTTTTGACATAAACAAACTAGCAATAATTCAAATTGCTTGACAATTTTTTTTTCTACATCAGAGAGTTTACCAAAGAGAGAGAGAAAGCTAGGTCACGTGGAGAGTTTCAGAAGTTGCGTGAGCGTCAGCAGCTGGATGAAGATCTCCACGGCTACATGGAGTGGATCACTCACGCTGAAGTCCTGGACGCTGACCGAGAGGGCAAAGGTACAAAACAACACCACACCAGTAGGCATCTCATGCAACGATTCTGTTGAATCCCAACTGTTATTGTCTCATCAGGACTGCTGCCTTTGACCAGTGGAGATTCTGACACCGACAGCCTGTACGACCTGGAGGGCAAGAGTCGAATCGTCTACTACTAGTGAGTCTGCTGTTTCTAAAATATGTAAATGTTGATATGTAATATCCACAGCAGCTTGGCGCAGTAAGACGGGGTTATTTTTGTTTTTAGCCGCTTGGCACGTCGCTGGAATCGTTTCTTCAGGATGAAATGCCTGGTGTACGTGAAAACCAAGACCTTTTACTGGGTGGTGATGTTTCTTGTTTTCCTCAACACCTTGACCATAGCGACAGAGCACCACCACCAGTCAGAGTCACTCACTTCCCTACAAGGTCAGTGATTATTTTATGGCATTGTAAAAATTTTTTTTACATAAATTCCATCCCTGACAAATTCATCCATTCATTATCTCCTCTTTTATCCCAACAGATGTTGCCAGTCGAGTTCTGCTGGTGCTGTTTGTCATTGAGATGTTTGTGAAGATGTATGCTCTTGGTCCTCGAGCATATTTCATGTCTCTGTTTAACCGTTTCGACTTCTTTGTCGTGCTCTGCGGCATCCTGGAGATGATCATGCTATCTGCAGGAGCTGTGGCTCCTTTGGGTTTCTCTGTACTCAGGTGTATTCGGCTGCTGAGGATCCTTAAAGTTACAAAGTAAGTTCCGTCCCTTCAGTGGATCATGCTGCATTGAATTTAACATATGTCTATCATCATTTAACAGCTCCTCTCTTAACTGATTTGCAGGTATTGGACCTCTCTAAGTAATCTTGTGGCCTCTCTCCTCAACTCCGTCCGCTCTATTGCCTCCCTGCTCCTCCTTCTATTTCTCTTTATTGTCATCTTCTCACTCCTTGGCATGCAAGTGTTTGGAGGGAAATTCAACTTTCCCGACCACAGACCTAAACGTAGTAACTTTGACAACTTTCCTCAGGCCCTCATCAGTGTATTTCAGGTTAGGCTAGACATCGATTCATAGATGTTTGTGTATATTGCTTGAATTTGGTGTTTCGTAATTTTCCATGGAAAATCATTGTCTATTTTTTAACCCATGGCTGTTTATCAGATCCTTACAGGAGAGGACTGGACCACCATCATGTATAATGGCATTATGGCCTATGGAGGACCTGTCTTCCCCGGCATCCTGGTCTCCATCTACTTCATCGTCCTCTTTGTCTGTGGAAATTGTATCCCTTCACATGTGCTCACAGTGTAAAAAGAATGAAAATGATGAATGAAAAAAATGTTCATCTTTTACGTAGCATTAACACAAATTTCAAGATTTTGTTTTCCTGAGCCCACTTTGATTAGATATCCTCCTCAATGTGTTCTTGGCCATTGCCGTTGACAACCTGGCAGAGGCTGAGAGTCTTACTTCAGCACAAAAAGAAAAAGCAGAGGAGAAGTTGAGAAAGAAGCTATTAAGGTGGGTACACAAAGTTTAAAATGGGTGAAATGATTTGCTCCATCTGCTCAGAGCTCAACTTTATTCCATTCCTTCCCCCTCGTTCCCTTCAGGTCCAAAATGCCTGACAAGACTGATGAGGAGAGGGAAAGGATAGCTAAGAAACTGGCAGAGCAGAGAGCCAAGATGGAGGGCATGCCCACCACAGCCAAGGTTAGTGTTGTTTCTGGTGTCAAATCACATGTTTACTCTTAACACTTACATATTAATTAAGTACATGAATCTGCAGTAAGTGTGTACGAATATATGTATATGTTATTTTCAGCTCAAGGTTGATGAGTTTGAATCCAATGTTAATGAAGTGAAAGATCCATTCCCACCTGCTGACTTTCCAGGTAAAACAAAAAATATCTTAAACTCTACTTTTTTGGCAATGCATTTGAAGCAGAAGGAGTTCACTGACTGTAGGAATTCGTATTTGTTACTCTGGCTGTTTACCAGAGCTGCTGCCTTGGCTATGTTACGGTATAAGTATAGTAACCCCTCATTATTATTAGACTTAGCCAATTCCCTGAGCTGAGTTTATAGCAGAGTCTAAAGTCAGTCTATTTTCACTCTTCTCTGGTGACAACCATATAAAGACTACTACATGACTAAGTATATGTAGTTTAACTTGTACAGATTTCATTTTTCATTGTTTTAATTTAATTAATTTTCTAGATATCTGCTTTTTTTAAAAAATAAATAAATAAATAAAAATCCTCTCTTCTCTGTAACACAGTGGTAATGTGAATACCAGTAATAATCAGATGGGTCATGTACTACATAAATATGAACGTTCTTCCACCTGGTAGGTGATGACGAGGAGGAAGAGCCTGAAATTCCCATCAGCCCTCGACCCCGACCAATGGCTGATCTACAGCTGAAGGAAGAAGCAGTTCCATTGCCTGAAGCCAGCTCCTTTTTCATCTTTGGCCCTCAGAACAAGTCAGAATAATGCCTGTCCTCGTGCATAATACCACCCTGAAAACATATGAAATATCATAATAAAAGATATGTGTGTGTCTGAGGGTGCTGACATCTTTCTGTTTGCTGGTATCCAGGTTCAGAAAGCTGTGCTACAAGATCATCAACGCCTCATCCTTCACCAACTTAATCCTTCTGTTCATCCTGCTCTCCTCCATCTCCCTGGCAGCTGAAGACCCCATCGATCCCAAATCCTACAGAAATCAGGTGACAGTCAGGTTTAACTAAACATGACGAACGGTTTTCAACAACTGTTGAAAAGAGGCTAAATTGGATAACAATCTTTGCCTCTGTGTTTTTCCTCCAGATCTTGGCCTATGCTGACATTGTCTTCACAACTGTGTTCACCATTGAGATTGTACTCAAGGTAAATTTAACAGTTCTCTTGGCAGAGAATGTGTCATTTGAAACTGCACTAAAACTATTACAGGCTACTAATGTGTCACCTGCTGCCTACTAATTCACAACGATAGTTATTTGTCCAGTCATTTCAGAGATGACTTCAGAAATCTAAATGTTAGCACTGGTGGAAAGAATTACATTTTTAACATTTAAATGATCTTTTATTTTTTGATTTAAAATGTTAAACACAAATTCCTTTGCTTCTGTGTTTTTTGTATAACTGTGGTATATATGATACTGACAGATGACAGTATATGGAGCATTCATGCACGAAGGCTCCTTCTGCCGTAACTCCTTCAACATCCTGGATCTGATCGTGGTCACAGTCTCTCTGCTTTCTATGGGAATGGAGTGAGTTGTGATTGCTACATTATCTCTTTGACATTACTAATATTATTTTCTTTCCCAACATTACACCGACGCACATGACAAGATTGTTTTTCGCCATGTTTTGTGTGCAGATCCAGTGCCATCTCTGTGGTGAAAATTCTCAGGGTGTTGAGGGTGCTGAGGCCTCTCAGAGCCATCAATAGGGCTAAAGGATTAAAGGTAAAGCATGTGCATGAATAATTCCACACAGATGTCAGATGTTCATGGTTCCTGGGTGGAAGAGGTGTCTCAATACAAATAACCATGTTTTCTTTAGGGGTAAAAAGCCAAAATTTAGTCATTTTTTTAATCTCTAACTGTGCATTATATTTTATATGCTTATCTATTATGTATGTAATATCTTCAATCTAAATATAAAAATATTTTAGAAGATATTGTGATATATTGTGGTAAGATATAGTGTTAAAATAGTGAATATAGTGATATGTAGTGTTGTAGAAGTGTAAAGAAGCAGAAAATGAAAAAAATCTCAAGTAGAAAACACATCACACACAGTTATAGTTATATAACATTAATTATATAACTGTATTTGTCATCACTGTATGTTTCTATAAATCCACACTACTTGACTCAGTATTAAATGGTCATTGTGTCTCTGTATTGACAGCATGTGGTCCAGTGTGTGTTTGTGGCCATCAAAACCATCGGCAACATTGTTCTGGTCACCATGCTGCTGAATTTCATGTTTGCCTGTATCGGAGTGCAACTCTTTAAGGTGGGTTTTGACACCATATGATATTGAAAGGTGATTCCAAATACATAAACTATGATTATAGCCATTGCAGTGCACGTCTATTAAATAAGTCACTAATCCTTTCTGTCACAGGGTAAATTCTACAGCTGTACAGACCCGTCCAAAATGACAGAGGAGGAATGCCAGTAAGGCAAACATCTTTTAGATATTTATAATTAATCAAAACATTAATTCTATTTTAGAGTGACCATTTATTGTGTCTGCTTTCAGGGGATCCTTCTTAAAGCACATGGAGAATTCCCTACAAAGCACAGTTGTGGCCAAGAGAGAATGGCTCAACAGTGACTTCAACTTTGACAATGTGCTCTATGGCATGCTGGCTCTCTTCACGGTTTCCACATTTGAGGGCTGGCCGAAGTAAGCATAAATTTTGATTTTGACAGATTTTTGTCACTGACGGGATTGTTTTCATTGAGTTAGAAGACACAATATCATATTACATGGATATTGAGTCAGAAATCACTCCATTGCCGGGAGCCAGGGAGTGTAAAATAGGCAATATATCCTCTACTGAATTATAAATGTCATCTATACAAATTACTGTCAGTGCATCTCTGATCTTTTATCTTTGTTAATCTAGTGTTAATCTTTGTTATCTATCTCTCTCTCTGTTCTCAGATTGTTATACAGAGCCATTGATTCAGATGAAGAAGATATGGGTCCTGTCTTCAACAACCGTGTGGATGTGTCCATCTTCTTCATTATCTACATTATCCTCATTGCCTTCTTCATGATGAACATCTTTGTGGGCTTCGTCATTGTCACTTTCCAGGAACAGGGCGAGCAGGAGTATAAAAACTGTGAGCTGGACAAGAACCAGGTACACTGAGGCCATCAGAGTTAAATCTATGGACAGTGAGAATCCAGTCTTACCCAATAAAACATGTTCTTTAAGTATCTAATGCCTTTTTTGTGTTTTGCCCTTAATTAAATCCACTTCTTCTATGTGATCTCTCTCCCCTCAGCGTCAGTGTGTGCAGTATGCCCTGAAGGCTCGTCCCCTGAGATGCTACATCCCCAAAAACCCCTACCAGTACAGAGTCTGGTACATTGTCACCTCCTGCTACTTTGAGTACCTCATGTTCTTCCTAATTATGCTCAACACCTTGTGCCTGGGGATGCAGGTATGCAAATTAAGGTCATGTAGCAAACTAACCTACTGATGGCTGCTGACAAACAAAATCTTCAGTGACAGATTCAATGACTTTAGATGTGAGTGCATGTATTTCTTTGCCAAAGTCACAAAGGTTAAGTGTTTGTTACTGCATTTGATTAATGAAAATGTGAAAGTTTGATGCAGTATATAAAATCCTGGGCAACACAACTTAACAGCAAATCTTAAACTAATTGCTTTATGGAGAAGTTAGCACCACATTAATGCAGAGGGCCTCAACTGTTTCTTTGTCATTTAACTTACAGAATCCAAATGTGAGCGCAAACAATGACTGCTGTAATATAATACAGGTCCTAAAGGGCTGCACAATACACTGAGTAGATAACATTACATTTTCAGGGTTTCCACATGGGCTTGATTTATTTATTATTAAAGGTCAATACTAGTTTATCAAAACTCGTTGTGACTTATATTTCTGAAAATGGCCAAAGTTAACATCCAAATAAACTCCAAGTTGTAATAAACAGGATGTCTATTGCTCTGACACACATTTTCTCAATCAGCTTCTTACTTTGAACAATGTGATATTACATGGTAAGACAACTTTCTGTGAAAATTACAACAGTTATTGTTTTCTACATGTATTTTTACTGGTTTAAAGTGGGCAGCACTTAAGTTGGAGATCAAATATTTCCATGTACCAATTTAGCAACATTTGAAGCTGAATCTGCTGACAGTGTGTTGGACATGAACATCAAATCTGATCAAACCACAGTGGTACAGTTGTGATGAAGAAGAATAGCTGAGGTTTTGTATGTTAAACTGTTAATTAAATAAATTAGAAATGTTTTAACCTTCAGATTACCTTTTTGTTGTGAATGTTCAATCTTAAAGAGAAATATTTAGGGAAATGTTTCCAGTGTATGGTCTAATAATAGCCAGTGATATGTAGTCTTCTAATCTTCAATAAAACTTCATTATGTCTATGTCAAGTTATGTTAACATATTAAATTGAATATTTCCTTTCACTTTTGAACAGCACTGTAACCAGTCAGACCATGTGACCAAGCTGTCTGACACTCTCAACTTGATATTCACTGTGCTCTTCACGGTGGAGATGATTCTTAAGCTCATGGCGTTCAAAGCGAGGGTAAACACTCTAAAGTCTGTTGTTGAAATGTTTATCTACTAACTCTAGTGTCCTACTGTGTCATCAGTGCATTACTTCTCTGTACAGGGCTACTTCGGAGACCCGTGGAACGTCTTTGATTTCATTATTGTCATCGGCAGTGTTGTTGATGTCATCTTGAGTGAAGTTGATGTGAGTACAAAAAACAAGGCGTATATTTCTTAATCTATGCTAATGAATTTCACAGATATAAGAGTCATTGCAGGTGATGTATATGAAATGTATGCGAAATGTACCTTGTCTTGTCATAGTCAAGTCAAACAATCCCAGTCACCAACAATGTGATTTACATTGAAATGACTTTATTCAATGCTCTGACCCAGGAGCATGTAAGCGTGGCCCAACATCTAATTGGTGCCAGCAGAACTAGCTCACAGGATATGGTCAGTACTGTCATTGACCATTTGTACCTCACATCCTTCCACTTTCACCTCGCCCAGTGCCTTATGCAGCTTCGGATGCATTTCCATTTCCATCACACAACCACCAAAACCTCCCATCGTACCTACAATCACTCATTACAATATGTTTGGTTGTCTGATGTTTTCTACGTGTTGTTTGAGCACTTAAAAAAGAGCACAATATCAAATAAGAGTCTTAGCATTATTTTATGTGTCTCGCCTCACACACAAAACTCAATGTTTTCTCTGGTTAATCACAGTTTTCTCTCGTCATTGTTTCACTGCATCATTGTCTTATTTTTCATTCACAAACACAAGCTTGTAGCAAACTCTGTTTTTTATTATTTTATTTCACATCTTCTCTTTCTCCTTCTCGTTTTCTTAATTTCCTAATTTCTTTTCTGTTCCACATCCATCCATCCCCTTATTCTCTGTGCACCTCACTCCTCATCTGTATATCCTCTACAGACCGCCCTGGCCAGCAGTGGAGGACTGTCCTGTATCTATGGCTGTGGTGTAAATATCTGATCTGCACTGCACTGCTCTGCTGCATGAATCTTGCTGTGTGAGCACTCCACTATGTTTTCTACTAACCTGTAGCGTTACTGTACTGAACCGTGTCTGTTCAAACTGGTGAAACATATGCGTTTCTATCACACGTCTCATCTTTTAGAACAAATGATGAGATAAGACCTCAAACTGTTTTACCATATGGTGTTACAGTATGGCTCAAACAGAGCTACACTGTTTGTATATAATCATAGCAATTATTAATTATGGCTGAATGAACTGAAAACTGTTAATATTTTGACAGCAAGGTGTGTTTATTTTGTTTACTTCGCATGAGTTACAAGCTGCAGCTGTTCTACTTTACAGCCAAAAAGACCTAAAACCTGCTGCTGCTGACATAACTGCTGATAAATGCTATATGCCTTCTATTAATGATATTATAATTTCTCTCTAATGTAACTTTAATTTCTTACATGTCATCTCTACATATTTTTTGAACAGGAGACAAATCCTATGCAAGCAATTGCGGTAAGCCTGATTTGTCCCAGTATTTCAAACATAATAATGTATTTCTCTGTTTTATTTTCCTAAAATACACTTTTTTTGTTTGTTTTTTTGGCCATAGGCCTCTGAAAATGCATCCGTCTCCATCACATTCTTCCGACTCTTCCGTGTCATGCGTCTGGTCAAACTACTGAACCGTTCAGAAGGCATCCGTAACCTGCTGTGGACATTCATCAAGTCCTTCCAGGTCTGTCACACTGCTCACTGTTTTCATTTTTATTTTCATTCTCCACTTTTAAGACACTTCTAATGACTGTTTGGTTTATGTCTACAGGCTCTCCCTCATGTAGCTCTGCTCATCGTGATGCTCTTCTTTATCTACGCTGTCATCGGCATGCAGGTACAATTTTCAATATTTATTTATCTTTCTATCGTTAATATATTTCTTAATAAATGTCACTAATACCATTTCCCGTTCTTGTCACTGATGCACTGAATTTGATTGTAACAATCCTTCAGATCTTTGGAAAGATAGCCTTAGTGGATGGTACCCAAATCAACCGCAATAATAACTTCCAGACATTCCCCCAGGCTGTTCTCATGTTATTCCGGTGAGTCTGTAAGGTTCAAAGATCAATGTTTACAGGATCAAAGTAATTGATAAAACCTCACACACAAGTTGTTGTGTGTGTTTATGTTTCCAGATGTGCGACAGGAGAGGCTTGGCAGGAAGTCATGATGGCTTCAATGTATGGGAAGAAATGTGACCCCAAGTCTGACTTCCTGCCAGGAGAGGAGTACACCTGCGGGTCCAACTTCGCTGTCTTCTACTTCCTTAGCTTCTATTGTCTCTGTGCCTTCTTGGTGAGAAGCAGCCGTAAAGTGGACAATTACATTAAAGCTGTATTAGTATTTTTTGTCATATTTTAGTTATAGTTAAAAGTTCTTTCTGCCAAGAAATGTTGAAATAGTATTTTAAAAAAGTATTTTATTTGTATGTACTTCAGATCCTCAACCTGTTTGTTGCCGTCATCATGGACAACTTTGACTACCTGACCCGTGATTGGTCTCTTCTTGGTCCTCATCATCTGGATGAGTTTAAGAAGATCTGGGCTGAATATGACCCTGAAGCCACGTACGTCTGAATTCCAGTACCTTTCTGAATTGATACATGTTCAATTAGCTGCAGTGATTATGTCAGATTTAGGCGAGTGCCACTTCAGATAATTATAACATGTATCTTGGATGAAACAGGGGAAGAATTAAACATCTGGATGTGGTGACGCTGCTGCGACGCATCCAGCCTCCGCTGGGTTTTGGCAAGTTCTGTCCTCATCGTGCTGCATGCAAGGTACATACCATCATAAACAGGGTCAAAAACTGAATGGTGCTAAAGAGTTCTGCAGTGTTATCTTAAATTATACATATGGGATTATAAACTCATTATATAAATTGTATTTATACTGTAATAGTATGATGTCCTTCAGTGAAATTGTTCTATTCCTCACTGGTACCCAAATTCTTTGTCCTGTCTGTAGCGTTTGGTTGGTATGAACATGCCTCTCAACAGCGATGGCACAGTCACTTTCAATGCCACACTGTTTGCTCTGGTCAGGACTGCTCTAAAGATCAAAACAGAAGGTATCATGAATCAATTCATAGGCAATATATGTTTTTTTTATCCTCCAGCATTTTGTATATCTTGTAATTCTGTTAATTGTTCTGAATAGGTAACTTTGAGCAGGCCAATGAAGAGCTGCGAGCCATTATAAAGCAAATCTGGAAACGCACCAGTATGAAACTGTTAGATCAGGTCATCCCACCAATCGGAGGTGAGTTTTAAAAAAAAATGAAGTGAATAAACCTTCAGAAAATATTATGGTTTTTCTGTCACTGACTGCACTGTGATTTGTCTGGTCATAGATGATGAGGTGACTGTCGGGAAATTCTACGCCACCTTCCTGCTCCAGGACCATTTCCGCAAATTCATGCAGCGTCAAGAGGAGTACTACGGCTACAGGCCTTCGAAGAAGAGCGCCTCAGGCCCAGAGATCCAGGTGAGCAGACATTATGGGATTAAATTATGTTTAATTTGCTACACAGAAAATTGCATCCTATGTTAAGCAGGAACATGGTACGCAAAAATATAAATGCATTTTTTTTCAATTTCATATTCTCTCTTCTTGTCCTTTGGAAAATGGTTCTATGTACTTCTGCTCTTCATAACTAACACATCCACCATGTTTTTCCAGGCGGGTCTGAGGAGTATAGAGGAAGAAGCAGCTACAGAGATGCACAGAGCCATTTCAGGAGATTTACAGAATGAAGAGGAGATGGAAAGAGCTATGGAAGAGGCTGGAGAGGAGGGTATTTACCAGGTGAAAAAACATTTTTGTATTAAAGTGCAGTCCATCAGTGAAATCGTTTATTCATTTTGGTATACAAATGTTTTGTTAGAAGCGCCCAGATAGCCAAGTGAGTCATTCCCACACTCTTCTCCCTACCTTCCTGTATACCTTCATTTCCCTATCAATAAAGGCAAAATGGCCAAAAAAAAAAAAGGTTTTGTTATGGTGATGTTCACTGAAAACCTTTGAAAATATGTGAAAATAGTGAATGTCAAGCTGAAAATTATGGCAGTTTTTCATGGTTCCACAAAAGTGCAGACACACTATGTTGTCCCAATTCTGCCTTATGGTGATAAAAATGGGAGGGACTTCTCTATTTAATTAACCATGTGTACTGATATGAGACTATACCTACATGTATGTCCGTCTGTCTTTGTATTTTCCAGCGAACACATGGTCTGTTTGGTAACCGGGTCGACTCATTCTCCTCTGAGCCCGCTGATGCTCAGTCCCCTCAGGTGACCAGCCAGCGGCCACTCATGTTCTCTGAGAGTCAGCCGGAGTCTCCACCAAACTCCTCCAGCTTGATGCCTACTACTGAATTTTTCCCAACAACCATGCCAAAGAGCAACACAAACAACAATGCCTTCGCAGAGTGAGTATCAAACACGCTCCCATCTATCATGACGACATAGGCTCGGGGTAATTATGACTGATTATGTCTGTCTTCACTTTTTTGTTGCCTTTCAGATTTTCATTTGAAAGAGAAGGCAGTCCTGAGGAGTTTTACAATCCTAGTGAAGATACAGAGCCAGGTATGTTCACAGGTCTCACACACAAACAGTTCCTGTGAAGAACCCAGGATTTCTTCACAGGCTTCAAGGCCCTTGCCTTGTCTTTCTAAAATATTTGTAGACCAAGAAAAAGAACTTTGACACAAGACAACACATTTTATACTGAAATACTGTGGTGAAAGTCTATACACTTTGAACCGAACACAAGCCAAAATGTCAAATTCAAGTTCTGCAAATGACGTTTGGATAAAATCTGTCAAACATACACAAGCCCTGAAAGGCAAGTGAGAATTGTTTTCCACAGTCATTTTTAAGAATCAGAAATACTATATTAACTCCTGAGAGAAACTGGATAATATACGAGCCCTGAGGCATCATCCTTAATGTTAGTAAAAATGAGTGGATTTTTCATTCTTTATAATACCTCATCTGACTTCCTCAAATGTTCCTGGCAAAATGTCTTTACTATAAAAATATATTCCTCTGTAACTAACTAAACTAACACCCGCTAACACCCGGTATATGTAGCTTGTGTTTAGTTACAGAGAAATTCAAAATAAACGTGGAAGAAAACATGGATATTTGTTTAATCCAGACTGGGGGCCTAGAGGTGCAATTTACCCTCTTGTGTCCATTTTGTTTGTTTGTTTGTTTTTGTTTTTGTTTTTGTTTTTGTTTTTTTGTTTTTTTATTTCAAAAACAAAAAATTAAAAATCGTGACAAAAAATGTTTTCGCCAGCTTCTCAAGGGCAAGGCTGGAGGGGGATTGTGTTATTGTTGGCAAAGTGTTGGGAAAAAAATC
The DNA here is from genome assembly GCA_016801845.1 of Polydactylus sextarius. Taxonomy (NCBI): domain Eukaryota; kingdom Metazoa; phylum Chordata; class Actinopteri; family Polynemidae; genus Polydactylus; species Polydactylus sextarius. The sequence continues at coordinate 15,418,132 of CM028909.1, forward strand.
GCTTGACTCAAGCAGCTTGAATTTTTTCCCCATTCTCACAGACAAATCACTTGGCTCTCAAGACATCCATAAAAATGAGTGAGCCCACATTAGAATCAAAGACAGATTAATTAAAGGCTGCAAAAGTTATTTTCATCATTTCTTAATATAACATTATTTTCTCAATTAGCTGAGCGATCAATTGGTAAATAAAATATAATCGGTTTAAAATAATAAGACTAAGGAAATTGGGAAACTGAGAAGCTATAATGTGGTTAATTAATTCATTATCAGAACAGTCCCTAGTTTATTTTCTGTCAATCAATAAATTGTTTTAGTTGTAGTTAAAATTTTCTACATTACTGTTATTGTCTTCAATAAAATATAAATTTGTATCTCTTTTTTCACCCTTGTCCAGACAACATGCGCTCCTGGAGCTTCACAGTGAGAACAGACAAAACACAGGTAATGATTAAATGAATGATGACTAGTCCTTTGTACAGGAGGATAAATAGCTTGTGTAGACACTGTATGAATCTTTTCTTCACAGTTTCCTTATGAGCCTATATATGGTGACAATCAGAGTCAGAGCTCCCACACCGCAGCAGACCAACTCGTCCAGGAGGTAAGGCTCTGACTTCAGATATAAATTAATTACCACTTTTATTAGTAAGAAATGTCCTGATCCACTCTCACATCTGTCTTGGTTAGGTAATAATAAACCTAGCCTCCTTTTCAGTACAGGCCTATTACATCTGTACCTTCGAAGATTCAAAGAAGCCTTTTAGTTTTACATCTGTGTAAGGCTGCTAATAAAAACTAAATGTTGTAAAACATTATCGTTAACTATGTTAAAAAAATAGGCATTAATTTACAATATCATATTGTATGATAACATAACTTAATAGAGCAATATCTCAATAATATGAAGATGTTATTGTATGAAAGCACCAACACTGTATTTCTCTGTCTTCCAGGCTCTAGTAAAGGGCGGTCTGGGCTCCCAGGCCAGAGATGCAGGCTTTGTGTCTGCGACTAAGAGGGAGATGGCTGATGCAATGCACATCCCCATAGCTGCGATGGAGGGTATGGCTCAAGGCATCCTGACCGAACGGTCTGCCAGTGTGGCCTCTGGCAAAAAGAGACGTCCCATCCCCGTCCCTCCGTCTGCAGCCATGGAGGAAACGGTCCAGCCAGATCCGGCCGTGAGGAGAAAGAGACGCCCGATCCCCATGATTCCCTCTGTACAGGAGCAAACTGATGCCAACTCCAAAGTTTAGAGGTCATAACTTGAGTTTATATGGTTATCATGTGGTTTTTTTTACTCTTGCAGGTGGCAACACCTCAACTCACTTTACCAAACTTATTGCCCCTGTGACAATCTGTATCTCATAGCCTGGCTTAAGGCCTAAAGGCACGTTAGCAAAGGTTTGATATATTGTCAAGTGTGGTTGAAACTTAACGAAGGACTAATAATATCTGATGATGAAACATCGTCTTAATCTTCAGATTTATGGAAACTAATAAAAACAATAACTTATGTCAGAGTGAACAGATTGATGCACTCCTTTCTTTGTAGTGTTTGTTGAGGTTATCCATTCCATAGACTTATGGGACAACCATGTGTGAGCTGAGTGTCTTGCTGACACCTCAAAGAGGGAGGTAGGATGGTGACTAACATGTCTGAAGCAACAGATTGAATACAGGGAGCAGGCAGCAGTGTTAAACATGCTGTAGTTAAGTGAGGGAAATGATGGAAAAAAGAAGACTCCTTTGAGTTTGAGTGCATCCAGGCCCAGAAAAGTTCAACTATTTTAGTTAACACTCTTAAAAGGGCTCTGGTGCTAACAATGCAAGTTGAAGCATTTTTTTTTCTGTGTACGGCAGTGTCCTCAGATCAGCAGGACCTGCTCTTTTTTTAGTCTTTCACTTTTTATTACTGAGGTTTCAAGTTTCCTTCTGTCAACAACTGTTCTTTTACACAGTTGATTTCAGCAGACCTTAAAGAGGAAACTTTTTTTTTTTAAATTTTATTTAGGACACAAGTACATTTCATGTGTAAAATAATTGTTTAATTATATTGATAATTTGAACCATGCTGTAGTCATGCAGTGCATGTGATTTTTCTCACTTTAAGTCACTGCTGCTACAGATTTTATGTGATTTGTCATTTACATGAATGTCCTGTCTTTGGGTTGGGGGCAGTTAGTTTGACCCGTACAGTGAATGTATCTTCAGCATACCTGGAGTATGGTGGATTTAGTTTGAAAGCTCACCAAGGCTCATTGACTAATTTTATTCATTATTGCATTTATTGGGCATAATTTCTAGCACTTGGTTCATGTTTTGTGCCTAAATGCAAACATGAGACAGGCCCTCCGGAGGACTGTTGTTGTCTTGTTTACATTATCCTCGGATCAGCCTGTGTTTTGCTGTAAAACATGAAGTTATGTTTCATGGTTTTGGAGAGATCGTTAGTTTGAGTTGAACGTTATAACTCAACCTGACTTTAATTCTCCTTTATCTGTTGCCTATATGGTTGATGTTACATTGGTGTTTTCACCATTGAAAAATAAAATAAAAAAAGAAATAAATCATCCAAAACATTGATTTTTGTGTTAGTTTTCTTTCTGCAAACAAAGTTCAAAGTTCAAGCTTCTCACAACAAAGAAGTCAGGATTCTGGGGAAAAAAAAATCCTTGACATAACAGGTGAGTTTGTTCCGGTAAATTATGATCAAAACTTGCATCAGAAAGACCTTGAAATGAGACGGTGAGTGTAGACAGAGCCTTGATGAGAAAATAGGTGCGCGTGTTGGACACTGCCCCCTGCAGAAGTTACAGTGTGAAAACTGAGAGCCTCTATAAATAGCTTTGCCTACCGAAGCAAACACTCACCTCCTTATGGAATGGAAACTAATACAGCAAGGTGCATGCTGCATTGTGGGTTCAAATAGGTTCACGTAAAAGTGAGAAAATGCCTTAAAATAGGGGGTGGGCACAAAACTATAAAACACATACTTGCATTATAAATTGAAAGTAAACAAAAGGGGCTTAAATAATTCAAATTTTATTTATTGAAGCAAAGCAATCAATAAAACAGACCTGGCAGAATATTCTCACTCACATTGTGTTTTCTATTTGCCTAAAGCTGATTCAGAATCACTGCGGGAACATAAAGAGACTGTTGTTATTCAGACAGCTGTAATAACCTCAGCACATTTTCCCTTGAAATCATTTTCTGACTCTAGTTTGAATAAATCTGCATGATCTCATTATAGCACCGCTAGTTGCAGATGACCAGTGATTTAATTTAACTATCACACATGGGAATGTATCCACCATACTGTAACAACAGTTTCCTGATTCCTGCTTTTTTTTTTTTTTTTTTAAAAAAAAAGGAGCACATATGAAAATGCAAATACATATTTTAGTAGAGACAACAGAAAACAGCCAAGGGCTTTAAAGCACACCGATGAAAAGAGGGCCATAAACAGTATAAAACTTTCTTAGAGCAAAAAAATTGTCTCGGATACATTTGACACATTTTACCACATGATACAAATTCTATAGTCTGTTAAAAAGATTTGATTCCAACTCATTTCCACTAGATTATAATCCATTTTTAATAATTGGCCAAATTGAGAAAGGGCTGGCTTGTATAAATGTACATACATCCTGGTTGTTTCAGTCCATGAAGAACTGACCAACGACTTAAAAAAAACAAACAAAAACATAAAAACGAACTCACTACTCTACCCCCCCCCCAAAAAAAAATACATAAACATAAAAAAACAAATAAGAAATAACACGTGAGACCTAAAGGATACATGATCTGTGACTACAGAATACATGAGCAATCCAGAGAAAGGAGCAAATGAACATCAAACTTTCTAAAATATCAGTGTTGGGACTGTCTGGTCCTATTCATTTGGGTTTGGGTTGGCATCAGGATACTGAGACAGGTCAAAGGTGAGAACTTTGCTGATGACACAATCTCCTTGCTGTGGATCGAAGGAAAATGGGTTAATAATTTAATCGTATATTTTATAGGCATATATTATAATGTAAATGATTTCCTATGTGCATTTATTCAACATTAATTATAACTGAGGCAGCAACAAGTACATAGATTTATTTACACTTTTAAACTCTTGTAAATGAAATGTAAAAACTGGTAATTATCAGTCTGGTTTATAGAACTGTCAAAGCTTTATCTCTGGATCTTATTAAGTACTTTACTCACCTCTGGATAAACACCGATGAGCGAGTCTGCCTTGGTGTAGAATTCCTCCTTCAACGAAATGACGATGGCCTGGAAGTTCTGCACCGATTGGTCTTTGATGTAATTGGCCACCTTGAGTTTACAAGAAATATGAATGATTTGTTGATTCAATGAATTGTTATGCAGTTGAGCATTATTTCTAAAAAAATCCTTTCTGTTCATCACACATAGCACAGGTAAAAACCTATAATCTAAGTTAATTTAATGTAACATACCTTGCCAATGTTAGTGTTGTCCAAAGCCGCATCAATCTCATCCAACACAAAAAAGGGTGCAGGTTTGTAGCTACAGACATGGTGGTAGAATGATGTTAAAATAGAATTTTGCAAAACTGTTCATCAACTTTTAAAAAAACATGAGTATGTATTATAACTCTTCCACTCGTCTGTCGTTTCACCTGTGAATGGCAAAGAGAAGAGCCAGGGCAGCGACAGTCTTCTCTCCTCCAGACAGATTGTCCATGGGTCTGAACCTCTTTCCTGGAGCCACACAGTTGTAGTTAATGCCGTCCAGATATGGCTCCTCTGGGTTCTCTGGGCCCAGGAAAGCCTACAGAAGAAAGATACACTCACTGAAGAAGGTTTTCTTAAATTTAACGTGACCAGTCTTTGATTTATCTGATAAATGAAATATGAATGAGTGAAACCTGGGCACTGCTGTTGCGTGAGAGGGCCTTGTAGATCTCATCAATGTTGGTGGCCACAGACTCAAAGCAGGTATTGAACCGATCAAACCTTTCCTTCTTGATCTGCTCAAAGGCTTGCTTGGCCTTCTTGGCTCTCTTACGAGCAGCTTCAAACTCTGAAACAAAAACAGAAACACACTGATATCATTAATGACGGCTCTACAAAATTACCACGAATCTGCATCACCTCCTTTCTCGCTCTCATTTAACCCTGACAACTCACCGTCACTCGTCTCTTGGAACTTGTCTCTGACGCTCTCAAGCTTCTCCATGGCTTTCATGTTGGGCGCACTGATCCTCTGCAGGATGCTCTGTTGCTCATTGAGACGTTGCTGCAGTGTGTTTGTCTCTGCCTTGATCTCTTCCTCTGACAGTGCATCCTGCAGAAGGTCAAAAAAAAATACGTTTAAGGGTCATTTAAAGAACAGATGACGTACATATGCTATAAAAACTGCCTCTTCTTTTGTATATTGTTAAGTTGAAAACTTTATAAAGAACAATATTATCAACCTTTAGACAACCTACCTTAAGGTCCTCAGACAGGTTGCTGTAGTCAATTTCTATAAGAGCCTCTTTAGCCAAAACACTACTGGATGTCCTCTGGCTGCTGGACTCCTCAGTTTGGGAGCTTCCCTATATGGATCAGCAAAACAAAAAAGCAGGTGTAATCTTTTGTTTCAAAGCCAGTAGTATCAAAGCCCGAGCCTTTTATTCTACCTACTTTTATACTACTATGCATGTGTTTGAGTGTGTGTACCTCTCCCTGGCTGATGTCATCCATTGTTCCAGAACGAAGAGGCAGCCTGATATCCTGCATTTTACAGGCCTGCAGCAGGTTATGACGGTCACTGCGCTTCTGTTCCAGTTTGGTCTCAATAGCTGTCACCTCTTTCTGGAGCTGAGTCAACTCCCTGTAAAAAAATATGATGAATATGAACATTTATAGCATGAAAACAACTCAAAGTTAACATTTATATTCAAGATGTAAGAAATGTGCGTCTCTGCAGCCACTGACTTGTTGGCGCCACCCAGTTTTTTGCGGATTTCCTCCATCTCATGGTTTTTATCGTTGACCTCAGATTTCTTGGTGAGGTGCTGGTTCTTCAGGTCCTGCAGCTGGGCCATTGTCTCGTCAATGATCTTCATGTGTCTGTGCTCCTCCTACAGGAAGATAGAAGACAAGTGAGATTTAACTTGATATCAAAACTGACCACAGAACAGATCATAAATGACATTGTTGCCGTCCACTGTTTTTACCTTTTTGAGTCGTTCTATTTCAGCTTCGTCCTTCTTGACGGTCTGCTCCCACATCATGACTTTCTCCTGGTCCTCCTTCAGCTGGTTCTTCTCATAGTCTACCTGGATACCCAGCCGAGTTTTCTGCGTTTCAAACTCAAGACTGACAAAGGGAAAATAATGACGCAATGTGAAGTTAGACTGCACAGGAAAAACAGGGAGAGGTGAACTGACAATATCAATGAATCATCTACACTGAAAGCGAAATACTTATTACTAAACTCACCGCTTCTTTGCAATCTCATTCTGCCTCTTCACCTTTTCTTCCTCAAACTCTCTGATGTTCCTCACTCCGATCTCCTTACAGAACTCCACAAACACCTCATCCTCCACCTGGGAAATTAGAACATTGATAATAATATTACTGAAATGCCAAAAATATATACAGATTTATAGATGGACTTCAATTTTCTGTCCCTCTCACCAGGTTCATGCGGTCCCGCAGGTCGGTGATCTCTCTCTCGCGGGACTGGATGATCCTCTTGATATCATTGATACGAGGACCAAAGTTTGCCAATTCACTCTCGAGCTTAGACTTCTCCTGCATCACACAAATAAAACAGGCTTTAATGTGGCTGTTACTGAAGCAATACCAGACAGAATGAGTAAAATAACGAGGTATACGTATGGTGTACCTGCATGTTGAGAGAGAGGTGGCGGGTTTTTGTCTGTTCCAGGTCACTCTGGGAATATTTGAGCCTCATCTGCAGACCATGGGCCTGAGACTGCACCTGACGTAGCTCTGCCTCCTTCCTCTTGGCCTTCATTTGCTCCTACAAAGACAAACATTAAGTGGAAAATATAGTGAATTAATATTAAGTGATGATCCATTAAACTGCAGTCAGTGACTATGGATCATTTCAGTGATTATGAAACAATTCACATTTCGAGGTTACACAGGGTATGTCAACCATAGTCCAACACTAGCACTGCAACATTTTCAGCACATCCTGCTTTACACTGATAAAACGTACATTTTATAACATCATATTAAAAATGCACAATAACAGGCAAGCATGGACAAAACCATAACTTTTCATCATCCTTGATTTAGGTATTCATCTACATAAGTTACCTTGAGCTCTTCAGTGAGTTTTTCTTTCTTTTCTTTGAGTTTGTCCACTGCTTTCTCATCCCAACGCCTGGCCTTAGCCTTCAGGTCGCTGGCGCCTCCAGAGATGACTCCAGACTTCTGGAAAAGAGTCCCATCCAAGGCTACCGTCTGGACACGGGCAGACAAAGAGAGTTAACAAATTAACACTAAAAAAAAAAAGAAAATCAACAAGATTTATCCCAACTTAGTCATTAGGAAAGAAAGATTTTAAGCCCCCCCTTATTATAATTAGAATGTTGACAGTGTATAAGAAACCTCAGCTAGTCGCCTAAATTCAATCAAGTACCTTGTGTCTGTATGGTCCTCCAAAAGCGATCCTTCTTGCATCCTCTACATTCTCACAGACCAGGGCGTTACCACACGCATACTGCAGGGCTTTCTTGATGTGGGGGGGCTCGTAGCGGATCACATCAATTACCAGCTTGGCTCCTCTTAGTTCTCTCAGTTTCTCATCTGTTGGTTTCACCTTTATAAAGAAAAAACAAGATTTTTTTTTTTTTTAGAAGAAGCAATTTAAAGTTGCAACTGACTTGCTTTTATAAAAGTGCCTTTTTGGCAGGAAAACTAGTGCCTGACATTTAAAAGAGATTAATAAACTAAAAACCTTGTCTTAAAAAATTTACACACAAATCAACAGTGACAGTAATCACTCACTCTGAGAGAAATATACAAAAGGCCCATTTTGGGTCAACGTAATAAAAGTAAAAAAATATATTGCAGATTTCTCTGTGTCTTTGTGTTTGTGGAATTAAAGTGTTGCTCCACTGGTCTCATCCTCCTTCTCAAATTCAGTAAGATTGGATGTTTCCAGTCACGATGACAGATTTAAATCAGTTCATGGTAACTCATCCACGTAGAGCAATCATCTGTAGTTTGTAGTATTTTGTACCTCAAGGTAGTCAAGAGGAAGAAACGTCTCAGGCTCTCCTCTCTGCTCTTTGATGTACTGAATGCAGTCTCTGCCAGTCTTTTCCGAATCAACAATGATGGCATCCATGTTCTTGCCCAACACTTTGGTCACAGCGATCTGATACTTCTTCTGAGTAGGCTGACACAGGTCGATTAGCCGTCCATACTGAGGAAAAAAAAAGAGACGTATGTTTTTTTTTTTTTTTTTTTTTTTACAATTCAATGCTTTTTCTAAATCCAATAAGGAAATTAGGATCTTTAGCTTTGGCACGAAACAAAATTAACAAACGTTGAAATAAAACCTGTCACGGTTGACTTACCACAGAGCCAGGATAGAGTCTTTTGATGCTCTCCATTATTTCAGCCTTGCGCTGCTGGCGACTGTTCTCTTGCCGATCGATTCTGGCATCTCCCAGCTGCTCCATCACCTACAGCAACAGGCAAAAATGATAGGATTTATTATAGACTTTTTTTTTCAAGATAACACGCTCACTTGTCAAACATCTGCAGAACTAATAACATTACTGGATTATTGGCACACCTATCAATTGTTTAAAAATAAAGTGGTTTTCTGCTTCAAAACTTATAAGCACAGGTCAACTACAAAAACAGGATGAAATCTGCAATTTAAACCTGAAAACTGTGAACATTAATGCAGAGTAACTCATTAAATGTCATCTCTATTTCTATCTGTCCTGTGTGTATTGCATACCTGGTTAAGCTCCATGTTTATCTCATCAATCCTCCTCTTTGCCATCTCCACCTCTTCAGTCAGCTCCTCCTCCATGCGCTTCTGCTCATCTAGTGACTGCCTGAAGGGCAACGGCACAAAAGTGTGTGAATGAGGGAGGATAATGGAGAAACCTGTTAAATCAATACACTGAACAATGAGAGCAGCGTACCTGCTGGTGGCAATATAATCCTCTAGTTTCTCGATACGTTTCTGGTTTTCCTCAATTTCACGAATCTTCTGTTTGATTTTGGCCTAAAGAGAAACAAAAATACATCATTATATTTGAATTAGTACAAATCAACTTGAACTGGCACAGAACAAATCTGCAATCATGAGCTTTTTTCTCTCTTTATACCTCTGTCTCCACTTTCTTCCTTTCCTCCAGGTCAAGACGATCCTGATCGGCCTTTTGGTCACGGTTGAACTTCTCCAGCTCCTGTGCCAGAGTGGCGGCACGTTTACTGGCCTCCTCCTTCAGGCGATGGTACTGCTTCACCTGAAAGGGAGAGAGAAACAGCGGGTTGTGTTAAGATTTTTAACATGAATACAAACAAAACAACTCAAAACCACTAAATGCATTTTAGATGAGTCAAGGCTGTTTCTGCAAAATGTATGATTGTACTGAAGACTACATAGCTACTTGCATGTTTTATTAGAACTGTTTTTTTTTCCTGCAATCTTACAAAAGCGTAAACAGTACCTTCAAGAATAAGAATAAGACTCTCAAATAGATCAATATATGTATGGAAGTGCCAGTATTTCAGTTGTATCCAGTAACAAAACCTGTAGCTCCTTGTTCAAAATGAAATGAGGACATAACAAACCTGGTTTTCCTCCAGGGTGAGATCCTGGCCCTGACTCTGCGCCTCCTCTTCCATTCTCTCCTCAAACTCTTGCTTGGCCAACTCCACTGCCCTCATCTCTTTATCCAGCTCGTCCATATCAGCCTTGCGTTTCTTGTACATCTTCTGGGCATTTTGCAACGATTTGCGTGCTGCCTCAAGCTTCTTGATCTTGTGTGAGGTGTTCTCTTTGGCCTTGATGTACTGCGGCCTCTTCTGATTCAACTCAGAGTCCTTCTCTCTGTAGAGAAAGTCAAATTATTAATAAAAACCTCAGTTTAAAATGCCACAGCATCTATGCATTGAGCAAGCATTAACAAGGCCATCATGTCAGTTACTTACTTGATTTCTTTCTCAATGGTCTGCTGCTCCCTCATCAGCCTGCCCAGTTCCTTCTTCTTGTCCTTCAGCTCTTCCTCCACATGATCCATCTTTTTACGGTCCTTATCAATCTCCTTGTTCCGCTGGCCCAACTCTTTGTTCAGCTTCTCAATCTCAGTCTCGTTGTGGTACAACTTGAAGAGTTGCAACTGAACACTGGCTCTGGCCACTTCATCTTTGAGACGCTGGTAACGCTCAGCCTGGTAGCATGATGGTAGAGAAACACAGATGAAGTAAATGTAATACATTGGTGGTCTTTTTAGATGACCAGGGAATACTTGCATGAGACAGGCAACACAAAATATTTGTCAGAGGCTACAACTAAGAGACAACTAAAAACATCCAGAGACACCACATTGGGAATCAACAAAAACAAACCTCCTCTTTTTCTTGTTTGGCTTCTTTGCGCTCCGCAGCAATATTTTTTTTGCGATGATAATTGAACTGTGTGTCCTCTTCTGCTTTCACCATTTCCTTCTTCCTACGGTCGTATTCCTGGGCCAGTTCCCCAGAACGGGAGATCTCCTCAAACAGAGCTGTACGCTCCTTAGGGTTCTTCATGGCAATTGACTCCACAGCTCCCTGGACAAAAAATAGGGAGGAGACCAAATTGTGATCACCAATAACAACTGCCAACTCCATGTTCCCAAACATTAATCTTGTAATAGAAATTTCTCTTCTATTCTAAATGGCCAAATCACATTCAAAGCAGGAACATGACTGACTATAAACTGCTTTCACTACAAACAGGCACTGGCAATAATCAAATGTTTAACATACAACCATTCTAAACAAACATCAATGAATACATTTCTCTTAAAAAAATTTCAGTCTCACCTGAAATACCAGGAAGTTCCTAGCTTTGATCAGGATGCCAAGTTTTTCCAGCTCCTCACTGTATTCAGGCAGGCCCACCACCTTGTTGTTGATGCGGTACTCAGAGGAGGAACCTGATGCACAAAACAGAAAAATTAGCTCATCAAAAGCATAAACCAGATGGCTCAAATGGGTTTTCATTAAATGTGATTAAAGACATACACTTGCATAATAATACACATCTAATCAAGTGTTGGCTGAATGGTTTTGATAATGTCACAATAAACAAATTACCACAAAGCAGCCAAAGGAGCCTGATCACAGATCTCCACTGGTTCTTATTTAGGGAAGTAGGCATTCTGGCATTCAGCTCATGTTTTAAAATATTCAATAATGAAATTTGAGTTGCTGTTGTTATCGTGATATGTGGACTTACAGAAAGTAGTAATGCAATACTACACTCATGACACTCACTTTTAAAATAAATCCTTCAAAGTGGGCAACATAGAGAACACATGAACTGCCAAGCACATCTCATACAATTTCTGACAAAAGTTACGTAAGAACATTTGTGACTGATACTGATATTAAAGCTCAAATGAAGCAACCAAATCATACATTCGTACATAAATGTCAACAGAAGTTCATACCAATAATGACTCTTGTGAATGAGCGCTCCTCTCCATTATCCTCCTGGTACACCATACTGACAAAGGCTCTGTTGGCAGCCGGCTTCCCTACAGGTGCTCCATGGATTAAATCCTTTAAAGTCTTCACACGCAGGTTGCTGGTCTTCTCTGCCAGCACGAAGCTGATGGCATCCATAAGGTTGGACTTCCCTATAAGAGTGTTCAGAGTTTTAGCACACAAAAAAACCCAAAATGTAAAACAGAGTGAACAGATACACTACATTATTATTACTTAATCGAGACACTTGTACAATCTGGTGTAATCCAAAGCAGTAGTCCTGCAGAAAAGTTTATGCACGTGACTTTCATAACAATTTTCCCGTCAGTTTATATTTTGAAAGAAGTCAACTGTTAGTGGTTGATTCAACTACTTTTAAGGCCACATTATGTTGTGAAAGCGTCTTTCCAAAACTTTGATCTCCTCCTAAGTAAACCAACAATAAATCTAAACTAAAACGAGCATATTAGTTCACACAGACAAGTAAAGCAAAGTCGTTTGAATAAGCATCTAAACCCACACTGAACAGAATGACAGCATCACAGATCGTAGCACAAACACTGAAAGTAAGGGCAGAATGCTACCACTGGATAGTGAGGTAGTTAGTTAGTCATAAAGTCATGATTTACGCAGATGTGAATTTTATGCATAATACTGCATAATCATAAAGTCTAAAAACAGCGGATTTCACTGCGCCGTGTTTATGGTTAGCCACAGCTAGCAAACAGTTTGCACTCCGTTAGCCGCGGTCATAACATACCAGATCCATTGGGTCCAATGATTGCAGTAAACTTGTGAAAGGGTCCAATGATCTGTCTTCCTTTGTACGACTTGAAGTTTTCAATTTCTATAAGCTTTAAGTACCCCATATTCGTTATGTTTGTGTCGCCGCTCTAAAAAACTGCACAGAATAATTAGCAAGTGAATGCTAACGCTAATAGCTAACGTTCGCCGAACAAGCAACCTCCAAGACGAAGCATGCACGCAAATTAATGAATCTCCAGTCAATCTACTGTCGGACTATGCATCAGTCACATTATGAAGTGCATATTTAGTTCAGTAAACTAAACGGCTTCATAATCTCAATCAAAGTGCCGCGATACAGTTGTGACAACAATGCGCCATTTTACAATCCAACGTCCAACAGGAAAACCCTCGAGCGCGCGAGGCTCCAAATCTCGCAGTTTCTCGCGAGATGTAATGGAGTCGCTCTCGGGGTTCAGCTGTGTTGTTTATCATACCACTAACTTTAAAGTTTATTCATTTACACAATAAATAGTTAAAATCAGAGAGAATCCATCCATTTTATACATTTACAACGATCGCTGTCTATTATTCGTAACACGGCACGGTGTGTTGAGGTGTTACCATGGTTACCATAGACACTGAAACACAACAGGACTTTAGCAGCTTCATTGAGGTCCAAACGGGTCAAAAGTCCCCAAATTAAACCAAATAATTTCCACACATCCAAGGTGAGTCTGCTTTTGACTGATGCTTGCTACTACTGAGATTAAGTGCTTCTACCAGCTAAAATTGTACAAGTTAGTACAATATTAGTACTGTATTGGTATTTTAAAATATTGCATTTAAGTAGAGTTTTGAGATACGAGTATTTCCATTTTCTTCTCTTTTTGCATTAAACGTATCTCAGTCTATATCTAGCTCATCTAGCTCAGTCAAAGTATTTTCTACATTGTTCCTGTGTAGTAACCTGCCTCATTTGCTACTTGTTTCAAGATACAATTGCTCATTTTTAGACCATTTTATTAAATTTATTTGAATTTAAATTTGCTTTTTGAGGTATAATTATATTCAGACATGATGTTTTGCTGAGCTCGGGGGGTTGTAGATTTAATTTTATACAACTTTTACTTATAATGAAGTGTATTTTTCACAGCTCTTTTTATACACATTATTTCTTAAGTAAAGGATGTGAGTACTTCCTACACCAGTAGTTATACACATTAATGTCATGTTGTGTCTTTTCCCCCTCAAGCTCAATATAAACTGTGAACATGCATAAAGTGGATTTGCCGGTGGACCCGTCCACTGAGATGGCTGTGGAGAGGCGAAGGGCTGCAGAAACAGCACGCAAGACCAGAATCTTAAACACCCGGCTTCGGGTGATGGGCCTTGACCTCGATGCTCTCAACCAACAAGTCCAGGAGAAAAAACATCAGCAGTACATGGAGAAGCAACGAGATAAAGTTTTCGGTAAACTGTGGTTTGGATGAAAGGCGGAGGGGTCAGAATTAAATCAATTGATAATCATTCACCTTAGAGGATTGCTGCCCCGAGCCGTCTCAATTTATGACTTTCATGACTAATAAGCATTAATATGTATATTTAATACATTGCAGATGCACTGAGAAAGTATAATGATGACTTAATGCTACAACAAGACAGTGATGAGAGAGAGAAGCGAGCAGCTTTGCAAAGTGCCCAAGCCCAGTACTGGGCTGTTCACCAGCGTGTGGAGGACTCTCGTGACGCTGATCTCAAGTGTGGCCTGAAGGGGGCATTCACAATCACCGTTCCAGAGGGTGAGCTGGGGCCTGCCAGTATGCAAATATTTCAGGTAAGCTCCCAGTGAATGGCAGGCGCATGGTATGCATCAAGAGCAGTGTAACAAAATCCAATGAAGGATTAAATAAAGAATCACATTGCTCCCTGGGGGCATGTTGTCTTTGTTTCATGTACAGGGAGAGGGTATTGGAGAGGAGCAAATGAGGAGAGAACAAATAAAAAAGACAGAAAGAGATCTAAGACTACAGAAGGAGGCAAACACGAGAAGACACATGGAAAACAAGTGGAGAGGTGAAAAGAGACAAGCACATACACAGGAACTCACACGCGCACTGTAATCACTGATGAGCTTACATGTTGTACGCTGTAGCCTCTGTAAATTACACATGCACTTCATGCTTTCCTGCACAAACAATCACACACTCCTACGCACAGCCCTTACTTCCAGGTGGCATTGATGGATGCTCATCCCAGAGAGCTGTTATGTACGTGTGAGTGTGTTGTTGAAGCGCTTCATACAATGGGTTATGGCTAAAGCAAGTGTGAAAACACATTGTAGGTGATTTCCAACTCGTTTGTGTTGCAGAGATGCTGGTGAACAGAGAACTAATGCATCAGGATCTAAGGGAACTTCAGCAAGTAGCAGCAGAGGAGGAGTGTAAGAAAGGTGCCCGCATCGCACTCGACAACTACAATCGAGCTCTGGTACAGTACATGTGTGTGTACCCACAGATGGACACACAGACGTTCACACACCACCTGCTGATGTGAATACTCAAAGCAAAATCCAGTGGGGTTTTGAGCTGTGACATGGTGTTCTCAAGTGGGATTTTGAAATTAAAATTGCTAATTGAAAATGTTAAGTGATGCATGCACACACTTGCTGCAGGATGGCAGCCATCACATTAATTGTTACCAAGCAACATGGATGGTTAAACTGCTTTGATGAAATCATGGGTCTTGCCTGCTTTTAAAAGCCCTCATTTAGCCCCCCCCCCTCCACATTTGCCTGAATGCACTCAATTGAATCCTCCATTGGGAAGCATCATTACAAGTCCTTCAGGTCATGGTATTTTTTTCCAGTTATGTGGTTTCTCTAATAACCACTCACATGCATGATGCACAAGAAGCAAATGCAACTGAATGATTAGATCTCTCAGGAGGACATCCCCTATTCACCAGACTCTCTATTCAATGCCAGAACTAACCACATGTTAGAGGTTGGGTTTCGTAAAGCTGTTGCTATTCAAGAAAATGATCAATCAACTGTCCCTGGATCCCTCGTAAGGCCTCACAATGATCTGTTTCTCACAGGCTGTAGAGCGAGCCGAGAAACTGAAGGAGCAGCGCAGGAGAGAGGAAAGAGAGAATGTTTCAGAGATGAGGCACATACTGACATCCGACATGATGACAGAGCGTACAGAAGATGCAGAGAGAGACCTGGGAGTAGGGAAGCCACCACGGGCTCTGACTGACAGGTGGAAAGGGATGAGCCCTGAGCAGCTGAGAGCCATTCATGGAGAAAGAAAGGCACAGTGCCGTGAGAGACAGGTACTGCGGTCACACCAAAACACGATGCACCTCCCATACACAAATCATTAATTCATGGTCAGGTCACATCTCACTCTGTTCCAAGCTCTTCTGTGGTTCTACTGCTCTGTAAATATCCTTCAAAACTGTGGTTGCTTAGATACTTGACTAATGACCTCCCACGAACATCAGTCACAAACAAAAAATTATCCATTAATTTGTGTTTTCATGGTGAGTGCTGTCTAACAAACTGGTCTAAAATATCCCATTATGTTCTCATTTAGTTTGAAATCTGATGAAACAGAATATGATTTACATCATGTTGAAATTCATCAAATATTCAATGACCCCCTGCGCCCTGTATGGATTTGAATTTATTATGTTTCTCCTATAATTTATTCAGAATTTCCCCTTAAATTATCATCCATCACTAGGTGTCTTTGTACTTTACAGCTACATACGTCAAAAGGGAGTTATTCCTTCTTTAAAAGTCGTAAAAAATAACCAGAATTTTGTTCAGCAGAAAGAAGTGCTTTGTCTGTTTTTGTTTGTTTTTTGTTTTAATTTCATATTACCCACCCTCAGATTCACTTTGCAATATTTTGACCAAATCCTACCCCCCATACTCTATTCTTCATAAAAACTCAGGTTTAGCTCTTAGACTTGCATTTCTCACCAATCTGCAGAGACAACGTGATGCTGAGAAAATTCAGGGTGCAGTCTGGGACCTTCAACTCCTGAAACTGTCCAGAGAAGCAGAGGAGGAGGAGATGAAAGCAGCAGAGCTGAGGAGACACAGGAGGCTTGAGATAGACCAGTACAACATGCAGTTGGCTAAAGAGCAGCAGGCACAGTGAGCACTACACACACCTATATACACTCATTATCTACGCAGTAGACAGCAGTTGTGTTTAAAGTAGAATCCAGATGTAAATAAATATCTTTTGTTTTTCTGGAGACAATTATTTACTGTGTTTTGTATTTGTCTCTGTCTCCCCCAGTCAGGAGTACCTGAACAAGAAGCTCTACACCAACAAACCCACAAAGGACTACTTTTATCAATTCAACACCAGCTCCCGCTGACCATCATACGTCTTGCTCAGGCTTGTCCTCCAGTGACAATGTGTTAATAAAGCATATTGATTGTTATACTCACATTTAACGTGAATTGAATTTTAGATAATCAATACTTTTCTGCTTAATGTTAAGTGACACGCAATTATTGATTTTATTAGCTAATGTTGGTGACAAAAAAAGGAACGTTCTTTTGGTACAGATTGCTCCACGTACTTTATTTTTCAGTCACATATCCAGTTACAGTCGTAGTTTCATAATGCAGGTACAGTTACACTGGCTCCATATGTTGCTCCACATTTTCATCCAACTCCTGATGTTCATCCATGATACATATAGACACCATCAGTCCCACTATGCTAAATATGTACCCCACACATCACAGAGGCACCCTACACCCTAAAAGGGACACATATGTCTCGCTCCTCATTCTTCCCTGTTTTCTCTCAACCCTCCCCTCCCACCCAGGCATTGTTGTTGAAAGTCTATCAGCTTTTATGAGTTATGAAGAAGCATCTCTAAACAAACAAATTCACTTTTTTAAAAGGTTTTTTTTTTTATCTTTTAACTATAAAAAACGGGGAAAAACAAATATGAGCATCCCCAGCTTTCCCCTCGACACATGAAAAGCAAAGAGTGAGTGGCAGTTGAGTGAGTATCTGTGTGTGTACACTCATTCCTCATTCAAAGCTAACATTTGCCCTGAACACTGACAAACACAGATGTTTAGCAGCAGATAGTCAAGTTAGAATATTGGCATATTTTGTGTCATGCATTGCTCCTGTATGAAAATAGATTTTTTTAAAATCTTTATTTGTCCTGAGTGTGTCTGTATATCCAACGACAAGGAGCTTACACACACTTCCTTCCATGGCACTTGCCAAGACATCCCAGATTCTTTACCTCAGGGGCTGTCAGGTGATATTTGGCCAGTGTCAAGCTTTTATATTTGAGTAGGGAGAACTGAGACAGCAATGTTGCATATAAGTTCTCCCTGTGGTATGCACAAAGTGGCGCGCTGCATCCCTGCCCCTCACACCTGCATCAGACAGAAACTCCACAGATATTCACTGCACTGCGATGCGTTGCTGGATGGTTAATTGCATGAATGCAAACTTAGCTTTCCTTGTATGGTAACTTTTGCAAATCATTAAATGACTTGTACTTTTTTTAATCTTTTTTTTTTTTGTTTGAAAACATCAATAGAACAATGTGTTTTTTTTTCCTTTTGATTCCTTTTTTTTTTCTTTCAACTTTAAGCTGTCCTGTCTGCTTTGCCAAATCTGCAGTTATTTGTCAAAAAAAACAAAGTCTGAATTCATAGCAATAGTACAAAGAAGAAGAAATATTACAGCTTGCAACATTTTGAAAGTAAGTAATTTCAAACCTGCACATTTTTCACATTTTTATCAAACGTGTTTGGATTCATCAAAACAATCTTTTAATGTTGTATTTACATTCAGTGGGGGGGGGATGTCCTTCCAGGTTTTCTTATAACCACGCTTCTTTCTCTAGTACCTTGTAGCTCAGATGTTTTTTTAAGTAACATGTGTATACAAGGTCTACCCATCCCTAAAAAGAATACATTCTCTGTATTTGATGTAACTATCAGCTGTTTGCCTTTATTATACATCAACTGGCAAATATTAAGTCTGTCTACAATATCAGCTTGCATTGATGAGAGTCTGAAAATAAAACATGAGAGTGTTTGCCCGTAAGACTGCACTCTCTGATCTGTAATATACATAAATACTGCTCCTCAAACAATTTGCGTAGTATGAGATGAACAGGTATGAAAAGATTGTTAATTAGAGACAACAATGTTTTTAATACAGTGTAGAAAGGGACAAAGACAGATACAGAAAGCTACACGTAGGTTTCGACACAAAAAATTACAATATCGTTTCCAATAATGACATTACACTTCTGGTGGGAAGGCGAGAGAGTAATGACATCAATCTGGTGCTCTATGCAGACCCAGCAGGCACAGGAACATATAAGGAGCATGTACATATCTATAATACTGTAATATGGCTAAATAGATAGATGTAGATGCAGCTATATACATCAGATGCTACTCCGCATCTTCACAGCAAGTTCCCCTTGATGCATCCAATGTTATTTATAGTAAGAAACTTGGCTTCACTTAGTTTCAATGAAAACATCTTGATGTATGAAATATGTTGCTGAAGAGAAGTAATGAGATCTATATAAAGAGTGTAAAATGAAAATGACGATAAAAAATGAAAATGACATAAAATATAAAATTAAAAAAATGTCACTGGCAAATACAATCTGAGACATCAAATGGTGTTAGACATACAAAGTCATGTGCGAAATAAGTAAAGACAAGCTAATTATCTAAATTTCTAGAGTAATTACAGCAGCTTGTGCTGTCTGTTTCCCCACACATCATCCATCCCTTTCAGTGTACTACTCTGCACCTCTATAGGACCACTCCTATAGATCCTATGATATTTCTCAATGTGCAGAATCCTGCCTTTAACTTTCTATAGAGTTGGTTACTGAGAGAAGAAAGGGCGAGAAATTAATGTTAGTTGTTTAGATTCGTTGTAAACTACACAGATAAAGTAGGGTGAGGGGGTCAAAAGACATCTTCAGGTCAGTCAGACTTGTATCTCATTGTCCACTACTTTGGACACTCCTTTGGTCAAAATAGTACAGTCAATCAGATAACTGCCAGGAGCATCTGAATAGTCAATATATTGATTGTGTATAAGTCGTCAAAGTACATATCAGCAAGTCAGTAAGGACCAAGAGCGTATGGGCACATATGTGTTGACATGTTTTGGTCTGATGGTCCCCGGTGGATGTTGGCTGGGGGGTGTTAATCGAGGATGGTGACTGAATTGGGCATGCCGTTGGTGGCTGGGGACACGGTGGTGGGGTTGAGTGGGGAATTATCTGGTCCCTCGCTGGGTCGACTGAACTGGCTAACCAGAGACTCATCCATGTTGAGCTCCGTGGTTATGGCACTGCTGCCGTTGAAGTCCAGGTTGTCCTCGCTGACCAGCTTACTGTCCTCGCCAAGGGACGTCTGGCTGGCTGTGCGCTTCTCTTCAAGATCACTTCAGCCCAAAGGAGGTAAAAAAGGAATGAATATTATCACGAGGCATGCTAAGAATTAAAAATAATATAATTACATCTTCATCCAAAAAGTTTAAAAAGAGTCTTGTAAATACATAATACGGGAATTGCAAACACTTTCATGATTCATTCATAAATTTGATAGTTTGCTACTTGTCTTGGGTTTAGGGTGTTAGTTGCAGTCCTGTATCATGCATTAGACTATGACTCAGATCAGGCATTACTGGGGAGACAGTAGGTAAGCAGGTCTGGGATAGCAAATCACATCACAGCATACCTTTCTAGAGATCTGTATAGCAGAGACAGGCAGTGGGAGGAAGGGAAGCAATGAAAGAAACACAAAGAATTAGGAAGACGAAACAGTGCTGAAGGAATCAGGGCTGTATAAGAAGCAAGAATTTAAAGAATCTATAGAAACATAATGCAACACTCAAAGAAATTATATACACTTAGAAGACAAACCTGTACTCTCCAAAAGTCTCATCTTTCATAGGCCGTGCCTCAGAGTCCATTGGACCCTCTTCTTTATCTTTCACTGAGAAAGTGAGAGATTATTGGATTTCATTATCAGTTAGATCTCACCCATGTTGCTCTCTAAGCCTCTGCCTCAGACATCGATAATGACACTGTCAGACAGCCAGAGAACACCAACTGTATGTGCGTGGAACCAGAAATATTCTGACTAGCTGTTTTTCATTAGAATTTAGATTTGCAACACAAGAAATATCATTATGAATATTACTATTGAATTTCCAAAACACTTACATAATTAGTTTAGATGTATGATGCCAATTGTTACAATAGTTTTAACACAGACAGAGCCAGACACTTGCTTTTCCCTTGTGTGAAAAGGGATGAAAAGCAGTTATGGCTTGTGATCATAATTTCACAGCTATTACCCTTACTATCAAAGCAAGGAAGTGTAAGTGTAAGTCTATTTCACTACATGTTTGAAGTGAAAGCTGAAGGGAGAAGGTTATTCAGAGCAGCCTCTGTACAAATTACAGAGCAAATGAAGGTGTTTGAGAATTTTAAACATGGTACAATCGTATTTTACTGTCTTCCTTTCAGCCAGAATAATCTTGTTTACTGTGGTGGCTTCCTGTAAGTGCTTGGCTTCACAGTGTCATTTTCATTATCAGGCAGTTTTATGGCCCCAGACTGGCCAGTAACCACATAACGGTAGCTGTCTAACACTGCTCTTACTCATAGGCATTGAAGGAGAAACAAATATAATAAATTCTATAAAGCAGTTGCTCAAGGACTCAATGATTTGTACTCTTCAATACCAAATAGATTATTTTAACACTTAAACATGTCTACCAGCGTTGATGCTCAACAGTCATTATGGTCGCTTGCCTGAGTACTTTCCCCCTTTGCTCCTCTTGATGAAGCAGAGGATGAGCAGGATCAGCAGCAGCAGCACAATGGTGCTCACAATGCCGATGAACCAGCCCTGTGTTGCAAAGTTCTGCTGTACCTGGCTCACAGCTTCAGGCAGAAAAAGAGAAAGAGTAGTGAAAAGAGAAAAGTGTGAGTTTTTTGTAATGAGGAAACAGGGTAAAGTACAGGAGTGGAGTGGATGACAAAGGTAGGAGAAACAAGATAAAAGAGGGAAGAAATCTAGAGCAAAACAGAAAGAGCATTATGCATCCTGACAGGGTGGCATTTCACCAAGGAGCCAAAGAATACAGCAAAATACCCGAAACAAACACAAGTAATGGATCATTTCATATGGTTAACCAAGCTTTCTTTTACAGCATTCTTTGAAAGCACTTCACAGGCATGGCAGGGAACTGCTCTGTAGAAACAGCCTTTATATTTATATGCAGGAAACACAGAGAAGAGACCAGAGGACATGAAAGAAATAAGGATGAATGAAGGCAGAATGGTTGTTGTACCTGATCCTTCTGTCTTAATGTTGGTCTCAAAAAAGCTATTGTTGTTGTAGGTGAAGCGTAGATGGTAATTAGAGCCAGGAGTCAGGCCCTGGAGCTGGTGGAAAGACTGCAAGGAGTTCACCCTGTCTGTCCTCCATTTACTGCCATCTGCAGAACAAGAGCATGAACCTCAGTTTTTTTTTTTGTTTGTTTAGGATAGTGAAACTATTTTCATGAAGAACTAAACAGAGTAAATTGCAATTACTGCAGCTCTCATACCATCCTTGTTGAGATAGTGGATCTGGAAGTTAATGTTCCTGTGTCTCTTTTTTGCCACCCAGCTCAGATTAACTGAGGATTCACCCACAGAGAAACTGAAGTTGGCAGGGGGAGCTGAAATGAGAAATCAAATTCATCAGATAACTCTGCACTCTGATCCTGTATGAGTCCAATTTTTGACAGTGAAGAAAGTGGTTTGTACCTCCTTCCAGAGTAGTAGCACCATTCTTCATTATGGGCTCTCCATCTCCAGCAGTAGTGCGCCCCCTCAGGTAGAAGTGATAGTGGCTGTGACGGTCCAAGTTCCCCAGGGTGACATTGGTGACAGTGGCATCATCTATTCTCACCACCTGCATGGGGCTGTCATCACTCTCCACAACTGACCAAAGTACAGCCAAAAAAACATTCGATCACTCCTTGCTCTTCAACACACCATTATAGGTCACACATTGTTCTGGGTGACATGTGACTGACTGATGATCATCATTAGAAGGCTACGCTTTTGACATTTTTCTGTTGTTATTGATTGAACTGGAAATAAATTGTGTGGTGCTATTGACACTACTGATTTTTCACTGATGTTTTTTTAAGCCAAATGATCTTATCAAACAAAACAATTTAATATATGTGTGCTGGACTGGATAGATAAGGTTTAAATATAAACAGTGCTCACTCTGTTGGTATTGCAGCAGATATCCAAGGAGCACTCCATTGGGCTCGCTGGGTGGCGTCCAGTGGAGGGTCATTTCTGTTTCTGATGGACTGTCCAACGTCAGCGATGTGGGAGGACCAGGAACTAGCAGCAACACAAACATGTTTGATTAAAATGCACTTGACTTAAATTATTAGACTATTATATTTCATCTGGCATCATGTTTCCCTCAAAGCCTTGTTCTAAAAAATCTACCCCACAACAGTTTTATACTCTGGTTCCTCACTGTCCTCCAGACACTGTTCTAATCCTTTCTCTTTGGCCCATCTTGCTCCATCTTTATCTCTACCTGACAGTAGTTAACCTTCCTCACCGCTTCTTCTGTCACTTCCCCACATCCACAGCTTTATTGCACCTCCATCTTCCACCCCAGACTCTTCCACTTTTTCATATTCTCACCTCCCTCTTGAGTCTCGAAGGACAGCATCTCCGAAGCAGGTCCCTCTCCCTTGATGTTGAATACCGTGACAACCAGGTTATAGTGGGAGAAAGGTTTCAGATCATTGATCACCTTCTTCTCCTCACTGGGCCCAGTCTCTACCACCCTAATGTTTCCTGTTTCTTCAGCCCTCCGGCCTCTGTTATTGCGCCTAGTGCCAGTCCTGGTCAAGTAGATCTGGAGCCAGGAAAATGATGAAAGAGGAAATAATTGGTTAAGTTGGGTTACATTGTAAGTTTTAAACATTTCCAAAAAAATGAATTCAATCAATATTATTACCGTTGGAGCTGCATTATAAATGGGTTTTCTAAAAGCAGTTTAAAAATGATAAAGCATCCCTAGGATTTTGAATGGAGAATCCATCAAAGACACAATAGAGAAGAAAGTTGAGCAGTGTGAGTGTGATACATTTTGAAGGTGAAATCATTTAAAATGAAAAAAGGTTCCATGCATCACAACCTTGAAACTAATGCTAAGCTATTGCCAAGTCCTGATGTGGCTGCCCTGACTGTAAACCCAAAATATGTTTTATTCATGAGCACAGGGGCTGAATATGTTACACCAAACAGCATCAGCACCTTGTATCCCAGCAGGTGTCCTCTGACCGTCTCTCTATTTATTGCTGCCCAGGTCACTTTGATGGTAGTGCTGTTCATTAGTTCAACTCCCACTTCCATTGGAGCCTCTAATGGAACTGAGAAACAATGGTAGACAAAAATAGGACAGGTAAGGCGTAATACTAATTAGAAATATTCCCAATAAAAACCTTTATGTATATATTTTACCATCTTCTCCTGAGTAGCCAATGACTGGGTCTGGCTCAGGTCCGCCCCCTTTTTCATTGACAGCCTGAACTTTGATCTCAAAGGCAGAAAAGTTGTCAATGTCACTGACAATGAATGGTGGCGTCTTTGTGAAGTTTACATGCCAGGTGGGTCCGCTCCCCACTGCTCGCCTCCACATAACCTTGTACTGGAAGTCAGGTCCATTGAAATGGCGTTTCTCCATTTCCTGTAATGATGAGAACAGCAGCCAATAAGACACATTTTTAAAAATGTAAATATTGTACATGCATGTAAAAGTTATACCTTCCAGTTGATGACCAAAGTGTCTGGGTCAGCAGATTCACTCCTAACATCTTCAGGGTTATTGTTTGGAGCTATGGAAAAAAAGTTCAGAATCATAGGTTTGTTGAGTTACTGTGACAAAAAAAAAAAAAAAAATTAACCTGAGACTTACCCTCAGCAGGTGTGTTGTGGATTTCAGATGGTTTGCTGGGATCACTCTTGCCTACGTCATTGATGGCAATAACCCGGAAACGGTAGGACATGTAGGGCCACAGAGGGAGGCTAGAATGCACTTTATTCCCTCTTATTCTCTTTAGCTCTTCCCAACCTCTCTCCTTCAATTCTTGATCTTCAAACTCAATCACATACTCTGCAGAGACAGATAGTCAGGGATTGATGAGAAAAAGAAAGGAGGTAAGCAGAATGGAAGCAACAGGGAGAGTTAATGTTTGCAAGGCACTCAAGTTTTATGATTGTCTGCTGGTGCAGATACTATAATAATGACGTCCAAGTATTAGTACATAGCAGTCTTTCTACATGGAAGATAAATAAAATGGATTTGCTGCTCCGAGTGTAGTTTAGTGTAGTGTAAATCTGCATCAGTCACTTATTGGCACAAGTTAAAACAGCAGCATCACAGCAATATGAAATACATATTTTCTTAAGACACAAAAATAAAATTACTACCTGTATGGAAGCAGTTTTAGGACATGACAGAAAAAAACTGAGGAAGACAGGGACAGGGACACGAACATGTTTTATAAATGTGACATTAAGTTCTAAACCTAAAGTACTAAACCTGTTACAGCACTGTTGTGTTCATCTCCAGGAGTCCAGCTGAGAGTGACTGCATGATGCTTAGGATCAGAGATTTGGAGGAGGAAAGGAGGGTCTGGGCGATCTGAGGGGGACAACATTAAAATCAACTACATGGACACTGCTGGTTTACACTCCAGATATTTAAACACACAGCTCTGTCTTGTTTTGAAAAAAAAAACATGATGATGAAACAGAATATGATCGTTAATCTTACCACATATTGTGAGGGTGGCGCTAGCTTCAGCCATGTCCAGATTAGTCATGACCTGACAGGTGTACACACCTTCATCACCTTCTTCCACATTTGTTATTATTAGATCTGATCCATCAACTGTATATCTGTGAAAATACAGCCATTTTTAATCATTAAATTCAGCCATTATCTCCCCCCACTTATTATTACCCATCTCCACCTCACCCTGTCATTTTATTCCTGATGCATTTATTAATGTATTTGTTGATTTTGTTGGGACAATGCAAGTAAACAATTAGTTAGTCTAAATCTAACAATTAGTTTCTCATTATTCTCATTTTTATAATCACTGCAAAGAATCGAGTCTTACTTTTCATCAGTGTGGGATTCAAAAAGCTTCCCGTTGTTTTTTCTCCACTGAATTAACGGTGAGTCTAGTTTTTGGTCCACCTGGGCCACACAGACGAAGGTTGCTGTTTTTCCACGCTGCAACTTCAGAGCCTGTGGAGGTTTTATGATCACTGTCCTATCTGGAGGAGAAAGATGACACGTGATACCACTTCATAAAGTGCAAATAACATCAGTTGCGAAGAGACACTGTGTGTGTGCGTCACACTTACTGAGCACTTCCAGCTCTGCACTGACTGACAAGTTGGTATTTTTCACAGTGCAGGTGTAGAAACCCTCATCGCCATGGGTGATGTTAGAGATCTCAAGTCCCCCATTGGTGAGTATATTCACTCTGGGATCTGCCAGAAGGGAAGAGATGCTTCCTCCCTCCCTGGTAAAGACACACATAAACATATGCACCCACAACGTTAACACACACACAAACACACACCAGAAACTTGATAGGCAAAGTGAGAAATAAACTTTCTTATTTACTGCAGTGGTCGGTAAATTTGCCAGTTTAATTGCCATCTTTACCCAAAAGAACAAAGTCTGGCTGGATACGTGCCGCACTGATGAAATTCACAGTCACAGCTCAGATGTAACAGCATTTGGCTGTTAATTTATGCATATGAAGAGATATATACACAATAACACCTCTGTAAATTTGTTCATCTGAAAATCTGTAAAACAACAACAGAATACTAGAATACAATACAAAGCGAAAGTCATACACCTCACCATTCAACTTGGGGTTTAGGAGAACCAAAGGTCTCGCACTCCAGTGAAGCCTTCTGTCCTTCTGTGTATGTGTATGTATTTCCATCTTCAGTAAGGATCTGTGGAGGCAGCTCTGAAACAACACCCAAAGTTGAGTGAGATACATGCAGATGCACACACATGTGACATGTATTAAACAAATACTCACCAATGACATAAACGTTGGTGTTAGTGAGGATGGTCCCATGTTTGTTAGAGGCCCGACACTGGTAAATGGCAGTGTGTCCAAAGGTGACATCTTTCAGGATTAGAGATCTACTTGGTGTCAGAACTGGTCTTGACTCCTCATTGATTGCTGTAAAAAGTACACACTGTCAGTGTAAATGCAGTGCCCAAGGTTGTGTGTGGAGGCATGTGTTTGTCTGTGTGTGTGTGTGTGTGTGTGTGTGTGTGTGTGTGTGTGTGTGTGTGTGTTTGTCTGTGTGTGTGTGTGTGTGTGTGTGTGTGTGTGTGTGTGTGTGTGTGTACTGACCTGAGAGGGGGATCCCATTGATGGTCCAATTAATGGTAGGTGAAGGGATGCCATCTGCCTGGCAATCTAGTCTGACAGTCTCACCTGGGGCATATAACTGACTTACTGGCTCCTTGATCCAGTAGGGGGCAGCTACAAGGAGCAGGTGATATTAGTTAGTTAAAACATTAGATTCTTAAGTTACATGGTGCCTCAAATGTTCATGGGCCAGTTGTTGAAAGGTAATCTGATCAGATTTTGGTTATCGGGTTGGATCAAATCTTGAAAATGGATTGTTCAAAAGGAAAGAAGGATTCTGAAATCAGATTGGATCATGGAATTCAATCCTAGTTTTAATCTGGATCAAACCTTCAGTTTGTGTTGTTGAAAACTTTTCAGCAGGATTTGGATAACTTTGATCCAAAAAACAGGATTATCCTGATCCTAACAGGGGTAGGATTTCAAGGTGGAATTTAGCACGAGTGGATACAAGCATCAAATTTGGCACATTTACTCCTTTAGGGCCAATAAATTAAAAAAACAAAAACAAACGTTAGCCACTTAATTTTTCAAATTTCAAAATTTTCTAATATAGTCACCAATTTTGTTGTTTGAGAAACTTGCCACTGAATTCTACCCATAGGACATATTTTAATGTTTTCAGTCTCAAATCCTCTAATTCTCGTCCTGGGATATCTACAATATAAAAATATTATTGATTGGAAGCATTTTGGTGCCATTTGTAGTAAATAATAATGACGAAAAGGCTATAAAAAGTCTAAATATTCTTTTTTAACCTTAGTATGGTATTAAGGTCAAATTGACCTGTTTCAAGTTTTTACAAAAGGAAAAATGGTACAAGTATACATTTCGTCCACCTGAAACCTTCTGGCCTAAGGTTATTTTATGTGATGTACAAACAAGCAAACAAAAAAAGTATTAAGCACACATGCTGCTATACCCCTCAATGATAGTCCATTCCATAACATTCTAAATTCTTCCAGCCATTAGAAGAGCTCCACAGACATATTTGTCTAAGAATGAACAGATTGAATGGTCTTCATCCCCAATGAGTCCCCCCACTCAGCTGCTAACATAATATGGATCGTACCAGGGCCCATATGATTTGCAGTGACTGATGTTTAGGGTATAAGTCATCCTTTGAGCTGCTGATTCTTGCCTCTGAAAATTATTCTTGATATGACCAATCTTTAGGGGAGACAGGTTTTCAGTGACCAATGGACAGAGATGGACCACATGCATCCTCATCCTTGCTGGTGTCTAAAGGTCAACAGGGAGTCAACTGAAAATTATTGCTAACATTCTTTATTAAAAGAGCAATACCAATGTGCCAATTTTGGCACAGTTACTCTATGGGTGATTTTACTCTATCGTATTTATGTTTGCCTCAAAATAAAAAAAACACTTAATGTGACCCCATGTTGGCTCTTCTACCTGTTGTTCTTTACATAGCTGGTAGCCCACATTGTGATATATTGTCCCATTTAGAGCACTGATAATCTGGATTTGGTAATCTTGAAAACTGTGTATCTGGATCAGGGTGATCCAATCCAATGTTGCTTTGAAAAAACTTGCATAAAAGTAAGATGGATTACCTGATCCTGGATAGCAAAGAATGGGACTTCCAAATCCAGACAATTTTGATCCAGATTAAATTTTTTGAACAACTGTCTTCGTATCAGGCAGTGTACCTAAGTAGTGATGTATTAGAAGTTCCAGTCACTGAGACTCCAATCACTGTTCATGTACACAATTATACAAGTTTTATCAATTTAATGTTGTTCTAATATTTTAACATGGTCTAGCAACCTGTCTGGGGTGTTAAAATAGCATTCAGCCTGCATAACCATTTCTGTAATTGTTGTATAGTCAACAAAAACAATGGGGACGAATTTATTTACTACATGTGAATTATTACATGTACTAGCTTGTAATCAACGTGGAGGAATGGATGGATAGATGGATGGATGGACAGACGGACGGACGGACGGACAGACAGACAGACATTGCAGGGGTGCATGACTCACCTTCCACAATCAGAGTATAAGTGTGTGTGATCTTTCCCTGGGAGTTGTTAGCCCTGCATTGGTATTCGCCAGCATCACTTTCGGAAATATTACTGAAGCGAAGGCGACGGTCAAACATATCTTTTGTTGTTCTAGATTCAGATAGCTCACCATCCTTCCTAAGCCACATCACATCAGGAGTTGGACTGAAGAGGAGGAGAGAGGGAAGAAAGGGTTTAGCAAGATTGGGAATGATGAGGAGGAAAATGCAGCAAAATAAGGAAGATGATTAGAAGAGAGTGGAGGAATAGTAGTGTGTGATGGTGGTTACAAATGAGAGGAGGTGGACGTAGCGGACAAATGCAGGGAGAAGAGAAGAAATACATTAAAATGGGAAGCAGAGTTGGCAGGAGAGAGCAGACGGTAGCACGAAGAGAACATGGGGAGGTAGGAGGAGGGGGCGAGATGGATTAGAGGCAGGTAAGATTGATTAAAAAAAGCAAAGAAGTTTTCTGATTGATGGGGTCAGAAACACATACATATGCACACACAGACACTCACAGGCCTTGGACAATGCACTCAAGCTCCACAGTCTGGCCCCTGAGGGCGTGGTAAGTGCTATGGCTTCCAGTAGGTCTCATCATCTGAGGCCTCTTGCTCCGTACTACTGAGTTGGCTATAGAAAGACAGGTGGAAACACAAAGACAGGGAGATTCATACATATGTATGGCTAATTTTCAGATTGCTGTCCTGCTGACACAGCATTCACACACACAGATGCAGTATGTGGAGAAAAGAAGATATTACAACCTTTATATAGACTTTGCATTTCTAACAGCACATCTTCATAAGATTTCCTACATACATATAGAGGCCACATGTTAACATGTGCTCTTCTTTATGACCTCTAGTTGGGCCACAGATGCTAGTAGCCACATCTCAGTGTGAGCTGCATCTCATTACCACTGGACTGAGGTGGTGATGGGCCCCCCTGCTGGTTTTAGGACTGTCTACTGGATACGGTCACTGCTTTGGTCAGCACTACATGCTACCACATGGGGTGAGTTGATTTTGGTTTAACTATGGTTCTCAAATGTATCAATTTATTATACTGTGTCTGCCAATTATATATACACACACCTATGCAGTGCTTTGCTAAATCTGCTGCACACACTGGTAATATGGCTCTAGGGATGATAATATTAGTCTAGTGTTTCGTTGGTTTATCCACATCTCAGACTGAAATATCCCAGCTGTTGTTGGACTGATTGTCTTGATGGATTGTGGTAATTATTTCCCTGGGCAGTGTGGTGGTGCAATGGTTAGCACTGTCACCAAGAAAGGTCTGGGTTTGAACCTCATGGCTGGGATTTTTCCATGTAGAGTTTGTACGTTCTGTCTGATCCTGTGTGGGTTTTCCACAGTCCAGACATGCAAGTTAAATTAATTGGTGACACTGAATTGCTCATAGTTGTGAAGATGAGCATGAATTTCAGCTACGTGACAGATTGGAGACCTGTCCAGTGGCCCCACTACAACCGCTCTGTTATTTTTTTATAAGATAAGTGGGGTTGATGATGGATGGATGAATATCCTTGGTTTCTGAAAAATGAATCTTTTTTTCATTGGTGAGTCTCTAGTTTTTCTTCTCGTACCACTACAAGTTTTACATTTGTAGGTTTGAGAGAAATGTACATGTCCTTTAAATTTTCAATGAAACTACTTTTGCATTAAAAAAATCTTTCAAAAACTGACAGCATGTTCTGTCAGATGTTGCTGCTGACTTTAAATGTAATTTGTCAGTGCTACAAGCACTACAGATGAAAGTCGATTCAACTTCTTTATTCAGAGGTGGCAGCAGAAATCTCAGAGGCAAACCAAAACTGAAAACATGTATACTAACATTAAAAGGACACCAGAAAATATATTGTTTGAAATTTAAATGAATCTACCCTTAGGCATTATATTCTTGTATGACATTTTACACACGAGCCATTGTTTTCCCATGAGCTTGACATCTAATTTCATTTATGGAAAATGTTCAGACACCTGTAATGCTTTGTTTCTTACACAGTAGTAACATTACTGAGAACCAGTTAGACGCTGATTTCAATTCCTCTCCATCAGACTTTAATGGTATCTATGTCCTGAAGAAGGTTTTCAACAACCTAGTTTAGTTATATTTGGTTACATCAGGTCATTCAGTCATTTTGAGCTGAGGCGATTAAGAGGAAAACTCACAAGGGGTGACAGTCAGAGTGATGGGTTCCTTTGCCAGAATGGTGCGTGTTGCCAGGTACTGGACATTGCAAGTGTAGTCACTCCTACTGTCCTGAGGTGTCAAATGTGCAAAGTATAAGCTTCCATCCTTTCCAACCACCACTCGTGGACTAAGCTGAATATGGTGTAGTCCTGGAGAGTCAGCAAGAGAAAGTAGTAAGGAGAAAGACAGAAATTATCATAGGCATCGACAAAGCTGAGCATGAGAAACATTGTTCAACAATGGAGTAAAATAGTGAGGGCAAAACACAAATGTAATAGGATTTGTGTAATAGTGTAATTAGTGTAACAATGATAAAGGGATGTCAGTGAATGGAGATAAGAACAGATCTTGCTCAGCTTTTAAAGGCTGTTAGTGAGATTTATATACATATTCAGGCATAGAAAAAGTATTAAAGATATTCTGAAATTCTAATTCTAAAATAAAGAAATAAATAATGAACCACCTCTTTGCGATGTGGTTTAAAGTGGACAATAAAGGGCAGACAGATGATCAGAGTGTAAGATTTCTTAAGGAGACAGGAAGGATGCAATGGAAACAGGGCTGGAACGTTAATGTACTTACTCCAGTCCATCCAGTGAATGATAGGTTCCATCGAGCTCTGTGGGGGATTACACTTCAGAACAATGCTGCTTCCCTGTTCGGACTTCACACTGACCTTTTTTTCTTTCTGCAGGTTTGGGAGCACTAAGGGGAGGTAAGCCAGGAAAAAATAAAATGAAATACATGAAATGAAATACACCCCTGTTAGATACAAACACAGGTGGTGTACACAAACACATGCACACATAATTACTGTGCTTCTTAGAGACTCCCTGAGGAGTCTCTAAGAAGCACAAGTACAACACACAAAAAAGTGGATCAGGATTATAACTTCAAAATTGCCATTTAATGAACTTGAAGGATTTGAGGACCAGCATCTTCAGAGAAGGTGCCAGCTTGTTTTGCACAAGCAGAGTGACATGATTTGTGAGTCTTTGCCCCCCTCAATGCCTTTTAGTTGCTAACCCCACAAGAGCTACAGAAGAGCGCTTCACATGACATCAACTGAAGAGCGTTTCTGGGGAAACCGTTGTCAGGGAAACTGTGAAGGAAGGAAGGAGGTCACGCAGGAGAGAGTCAGTCACACAGGTGGATGGATGCACAGAGGTGCTTTTCACTTTCGCTCCAGGGACCAAATGTGTGCGTGCGCTTCTGTGTGCCCAAATATATGCTGATTATGATGTTATTGCATGTAATTATGTTCTGGGTGGCAGTACTCGGAGGTCTCAGTGTGAGCCTCCATCTGCTAACAAATGAGCTCTCTACAAAGAAGGGCAAGGATTTATACGCCAGCTTCACTCACAGCTTTGTAAATTGTTCTATTATTGTCGATAAAACCAACAACACACAGCTCATTTCAAATCTGGGCCTTGAAGGTGTTTACTGGAGCGCTAATACTGAAACTGGCATCTGTAGAAGACATGTAACTTCTCTACTGTTGTTTGTTTGAAAATATATCAGAGCACTTTTGATTTGTTCAATATTCTTTGAAAGGGTATGATTTCTCTGGAGCCAGATGATCTAGCTAATCAGCAAATGCTCACTGAGCATAACTTATCAATTGTCATAATTACCATCAATGCTGAGTATGGCTTCATTAGAGACGGCAGTCCCCAGCTCGTTGGATGCGTAGCAGACATATTTGCCTTGGTACTGCTTCAGGGTGTCCATAGAAAAGCTTAGTGTGTAAAATACGAATGAGCCAGTCTCCTCAGTAACCCTCAGCTCTGAGTCGGTGCTTGGGTCAAACTCCTCTCCGTCCTTTGTCCATCGGAAACTTTAAGCAAAGTGAAAAAGAGCAGTGATGATTAGAGACAGGTCAGTCAAATATCAAAGGCAGTAAAACATTTTCTGTACCTTCAAAAGCAGTTTGTAACACACACAAGATGTCCTTCCACATCACTGAAATGAAGGACAAAAAGTGAATTTCTGCAAAATTTACATGAGATGTCCCAGTGGGATTCTCATAAGCTTGTGCTGTGTAATTGCGATATTCATCTTTTCCATGGCAATCGGAGCAGTTTTCCACTTCAGAGCAGCTAAGACACTGTGAAAAGATTGCTTGAGGGCTTAATGACATTTATCCCTTGTTGAAATGAGAACACTGACTGGGAGAATCCGTGCTCTCATGTAAAACTAATATGTAGATGTCAACTGAACAAGGAGAGGGAAGGTCACTGTTCTCAGTTTTCTGACAGCTAGAATCCTTTCTACATGATTAATACAGCATCAGACACTTTAGACCACAAAACATGTTGTGTCTGTTTGTGTGGATGTGTGTTAATGTGTACTAACACTGGTGTTGGGTTGCCAGAGGCTTCACAGTTCAAGACGAAGTCTTCAACACTGAAGACGGTGACGGATTCCGGTTGCATGGTGATCATTGGCGGCCTTTTTACTGCAAGAACCAAATCAAGTAGAGTGTTTACAATATCATCAAAGAGACATGCATGCACTCTAACAGTACAGATCTAGTGCACATTCAGAACAGTGCTACAGTCTTTACACTGCTGTGTTCACATGAGTTACTTACATGCTTTAGGCTACTATAAAAGCTCCTGCTCTGACATACACACAAATACTGTATTATCACATTGTTTCACACATATCCCTATGGCTGCAGGTAATGGCATATAACAAACAACATTGAATAACAAAAAAGCTACTAGTTGAAGAACTGCCGATAAGTATATTCACAGTCAGTACCACTTAAAAAGACTCCCCAGAGTAAGAGATTAAGTGTAGGCTGAAGGAAAGAGTAAGAGTAAGCAAGCAGGCAGGGAAAATGGGTTGAGATGAGAGGAAATTGATACAGCATAATGTAAGAGGGAGAGCTCATGTAAAAGAGATATATGGCACGGTGCTTCCTGAGTGACTGAGAGATGGGGAAAGGGAGGGAAAGTGTCTGTGGGGAAATGAAGTGGTGGTTTTGAAGGAAAAAAGTAATGGCCACCAGAAGAGGTTTCTCTTTCTCTGTCACAAGTGTCCATAACAGCCATAAAGTAATGTCTTGGTAACAGACTCATAAAAAAGCAGCATGCTGGGATGTGGTGTGAATATTGTATTGAATCAGCATGTGTTGATTTTTCAACATGCTTTATGGTCCATGCTGTGTTTTTATGTTCTGCTTTTCATCACTTATAGCCAAAAATTCAAAGCTTTTTCTCGACAGCTCACACTCATTTTATACACATACACAATGGCTGTTGGCTTTAAGGCAAAGAGACATAGCCTGAGATACAGATGGATTTACATTATGTTAAGAAAACGGTAAAAGAGGACATAGGACAATGGGGGAGCTGCTGTAGATGAAGATGAAGAGCTTACTGGACAAGAGGGAAGGATGGAAGTGCTGCAAAGAGAGAGCACATAAAGAAAAAGGGAGCAATGGGAGTCAGGGAAAAAACAAACTAGATTCAGAAAGAGACAGATAAGCAGAGGGGGGAGGGGTTTAATGAAAGGATTCGCAGTCATAGGGGAAATAAGCCCACTTGTTCAGTTGATCAAATTGAAGTTTTGGGTGGAGGCATTGCTCCATTATTAGCACAGGAGGAGAGGAACTGGTGTTTAGTGTTTTAGCTCCTCTTTGTTTTTTTCCCGTGCCTTTGATCCGACAGCCCTGCTGCCTCTTTACAGACAGCAGCACACTTCCTGTTCACTGTTTCTGTGGGGATCTCACCTATTGGGAGCCAATGAGGCTAAACACACACCCATGGTGAGAAAACAGGTGCATGTTCACAATACATCACACACACACACAAACACACACACACACACACACACACACAAACACACACACACACACACACACACACAAGCATAAGCACAGCAAATACACACTAATGCCAAATTCATCAAAGTGCAAAATGAGTTGCACTGTGTGATGGATGGAAAACAAACACTCTGGTAATAATGAAAGCGTTTACGATAAGCTTTGCCAGCACCTACATTAAAACAGATAGATACCAATAAAGTCAAAAGCACTTACGATCACTTATGTGGTCTGTTCACAGTGGTAGGCAGAAAAGGTAAAAGAAAAGGTAAGGAGGGAAAAATTATTTAGTTACAGTAAAAAAGTAGAAAGAATATTTCTATAGAAAAAGATAGATAGATAGATAGATAGATAGATAGATAGATAGATAGATAGATAGATAGATAGATAGATAGATAGATAGATAGATAGATAGATAGATAGATAGATAGATAGATAGATAGATAGATAGATAGATAGATAGATAGATAGATAGATAGATAGATAGATAGATAGATAGATAGATAGATAGATAGATAGATAGATAGATAGATAATGTTTCACTGATGACCGATTAACAATTATAATACATGGACAATAAGATAGTGTAATGTCTCCTGTAATGGAGCATGGCTTTTAACCCCTGCTTCCTTCCTAACGCATCTGCTTCATTGATCCTCATCCAAGCCTTACTGTCTCTCATTGACATGGCAGAGGCTCGCTAATTGAAAGGCAGGGGACACCTTGACCTTTTACATCTTTGACCTGCTCCTCCTTCCACCTCCTAATCATTGTTCCCCCATCCACCTCAGTCATCTCACCTCTGTGTCACCTCACCCCCTTGGGAATTAGACTGAGAGATTTTACTGCATTTCATCAACATTTACTGAAAATAATATATATTTATGTGTGTGTGTGTGTGTGTGTGTGTGTGTGTGTGTGTGTGTGTGTACATACACTTTTGAAATCTGTGTAGGTGGTGAAGGACTGTGACTCACTGCAAGTTGTCTTAGATAAAGAGTTAACAACAAAAGCAGCAGTGGAAACAATATTCTCTCTCACTCTCTTTGGTGAATCTCTGTGGGCTGGCCAGCAGTGGCAGAGAAGATGAAGATCAATTTCCCTGCAGGGCCACAAGCTCAGCTGTATTTCTATTGCCCACATATTGCATCGAGGCGGAGGCAGAAATGAGAGCAAGCAAAGAAAAACCTCGTAGGATTTTTTTTTTGTTGTTGTTGTATAACTCAATTGTTGATTAAATTACTCCCCAGTCAGATTCTGGTTTGCACCAACGAAACCAGATCAATATTGGGACTAATCAATGCAGTATGAGGGGATCAATTACACAGTAATTAGACTCACCACAGATGAGTACTAACCAAAGACAAAAACAGTGTGGTATTTCAAGCACAAAAGCACGATCCAACCCTGAATATTGAGGTTACGCAATGAGTAACATGTTTATTCTGCCCACTTGCACTAATTAATTAGGATGAAAGATCTTTATTAGCATACTTTGATGAATCAATAATATAATTAACACAACAAATACCTCATTCAGTTTCCATTGTTGTGAATGGTATGATATGAATCGGTACTCACAGTTGGAGGGGATGTGTATGGCTGCTTGGCTGTGCTGGACAGCAAGGGATAGGAGGAGAAGGAGGAGGGGGCGGAGGCAGGAGGACCATTGTCCCCCATTGCCGACCTGCTGTCGCTGCGTGTGAGGCATTGCTCACTGTCCCATCAAAGTCCCACCTGCTCACACACACACGTACAGTAGAATTCACACAGAGGGCAACCTCACATACAAACTCCTGCTGAGCAAGTGTGAGGCTATGTTTTCCTTTCAGGAGGCCTCAGCTTTGCTCAGTACATCTAGTTCCTCTTATCTTGTTGTTTTGTTTGTTTTGTTTTTTTTTTTATTTTTTTTCCCCGTCTCCTCCGTTAGGTCAAGTCCACGCCCTCCTGCTGGTCTCTACTCTGAAAGATAAAAGAGAAGGGGGGGAGTTGAGGGGATGACAGGAAGAACATAAAGGGGAGGAGAGAGAGGGGAGGAGCAGAGAGGAGCCATGTGTCAGAATGGGAGAAAAATTACCCTGCACCATGTGGTCAGATCTATAGACAGACAGAGACATAGAGTTAACACACCAATCAAGAGTCAACAACACACATCGCAATTAAAAACCCCAGCAAATCACTGAACCTGTTCCTGAAACTTCATTTTAGTTAATTACATGAGCAGTTGCCCATATGGAAAGGCCATAACAAGAGTATTGTTATGAACAGAGTGTCCCAGAACCCAGATGGGCTGTGGAGAGACAAATGCCAACTGATAGTGTCAAATGAGATAATACACAAGACAGAAATTTGAAAATTAGATTGACTGGTCTGAATAGTTCACAGTGTACTTTTGTGAGAGCACAGCGTTAAGTGTGCGCTAAAGATGCTATCAGTCCTGGTGAGTGAGGCGAACTACCCCTGCTAGGAGTCTATCCGTTCTCCATCTGTACTCTTGGAGTCAGTCCTCGCCACAACATGCAGCCTGTCCTCCCCCGCGGCACCACGTGGCGCAGCCCACTGACTGTTTACACTATTCAGTATCACACACAAAGAACTGTTATAGCACACCATGATTAAGACGTACATGTGAGACAAAAGAAAATGGCGACAGCACGCTTGTTTGGCAGCTCTGCAGCAATGGCAGCCTGATTGAAAGAGTTTTGGCTCTGCACACTGTTATTTGTTTACAATGCCAACACTGAGTGATGGATGACCTTGACGAGCAAAGAAAGGTCAGAGACAAGAGGAGATGAAGATATTGATGGAGACAAGTAGAGGGTAAGGGGAGGGTGGAGAGAGGTGATTACCATACTTTTTTTTTTTATCTAGTGGGTGAT
This sequence comes from Polydactylus sextarius, assembly GCA_016801845.1. Lineage (NCBI taxonomy): Eukaryota > Metazoa > Chordata > Actinopteri > Polynemidae > Polydactylus > Polydactylus sextarius. The sequence goes on from CM028909.1 coordinate 15,456,110, forward strand.
TGTGGGTTAATTACTGAATGTCTTACTATGTCATTTAGTGGAAAATGCACTGAACAATATTCCAGAAAAAGAAGCAGCAATGTAATAAAATGTGGGTGAATTAAAGATCAAACGAGATCTAAGTCCTTAATAAGACAGTTTACACTAAAAGCATTAGGATTAAATGAGCCATTACACTGACTTCACTTTCAAGTACACAGAGAGGGGGCAGAGGGAGGAGGGGTGACGTGTGGAGGACTTGTAGGTAAAATGAGAAGTAGAAAGGTTGGTTTGAATAGGAGAACAGAGGAGAAGCAAAGTGAAAGCAGAGAGGTGGGAGGTGATGGGAGGAGTGGAGGGATGTGGAAGGAGGGAAGGAGGAGGAGAAGGAATGACAAAGGGTGACAGCTGTGACGTTAATCCTAGTCATCCACTTGCATTAACGCACACACATGTGCATGCTCTTTTATTCAGTGTGCATTCTCTACTTCTGCATCTTCTTTCCCAGCCCTTGTATCAGATAGACTGAAGTGGGCCATTTCCAGCAATCTGGTCTCAAACTGACTTGTCCTTAATGCCGTTGGAAGCAGATGAATGAAGCGGTGCTGGGTGGGGAATTAGCGCAAGTGTTAATGTGATCTAGGGTGGGAGCTGGTCTATCAGTGCCTTTTCTTAAGAGACAGTGAAGGAAAGCTGAGTGGAGCAAAGCAGGACACTGATTAATGATTTTGCAGGTCGTAGCTTGTCATGCCGCCATTCTCAATTCACCAAGGGACTGTGCTGCACATGCATAAGCCGGCACACGCACACTCAGTCAGACACTCGTGGGGGACACATGCAAAGAAGGTTGTAATGCATGGATGGATAGACAGTGAAGAAGGAAAGCAGACAGACACACACCTCAAGTGGTTTGACAGAAGAGATCAGACAAATAAAAGGGCATGGTCCAGTGGGCTCCAGTCAAGAGGTAGACTGTGCCAAAGAATATTCCAGTCATGGTGAGTAGGAGCAGTAAAGGGGAACACTATAATGGGTTGGCATGTGTGTGACGGAGAGACTTAGTGTGGGGGAGACTCAGACAGACAGACAGACAGTGAGAGAGAGTTGTATGGACGGCTGCCATGTAATGGGGCCAACTCTGCCACCCAAACATGCTGATAGCAGAGACTGATGTGGCCTGAGACACACTAGCACAAATACACACACACACACACACACACACAGTGACACACTTCCAAGCTGTGCGCATAGCATGGAGCCTTGTGGTCGCTCCATTATCACAGGGGTGAGAGACACTGACATTGAAGCAGATGCCTGATTTCACTTCTTCAGGGTGTCCGCTGTGCAGCTGTCAGCGATCCAATCCCAGTCCTGTTACCTGCTTCATTGGACAGGGTCACAGGTCACGCTTTGGATTGCTGCTTGTAGCTGGGCTGAGATGACCCATCACTATGTTTCTGAGTGCTTTTAAAAACTATTATCACTGCTGGGGGTGACATTGGGTGTCATCAAAAGTCACTCAATCACAGGAAGAGTGTAGAGTGTGCAGGGTTGTGCTGTGATTTTAGGGTGTGGTTGTTTCTTTTTTGTTTTCTTTTTTTTCTACAAAAAAGCCTGGTTGCAGAAAATTAGCCACCAGCAGGCTACAGATCAAACAGGCCAAATCAGCCAAGTCAATTTTGCAACTCCTTAATTATTCATGGATTCATTCTCTGAGGCATTTAGCTTAGAAAAATACAAAAAAAAATGTATATTGTGCTATTAGTGTTGCTACTATTAGTAGAGTTAAATTGCTTTGTGATGCCACTGTGATGTTTAATCCCTTCATCATCCATTAGACATAAAATTCACACTCAAGTCTCCTGCAAAATGTAGCAATTAGCATTAAGTAGACAAGTTGGGCGTTGCCTTGGACTTCCAATGCTGAATTGGCTCTTATATCCGTGTGTGTGATTGTGGGGGGGTGTGTGGGTGGGTGGGTGGGCGGGTGGGTGGGTTAGGGGGCAAAACACACCAGATCAAAGCTCAAGAGTCAAATCATGTTCTGAAGTTCACACATATTCTGATCTGATGATGCCAACCACCCACGTACAAACACAAACACGAAAGGTTTACTATTTGCTTCATATCCTCATGCATCCGCGTGAGGAGCTTCTGCAATGATGAATGAAACCTGGTATGTTTTCACTCATCACAGCGCAGAGCTGTGCAAACATTAATTCTGCAAGGACCCTCTATACTTTGATTAGATGTGTTGCTCGATTGGATTCTACTGCGTGTGAGCATGTTTGTGTGTGTGTGTGTGTGTGTGTGTGTGTGTGTGTTCGTATTCACACATGTGTGTAGGTCTTGCGTGTTGTCATGCCTTGCTTTTAAATATTAACTACCTCCAGCTGTGAAGACGTGTAGGGGATGTGGAGGGTGTGGAGGGTGCAGGATGGAAGGAGGAGGGGGAGAAAAATAAACGAATACATGCCCCCTTTACCCCCACCTCTTCCCTCAGGGTTCGTCTGTCTGAAGAAGCGTCAGGCTGACGAGAGACAGATGATGGGACAGCGAAAAGATAGTGATTTCAACGTAAATAAAGAGAGCACTCACCAAGACAAATGGACTGATGCTGTTATGACATTAACAGGAGAAGGGCAGTGAAAAATTATAAGGGTCAACAGATACTAAAAGTAGAGAGGGTGGGTCTGAGGAACAAGGTTGTGCTGGTGGGGGGTAGGTGATCAGGCCCCCTAAAGAGTGAATTATTCATAGAAATATCCTTCCTGTCGGCACAATTTGCCCTAAATTCACCCAAATTCATAATTCATTTCCACCTCTTGCCATATATTTGGGCTGGTCCCAGACTGATGCCGTCCATCTAAACCTGCTGTCTTTGGTGTGGATGTCTGATTCTCTCCATCACATCAACGGGTCATACTTAATGCATGAGCCTGTTGCAATGAGACAAGTCTCAGACTGACTTCACTGTCACTACAGCAGAAAAATACCACAAATCATGTGAAATAATACCAGCTACCTGTTTCTCCTGCGCTCCAAAATTCACTGCATAACACAGACATGTAGTCCATCATTTACGACAGTGAGTATTGCATTTTGTACAAGCCTTCCTCACATTTTCTAAAAGTGTTTCTACTTACACTTATAACCAACACTTATGAGAGGAGCAGTCTAAGAACGATGAGTGCCCATTTTCCTGTCACCCTTTTATCACTCTTCTCCTCTCTCATCCTCCTTGGTAGGTGACACTAAAAGCTTTCTTCAGTAATCACCTTTAACAATACGTTTCATAGTCTATTTTCCTGTCCTCTACTTCTCACCATCTACATATTCAACACCTTTTTGCAATTTAATAAACAGCTGTGGTAGCACTCTGGGCTTGGACAATAAGCACTGTGACTGATGAATTCAATATTTGCAATTTTAATGAAAAAAAAGCTTTACGCCACAGTGGGAAGCCAATATTTCTCTAATGCCTGTACTCGTTATTTAAAAGGCCAAGTAACATGTGTTTGAAGACTGATGATCCATGGTCAAGTACAAGTGGAAATTTACCAGTAGAAAATCTGCAATCAGGATACCCCGACAGCCTATTTATCAATACATCGATTAGCATAAGCTTGGCTGTTGGATACTTTGCTACTCCCACTGGTGTCAAATGGAGAGATACAACACACGCCATATTTCTCACAGTTTTCAACGCCTGCATCTCTTTCAAAAGACCACACCTCAAACCCACCACCTCGTGTTTTGTCAAGGGTTAGGGGGTTAATATCGTAGTGACACAAAGCTGGAAAAAATAAAGGTTGTCGAAGGAGCCGTGAGGGCAACCGCCCACTCTCCCTCTCCTGGTTGCCTTGACAACAGGATCTCCACTCAGCATCCCCCCTTGTACATACAAATTCAGTTATTCACACACATGGACACTAACAGGTTTGCAGTATCACTTACATATGCGCAAGCACGTATGTTCACTCGCTCACACATTCGTGCATCTACAGACACACGCAATCATACACGTTCATGTTTAAGTACAAATATTAGATTGGTTCACCTCTACACTAAGGAGACATACTTGAACTGACAAGTGGACACATGAGGCGCAAGAAACATTCAGACTTGCTAGAAAATGTTTAAGTTAATCAAAGATGTATAAGGTCAAATCATTCACAGATTTATTCAAGATTTCTAGCCTCTGCTCCAATTATCAAATCCTCCTCCTTCTCTCTCCTTGGTACACCAATAAACACACACTGTCATCCCTCCTACCGCTACAACTGTAAGAGAAGCTACCTCTGGCGTGATTTATTTATTGATGTTTTCCCCCTTAAGACACAATGGGAATGGTAGAATAAAAGAAGTGGTGAATAATTCAAGGAGAAGGGAGTGGACTCATTAAGACATCCGTGAGGGCTGGAAAAAGATAGAGGAGAGGAGGATGGAGGGATGGAGGGAGGAAAACTGACAAAGAGAAAGAAGGTCAAGACCGGTGGGAGATCAAAGGCAGGGTTGACAGCAAAGTCGACAACAAAAAAATCTGAAAAATTGATAGAAAGTGAAAAGGAAGAGGGAAAGAAGTGCAATGGTAAGAACAAAGTCAACAACAAAAAAGAAGTGTAATGATAGACGTGAAGAAAAGTGAGAGATATGGAGATTATGGGATCATTGACCAGTAAAAGCCCTAACGGTAATACAAGGGTGTTACCCTAATGTAACAGTGTATCAGATTCCCTTTATGTGTGTGTGTCAATGTGTGTATCAGTAAAGATCAGACTGTGTGTCAGCAGGTCAGCTAATCTCTCTTGTCAGCTAATGGAGCTGGTCTTGCAGATGGAGTGCCACCTCCAGTCCTCTCTGCTCTCTGCTTGCATGTTCACTGATGCTCTCTTCAGTAAACAACTGATAAGGTAATTTGCTTATTGTATGTCTGTCTAGTATCAATAAATACACGCAAAAAATAAACAGGATGGAGCAGAGAGGTAGTAGTAACAATAATAACAGTAGACATTTGAACAGAATGTTTAAATTGATTCGATATTTATTTTAAATAAAATGATTAGAGAAAAAAGAAGAAATTTTAAAAGCACACAAGAGAACAAATCAATTTTTTGTATGCTAATTGAGAGACATGTGCAGTCTCTATGTACACACTGTATGCACACACACACACACGCACATAAACATGCAGTCTTGCCCGTGGGTATCATTTGCTTCATTAGCAGCAGCATCAGTCAGATTGTATGCCTACAGCACAAAGCCTGCTAATTACAGACACACCCTTGGTGTCATGCAGAAATATAATATGTGATGCATATAAACACGTCCATCAGCACGTTGTTGTACGCTCTGTGAGCAGGAGGAACATGCAATGATGAACATGTACAGTTTATGAAGATACTTTTTTTGTGGATGAACGGTTTAGAGTCCATACATTAGCTTGTGCAAAGAAGGGCAATCATGACATTATGAAATTATGTGGAAAAGCTATTAGGAGTGACCTTCTCTCTCCCTCCTCCCTGCTTCTTTACATCTCCTGCTGCATCCCACAGTCCTCGCTTTCTCTCTCTCTTTATCTCTCGCAGTCAGCCTCTCCTCTTTTCTCCAGCTCCTCTGGAGCTAACAGCCTACCTTGTGTTTCTTCTTATTTTGATGTGCATTTTGACCTTCACTTTTCTTTTTCTTTACCATCATGTTGACATATGCTGTTTGGAAACGAAGCTCAGTGAAGATTGTTCAATATATACATGTATGAATGTGGCCATTCATCCCTTGGAGAGAAAAATTAGAGGGAGATCAGTCAGAGGGGGAAGAGACCATTTTATGTGTGTGTGTGTGTGCACTCTAGTGAAGCCTTTGGGGATCAAACTGGAGCCAGACAGGCCAGTAAAAAGAAGCTGACATCAGTATAGTATTTGTCAGTTAGCCCTGAAACCAAATGCAGCAGTTTAATACATAACCAGCAACACGGCAAAGCAGTGTGTAACAGTGCCACAAAGAAATCAGCCAGTGAAGCAGATGCTGAAATAGCCATACTATGTCACATATGTGAAAGCATTTACATGATTTAATGTTTATTTTTACAAACAGGTCACATTGTTATTCATGTAGCCATGCATAAACAATATGTAAAGCAGCAAAAGAAACAGCTGTATATGCCTAAGATTATGTGATGAGCCTAAGGTGTGAATGGGAGCATGTGTTCACTTGCACGTGTGTGTGTGTGTGTGTCTGGGTTGCATCAAGTGAAGATCTGTAAGTGGGGGAAGCCTTGTCGTCGCTGTTACAGGTAGTGAAGAGAGATCTTATGCATTCAGTCATTTAGCAGACAGAGAGAGGAGGGAAGGAGGCGGGAGTGGTCCCATGGGTGAGGTGATAAGTGGCCCATATAGCGATGGAGGACACAGCTGCCAGTGACTTGTGTGACAAGCAAGGACACATGGTCGCCTCCGTTGGGAAAATCAGCATGCCACGCCCTGAGGAGGGGGAGGGAGTGTATACGTGACCTCCAACCTCCAACACAACAGGTTCGATATTTGAGAAACTTAATCCTCAGAGAGGGGGAAAAAACATCAGGAAATTGTAACATCTAGAGAGATTTCTATGTCCACGTCTTTGTTTTTCAGGTTTTTAGCCACGGGTGAATTTTTATATTTTAAAAAAAAAAAAGTCATTTTTGTGTTTAAGCTTCCCAGCAGACAGCTTATTGCTAAGATTTAGAGTTTTGTGAAAAGATTTGGCAAGGTCTCCTTAGATTGGATCCAATCCTGGCTTTTCTACCACTTCAGGGAAATGAGCTACTGGCAGGACAAGGTCACTCATAGTGCTTTGCTAATGCATTTGCATGGAAGGACACTAGTGGCTCAACTGTGGGAAAATGGATGGATTTTATTTTCTCCTAGCCTGATACTACATACATATATGTGTGTGCATGTAAACAATTGCACATTTTCAGCAACAACAAAAACAAACTAAAATAGCCTGAGCATAACCAGTCAAATACAGGTTAACTCACTGTACTAGTAACAAAAAACTCACAGGACCTGGTGATTGACATCTTCAGAATTATTAACCAGGTCAGAGCTTCTTAGCGATCCCATTAACTTTGTTAAAAGTTGCAAAAGCAGCACTTCCCTTTAAGTGCTCCTCATCTAATCAAATACTTGGTCTTCTGGGGATGAGTCAGGAGATGAAGCTCTAGTAAATGCCTTTGGAGTGGAAACAGGAGAAAGCAAGCAGCTGATTGAATAGGGATGAGAAGGAACGAGCAAACAAGTGAAAGAGGAAATGAAGTGTAGTGTTTTTGAAACAGTCTGGTCCAAGATCGAATTAAAAAAAATTATCACAGCTCGATAAACTAAGGAACAATTTATCTAACATAACTCCACTTTCCAACAGTCTGTCGTCTGTTGGCACACAACTCGAAGTACATTTAATATAAGCGCTAACATTCAGACTAAGTAATTTTATTGATTTGTTTGTTGTCCAGTATGGAAATCTTTTATCTTTTTTTTTTTCTTCCTGCTGTGTTTGCACTTTGCTGTATTCCTTTTATGCTTCACACTCTCACCCTACACACTGCAGAGACAAGTCAGTCTGTTAGATTTACTGTATCTGTGCGAATTCAAGATATTTTCAGTCAGACTCACTGAACTTCAAACATCACTTCATATGGTTTGAGTTGAGCTGAGAAGGTGTGTTGTGTTTATTCTGCAGTAATTTCACATTAATCTCTACATTTGACAACAATCTGATGTTAAACGTGTTTAATATACTATGATGCAAGATGGCGATAAGTTTTGCTTTTCTTTCAGCAGTAACTGCAGATTTTATTATTAGTATTACATAAGCGGGCTCAGAAAACCACTGGAGTTGCTGAACGTTTCTTCGTCAGCTGGTTTCTGCCTCTCTTACCTCTTTGTGTCAAACAGCAAAGCTCCCACATGACTCTCTCTCTCACACACACACACACACACACGCATGCGCACGCACACACACACACACACACTCTCGAATCTGGACACACGCCCTTGCACAAACAGACACACGCAGCAGACGGCAGGTTGGTTTGAGTAATTGTCTGGCAAGACAAGTCAGTTTAAAGAGATAAGTCTCCCATTCAGATAGAGGTGAGAGAGGATAAAAGGTAGCAGGGAAACATGGGAAACAGAGTTTGCATGGTGATGTGGCTGCTGGGCTTTATACACAGGTGCAGTTTACTTTTAGTTAACACATAACCTATGCATGTGTGTGTATGTATGTGTGTGTGTCTGTGTGTGTGTGTCTGTGTGCTCAGATTGGATGTGACAGGTCAGTATTGTTATACATGACTCATTTTCATTATTGTAGTGTGTGTGTGTGTGTGTGTGTGTGTGTGTGTGTGTGTGTGTGTGTGTGTGTATCCATGCATTTATGTGTGCATATGTGTGTGCGGGGTCTAGGTGTCAATACCCCTGGCTCACATTCCTTTTCTCACCCTGCTATCACCATGACAACCTCCTGACTCCAGCTCAGCCGCACACAGCAAATATTTCTCTCCCATCCCCCTTCCACATGTACACCATACCCCCAACCCACCCACCCCTCCACTCGCTCTCCCTCTCCCTCTTCCTCTGTCATTTATACGTACTTTATCCTCCCTACCTTCATCTCATCGTCTCTATCTCCAACTCCTGCCTTCTTCCAGTTCCCCTGCTATGCCCTATCCATACATGAAAGAGTTCCCCCTTCCTGACATCTTCCTGTCATATTTCCCGAAAATCTATCTTTTATTTGCACTCCCCTCTCTCTTTTACTTCTGTTCTCTGCTCCCTGCTGATTGTCTCTTACTCTTTATATCAATATGAAACTGTCTTTTTCTCCTTGTGAACTCTTTTTTTCTCCCTCACCCTTCCCTCCCAGTCTTATATGGAGAAAGAAGCATATGGAGCACCATCTTCCATCTGTCTTACGCTACATCTTCATTACAACAACCCAGCCAAGATCATACGCAATACAATTACAGGTAGTATTCTATCAGCCTCTGCCATCAACTTTTATCAAGCCACACGGAGACTGTCCAGCAGTCTAAGGGGAAATTTGCAGACTGGCACAGCATCGATACAATCCATCGACCCTACGTAACTGACTAACTCCCATCGCATCTGTTATCATTATCATCAGCAAACCATTTCAGCTGTGTAACTAAATCCAATCATTACCAATATAGTCCACAGCGGAGATCTATTTGAGGCGGAGCAGCTTGTGCTCTCCAGCAGAGGAGGGCCAGTCTCCATCAAAGGCTGCAGTGTTATCTGAGGCGCACAGCCACGTCTCTGCTGCAGACCCTCGGCTCTGCAAATCCCCCTCCCCACATCTGTACGCAGCTCCAGCCCATCCATGCATTAGTGTGTAGTGGCGCTAAGAGATCAAGGACATGACATTTTCCGGAACGTAAAGCAATTTTCAGCAAGACGCAGTATGAAAGGAAATAAACTGACAACCTGTTCCATCCTGTCTGTGTCTATGTGTGCGCATCATTTCCCATTAGGTATTTACAGGGAGTGACAAGCATACCTGGTTTTATCTATTCCAGGTAGCAGACAGAATGAATAAGCAAAAAAATGAATAAATAAAATGAGGTTGCTGTTTCATCTCTTTTCTATTTATATTGTTTTTGCAGAGCTTCACCTACTCTCCGTGTCTCATCTTCTCCCGCATTATCTTTTCAATTCCCCTCCTCTTCCTCCTGGGGTATTGCCCCATATACTGAAGTCCCAGCTGTGGCCACAGCTCCACCACACTCGCTCATCTTTGTTTCTCTTCTTGTACTGCCTCAGTTATGAGAGATGGCAGAAAGGATTCGGCCCTAATTCCAACAAGCGGAAAACGAGAAAGAGGAAAAACAGCGGTGGAAGACGTGGTGACCTTTCCCTATGGCTACCAGTTGATGAGCTTTTCATAGAAAGTTAGGCCAACAAGGTCTGACAATCTACATTACACACACATAAAACAAAGATGCTTTTGGTCAGCTGCTGGTACTCTTGTATATCTTAATAATGGAGCAACACACATACTGTAACACACACCCTCTGATGGAGGAAATAGACCGGTGGCAATATTCCAGTATTCCCAGTCCTCTGCTATAATGGCAGCTATCTAAATCATCTCCATCCCATGATAGCATGAAGAAAAACCTGCTGATAGTGCGTTTTGTTATATAGGACACCCACACGGTACATCAGCAACTCCTGCCATTTATTAATAGATAAACAAACAAGGCTTTTGCATAACAACATTTTTTAAAATACCACAGAAATGTCTTTTTTTTCTCCTTCTCCTTCTTTAATTCAAGCTGATAGGACAAAACAGCTTTTCTGACACTTTTGGAGGCAGATGAGCCCTGCAGCCGCGCTGAGAGGCCAACACACAGCAAACAGTATGTGTGACAGCCGCAAGGCCAGTGACATCCCTGTCGCTAACATTTACTGTTGGGTTGTTTGTCCCTTTCTGAACCACAGACTGGACAAGACAAGGTTCACTACACATTCATATGTAAAACACAAACTTGTCTGGACCACTTCACGGAGGAGAGACAGATAAAGGAATGGAAAAGACAGAAGGGACGGGGGAAGGGAAGAAGAGAAAAACGAGAGTTACGAGGATGTATAAAGATGGGTGATATATGGCAACCGCTGAAGTCATGGCTGCAGTGAACATGTGCTGATTTAATCCTGTCAGTTCAGGTTGTACACAGCTTTGTTATCTGTGTTTGAGCTTGTGTTCCTTTTATTTAATTAGTGTCACAGAATCGCTCATTACACAGACTGAGAAGATGCAGGTGAGTGTGTGAGTGTGTGTGTGTACTTGGCAGGTGTGCATCTTCCTCTGCATACACTGACATTTCAGTCACTACAGGATCTTGGTCCTTTACCCTCCCATCTTTTACTGTATCTCTACATCTTTCTCTCTTTCTTTTCCAAAATGTTATTTTCCCCCCACGTTCTTGCTCTTCGCCCTCAGCAGCATCACAATTAGATGGAACAATCAACACAGTTAAAAGGTTAGAGATAATAAAGACTTTTTTCTTTCACTTTTTCTACTTCATTTTCTCTGCTGCATGTTCTTCTGCCCCACCCCATCGAATAAGGCCTGGAGGATGACGCCTTTGCTTATGTGTATAATTACCTCATTAAACTCGTTAACAATACCCGGGCCCTCTGTCTATTCTCTCCTGCTTCTCTCTTTATCTTTGTGCCATTTGTTTTCTTCTTTGTCTATTCACTGCTCACCTCCCTCCTCCCTCTGCCCAAAGTATGACATCTCCACCCCTAAATAAATATTTTCTCTTGGGGGTTGTGTCTTTTATCTTTTCCGCTTAACAATAAGCCTTACCCCATGTTTCCTTATCGCTCCCTGATGCACCTGTCACTTTTCTCTTCAGTACAGATTTCAACAAATAGTTAACAAAAAATTTCTGCATGAATGAAGGTATGCTTTGTAAGTTTATCCAACAGAACAGAAAAAAAAACAAAACAAAAAACAAAGCACATTAGCTCAGTTCTTCTCACTGTGTAACCGAGCACGACGGCTGATGTAAACAGACAGTTTTATTGCTAAATATAGTCGCATTATTGCAGCTCGAGCCCTGCACCACACTCACTGTAGCGCTATGCCCAATTACCTCTGATCAATTCAGAGAGCAAACTCAAACAACTACAACACCAACCTGATTTAAAAACACACAAGTCGAAATTCACAATAGGTTTACAAGACCTGATCCACAGACCTGCTCTCTTCAGGTGTGTGTGGAGTATGTAGCAGGCTAGCATGGCCTCATTTAGTCTGTCTATGAGTAGATGTAGGTCATAAGTAGTAAAGGCAACATAATAGGTTACATAAATCCTTATTTTACTGTGTGAAGTTTCTGTGACATGCTAATTATTTGAAACTTGGCCAAAAAGATATAATAAGATAGGGGACATCCCAAAATACACTCAGCAGAAGGCTCACTGAACAGGTTGCCAAATTGAAATGTGTTTATTTTCTATCCAATAATGATGAATAAGTGTGAAGTGTGAGCACAGCCTGTGTGACTCTATGTGACTAGCAGATTATATACATTACTTGCAATGCAAATTGTGCTTAATATAAATGGCAGTGATGGCAGTAGCAGAGAAATAAGCCATAACACTGTTATTGTGTGTCACTCTCACAGTTTATAAGTGTTTGGTAAAAACTCTCAATTCCTTTGCTATCTTAATGTTTTATTACCAGCTGAGGGATTGTGCACGCCTGTGTAGGTTGAAAATATTTTGTTTCCTATTGTAGGTACTTTGCACACGCAAAAGAGCAAGAAGCAGATAAAAACAACACGACTGTTGTTATTCATGAAAACAAATGTAAAGAGAGCTCTTCTCTAAATCTCATCCAACTCAATTGTTGTCTGACATTTCTTTATTCCTTGACATTTTCTCTTTCTTTTTCTGCACATGAATCTCTCTCCCGCTGCTCATAATCAATTTGTCCTCTCTGTGGCCCTTTTTTTCTTTCCATCCTCTATCATTGTCTACACGCCTCTTGTCTGACATTACCCTGTCTTAACCTTGCGTGCCCCTTGTCTTCACTCCTCCAGCCAATGTGTGCAGTGGGTGTAGTGTGTAATAGGATGGCACAGTAGGTGAGATTAAATTAGGCCAGTATATGGGGATTACAACCCACTCAAAACCTGATCCCCTCCCACTCTCTGAAATCCAAACCTAATGAATATATCACGGCTGACAGGAGATAAGACAGCTGCAAAAAAGGGCAATCACAACATCACTGAGACATAAAGAGGAGACAGATACAGACGGCCCAGTTACTTACATCACTTTCTGATGCTGTGGCAGTTCAAGTGTGTTTGGGTGCTTGTGTTACACACCCCATCTACTTCGGTTATGGTTAATTCAAATGAAGTGGACGTATAGGGCAGGGAAGAGCTACGTGAAACCAAATCAATACACTCTGAATAACTATGCCTTTAAATGGATTTAGAACCACATTGTGTGTTTCACATGGCAGAAAATGACGTGTGCCACTCAGTGCCAAGCAGCCACTAACATCTCAAAAAAACACAAACAGCTAATATCAGTTTTTTTCCTGGCTATGTGTGTCTGAACTGCAACACACCAAACACTGCTTCTCTGTTTTTAGAGCAATTTATAATCTTAATTAATCTGCTGCTGAGCCACAAAGTTCTCAGACTGAATTTTCAGTAGCAGAGTGAGTTCTGAGTGTGTTCTGAGACGCTTCAGTAGAGTAGATCAGCTCTGTAATAAGGTTTGGTGCTGAAATCTAATCCAGGAAGGAAAGGGAAATATATCAACAATTTGACTGTGATCAAGCATTTGTGCCAGAGTGTAAATTGGGAGATTTTCCTCAACTGCTATTCTGTGACTGTCAGAAGTTTTTGCTAAGTATTGGCAATAAAAAATATATGGGCTGAAGTCATTCCAAGGACACTGAGAAGTGTTGTCACGGGGGTAAACTGACAGGCAACGGTTTTGAAAAAGCTGAGAAGCTCAGCAGAGCAGTATGATGTAATTTAAAGCAAAGCGACAGTGGTGAAGTATCCTACCATGCCTCAAGGTTTCATTAAAAATGCAACCAGCCTCTCTGTAAAAGATCAATAAATTAGCAAACCAATGCTGCCACGACACCTTAATAAGCAGCTGGTGCAATGTAATCAAAACCAGAAAGGTACAATCACACATAAATTCCCCAAAGTGTCACAATATGGTTAGTAGTGTTTGAGATGTTGTCAATACCACCAAGTAGACATATTGGATTCTATCAGATGGAGCTAAATTTGATATTATGATATTTTGTTTTCTTTAAACAACAGAAACAGTATATTTTTAAATTAAAAAAAACTACTGGTTCTGTTGTATCTTACTGATTAGATACAGTTTTAGTCCCATCAACATCTGTTGTTTACCCAGACAGCAGGGAAAGGTGAAGTGTTCAGATCTCTCCTACATATAAAATATTTTATTATAAATAAAAGATTGAAGTGTAAAGAAAAGTCCATAAATATACAATATGAAGTACATAAATATTACTTGCAAAATGTAATAAAAGTATTAATGTTAAACTACTGGTTTTATACCTCTGACTGATGTATTATACATACCTTTATATATGACATTAGTAGTTTATTTACACTGATGCATCCAGTAACCATGTTACTGTTGTAGTTGCTGCAGGTTGAGCAAGTTTACTTTATTTCCCTTTATTTACAGAAACACCAGATAAATCTGAGAGCTTGTGGTTGGTGAAGCTGTTAACAACTCATAGTTATCTGAAATGTGACCCTGACTACACACTAACTACACATAAGAAAGCAAAACAGTTAGAACACAACTGCTTTTTAGTAATATGTCATATTTAAAAGCTTGCGTGAAATCCACTGAGTAAAATATTCATCTTAGATGTAAGTGGTGACTAAATCAACCCTTCTTACTGAAATGTAGTGGAGGGGAAGTTATAAAGCAGCAGAAAATGAAAATATTCAAGTTAAGTACAAGCACAAGTTGTACTCAAGTGCAGTACTTGAGTATATAGACTTTCTACCACTGATAGCTAAATATATATTATTGTACAACTGAAATGGAGGCTCATCATAATACTATTACCAGGACCACCCATCATAAAATTGCTAATATTATTAACAATATCATTTGTTTGCTTTTATGATTAAATTCAAGTTTAATTCAATTCCTATAACATTTTTGAGCATTCTAAGATAAGTTATAAATCAAAATAAAAATACAAAATGTTCCCCACTTGACTTAATTAATAATTATCATGGGTCTTATGGAAAAATGAAAAGCAAACTAAAAGCATGAATAACTTTCTTTGAAGCAAACAAAAAATGCAATATATAACTTATAATATAATTTTCCCAGGAAGCCATTAAATTTAGAGCTTTACTTACTGAATCTGAACAATGCCGCCATCACACACTTGACATTACCGCTTACAAATGAAAGGCAGTAACTAATATCGTTATAATTCATGCATTCATGAGGGCAACTCATCCTGGCCCCTTGAGATAGTGACTCATACACGCAGACTAATGTACAGAAAAACATCTCTGACAATCGACAGAACACTTCATAGAGACAGACGCATGCAGTTGGGAAATCCACTGGACAGAGGGTCATTTTAGTCCGATTATATTCACTGATGTGGACAATAAAGCTTCTTTGATAGAGCTGACTGTGATCCAGAGGGAGTGACACTAAGGGGAATTCTCTGTGTTGCTGAGACAAAGAAATAATTTTGTCAGAAAGAAGAAAAAGATGAAGACAGCATCAACAAGGCAAGGAGAAGGCCAGATGTGGAGTTTCATATCTCCCCTAATTCATATTCAATTGTATGTGGAGCTTTATTGCTTTATGGCTTTCCTGTCTGGTTCATTTTGAACAGTGAAGAAATTCTGTTCACATTTTTTATTTATTTATGTTTTGCATCATTAATATAAAGGTGATGAAAGAATATATGGGTTTGTTTTATAGTTTCTAAATTTTACATTATGTTTTTTTCTCTTGAATATCAGAAGCCTCCGGTTTTGATATTTGTACGACCGTAATCAATTTATCTCCCTGTTTCAAATAATATCCACTATGTGGTTCTAGTTGTGTAATTTCAACCTGCAATATCATTTTTGTTACCCAGGGGGGCTTCTTCATTTTTTCCTCCCTCACCGCATCACTTTTGAAATCTATAACAAGGCAATTCACTCTACCAAATTAAATTCATTTCCATATATGACGCCTCTATTTGTGCCCTTGTCTCCATCACAGGTTCAATTGTATAATAGGTTGGGATTTATGATTCTTTGTCTGAGGGCCTCTTTCTGGGAAGGCTAATAGGAGCCTGAGTCATTATTTTGATTAAGACCCCGATCTGAGTTTGTCTATCCACTACTGCATGAATACTGATGGGACAAGTGATAGCAAAGAACTGCATGGTGCGAAAAGGAAGAGAGACGTAGAAGAAGAAAAACAGATTACCTTGTCTGAAAGGTTTGTTCTAACAGTATAAGGAGAAAGAACAGGACTCTTAAGTGGTGACAAGAACAAGACGGTTCACAATATATAAATATATGAAATGACAATCCTCACACTTTGTCATATCTTCCATAACAGCCTTTATCTTTCTACCATCAGCATACTGTCCTGCAGCCTTTTAAATCAATCATTTCCATCTCTCCTCGCTGCCTATCCCATCTCACCTCTGCACATTTCATTCTCCCCTTTTGCACGCCTTCCTTCCCTCCTCCTAAATTCTCTATAATCATTTACCCGTGGCTGTCCTGTCAATCCATGTGACCCTTAGCTCCTTAAATCACCACAATGTATTCTCCACCAAACCCTGACAGCATGTCTACACAATACCCCACTTGACACCCAGTGGGCTGACTCCCATCTGCACAATCTAAATCAAACAGCCTCCAAGCTGCATCCAGGGAGTGGTGGGGGTATGTAGGGTGGGTGTGGGTGTGTGCAGGGGGGGGGTGATCCATCTTGACAGTATCCTGAAGGTGTACATGCAACTGTGCACACACATATGCAGGGCATCGAAAAGACACAAACAAGCTTGAAGATAACTCAGGAGAGTTCGCTCCTGAGTCTTTGAATCTGCACTGGTGTGTTACTTTACAACTATTATTTTCAAAAGGATGACAAAAAAAAAAACAGAGATGAAAGAGTCATTGTTGACACTTCAGTCTAAGCGATAGTTCCCTTTCATATCCATTTATTTTACCCTGACTGTTTTTTGTAAATGGCTGAATCCTAAGGAAGTGCAGTGTATGGTCTTACTAGCAGATAACTAATATAGATGATAATATAAGATAACTAATCAGGCCAAGCAGTCAACGTCAGAGAATGTTTAAATTTGGCGCACTGCAACAGGATGTCTTGTGTTTACTTGTCAAGCATTTGTTTATGCCAAAAGTTGCACAAAGTTTTAAATGCACAGACTCATGTTTATGTGTTCTCATAACTGTGTTTGTGTGAGTGCTTTGACTAGCAAAGGTGCCCTGAGGCTTTAACAGGTGGCATAGGAGCGAATGGCCGGTACAACGCTGCTCTTCCCTGGAGTTGCTCCTGACTGGCAGAGCAGATCACTCCTCTCCTCCTACACAACACCAGCTCTCTGCTTCAGCTGCAGGACTAAAGGCATTTGGAAACAAGCCAGTCTCTCACTAACATTATCTCTCAATAAAAATTGATATAGGAAAAGCATCAATATTTGACAATACATTGCAGGGCTTTATCTTCCTCAATTGTAATCTGACAAATTATGTCAATTAATTTTTAGAAATCCTTCTTTTAATCCTGTCTTTTCTTTTTATTCCTTCCCTTTGCTACAGCCCATCCTTCCCTCTGACCTTGCCTTTTTTTACATCCTAATTGATCCCTCTGTCTCACTCGCCCTCTCTCTTTTTAATACCTATACCAGACATTATGCATTAAAGGAAGCATTAAAGTGTGTTTCCTTTCAAAAGGAAGTCAACCTTCTTCTCCTTCTCCTCTTTCTCTTTTTTTATGTTGCTTACACCATCCGCCCCTGTCCCCCTCTCCTCACATAAATCCCTGTTTCCATCCATCTCTTTGATGGAACAGCTCAATTAACCAGCCCGCGTCAGAGGGGAGATTACATTCTGCACCATACTGTAGCGAGGGTAATCATACACTCCATGTCTAGCCAGCTACTCCGACAACAACATCTCTGCTACACCGGCAGCTCTAAGCTTCGTCTAGAAATGCGACTGCCACAGTCATGCAAACCCCAGTGCATTAAACAGTATGATAATGTGACCAGCAGTGGGTCTCTGGAGCATTGCTGCTATGGAGAGGATGCTCACACATGCATACACACACACGTACATGCTATTCTCCCCATCACGCCCTCTTCAGCAGTGGCTGTATCGTGATCTATTGTGTGAATGTGTACAGTGCAGTGTTTATGGATGTTATGTACAGATGGGAACAAGTACATGTTGGGTACAACGCCTTCCCTCCCCACCAGTCCCTTGACTGGGTCCATCTGGGACAAGCTGAGGCATGAAGGGAGGGCGAAAAGAGAGCAGGTTCTCTATACCAATGGCGCGCACACACACACACACATACGCTCACACATGGCAGGAGCAGATGTACATAGATATGCAAAAACCCACAAATGCATAGCTTGCTTGTGGCATTTAGTCCTAGCTTCGCTATTTAAGTGCATTGCATGAAAACATACCCAAACTCTACCGCACTTATCAACAAAACAAAGGCGTGCATAAACAGCATACAGACAAAACATGGTGCCTTCAGCAGCTGCTTGTTGCAATACAGTTTTCTACATCATTAACACAACTGGTAGGTGGAATATTGTCTCTTTTCTGCCGCTGGGCAGAGCAGATGTGTAATAGGCCACAGAGGATGACAGCAGCCAGCTGTGTGGCATACAGCCAGGTGAGTGCCTGCTTTTCATTGGCACACCTCCACAGTCTGCTGTGTGCGCTGCCCCACCCTTATTTTCACTTCCCCTCATATCTGCTTCCATATTAATCTTGCTCTCTCTCGCTCCATCTCCTGTTGATATCTGAATCTTCATATCTTGTGACTCTTTTTAGATTCCTTCCTCCCTTCCTTCCCTACAAGGTGTGTAGTTTAAGGTTACCCAGTTCTGTCATTGCCAAGGCAAAACAGACTCACTGCAGCTGCAGGAGATAAGATTGGTAGACTAGAAAATTGTTTTTGTCTGTTCTGCTGTGCTGTTCACCGTGAAGCTGAGGTTCATCCTCCACACCAGTGAAAATTGTAGCAGCACATTGCAATGATGAGCTGCACTGAACATTAAGCTACTCAGCTATTTACTGGGGAGGGGAACATGATGAGGAAATGAATATTCATATTAAAGTAACAAGGTAGAAAGGGAGGGTAAAGCAAAGCGGATAATTTGCCTTAGAAATTACCAACAGTTTGCAGAAAATGCGTAAGGAAATATGAATTGCTAAGCAGCAGATTTAAAGTATTTGCATATTATATATATTTTTTGTTTGATATTCCATTGTAAACCATGATAGATGATGATAGAACCATGATAAAGATACATTTTTGCAATAAATGTATAGTGACACAACAGATTTCACATGCAGTTCAATACCATTCAAAAACACATATTTGAAGTGAATGCTATTGAATCAATTCTTGCAATAAGCTTTCAATAAACACAAATCACAACTTTTGGGGGAAATCAGAAAAAATAATGAAAGTAAATATAAACCAACGTTAGACTGCGATGATGGCCAGTAAAGTGTTGAATGAGGTAGTACAATAGCAAGCACAGCATTGCTGTAGATTTAATATTAATGTGAGACAAGGCCCTGTTGCATGCAACATAATCAAACAGAAAAAGATTTAAAGAAAAGGGGAAAAAAAGAAATTGTGTACCAACAGGTTATACACGACACCTGTCTTTATAATACTCTGTTAAACTGTTCAAACAGTTAAAAGTAATGCAGTTCTGCAGTGCCACCACTGAAAGTGTTATAACATTTGTCAAATTATAATTTTTTTTTTATAAAATGGGTTGAAATAGCTTTGATTTTATAGTTTTCCTAAACACTGACACAACAGATGGCTATGATGATAGTGAATAATACATCTCCAAGGAGAAGGTATTTTTAAAAAGGTTAAAGTAATTTGCATGAAGCAGAGTATCATCTTTTACCCTGTAGAAGATGAAGCAAAGGTGTGATTCCATAACAAGCCACCTCCACCTAGAGCCTAATTAGTCCCCTCACCGTCTCCTCTCTCTCAGTTTAATGACACTGTTTAACTGTTTATCTCATCACAATAAGATCTTCTTACCTGCTCGGTGATGCGCCTTCTCCTCTGGCAACTCCTTTCGTCCTCTCGGCTCTCTGTCTCTCTTATCTACTTGTGCCTTTTTCTTTTTCTTCTCTGTGAAAATTGATTGTGCACCTCTCCTCTCTGCTGATGCTGCAGTGATAGAAAAATACACCCTCCTTCAGGCCTCTCTCTCTCTCTCTCCACCCTCCCGGACTCTCATTGGCTGCCTGTTAGAGGTGACATCACCCTTCTTCTTCTCTGCCTGCCTCCCTCTGTCCTCCTGTGTTCCCTCCCTCACTTTCTCTTCACCTCAATCTCAGTGGATTCTGGCCATTCCTTTATTGTACTACCCCCACCCACTTCCTGTCCTCTATCTATTCCCTCTGTCCTCTTCTTCCTCTGTATACAGTCTGATTTAGTCCTGTCCAGCTGCTCTTATTGCTGTGCAGTGCAGTGCCAAGCATATTAATGCATATTGTATATTAGCATAAAGCACATAGCCCACAGCCCTTGAGCTCTTCTTCTTCATCATTTTTCCTCCTGCACCACTTCAGAAGCTAATAGACTACATTGATAAAATAACGACCATATGAGGTTTGATATTACTCCCCT
The DNA here is from genome assembly GCA_016801845.1 of Polydactylus sextarius. Taxonomy (NCBI): domain Eukaryota; kingdom Metazoa; phylum Chordata; class Actinopteri; family Polynemidae; genus Polydactylus; species Polydactylus sextarius. The sequence goes on from CM028909.1 coordinate 15,476,578, forward strand.
CTATGATCATCCAGGCTCAACTTTCATAAACTCAGTTCATTATGATAGTGTTGCAGGTCCCAGGCATGCGATTATGCTAATAAAAAAAAAGTTAAATGAGCAGAAAGGAAAATGTTAGACTGTATTTTCACCTTTAAAACAGCCAAATGATCTTCCAACTTTATTTACAACAATATGAAAACAATGGTTTCTTTAAACAGGTATTACAACATGGAACCCTTTTTATGTGTCACAACTGGGATGAATGCTGCTCAGTGCTGGTGATTGGAAATGTGTGTAAAATTATCAGCCTCTCATATCTCAATGTGGAGGAGGGCTGTAGTGATTTTAGGGTAATAAAGACCAGGCTGATCCAGCAGTTGTTTAATAGTGTTGTGACAAGGTAATGCTATCGTTGAAAGTCATGAGGTGACTGTACGTTTGTGCACACATGATTGAGATGTTTTATTTCATACGCTGCATCATAATTACTGGCCATTTATGTATGAGTCAATCAGCCCGGTTTGCCCTACATGCCCTTAAAAATACAAAAACACAGAACAGAATCTGAACCTTTATATCTTTTTAATAATAGATCTAGTTTATTATTAAAACCTCTTCAGTTCATATTTCCAAAAACACTGAGCTCTTCTGAACGATTATTGCTCCTAATTCTGCCCAGTTAAAATCCAAAATTGACAGAGATTTCTCTATTATTGTCTGCAGACTGCAGTTAAGCTCTCAGTATAAAGATTTTTATTGTGTGCATTTACATTTGTTTACAGGGCACAACTGTATCAAAATACAGTCTCATGGAGCTCCTAGTGTGGTCAAACACTTAATAGAGTGTCTCAAACTTTAATCAAAATACTGTGTTTTCAACATCATCATAGAGGACTAGGTACAATATTGTTTTTCTGCGTGTTTATAAGTGTAATGATATAAAAAGTTAATACACAAGCAAATAGATTTAAATTACATGAGAGTCACTGGTGAAGATTGGACAGTGTTTAAACCTCCAAAAATTGCACATAATGATCTTTGATCTGAAAAGAAAGACAAAGAAAGTCTTGGATGAGAAATGTGCATGAGAATATTTTCACAGTCATTCCACATTTGTTCCTAAAAATAAAGTCCCCTGAACAGCCCAGGTAATTGGGGCAGCACCATGTCCAGGCAGAACCCCCCACACCACCACCACCACCACCATTTCCACTGAGCTGCTGTAGTTTCTCTTTGTGCTTCTTCTTCTTCCTGACCGTGCCAGCGCGCCCATCTGCCGCTGGTGCCCGAGGATCTGCCAGGCATGTAGAGTAGACAAAAGCGGCTATAGGAGCAGAAAGCGCAGGAAAAATGATTGATGACGTTAGTTTAGATAGGTGCAAACCTTGGCCATTATCCTCAAGAGAGGCGGGGTGTCTGGAGAAAGGCTGCGAGTTCAGGGTCAAAGCAGCAGCTGGATGGACGCCAGGAGGGGAAACAAAAACTGAGAGAGGATAGGACATGACAATGTTAATTCAATATGGAATCAAATGTAGAAATGATTATTTCAGTTTTGTAGCACAGTCAAAAAAACGGTGGATGGTTTTAATTAAACTAGTTAATTGTAAAAGATTTTAGACAAATAAAGACAAATATTAATGGATGAGGAATTTTTAACCAACAAAAATATTTTACTTATTTTACTAACATGGTGCTACTGAAGTGTAATTGCCAATATGACTCTCAATCTGACCATTGTCTGAGTCATTTCAGCTCCTCTGTAATTACCAAGCTATTAAAACAACAAGAGGTAACACTGTAATACCAGGAGTCAACTGTAGAAAGTCTCACTCAGACTGATCAATACAGATCCTGATGTCTCTCCTGTGTCTTTCTGATTGTTTCACCTCGTCGTAGTCACAGTTTCACATGAAAGAGAACAGAGCAGGAAAATAAATCTGCCCCCTCCTCCTGATCTCTGTAGTGTAAATTTATCTGCTTCATACCATTTGGGCGGGGCATTTGCTCAAAACCATTCACCTGTGTGAAAGTGTTTTTTTTTTTTTTTTTTTTTTTTTTAACTTAGCCTTGCAAGAGCTCTCTGCTCATTTTGCTTCCTCCCTGACTTGACTGTAAGTGAGTCAGCTGGCAGACTGGAGGGAGAGATGGAATGATATATGAGGAGAGAGACGGGAAAGGAAGAGAGACAGAGAGAGAGACAGAGAGAGAGAGAGAGAGAGAGAGAGAGAGAGAGAGAGAGAGAGAGAGGTCTTGAATGAACAACTTAAGGAGTTGCAGGAAAAAAAAACAGGTGCAGTCAGCAAAAGACAGGGGAGAGAGGAAGAGAGAGAGAATTCCATCAGCTTAAAATAAAGGGGACGGAGGCAATATAGTAAATGGCTGCAGTATGGGTGTGGAGGTTCAGACAGAGAGGGAGGGGGGACAGAAGTATTTGCGATGGAAAGCAAATGTGATTAAAGCAGAAAGGGAGCAGAGGATACAACGTCATAGACGAGGGTGTGGTGGATACAAATGCATAGAGACAGGTGTCAAAAAAAGCTACAGAAGAAGGCCTATAGGGTTTACCTTCTTTTACCTATAGGGTAAAAGAAGGTCTAAAAGCACTGCCGTCCTCAAAAATTAGACTGTATAGATGGAGGAGGAAAAGGTTTAAAAGGAGGAAAAGAGAGGAACCACAGCAGGTCAACAAATGAATATGACAAAAAGTGAAAAAACTGAGAAGACAGTAGTTAACTGTTTAAGATAAGATTTCTTTCTACAGGGTGATAGGTCAATACGGGATAAATGTGGATATTTAGACTTAGTAAAAAATAGAAGAGTGTAGTTATATAGAGGATAATAACACATAGGAGAAAGCTAAATAAGAGCAAGCTTGACAACAAAAGATTACAGCAACAAACCATGAAACCAGGTTACACTGCTCCAACCAGAACTTGCCGCATTGTGACATTTTTTGAAAGAAAGCTGAAGGGAGAAAAAAAGGCAACAATTATTTAGCCCCTTTTTCTTCTTCCTCTCCTGCCACCATACATTTGACATGTGAGTTAACAGCACAACACGAGCTGGGAGTGGCACTACATTCATTAGTGGTGCAGAGTCATGTGTGAAAGTGGTCGTAGTCTAGACCCTTGAACAGCAAGGTGAAGGTAACCCAGAGTTAAAAAGACAGTGTAGGAGAGAGAGAACGTGTTGAGAGTGTTGAGGAGACAGTTGCTGCCACATAGAGACTGACAGATAAGGATTTAAAAAAAAAAAAAAGATGGCAGAGGAGAAAAGAAAAAAAGAGAGAGATGATGTGATAATATTACAGGAAGAAGAAGAGAGGTGACAGGCAACGGAGCCAAAGATAGAATGAGTGAGAAGTGTGCAGTCAGGGGAAGATTCAACAACTCTCTGCTCCTGCAGGGCCCAAACACTGACTGCACGGCTGCACAATTGGTGCGTTGCTGATGTTGCTGGTGTTTGGAGATTCATTGATCCGGTTAAAGTCATTACTTGGCCAGAAGGTCAGCCAGCCGTCTCTGACCTGGCGTTAATCACTCACTAATTGAAGGGAAATGGCTCTGATTTAGTTTCCTGCCGTGCTTTGAGTGGCCCGGCTGCCAGATATGACCAGCACTTCAGTCACCAGAACACATCTCATTAAGCATGTTAACAGCGTGTGCATAGCTGTGAGTCAACCTCAGACAAATGTGCAGCGGTACGCCAAAGATTAGAGCACCAGCAGAGATATGTTGTCGTTGTTATCAGAGGATCAAAATGAGGCCAGACAGAGCAGCTTATGTATACTCAAATTTTTCACCATTGATATTCAAACTAATGTAGTATTTGTTATTGTGCAGACACCTTGCCTTGTTGTTAAAACACTGGAATGATTGTGTTAGATTACCGCATTTCATTTAATGTTTTTTAATTTTTTTTGCCTCCAACAAAATAACAATTGAAAGTCAGTTAATTACATTATAACACAGTGTATAGGAATTTCATCATGTTATGATTTGTATTTTTTTTTTTTCCACATGCAGCTTAATGTGGTGTTTCAATGAAAAAGGTTGAGTTGAGAAGGGTCTTTTAAACGATATTTATAAATATGAAAAAAAAAAGGAAAAATAAAAAAAAGCTGTTTATTTCTGATGGAGCTGTCAAATCCCTCTGCATTTTTCTGCCTCTGGCCATGTTACATCTCTCCGTCAGTGGCTCATCTCCAAATGCTAACCTTCAGTAGTTGACCGCATTTCATGATCTGTAACATGACAGGGCTGAATTTTCATGCAGTGGCTTCTCTCCTCTAAAATGCCACAAGGTGCCCACTGCTGTGCCACCGAGGGGAGGTGACAGAGAAGCTTGAAGGGTAGGGGGTTGCAGATGCAGTGTGGTAAATAGATAGCAACCAGGCATAATTGGAAGCTCAGAGGTAATAAAGACTATAACCTTTACAGTAGACAGACTGTCACTTCTGGTTTGGGTCTGGACTCGGTGGTATCTCTGTGTTTACTTCAGTGACCAAAGGCCAGTCTATACGCACCCACCTGCGCCCAACTTCTTCACAGCTGACTTCTTCCCTTAAAGGACAAAACGCACGCAGATGCACACATATATCAGCACTAAGCCAAAGGATTTGTCACTGCTTAAGCTTATCTGTTAAGAAAAAGAAGAAAGTAGTATCTGGTGCTCTCCTTACCCGGTTCTCGTCCTCACAGGCAGAGCAGAGATAGCAACTTAATCAGGAGGTGATGACAAACCAGACAGATTGACAACAGCACATGACACCCTCCCTAACCCGTCACGTTGCTGTCTAAGCCGAGGCCCGCTCCTGTCCACCTTGATATGTCAAAGTTCTCCTTTATCTGTGCTTTTTGAGCTCAAGGTGTCACAACATTCACTTTAAGAAACTCAAGATCAAGAAAAAATGGAGAGAAAAAAAGGGCTTCTCATTAGCAAGTTTCCACCGGGACACTTTATATTTGGAACATCTATCATGAACACACCACACTGAATTAATGCAGAGAAACAATGACAAGTTGTCAGTGTGCTGCTCACACCCTGTAAATAGCAGTACTGCTAACTGGTGTCTACTGCAAATGAATCCAGCGTTTACTGATTATGAACATTAAGGCACAGAGTATAAAATAAAAACATGTTTATTTTTTACTTTTTTTAATTTTATTTTATACTATGTGTCTTACTTGTGTGCCTTAAAGCCAAGAGCTGCTGAACAAAATTTCATTGTGCCTTGCATAATGACAATAAAGATTCTTGAGTCTTGAGTCAAGACACTTCACCTTTTCCTTTCTAGTGGTTTTAGGAGGACTGTGAAACTTAACTGCAAAAGAAGTGGGATGTGAATTCTGCCAAGAAAGGGGTAAGCACTACCATCAATTTCCTTCAGTGTAAATATCTCTCTAGCTAATTAGAAACATTAAACCAATCACTCTAATGAACTGATTTTGTCCCTTTGCCCGGCTTTGGGCTCTGTGCTAAAAAGGTCTTTATCATTTTGTGTTGTGAGTGCTGTAATATTGTGATTTATTCCAGAGACACTGAAGACAGCAGAAGTAAAATTACTCTGAGAGCTTTCTGGCGCACATACAAAGTAGCCATTATTAATGAACACAGCCGTCCTTCATTTCCTCCTCAGCTCCACTACCACTAATGAGGACGGATCAGTGTTATAGGTGCACTTTGTTTACTACATTTTATCTCCTATGTAGTAAATGTACACACTGATCATTTCTGGTGTCTTCTTTTTTTTTTTTTTTTTTGAATGATTCCCAAGCCCTTTGTTTGTCAAACTGTTGTATGAAAAAGCTGAGCCTGTGTGGTTTAACAAAATCAGATTGTGTCTGAGCTGCAGGTTTACATCATCAGTGGCTGCAAACACACAAATAAATGCAATTTTTGCATCAGTCACCACTGAATTGTTTCTGCAGCATTGATTTGACTGGAAACCAAAATGCACCAACATGGAGAACGAATGATTGGGAACATCCTGTTCAGTGTGTGTAGACTGATGATCCCCACCCAGTGGAGGAGCTGGCACGGTGCACGGTAACAGCTCACTTGGCAGAACCGCCAATATCTCAGTTTCTTTTTGACAATGAAGACATCCAGCCAGTGTTGCCATTTCATTTCTTCAGGACAAAATCTAAAATCCCCAGAGTAGCGTAGCAAGTTAGCCCATTTGTGAGGAAATGTATTGTGTCATTTTTTTTTCTAGGAATACTGCTTACATGAATTAATTGTTTTTCCTCCTTTTAATTGCAAATCAAAGCCACCGCACAGCAACAGATGCTTACAGAATATGTAAATCAAGCGTGGCTGGTTGGAAATTGCATCTGCGCTTCATACATGAAGAGAGGTGGAGAGGGGGGTGGGGGGGCAAAAAGCTGGCTCGCCAGTGTACTGCAAAAACAGGACTTACTGTGAGGTCTGAAATCCCCTGCATGACAGCACTGTAATTTTATTTATCACGCCTCAGCACACGCCAAATCAGACATGGACGCACCCTATTCTGCAACTAGTTTGTAGGTTATTTCGTTGGGGGTTGGGGTGAGGAGTGGGGGAGGGTCAGAGGAGGAGCAAAGGAACACTGGCGGGAGTGATGGGGTTTTGATTTTCAACATTGTAGCGGCTCCTCAAGTGGAACAAATTCAGCACGCAAGAGCAGATGACCGAAGATCAGCACAAAGAAGAGGACTGAAGGGAAAGAAGAGGGAGCGACAGGTGCAGAACTGTGAGGGCTTTAGTGTTGAAGAAAAAGACAAACAGAGAGGGAAACCCAGACAGGCTGAACACACACATGAAAACAAATATTCTTACACTGTTACTGTAGATACTCACAACACAAATGAGAGTTTTAAATCTCTGGTGACTAAAGATTTTCAGGAGCATCTCTGAATTATCTGAAGGTGAAGAGATTGTGACGACGACTACCATCTAGTGCAGTCTGAGGTCATAATCTTTTACCCAAAGAAGTTAGAAAACTAACAAAAGTTAGTGTTTCTTTGCCTTTCTTTCTTCTTCTTCTTTTTTTTTTTTTTATAAAAAAAAGACAGCTCTGTCCACTTAGAGGACAATAATGATGCCAAGATCAGTTTGGATTTTACTAGTTATAATTAACCAGGAGGCGATTTAAACCACCACACAAACCAACCAATTACGGTACAAAGGATAAAGAAAAAAAATATATTAATAATTATAATATATAATTGAAAGGCATATTTTTGAAAATGATGAAAGCCAAGATTTAAATGTTTTATAAGGAGTAAACAATGTATAAAAATCTCTAACTAAATGACTGGCTAACCCTGTAGCTTTGTTAGCATGTTTGCATAAATACTACAAACCTTTCTGTGTAAACATAAATTAAGAGATTAGCAGGTTGTGTTAAGTTTAATAAATCGATTAGTTCCCTATAATATAGTTGTGGCTGTTTTCTTCAGTAATTTGTTATTGTGCACTCCCTTTGAAAAAAGCAACGTTATATATTATCTTCATTTACCACCTACTTTTAATCACTTCATTTTTACTAACCCAAACGTTTTTTCATGGCGCAACACAATTTAGTTAATCACTTGTTCAAAAATAGATGGAAGATACCAATAATACTAAGACCAAGAATGACCCAGTGCGGCCCAAAGCCTTCTGAAGGCAGATAACACGATTGTCAATCTTCCATCTGGTCGAAACTGAGACAAGACACATTGAGGCTCGTCATAGCAGCAAAAGCAAACAAAACACAGTATGTTAATACTGGTGCTTGTCGATTTGAGTGACCCAGTCCACCAGGCCAGAGAGCAAGTGGAATTATGTGTAGATCACAGTACTTTTCCAGCTATGACAGGCCAAGCTGTCTGCTACCAAGAACCATTTTGATCTGTGATGTGTCGCACGAACATGAAAAGATACCTATGACAAAGTCAAATCCGAGTCAGTGCTCGTTGTCATCTTCAGTTCATCTGTACTGAAATGACAGTAATGAAGAGACACTGTGACATAATCAAGGGCAGAGACAACCGTTAGAGACTGGAGGGCAGACGGGGTCAGTGTCAGTCGTGCTGCAGTGAGATCCCACTACGCTCACAACTGATTTTTAACTCGACAACTTCACGCAGCGCATCAGAAATGTGCTCTAGGTTGTCATCAGTCATTACACATGACGTTACTGTGTTTAACAGATTCCCTCATAAAAGCCCGTTTGTCTGTGGGATTGATTTTACTTGTCACACAATCACTGGGGACTCGGCTAATAAACGGAAAATAATACAGTCAAGCAGAAAGTGTTTTCCCTCGAGCGATGCTCAATAATTAATTAATATTTCGGTGTGATTGCACACAGGATGACATATTTGATTTAGATGAAATGAATTCACGGCAGGTAATGGTAAAACACTGTTAAAAGAGACAATGGACGCAATTTTATGCATTTATTCATGTAGTTATTCCACTCTGATTCAAAGGCTCAAGGCTGGGTCAGCGATTTAATAGCCAAAAATACTCTAGAATTTATGGTTAATGTTTTTATCTCCTTCGGGTTTTCTCTTCATTTTTTTGTACCATCCTTCCTTAAAATGCCACAAAACTTTGAAAAGTGCATTTCTGTGAATATCTCCAAAACTTCTCAAGTTGTCCATATACCCCCCATAAAAATGTTCCCCGTCGTCAAGGCTTGTGAGGTCACAAATTTGCAACAAGAAACCACCAACATTTTTTCCCCAAAGGTTTTATAACCATCCTGTTCAAACAACATTCTCTTTTTTTCTTTTTACACAGCCAGAGAACAAAAAAGATTAAACATAATAAACTCCCAAACCTTTTGTACAGAGAAATCAAACTAAATGAAGAAAACGTCTTTTATATTAGTCCATGTTTTATCCTCTGAATCCACTCTTGAATTTGCCATTAAATTGGGAGGGGAGACACAACTGTGTCAACATGAGGCTCTCTGTGTTGTATGCAATGTCAATCAGTCCGTTTCACTTACTGGTTTGATCTGTTTTATGTGGAAGAGAAACCAGTAAGTCTAGGCCATTCAACAAGTAATCCAGTAATGTCTATGATAGTGTGTGCGTGCGTTCAAAGGTTATCAGTGTGAATGTGTCAGGAGTAGGCAAATCTAAATCAACTGTTTGTATGCATGTCTGAGTTTGTTAAGAGTCTCATGGTTTAAGCCAGTCCGAATCCCTCTGAGCATTCCTGAATGGCCAACAGCAGCATATGTCTCAGCTTCTCATAGCTCTCATAGGCTGGGAGGTCCAGCTGGTTAAAGCTGTGGAAAAGGGAAAGATCATTCGATTAGTTAATTTTCAGTTCCTTTCAAGAGTTAGAATTACTTAGAATTGTTCCAATTGTATAGTTGTTATGTGTGTACCAGGTATGAGCAGATGGCAGGCGGTCAGTGGAGCGATCATCACGGTGGATCTGGAACTTCTGGATGCCGTTCATGCCCTCCAGGGCAGCAAAACCCTGGAGGGGAACCTTGGATGTTCCAGTGACAAACTGTAGGAACTTGGCCCGGTCCGCCTGGTCAAAGGACCGCAAAGCCCTCCAGAACCACTGGATCTAAAAAGTGTCAGGAAAAAAGAAGCAGCTCAATATAAATGTAAATAATATAAACACAATTTATAATGTTTGTCTGTCTGGGTAAAGGTTTGTCTGCATGCTATGTATTTCATTATGTCTGCAGTACTAGAAGTCATGTGGTGTCACTTCAGTTCTACTGGGTTAGAACTGGAATCAACATATTCAGTAATTAGTAATCTAATAATAATAATAATGATAATAACTCCTACATACCTGGATGGAGCTGGACTGGTATTTGTGATATTCAGTGTTGGCCTTCAGGTCATCGATGTCTATTGTGGGCAGGCCAGAGATGAGCAGCTCCAGCTCCTGCTCAGTGAAGATGGAGATCAGCCTCTTCGGGATGATCTCGTAGAATCCCTCGAGGAAAGCCGCCAGCTGCTTGCGGATTGCACCTAAAAAAAATAATTGAAAGAATTCATTTGGGGATCCGGCAGTAATAGTAAGAATATTCTTTATTTTACACGTGACTAATGTTACGCCATTAATTAGTTTGGTGACTTTTTCCCAATTAAGCAGCTGAAAATTCTATACATTATTGATTATGAATTTGAGCAGCAGCTGGAGGACGCTGCTTATGATGTATCACCCATTTTACAGAGAGAAACACCACTGGCTCTCTGCTGCATATTGATCAGTTAGACGTTTCAGAGTACTGCCATCTAGTGCATCACTGAGATTATCTGCTCAGAACATCAAAATGTGATCCCTATTGATTACATTTACTACTATATATATAATTAATTGAAGTATCAATTACGCTTCAGAGTTTTTAGGAAATTAAAATAACCAGTCTCACCTGTCATCTTCATCTGGCAAACCAGGTGCACATACTCCTTCTTGTTTTCCTCTGTGACCAGGATATTGGCTCCGTTTGGCTTAAGGTCTCTGACTTCACATACACCAAACTCCTGGACCTACAAAGGACATGAAAACTTTCAGTCTCACATCACGAAAAAAAAAAAACTTTTCATGATGTGAGACTTTTCATGCGCTTTATACTTTACAGCTAGTCACAGATGGCATCCCGTAAAATTATTTCAAGGCCATCAGATTTCAAACAACATCTGTACACCATTTATTTCATGCAAACATAAAACGTGTGAATCAAACCCAATCACATTTTCAGCAAAAAAGGCAAAGAAAGCATGACACTAAATAGAGAGCTGGTAGTAACCTCTGTGCTGAATGTCAGCTCATAGCCCAGTGTGGACACATCGTTCTCCAACAAGTACACCAAGCCCTGGAAGAATGGGTAGTCCTCACTCTCCATGTCTGTGTATCTGGGATTATCATAGAAAAAAAATGCATATTATTCATATATTCAATCAAAAGAATGTGAAATATAGTCAGGCTGTCTGGTTGAGACAGTAAAGCAATAAATATAGTGTGATGTATTTGGAAGTATTGGTGTAGTTAAAACATGTCTTGTACAATCCGGTTATTTGACTGTGACTACAGTAGCTCAAATACCTGACACTCTTGCCAAGGATGTGCTTGTAGAAGCTGCGGGTGAAATAGCACTCCAATAACCGGTTATCATAGACTGCCTTGGCCACCACACGACCCACAAACTTGAAGTAGCTGAGGTGGTTGGGGTTGCAGTGAGATGAAGGGTTGATGGTGTAAGTGACACGGTCGCCTGGCGAAGTCCGGAAAAGGGCGTACATGGGGTTGAACATCTCCCGGGAGATAATCATGTACCATTCCCTCAGCAGGCCACCAGCATCCTGGCCTTCCTCCCCTTCAAACACAATGTACCTGTGATGGAAAGGAAGCAGAGTATGACTTTGTGAAACTCAGTGGGTTTTGAACTGACAGCACATGCAGCTGGACAGATGGGCGATAGAGTCTTACAGCCTATTTTTCATGTCTTCTGGGCTCTTGCGATGCAGCTCCCTGTAGGAGTCCTCAAACACGTGATCTCTCCTCACATGCACAGCCATGTCCTCCTTCCTCAAGCCTTCATCCAGTCGCTCTAACTCCTGACGGAAGTACCTGCAGAGATGGAAAAAAAAAAGACCAGGAGGTCAGTAATTTAAAAAGCCATAAACTGTTTATTAGACAGTGTCAGATGGGAATGTAAAATAATCCGCCTTACTTCCTCTTCACGTCAAAGTCCAGGATGCGTATATAGTCAACCAACACTGCAAAAGGCCCGTCAGCCAAGTGGGTGGTAGACTGGCGCAGGATCTGATTAAGCACTGTGCGATGGGTTTCTAACGGATAAGAATGTCTTGTTAAACACTATGCTACATATCAAAACAAAGCTTTATCATTCTCCTTACTGAAATTTTTCCATTCTCACCAGCAAAACGCAGGAACTTCTGGGTATCCGGGGGCAGATTAGAAGAAATGTGCATGGAGGATGGTTCCCTGGAAAAGAATGGGTCGAGGGATGAAGGTGTAGCAGGCGTGAGGGGAGCTGGGGACAGCGGTGGAGGTTCATCTTTGATGTGAGAAAGCTGGCTCTCCCGCGTGTCCCTCACAGGGGGTTTGCTCTCACGCTCTGTAGCATGGACAAGGAAGAAGGCCTCCACAGCAGGCTGAAGAACTGATGACACGAAGAAGATCATTAGAGGAGCACATCATTTAAACATGCTCCTTCAAAAAAACATGAATATTATATAAACCACATGTTGCATTGGGAATTACATTCCTTCAAAGGTATTCCACGTACCCAGTACAGCATGCTGGTCATGGGACTCCTCCAGCTCTTTCAGGCACTCTCCAAGCATGTCCCACAGTTCATCCAACAACAGCTGCTCACTGAGCAGAGGGAGGTCTGGAAGTCTCTCTTCACTCTCTAACTGGCCGTTTCCTTCTTCGTCTAGAAAAGAAATTTCCAATATAAGCTAACCCATTGCATCAGTTATGTTTTCAGCAACTACTCCTGCTGGCAAAGAAAACAATGATTTTATTTAAAAGGACGGTGCTGCTCCAGTTACCACTGCTGCTTCCCCAGTTTTAGATGCAATTAATCCAAATCATGATGACGCAGTGTCTAAATGATCAATGCAACACACATTATTGTATACACAGAGCAAACCCCAAACAAGCAATCTAATCCTTTAAAACTAGGTATAAATGAAATTAGCAACTAATGTCTATTCAGCTTTTGACAAAGCAATGTACTGAGATGTTCTTGATGACTCCAGTCCCTTGTCAAAACTGTACAGTCGGACCAAAAAACATCATTCGTCATTTGGAATGGATCATTTGGCAATGATTATGCAACTGCTGGCCAAAATAAAAAGCTATGGCAGGTAAAAATCTAAAAACAATAAGTTAAAGAAGAGTATTCACCAATAGTGGGGGAAAATTTACTGAATAAAAAACACATTAAATTTGCAGGTTGCAAGATGCATGAACAAGCGAGTCTTACCCAGAGGTGCAGGATCCTGCTCTAGAGGAGAGGGCTGGTCCACGTCCATTGGAGAGTCATCTCTCTGTGCTGCCTGGGCCTCTGACATTGACTGCACTTCAGACTATGGAAAACAAACCAGGAAGGACCAGAGAGGCAGAGATAGAGGGATGAACAGGGAGAAAAAAAACATGGAGGGATTAATAATTGATTTAACAGTATTCTTTTTCACAGTCGTCCACCATGACTCATACTCCCATGCAAAATGACATTCCCATGAACCACAGAGAGGAGCAGACTCGAGAAGGGAGGGAGGGAGGGGGGATGGGGGGCAAAAGCATGAAGCCGTGTCAGCCAGCAAACGGACAATATCATTGGGACAAATAAAACAGTTTGGAGCAGGCAGCACATTCAGATACAGATCATTTCAACAGTAGAACATGTCAATGCAAAGGACATTGTTATAAAATGCGATGGATCACTGGCACATCTGTCCTTCTGTTGGGGCTGTCACTGGTCATCACTGCAGCCGTGTAAGACGCTGTCACTATGCATAAACCACTTGATGTAGCAGGCTGAAGGTTGGCCGCACACTGCATTATGTTTGTTGATTCAATACAGTTGATTCAATTCAATGCAATTTAAAAGTTGAACTATTGATTTCCCTTTTTCAAAACAAAACAAATATGCATAACAAGTAATGGGTTAGCTAATGAATTTCCACAATGCACAAAGCCAGTAGATGTAAAGCCAAATTAGCCATAAGGCGTGTCAGTAGCTATTAGCCATTTCATAGCATTTATCTTGACCACCACAGTTTTGAGGTAACTATACTGTAATGGTTTAACTGTAAAGTCTGTGCTTTTTTCCATCTTTCAAATTGTCTCTTAAAATAAATGTGTGCAGTGTGTGAGTAGGAGTATGCCTGCTGTCAGTGCAGCCCATGCTAACCGTGGCAGCAGCAGCCGTGCCAGCAGGGGGAGCAGCACCAGTGGGAGCATGGGGGGGCACCACTGAGGTTCCGGCGGCGGCGACGACGGCAGAGGCAGAAGAGGCGGTGGGTGGGGGAGCCTGTTGGAGCCGGCGTGCCCGCTGACCCTCTCTCACCATCTGGATGATGGCATCGGCTTCGGCCTCTAGTTGACGTACTGCAGCCTGAATGCTACTGGATGAGCCCAGACTGGTGGAGCCTGGACATTCAGGGGGAGGGAAAGTTTGTTTTATCACTCAACGGGATGTTGCATGAACACATCAAGAACACTGCCTCCTCTCAAAATCTAATGCAACAGCAAAGCACATCTGAGGTCACTGTAAGGTCATCTTACCTAACCGTCCTGTCTGTTTGGCTTTCTTGTTGGCACGCCGTGTGTCCTCACGGAGCTGGATAATGACCTGCAGCACTCGCAAGAAAAACTTCTGCGTCGATGTCTTGGAGGTTAGTGAGCTCATACAGGGAAGCTGCAGTTCACGTCCGCCGAGGGTCCTCTTCTGCGCAGCCACAATCACCACACTCTCTGCACCGTCGAACCTGTGCCCCAACCAACAAACGCAGACAAGGTAAAGTAACCCGTAGTTGTGAGAAATAACCCTTACATAACGAGAGATATCATCTTGCAAACCCGGAGACATAACTGGCTAACCTGCTGGTCATTTTGCCCTTGAGCCTGGCTGAAATGGAGGAGTCCTCAGGAGGAGCATCTGGGGAATGTGAATCAGCTTGTACCCGTCTCTGCTGCTCCAAGTTGTACTCTCTGAGTTCAGCCAGTAATGTGCCTGAAGGAGAGAAAATGTTAATTAAATTAAGTGCATTAACGGAAGCCTGCCTTTGTACCTTAATAAGAGCATGACTGTCGACCACTAACCGATCTGTTTGCAAAGAGTGTATCCGAGGTGTCTGGCTCCACTGAGCAGCAGCCTGAGTACAGTGTCTCTGGTAGCACAGTCTCCTCTGGACAGCTGCAGCAAAATGTTTGCTGCGTCCTCCAGACCCTCCTCTGAACACGAGTGAGATGTCAACACCTTGTAGAGGATGAAAAGAGTTTTTAGACTAAAAACTGTCAGAGTGAGTATTGGACTGATGGATGTCAGTCCAGGTGATTCAGTCGTGTCCCAAACAAAGAAAGTTTGGTGCAAATCCATGTACAACCATAGCTGCATGGTTTGGTCAGTGTTTTGAGCAAAGATATAAAGTGGTGTAGCAGTGAAACAGAAGCAATGTATCTACTGCTTTAATGTGTGTGGTGCAAGTAAATCTTATCTGGATTATACTGTATGTCACCACACTGTAATTTGTTTGCTGCTAGGACAAGGCACTGTTCAATGCAGGTAAAGTAAACAATGTCCTGTAAATGATGAGAACAGCTTAGACATTTTTTCCAGTACCAAAGTTTCAGGGGAATAGACTCCAGCGTTCATGTTTGAATCATCTGAAGCCAGTTAAACTTTTCAACAACCATTTATTATTTGGAGAGAAGGTTTGAGACATCTTGGACAACTTATTTCTTGAAACAAAGTATGTCCAAGTATGTCTCTTGCCATAAATTTAAAATTTGGCAATGCTCTTGATCAACTAAACCTCTCCTCTTAGTTTTAACTGATCCCCTGCAGAAATTACACAGAATAATATCTCGAGTAAAAATGAGTATGATGCAAAGCCATACTTTTTCACGAGCAATGAAAATTTATACACATTTAAAGACACTGTGGAAGTTCTCAAGTTGCTTTTCCATACCTCCACAGAAAGTTGAAGCTGTTTCTCTGTAAGCCCAGAGGAGGCCATCTTGTTGTCACTCTCTACAATGGTAGCTGTGCCTCTCTGTTTTCCTGTTTTGATAAAAAAAAAAAAAAAAAAACACCCCGACCAAAAATGTTTAACAATAAAGACACATGATAACAGCATATACACATACAACATACTGAAATATAGTGATATTACCTGTAGAGGTTGTTCCAGTGGACGTGGGTATAGAGATTGTTGTAGAGGACGTCTGGGACGCTGCTAGACTTGTCCCTGAGGATGTACCCTGGGCTGCAGCCCCTGCAGAACCCACAGGGCATGTCACAGTGAGCTGGGTAGAGCCCGCTGATGCTGTGCCCTGTGTTGTGACTGGGGCTGTGGCTCCTGAGCTAGTTGCTGTACTGGGGTTGGCAGCCTGTGGGGTTGGGTGTCCAGCAGGCACCTCAGTGGCCTTGTTGTCAGGCAGGGCAATGGATATGAGAGAGAGCAGGCGCAGCAGCTTTTCAGTGAGCAAAGAGCTCCGTCTGATTACTGGGTGGGACAGCATGTTCATGAGCTGGCCAAGAGGAGAGGTCTCCAGGCTGAACTGAGCCCCCTCAGCCTCTGCACTGCCCCCTAGAGGCACCGTCTTCATAGAGGCTTTGCCCTTGCGGCTGACATTCATGTTGTCTAACTTGACCAGCAGGTCCCAGAAATCGGTGGAGATACCCAGAGACTGGGGAGTAACAGCAGGGGAACCCAAGGAGTTTTGTGTGTTTGGGGCATTGGAGCTGGGGTTGCTTTGAGACTGCGACCCTGACCTGGAGCCCCCTCCTCCAGCCCCACCACCAGAGGAGCCTGAACAAAGACGTGAGTCCAGGTCAGAAGATGATGCTGACAGATCCTTACAGCGCTGCTGGGTGAAGTGGCTAGGGAACACCTGTGTGGATAATGAGAAATAATTATAATTTAAATCAGTTTTTACTATAGTCTGAAATAAACAATGGACTGGATAGAGTGGCCACTCGCCTTAGCTAGCTGGATGAGTGTGTCCAACACATGCCGACACACCACTGGTGCAGCTTGTGGGTGGATGTGGACAGTGGAGCCACCACCTCCAGCACACGTGACACCTGCAGCAGCACTTGACACTCCTCCCAGTGTTCCAGATCCCGTGGAACCTCCTGCCGAGTGTCGGTCAGCGTGCTTCCTACCTGATACTCGCTGAATCTGGAAAATATTTGTCCGGCAGCCCAAGGCTGCATCCATAGAGACAGAGAGCCAGGAAAGCTGGCTGGAGCTGCGAGACTCCACCCTGTTCAGTAGCTCTATGGAGGACAATGAGGATGAAGACGAGGAGGATGAGGAGGAGAGGGAGGAGGTAGCTGTGCCTTTTCCTCCACAGCCTCCCTGGGTGCTCCTCTTTCCACGAGAGTCTTCCAGACGTGAGGTCTCGACACACACCTCACTTTCGCTGCTGCGTTGGAGGATGGATAACAGGCTGCGAATGACCCACCCACGTGTCTGAGAGTGGTAACAGAGGTTCCTGAGCACACGGTGCAGGCGGCTAGTGTTGAGCTTCGGTTCATCAACAAAAAGCAAAACTAGCAGGCAGGACAAGGCTTCATGGTCCAGCAACAACCGACCACGCAGACGCAATAAGGAGTCGACACTAGAACTGGATGGTCTGAGGACATAGGAGATAACATTGTCACCTGTCAATAACAGCTTATCAAAACCATCTAGAACATTTTTCGAACATTTGTTAAGTTCTTCAAAACAACATTTTTAATTGAACAAACTATGCAAAAAATCCTGAATGATCAAAATTGATCACCATATTCTCTCACCTGTGGTTTGTTCCTCCACCCATCTGAAATGTGCCTCCTCTCTGCACAGCAAGCCGGGTGTACTGGACACCGCGATTACTACCCAACCGACTGGTGAAGGCCGGTGAGCGCAGGATAGCTGACAGCGCTGAGGATGAGCTATGACCAAAAAGCCTCTCATGCATCAGTTGCCTCTGGCGTGCCTCTTGCTCTCGACGCAAAGCGGCTGCTTCAGCGGCAATATCTGGGGGCATGACCGCCAACACACTATCCTCCATGTCCTCAAGGACACTACGTCGCAGCTCTGAAGGCAATGTCTGGATGAAGGTGACTGGATCCAGTGGGGTGTCTCCCTGTGGAGGTTGCTGAGCTAACTCCCTGCGCTGCTGCTCTGCCCGTTGTTGAGCAAGAACCTAGGATGACCAATGGATTTAGTTAAAAGGTGCGATTATCTGTGATTTCTGTAATATTTCACTTGGAATTCATACTTTATCTTTTATCTGGTGGCAGATTAAAAGCAACACATTTTATTCTATCTTTAATCTTTCATAATTTGTGAAGAGTCTCTCACCTCCTCCTGAATGGCAGGTGGTAAAGCTGCGAGGAACTCAGGGCTGACCTCTGTGACCCCTGGTCCTCCCAGCACAGGTGCAGTGGAGGAAGGCAGACTGGTGGCAGCGGGAGGACGGGAGGGTGGCCTGATGCCAAGCTGATTTTGCAGCACCTCTCGACGGATGTCTTCAGGGAGAGCTGCCAGGAAAGAGGGGTCCACACCCTCTGGCAGACTGATGCCTGGCAAGACAAAAAACATCACAAATATTATCAGATGTAATATTACACTAGAAATACTTAAAGGAACATTAAAGGAACATGATAGTGTTTTTTTTTTTTTACCTGCAAGTGGATCCTCCTCCTCATTGCTGGTGGATGGGAGGGGCTCTTCCTGAATGGCCTGAGACTGGCTGTCAGCACTATCACTCCTGGGCATCGTTTCTCCAGGGGATGACACAGAGGTGGAGCTGTAAAAAAAAAAAAAAAAAAAAAAAACAAAACAAAAATTAGATATAAACACACACTAGATGCAGGTCTTATAAAACTATATCTCCTCTGACCAGTAGATAAAAGGGTTCCATTAAACTGATTTTTTGGTTTGTAGCTACAAACTTCAAGGTACTCACCCAGTGTCTGCATCTGTCTGCCTATCAGTCAGTCCACTCTCCCCGCTTCCAGAAAGCTCCTGAGACAGTTGGGTGCTCTGGGCAGGGTTGGGAGCAGCTTCTTCCTGAGTGGCAGAGGCAGGGCTGCTGGTATCCATTGGTGACCCTTCCAGTTGTGACACACCCACTACTGCAGGCTCTGAGGTCTCCACAATGTCTGGACTTAGGGAAGCTAAGAACAACGAGAAGAAAAAACAGTTAAGGAAAGGCTCTGTAACTTATGCCACTAAATGCACTGTTGGAAAATTCCTTGGGTGAAAATTTTATGATAGCTCTTGCTGTAGCAGGATCAACATGATTATTTACATTACACTCATGTCCTTACTGTTGGCCAGAAATAGTTTTCAAAGTTAGTCTACCTTCCCTGCCTTCATCCAATGCTCCTCCTCCTCCACCTCCTCCTCCTCCGACTCTCTCACCGATTGTGGGTGCTGGGGACATTTCCATCTGGGATGCCTCCGCTTCACTGTTTGGTCTGTCAGCTGCCGACAAGGGTGGAAGACCTGTCCCTGCCAGAGCAGCCATTGAGCTGGCATGCGACTCAGCCAGCAGCAGGTCAGCAATTGGCTGGTGGACCTGCTGACTGATTGCAGTCTCCAGGGAGACTAGGGCCTGTTCATGAGGAGCAGGTGTGGTGGGCGTGACCTCTCCAGATGGGGGAGCAGTGAGGAAGCCCTCTGAGACCCTGGGTGGGTCCAGACATGACACTGTACTACCCTGAGCCTGTTCACCCTCTGCAAGAAAGAAAACTTATGTGAAGACAGGGATGTAGTTTTTTGACATCTTTAAGAGGAACTAAACCTTAATGTGACTAAATATCAATTACAGGATTTAAAAGTAAAACACTCGTTCTGAAAAAATATTACTGCAGGGTGAAGGAAAGTGACTTATTTTTTAAAACCTTAAACAATACTAAAATAATATCTAAAAGTGACAGAAAACATTTTTCCTATACATAACTGCAACCAAAGCTTGACAGAGTTTTATTTTCTGGACTGACGCCAAGAGCCTTTGCTGAGGAAGGCAGTAAGTTGTATAGTTATCTCCTGTACGGGGTGCACAATCCTGATCCCCAACAACAACACAACTTACTACCTCACCACAGCACAGCTGGCTGCAGATAATCACTGTAATACAAGACACATAAAACAACATTGCACATCAGATTAGGGCTAAGCTTTTTACTTGTTTACCTACACAGAGCTGATGACTTGACACAGTGTACAGTGTCTGTACCACACCCTCCGCACTCAAAGTTCTGACACTTTATATTAAATAAATGGTGCGTCATAGCAACTGCTTTGGGGTCAATTCTTAATGTAAATATTAACAATTTAATAATACAGCAGGACAAAGGTTTTATGATTGTTAGCATTATTTTACAGAGAATCATCTTCATATCAAAGCAAACCTTGCGTTGTAACTGAAATATCCAGAATCAAATCAACATTTAATCGAAACAGAAATGGAGTTAGGACCTTATGAATTGGAACTTAATCAAAACAGGAAAACAGCTGTAATGCCCAGTCCTACCTGAGATACTGTAAGTATGTGGAATTGGGCACTTCGGGACAAGCTAAGACAGCTATGCAGATCAGATATTTTCAGTCTGTGAGTTAATAGTGGATCTTCTTTGAGGTAGGTGAGGATGATGAGCTGGTATGGCGTTGCCATAAGAAAGACAGTAGACTGTATAGTTATCTCCCAGATCTGGTGTGATCCTAAAACTATACAAACTACTACCTCATCCCACAGCACGCTTTGTTGAATGCTGGCCTCTGAGTGCCCCTCATTGAGATGCATCCATTTCAGAAAGGTCCAGGAATATGTGCATTATGAAAAAAACTAACACAAAACAAAAGAAAAACATTATACTAATGACAGTACCTGCAGTGTTCTCTGCACCATTTACTGTCCCCAATCCAGAACCCTAAAGGAAAAAAAAACAGATGACATTAGGAAGAAGTCAGAGTAACTGCTTACATCACTTTGTTTAAAAACTCCCTTCTCCTACACAGATAATAAATGTAATATTTGCTTACCTGCAGGCTCTGTTCCCTGGCCTGTTCTGCTCCAGAGGCCCTTCTCTCATTCTGCTTGGACTCCTCCTCCTCAGCCAGCTGCCTCCTCCTCTTCTCCCTACGCTCTTCCAGTTCCTCATCTCGCAGACTCTCCAGATGCTGCAGGATAGGCACCTTCACCACTGTAAGCAAACACAGATGTCAGAATTCATCCTTGGCAGTAACATCCAGTCACAGTTAACGTCCCTTAACATTATGGCATTGAGCCTGGTGCATTGATTTAAGCCTGTAAAGTTTTAATTTGTCATAAATTAGAAGAAAATTAAACAGCTTGATATTTTAATATCAAGCATACATACAAAAATTGCATTCTGTAATAAATGATGTCTCCCATCCTGTTAGACAGATTTCATTATGAACTAGTCAGACTCCCAGCATGATGCAATTATGGTTGATACGAGTAATAAATTACATATAGCCAATACTTCTAACTACTTAGCGAACATATCGCTTTTATTAGTTATTAAATTCACAAAAATCCTATCTGAAAGCAACAGTAGTTGTTTCTTCATATTGTCAAAAGACTGAGGTGCTCAATAAAATAAAATAAAATAAAAAAAAAAACTGTGATAAAATCAAATTCATTTTCAGTCTTAAACTAACCCACCTGCTACACAGTCGTGCATACTCTCAGCATCCAGAACTTTGCACTCATCTGTCCATCTAGTTAAGGCAGTAGGAATACTAGAGAGGGTGCCTGGAGAAACAGAAAAAAAACAAGCTAGGAATTATAATACTCAATCAGGTGTGTTATGCCCATTATGTTTAGAGCTTATATGAATTCTCACCCGCTTGTCCCCCTGTACTGCTTTGCTCATGGAAAAAGTCATCTAACAACTCGTCATCAGAACGAGCGATAATGTGCACATCCTCATTTCCAACCAAAAGGCGAGCGCGACCACGGGACTGCAGAGGCAGAGAGCTGGACAGCTGCAAAATGTCTGCTGCAGCGCTGGGGCCCAACAACCTGAAGAAAGAGGAAGAGGGGGCATTTTTTTTTAGCAATTGCTATTTTGTCAATCCAACAAGGAAAGCAAATGGTGCAAAACAGATGTGTCACAAAGCCACAAAAGAACATGCTTTCACCTTTGCAAGATTAGTGGTGGGTTGGGTTGGCGATTGCCAGGGTAGTGGACATGGATGGTATGTCCACTGTTGGCAGTGAGCTGGCGCAGTGTCCTCTGGCTGCGACCCATGCCCTGTGCTAGACGGCTGCTTGTTCCTGCCACACCTAGTGTGAGCGAACCGTGGTCAGCATGGCGCACCATCAGTGGATGGGAGCTGGGGATGTTTCCTGGGGAAGGAGGGATGTCAGCTGATGGAAAAATAACAGAAAACAGTGGGCAGACATTAGGGTGACACCTGGCACAACCCCAAGTTATGCTCATTAAAAATAACCCTGTTGGAAATTATCTTCTGTGTTAGTGTGTGACTAATATGAGTTATCTGATGTTTGTAGTGAGTGATACAAGCATCAGAGGAGGGTTTCTGTCTGACAGACCTTTTTCACAGACATTTTGACATGTTCTTGCAGGTATAGCACAGATGTAATTAAAAACAACATATTTTCATTTATGTGAGCTAGTTCAAGGGTCCAGGTATTCAGCTTGTTGGATTACTGCCATGACTTACTGTGACACTGGATGGAATTGAGTGACCATTAACAAAATTTGTGTCCTCTGTGCCATTCCTACTATTAATAGTCAAAATATCTGCAGAGGTGAAAAAAAGCCTGTTGTTTTGTGCAGCTGGAAACAGCCTGTGCATGTTTTCAAATTGGTTAGAATGAAAAGGAGACTGAAGAAGGAAGGCCAGTTGTGTAAAATCAAGAATGACTTCATTCCAATCCAATAACTTGAATAAGATTAAGAAAAACAGGAGATTCTTACAAATAGTAATAATTAGTGTTAAATGATCCTGCTTACCGTTGTTGGAGAACATGTTGTCAAACTCTATGATGAGGTCATCATCCCTGTCAAACCTTTCGAAGCGGATGTGTGGCGCAGCATTGATGTCAGGGAAGTCCTCGTCCAGCTCCATCTCTGAACCTTCATCATCATCATCTTCATCTCCTTCTTCATCATCCTGGAATAAAAGCAGCAGACGTGAGTTTTAAAGTTGAGCACCTATTTGCTGCAAATGCATCAATAACTCATCCATACCTGATCCTCCTCCTCCTCTTCTTCCTCTTCCTCCTCTTCATCCTGGCTGTCTTCATCATCATTGCTGCCACTCGAATCTTCCTCCTGTGTGTGTTCCTCATCCTCTGGTTCCAGGATGTTCATGGAGTCTGATAGAAGAGAAACAACAAATTCGACTTTTGCTCAAATTTGCTCACAAATTTGCCTTAAGGGAACATGACATCATCCCTGGTCTTTAGATGCTTTAAACTGAACAAGGAAAAACTCCCTGAAAACACTTTAGCAAAAGAAAAAATGTAATTTTGACAACTGTGAAGTCAATATCTTACCTTCCCGGTTGGCTTGAAGAGTGGAGGCCTGGCTAATATTAGAGGGGGCCTCATCCATCAACACATCCTCTTGAGATTCATCTTCACCACTGCGTCCAACTGGGTAAACAACAGGCAACAAATGATACCATTTGTTTTGTTCTTTGCATGTTTGCTATATAGAAGAGCTGCATTCTGGTGTCGCATATCATAACAATCCGAGAATTAAAGGGAAAGGCTCTTTTTATTAAACACAGAGTTAGTGGTTGTGCACACAGATATTACAACCACTCGAATTTGGTTTGTTTACTATTATCCACTTGTCCCTTTCTAAATGATTTCAGTGACTTACCTATAATTGTGCTGTTGACAGTGCTAGCATCTCTCTCCAGCAGCTCATCAATCAGATCCACCAACTCATTCTCAACCTACAAGCACAAGAAAAAAATATACAAATCCAATATCCACCATAAAATAGAGTAGATAAATGCGCATAACACTTTGGTGATAAATGTATGTAATACGGCATCAATCACCTGCATAGCCTGTGTGCTGAGAACCTCTGGCTGACCAGCAATGACGACAGTGTCTCCCTCCGCCTCTCCATCCATCAGGTCACTGTCTGTTCCTTGCACCCTGTGGTTGCCCTCCACTGGCTCTGCCTCACCAGACTCTCCTGAAATAAACGTGTCACACCATGAACAAACAAATCTGGAGCCACAGCTTCCAGTCTTAAAATATCACATGTGACTCATGTTCATACCTTGGTCCTGGGTGTTGCTGTTGCTGTCCCTGGCCGTGCCTACAGTGTCATGCTCAGTCTTGTTCTTGCTGGAGCCTCCTTTGCCACCAAACAGACTGCTGGGCTGGTTAACAATGCGGGACAGAGTCTCCAGAGGCTTCAGGGCAGCATTCACTGTGTTGGCCATGTTGGGACTAAAGACAAACAACATAAAGAATATTACCATCAATGACACAAATGAAGATTACTTTGTGAAGCAAATTTAGTACATTTATATTACTAAATAATGCAGTTCAGCTTTGTTCAACATCTTTTTTTTTAAATGTGGTTTTCAAACCTTTAAAAATGGTGATCAGAGTTGTTAATAGGCTCAGTCGGCCCTAGATTTAGGTTTATAACTCATCACAGTCGCTGGTTAAAGTTTAAGTTTCCTTCTGAGTTTTATACCATTAGTACCAATAATAATGCAATTGAGGTGGGATTGTTTATGTGGGTCCCCATTTTTATGTACATGACCACATGCAGGTGCAGACTGTCCAGTTAATGGCGACAAACTTCTCTCCTGATCTACATTTGGTGAATATACACCAAGATGCACACAAATGTGACAACAGGACAAGACAAGGAATTCAATCCCTTTAGTAGTATCACAGGAGGAAAACAAGACTACAAACACAAGTGACAAGAGAAACAAGTGTATCTGCCAGAACTGTCACCAGTGCAGAGGCACAAAAACGATGGTTACATATGTAACCTCGGTTCTATGAATTTTGGATGACAGTAGAAATGAAAGAGAACTTTAAAGGCTAACAAAATAAATAATAAAAATTAATAAACCTGGTGAAATCATACCTGGACAAATCCAAGCTGTGAGGAACACGGGCCAAATCGTTGACCAGTCCTTTCTTAAGAAAGAGCCTGATGATATTGTTCATGCCGTTATGTTGCGTCTTAGCTGCTGCTGTACTATAGAAGCTGGATGTGGAAGGACATGATTCCATGATGGTGCTGATGATGCACATCACTGCTTGAAGCCTGTGAGATATATATGTCAGGTTAACAAGAATGAAGAACAAGGGTTTGTACAGATCCATCTAAACTATGAATCAATGGATCAAGCAAGCGTTGCAGTATTAACATGAGTTTGGTTTACATATTTTTATGCTTTTTACCTGGCATGTTTTTCGGCACCTTCTGCCATTGCCAATGCTCGACTGAGAGCAGCCTTCACCTCGTTGACGAGGGCCACCTGGGCATCTGTGCCTGTGCCGGCAGCTGCCAGGCTGGCGAGGAAGAGACGTGCCAAGGCTGGCGTGTCCTTATCTTCTGAATTTTGAGTGTGAGGCAACAAGTGGTCGAGCACAAAAGCTAGAACGCTGCAATCCTGTTGTAATACAGAAATTATATGGGACGTCAAATGGGTCAAGAGGAAATTGTACCATTATTGTATCAAAAGACATGGCAATACAGGGAAGTGAAGGGTTGACAAGTTTTTAAGTACTCACCTCCTTTATAAGCTCAGACTGCCCAGCGGTGTAGCAGTAGGAGGCGATCAATGTGGCGATACCCACATAGGAACGCACCAGTTCAGCCAGCAATCTCAGGATGGTGGAGGTAGGCATTAGCGGTTTGCTTGCTTTAACTTTAGCTGCTTTACCCTCATCTGAGCTGGTACTTTTCTCTCCTTCCTGTTCTTTCTTCTCCTCTCGCATCTCTTCTGGTGTGGAGGCTGAAGCAAAACAGGAAGATTTTACACCTGGTCTGAGCACGTTTTACCCATTGTATGATTTATTTTGGACTGAAAACACAAAAATGCCACTTGCCAACCAAAACAAATCAAAAATGTTCTGCGGTGTGCTATGGGGCATACTTTTGTTTATCTAAAACAGTCATTAGAATTTAAATATTTATTAACTTCACACTAACGTCAACAAAGCTATCAGACTAACAGTTGGCAAATAACACCAGGAAGGTATGAGAGTATGTGAGAAGTATATGATATGTGCAGTTTCTTGCATTTCTATTGTTAAAAAAAATAAAATAAAATTAGACTCACCTTCTCCTTGTGGTGTGCCAGACTGCGAAGACTCAGCCACACCGCCATCAGCAGCAAACACTTGAGTCTGAGAGAAAGACATGGTTCGGTTATTAAATGTGTAATAACACATTTCGCTTTTCAATACAAGTACTTGTCATTGAGACTCACGTTGATATGGAATGCAGGCTGGGAGTCAAAGTCGCTGCCCTGTCGGGTGAGTCGGTACTGCTGGTAAACATCATCACCAACATCTTGCAAAATCTGGCACAGGTCTTGACCACCAGGTACCGCTGCTGCACGCTCTTCTGGACGCTCAGCTGTGTCACAGTCAAATGAATATTTCTTTCACAACAGGATAAACCCCCTTCAAGTATATATTTGTTAGGATTAATAGCAGGACTTACGTTCTTCAGGAGCATGATATGCAGCCAAAGCGTTGAGCATGTCATAAATGACCTCCTTGATAGTATCAGGAATAGGAGGTAAGGGAGAGAGTTTCAGAGGAGTGGTCTTAACAAGCTGCACTGCGTTGGGCCCTTTAATTCTAAGGTTTTCAAACTCATCATCAGAAGCTGCAGGGGAAAAAAAGAGAAATAACAAATGACTGAATAAATCACACATTCATGGTATATTTAACTTCAGTCAAGTCACTGCAACCTCTAAAGGCTTTTGCCTTTAGAGTGTGCTACCAAAAGCTTGGACACTCACCAGTGCCAGCTCCACGTGGTGCAGGTAGAGCAATGCGGACACAGTTGCTGGCAGTTTCAGCAAAGCACTCTGGGTTACGGCATGCTGCAGGGCCCAGGACACGAAGGATATAATTGATTTCTCTGGAACCAAGGCTGCCTGATACCACCCCTGAGGTGGTACTGCCTGCTCCACTGGTCACAGCTGACCTCACAACCTATAGCAACATAATGCAAAATGTTAACACAACCCACACTCCCACATCTACCTAACAGTATTTCCATATACCATTTAAGCAGTGTGAGAATAAGCTCACCTTTTCCATGGTGTGCCGCAGTGTGGCTGGATCTTCTATGATGTGTCTGAACAGCAGAGTAACCAGAGGAGTGAAGCCATTAAAGCCAGAGCTCTGTGTCAGCCCCAAAATCATCCGTGTACTCTTCAACTCGGCAAACATCATAGCATAGTGGTGGTTGCGTGTCAGACGCAAACAGAGACGCAGTGTAGCATGGAGTGTGTCTGGGTCCACAGGGACACTGATCATACTGACACAGGCCCGAATGAGAACGGTGGTCATGTCTTCAGTAAGGCCTTGAACAACAATATCAGAACCCTGAGTATAATCAGACTCCAGGGTAGATGAGGAGCTAGAGGTAGCATCCTTCAACTGGCTGGAATCATCCTTCGGAGCACTCATCTCCACTGCTGCCCCTGATTCTAGGTCAGTCTGGGATTCCTCAGCTTTGCTCCTGTCTGCTCCTTCTCTGTCCGAGTCGGTGATGCTACCAGTCTTGGCAGGCTTGGGAATGCGCGGCACTCTCTGGACTGTCAACATCACTGGCCTTCTGTTACCAGTCTCCTCGTTGACCTGCACAAAAGTGTGATCAAAAGTAACATGCAAATTGTATTTAACACAATCAACCATGAAATGACACGTTTCTACATCTTGTGATCTTGTGTATTCTCCAAATAGATAAAGTGTCTGTGTATACCTGCACCATGGTGTTAAACTGGACAGTGTATCTCCGGCGACCAGCTGTGAAGCGGACACTGCTCTCTCCGGCCCTCCAGGCCGAGTCAATGGTGCTGTTGTTTGATGCACTGTAACTGCACCAACGGCCAGAGCGGTCATCAAACCATCGCCAATTATTCCCATTGGGCTGCAGATACTAAGGTAGTCAGGGAGAAAAGCATATGTGCCTTTTAGTGCCAATATATAAAAAGTATACAGTTATTTATTTAGTTATCATTAATATATATTATTTACTCTCCTCTTAAATTATTTTGTATGTAATGCTTGTGACTACTACTTATAATTATTTTGCAGTCAGTATCTCTGACTTGGATATGGACCTTGTTCATTTGTTCTCTACGCTTTGAAGAGACTGCCATCTTTTCATAGAAGTCGATGATCAACAGTACGGGTGTGATCCATCTGTAGAAAAAAAAACATCATTTTATAGATTTATATTTATTATAACAACATTTTTGTGTTTAAAAAGCAGATGATAAGCTATGTGTAACTTCCCCAAGTGAATAGTATGTAGTTCTGTGCAACACTTACTTTGGTGTCTGAATGTCTTTCTGTTCTTTAGCAGCTTGCAGACAAGGCTGCACGACCTCCAGTAGCTTTATCAGCAAATCAAGAATGCCACTGCTCTCTACCACTCTGGCCCCCAACAGTTTCAGTTCCTTTCAAAACAGATAACAAATTAGAGTTTGCGATTGGTAGATGAACAGTGATGGAAAATTAACTTATCTTCAACAAGAAAACAACATTTAAGGGCTAGAATTTTGATTGGGGGTGTTTCTTTTACCTCAAAGAGCAATGTGAGCAGGAGAATTCGTGTTGCCAGCTTGGAGGCCTGGGGCAGTGTGGCCATCTGTCTGGTCCACTCAGACACCGTCTTTGTATCACTGGTCGTCAGGGGCTCAGCTGCCTTAATCAGCACGTCTGCTGCCTCCCACACCTACACACAGCACAAACACAGTCAGGTTGGTACAAACATGTTGTGACTCCTTTGTCAAAACTGAAAAGCTCTATCTATCTAAAAATACATTTTAATGGTCACTTGGTCAAACACATAGATGAATAGTTTATATGGATAGTTTATAGTTTATAGATAGTTTATAGAACTATCCACCTATAGATGGATAGTTTACAGAGCTGCATTTGAAATAAAGATAAATCAGGCACTTGCTAAGGATATTTAGTCTTAACTACCTTACAATTACAAACACACGAAGAACTAATGTAAATTAGCATCTAATAATTCTTTATTTAATATTTTAACTTTTAGAACTAGAATTATTGCATTTCAGTTACTTCTCTCTGCATCTCACAATCTCCTCTGATTTATGTTAAATTTATGATTTGTATTAAATTTACGTCTAGAAAAGTTTTGCAGAAAATATTGTCAATAAAAAGTTGACCTTTACTCTTAGGTTATAAAATATCATCACTTTATCCTATTAGACATTTGTGTCTGAGGGTGCAATAACCTTGTCCTTTGACAAACAAGACCGCACTTTAAATACATTTGTCCACTCACCTGGCGGACAACCTGGCCAAGGATAAGATCTCTGTACTCTGGGCCACTCCTCTTGATGGCGGTCATCAGCAGGTCACAGAGTCGGTAGACTGTGTCTGGCAGCTCATCCAGCAGATGGAAGCAGCCAGGTAACATGGAGTCAGTGAAGGAGTGCAGCTCCTGGGGGTCCAGTGGTTCAGCCTCCATGAAACGTTCCAAGCAGCGAGCCTCTTCCTCTTCTGCCCGCTCCCGGGCTCTTCTGTCCTCCTCCTCCCGCCGACGTGCTGCTTCCTGAAGCAGACACAGAAAGAATCTCAACAGGTGTTCAGTTACAGGTTAAATCGTAATCCATGAGGTTTTATTTAGCTACAGGTGGTTTAGAGCAAAACAGTAGTACCACCTAATTTAAGCAGTGGAAATAAGCTACCTCAGGAGAATCAGAGCGTTGCTCCATGCTGACCTCTTGTCCAAGTGACATTGCAATGGCCCTCATCATCTGGTCCTCTTCAGACATGGTCAGGTCCTAGATGAAGTAAGAGCAAAAATGTCAGCTGCCAGAGTTAAACTTAAAAAAATTACAGTATAGAAGGATATAGTTTTGGTTTATGAAGCCTTACTCTTACTGCTCCGCCAAGAAGTGGAGGAGGGTGCGTAAGAAGGTATTCTGTGGCCTGCTCCATGGTGCTGGTGTTCAGTAGAGCCTCCATGGCATGCTCTCGTGAGAATCCCATATCCATCAGCTAAAACGCCAAAAGAGGAAGTTGTGTTTTATTGAATGTAAACAGAGACGGCATCATGAGTGATGGGCAACTAAAAAGTAACGACTTCCATAAGGATTAAAAAAAACCCAATCAAACCTTTTTCCATGACATTTCTTTTTCTGATATTCCACTTCAAAGGAGAAATATAACGTGATAACCTGCTCCAAATTCCTCTCTACTTTTCCTTGTTCACTTCTCCCTCTTGAACCTCTCTGTACTTCACTCCTTCCCTCTCACTCTCAATCCCTGTCCCTGATGGCTGATGATACCTGCTGGAGCTGCTGTTGGCGGATCTGTGACTGTGTGTGCCTCCCTCTGCCTCTGCATCTTTCCTATTATAGAACAAATGGTGGCCCAGGATTCAGTGCATGCAGGATGTGGGGAAGGAAAATGGGTAAACACAGCACCTCTGTTTCACTTTCTTGTTTACATGGCCACCTCCACATGTAATTATGCAGCAAACCTGTGATTTAAAAACTGGCTGACTGATACAAGCAACCTATTGACAAGGCTGTTGGAACATACCACAGCTGGTAAATAGGGAAAGCTGTCAAACTACAAGCCTTTTATCTTTGTGATTATGGTCCAGGAACAACTATTGACCGTGTGTACGAGCAGTACCTTATTCTAATGATCTAATTAAAAAAACACCCCGAATTAAAAATCAACAGACCAGGTTCCAGATGGTAACACAGGCTTGCAACATACCTGTGTGAGCTGAGCCTGGTTAACCTGGGGCTCACGACGAGGGGTAGAATTGGTTGACTCATCTGCCTGTCCTCCTGCTGGCCCTCCAGATGTTGTCCCACTAGCTGCTGGTGCCTCGCTGCCTGTTGTAGAGGCTCCAGGGGCTCCACTGGGTCCCAAAGTACCAGCAGAGGCCCCTTCTTCCTCTGGTCGCACTGTTCCCTCTCTCTCCTTTGCCAGGCGCTCCTGGATAACAGGCTCTCCTCTTAAGATGTGGCAGAGGATGGCCAGCATGGATTCAGCCATTCTGCCTCCATACACCTTCAGCGGCTTCCTGTTCCACAGACTGCGGATACAGCTGAATGCAGCCTTGATGAAGGAGAGTCAGTGTTATAACAATAGCAAAGACATATTTATGACAAATCCTCATCATCTCATCCCTATAAGAGAAAATCCTCATAAACCTGGAGGCTTATACATGAAGATGTATGATACATCTATTTCAACAAGGTCTCCGCATGATCTAACCACACGGAAAACTTAAACTTGCAAGTTCTATTGAAAGGCAAGTAGATACTGACCTTCTGGGTGACTATGAGGAACCGAAGGGCGCTGAACTGTGGCATGGTGGGTGTGACTCCTGGCATTTTAGCTGGTAATGAATGGGGTGAGTCCAGCACAGTGCTTGGGTTCACCATCTTCTCCACCAACATCAACCAAGCATCCAGGAACTCCCCTGTCCCATCAGGTAGATCAGCATGCTCCAGACCCTCAGAAACAGGAACCTTCCCACCCATTGACAGGGCCCAGTTGAATGTCCTGTACAAGAGCAAATCAGAATATTACAGATATCATCAAGCAACATTTGAACATACAGTACATTACTTGATATGTCTTGAGCATGGGTGGGACTTACTCAAACAAGGCATCATGCCCCCCAGAGCAAAAGAACTTTTGTAGCATGAGATGGTAGGGGT
The DNA here is from genome assembly GCA_016801845.1 of Polydactylus sextarius. Classification (NCBI taxonomy): domain Eukaryota; kingdom Metazoa; phylum Chordata; class Actinopteri; family Polynemidae; genus Polydactylus; species Polydactylus sextarius. The sequence continues at coordinate 15,508,221 of CM028909.1, forward strand.
ACTTCCTCTCATCAAACAGCATGGGTGAAGTGAAGCCCACTGAGCAGATGAAGAAAGTCAACCTGCCAAGCCAAAAGAACACACACTTGTAATATCAACTATGTGTACTATGGACTCAAGAAAGGTAAACAGAGGTAGCATGCGATTACCTAAAGCGAGGGGTTGGTGTGTAGGGTGGTGGCTGCCAACTCAGGCCCTTTGTCAGGAGCTTGGTGAGAGCAGAGGCAGTGGCTCGGGCAGCAGGTGTGGGGGTTGTGCCTGTGCTTGTAGCATGGTGGGAGCGGCGCTGGCGGACAGGAGACCCCACACACAGCTTCACTAGCAAGCCAAAGAGCTCAGCCAGAGCCCTACCTAGCCGAGATGAAGCTGAAAAAGATACAAGCAGGTGAGCGAAATAATAACTTGTGGTTTTACAGCAATGTAAGAACATTTGTTTGAAAAAAATCTGTTAAAATATTAAAACATAAAAAGCTCACCAGAGAGTAGTGGTTTAATCTGTTTGATGCGTGTCGCCATAGCTGGAGTAAGTTTGGACTTGGCCTTAGGGTCTGCTGCAGTGGGTTCATCTGTCTCCATTGGAGCTAAGGTGTCCCCATCGAGACCCATGCCTTCCAACAGTCCACCAGCAGATGAATCAACAGACACCGTCTCAGGCTCTGCTGGTTAAAAGTAAAGGAGATTTAAGTTTCTGAAGCGTATTCAGGAGCATGGTGGGACACTTGTGTTTTCAGTGAACAAAGTTCAATGGTTTTAATACCAGTTCTCCTGGACCCAGAGGCTGTGGCTGCTGCAGTGCTGCCAGATGGCTTCTCCTCTTTGGGTACCAGTTTCTGCATGTCAGCCTGGCCAAACTCACATCCTGGTGGCAGACTGATGGGGACAAGTAAGAGTGTTTAGAGGGTTACAGCTTTTCACACATTTGAAACAAATGTGGGTAACAGATAAGAGATTCACCTGTTAGGTGTGCAAAGAGACAGCAGCACTGTGCTCTCCCACACCAGAGAGCAGTAGAGCTGACTGAGCTTGTTAAGAACACTCAAGCCGAGCTGGGAGCCCCATTGGTTGACTGAGATAGCCCTGATCTCACTCTGTTCAAAAAAAAAAAAAAAAAAAAAAAAAAGTGAGAGAGAAGTAATCACTGTGTATTCAATGTTCTACGAGATCAAATTTGAACTGTTGACAGCCTGACAAAATGAAATTCTATTCCCCTAGCATTCTCTACAAATTCAGTATAAACACTTATAATCTATCTTATTACATAGATATTAATTTGCTTTATACTATCACTGATGCAGTCAACTGCAGAAATTAGATTATCACAGATGAACTTCGTGTAATCAGGGGATTTTGTGTTATCACAGGAGAAAATACAACCATGTTTACCTGTCCTACTCTGCAAGTATGGACAAACATGAGGATGTAGGCGTGCGCTGCAGTAAGTGCATGTAGAAGTGGCGTTGCACGGGCAGACAACGTGGCGTCGGTGACGTGACCCGCGTTGGCCAGTTCTCTGAGAAGCACGGACCCACCAGGCACCTCAATTGGTCGGTGAAGCGGCTCCAGAGATGTCAGGATACTGTCCAGTTGGCACAGACCTTCCTGCAGTACCTTAGGCTCATGTGAGAGAGTCTAGGGAGGAGAGTTTTGGGGGAAAAGTTTCAGCCTAAATGCAACAAACTGATGATAGTTGTAACTCTTACGAGGTTTCCCAAGGAATGCAGATTCAAAAAGAGTGTTTTGGCAAAATCTGGCACTTAGACATCAAATATATGCTTATGTGTGCCACCCAAAATAAATAAATAATAAAAATATCTCAACACTGAGCTTAATTTGCTCACCAGTATGGACTTGCAGACACCAGCTACAGCCTGGCATGCAGCAGAGGTGGGGAAGTCTATGGGCAAGTTGGGAAGGCCCAGAATAGAAACCAGAGGTAGAAGCCCCTTCTGGTTGACAAACTCTTGACAGTGGTCATCTGTGGTGTTGTTGCTGAGTATGGACTCAACAAACTTCATCTGTGAAATCACATGCAAAGTAAATCAATAAGTGATTTGAGAAATTAGAGGATAGAACATATCACTAAACAAACACAACCAAACAATCAGCACTTACCACATTCAGGATATAATCCATTAGAGGAATGGGTATCCGCTCCTCTGTGCCAACAACCCTGCAACAATACATATCATCAAAATGACAGGCACTGAATAAAACATTTGAAATTTAGTCTGTTGACTTGATAAAATATCAGTATCAGAGTTGTTTCTCTGTTATACTGTGTTATGAACTCAGCGTCATACAGTTCAAGTGGCACTGACTGTCTGTTGCTCTCTGGTTCCCCCTGCTGCTGGCTGAACGTATGGAGGGCCTCCTCTTCCTCCTCATCCTCACTTGAGGCTTCTTCAGCAGCGTGGCTGGAGCGTGCTGGAGGAACTGCCACAGTACCATCTGCTTTCTGGATCGACGGTTTCTGGCAGATGTACTCAGGGGCTCGGCCAAGGTTGCAGATCTCTTCCAGTAACTGTAACACAGAGTTACCTTTAATTATCTGTCAAGATCATGTGATATTATTCCAGAGACTGCTCGTAATGAAATAGTATATTACTTTAATAATGGCAGTAGTAGCATCAGTCTTCAAAGTGGGTTGGTGTCTCATGAGCTCATCTACAGCACTGCCCAAGTTGGATGCAGTGTCACCTGAAGCAAAACAGATAGTATGTCACCCGAGCAGGTTCCAAACAAGAAAATGTGAATGAGAACACACACACACAGTCCAACTCACCCAAAGGGTCAGAGCTGCGTCTCCTTCGCATGGCAGGCAAGTAGTCAGGGGACAAAAGCACTTTGAAGAGGCGCTCAAACGGCTGGCACTGAACAAAGGAGTGCAGGCCTCTTGCATTCAGGCACAGAGCACTGAACACATTGGGAAGAGAACCCAACACCTCACGAGTAGCAGGAACCTGGAAAAGAGAAACAATGAAGAACATACAACAAAAGTTTAAAAAAAGGAAGAGTGTTAAGGATGGAAAATATGAGCCAACTTCTATTTTTCTGCATTACCCTCTTTTTTTTTTTTTTGGTTTAAATCAGTACTGGCATGCACAATAACCTCCTTCCAAACTGAAAACTACCATGTGTCAGAATCTGACTTGCCAAATGATCATGCAAATCACAAGTTATCAGTGAACGTATAATTTCTTTGTAAAGCATGTTTTAATTATTAATATAGCAGAGTGAATGACACACTCATCATAAGGGTAATCAGCAGACTATATTGTGCACTGACAGCTGAAACACAAAAAAGGAAGAGGCTAGGTATAAAAAAAGTATACAAAGCTGGTGCTGAAAACTCACATCTTTGATGAGAAGGGCATGCAGCATAACATCAGTGAGACCATTATCCTGCAGGGAAGAGAGCAGGGATGGCTCCTGGAACACAAACACCGTCACAACCTCTGTCGCTATAAACCCAAAAGACAAGAGACAGAGGCAGAGGTGGTGGGAAGAAAAAAGAAATCATAATCCAAAACAACAGCACAAAACACATGTCTTACAAAATTCATAAAGCAGATAGTGAAATGTCACATTCAACAACCTTTTCCAGTTGACAAGCAAATTTAGACACAAACTCTAAAATCAAATGACAGCTTAGTTAATCTGACACTTTTACTATCAGATCAACTGCTACAATTACAGCTTCCCTTTTTTGGTTCATTGTCATTTGTGTAAGAGAAGCAAAGAAATCCAGGACATAGTTGCTTTATAATGTCATAAGTACTATCTAGCAATGGACATTTTGGTGTAGAAAACTGCAATAGCTCTGTTACATGCTGTATCTTTACATAAAACTTGAATGCAGGACTCTCTCACTGACAGCATTTCTGCTGTGGTAGTTTGTCTGCAGTCTCCAAATCATTAAATCCACTCATATTCTACCTAAAACAGTTCAGATGATAACCTGCTCATTGCAGATTGGATTTCTGAATGTAACAAACAAATCAAACAATTAAATAATCATCACTTAGTAATTGACTCATTGTATAATTTCAATAATTCTGCTAATGGGCTCTAGGATATTATCATCTACAAAATACCTGAAGTAATGACAGATGAACTACAAGGTAAGCAGTTGAAAACCACTTGCGTTTCCACCCCTACATGCAAAAGATTTGTTGCAGTGTGTTCTGTGAGCACTGACCCTGGCCAAGTGAAACCACACTAAACCCCTATACATGTGTGAGAAAGTGTATGTTGCATTGTGCTAAAACTTGTGAGACAGAGCTGCCGCTACTCCGAGTCAGATCTGTCTAAATTGTGTACAGCGAAAATGCATCATTGACAAATGTCTTAACCTGAAATGGAGTCAGTGAAATAAAATGTGCAAGAGAGCTTTTATGTAGCAAAATAAATAGGACATTTATTTTCTTAGTTCCGTCATTACCAAGCACAGCATAAACAAATTCAGAGCTTATAGATGCTACATTTCATTATTTTGCCCCAGGGTTTTCAAACCAATCCCTACTGAGAGGTTTTACTGAGGTGTTGTTGTGAACTCACCTAAGAGGAAAAGCGAAGGGCCATAATATTCTGCATTACTGATGATGTGCTTGAGTGAGGTAGGCAAGGACCCATCCATTACTTGAGACAAAAACAGGGTGCAGACACATGCGTCAATAGTTGAAATTTACATTGTGAAAAATCTTGTGGCAATAATTTCATATATAAAGTACTTGATTTAATCCATTTCCTTACCATGGCGGATACCATCAGAGAAGGCAGGGTCCTGGATGGCTTTCTTCAAGAAATTTAGCATCGACTTTAACAGAGCTGCTCTCTGGGGGATACACTGCATACCTACAGAGACAGAATGGCGTTGTTGTAATAATATGCAAAAAGCAGTAGTAGATTTGTTTTGTTTTTTTTTGTTTTTTTTAGATGTGTACGGTGTTTACCTGCACGAGGCGTGTTCGCAACACTGCTCTGAGCTCGGTCTGCCTCTGGTCGGGAGCCAGAGGATGTTGATGGTCCAGGGCTGCTTTCCATGGCTACTTCCGACACTTTAAGAAAACATAATATTTTAAAACAACAGTCGAAAGATTATTCATAACCTGTCAATGTTGACAAGCAGCCTCGACTTTATATTTTAGCCATGACTTTTAGATATTCATTTCTGGAGATGGTACTCTTCCACAGGTCTAAAGGAGACACTACTCACTCTCCATGTCTGTGTCCATGTCCTCGGACTCCACAGCTGCGCTAGGCCTCTGAATCTTTGGCTTGATGACAAAAGGGCACTCTTTCCTCGACAGGTCCACCTCATGCTATGTATACAAAGTGATTTGAAAGGGTGATGTAGAGAGGAGTGAGTGAATCCAGACGTTTGGTAGATTATTCACTTTTCAGCTGAAGGCTGTGGTGTTAGAATAGAGAAATGGAAAAGTGCAAAACCAACCTCTAGCCTGCAGATGAAAATGGAAAGGCCGCTGTGGGACTGAAAGGCAGCCATGTCAAGGTTGGTGATGAGGTCCACAACTCGTACTGCTCGCGTCACAAAGGTGATCTGGTCCTGCTCATCACCCAAAAACTTGATCACCTACGAAGTAGAACATTAGAAAGGTTCAACTTTTTGAAACTCATAATGACATATTGTTAGGATCAGGATATACCTTCAGGAGAGCTTCCATCATCCCGCAGGAGACAAGTGCTTCTCCTCCAGCATCATAGCTAGCCAAGTGGTAGAGGAATGAGAACAGTGCAGTGGCAAACTGGTGTGGGTAGGGCTCCATGAGAGGATCTAGAAAACAGGAATTACAGGTTAACAAGCAGGCTTCCATTAAAACCGCCATGTCTACTTGTGCATCAAACAAATAACTACAGAAAACATTCTGACTGCATTCTCACCGATCATTGCTTGTATACAGTTGCGCACCAACACAGGCAAGAAGCCATGGTAGGAGGCAGTGCCAGTGCAGTCGATGATGTTGGAAAGTTTGGGCGTCCTCTCCAGATGGACAATCGAAGTTAAAGTGCGCAAAGATGCTGCCTTGATATCCTGAAAAATAGGATGAAACGCAGTATTTCAGAAAACGATGTTGCTGTACCGACAATGGAGAACTCGCACATTAAAATCATCTTAAATTAATCTTGCTGTGCAAACAATATCTAATGTCAGTTCAAGATAAGCGTTTAGTGATAAACAACATTGATAAAGCAGAAAAGGCAAACCACTTTCTTACCACGAGCTGTTTGTCTGTGATCTGTAACACATCCACCAGCTCCTCTATCAAGCCATTATACAGAATACTGTTGGCTGACTCTTGGAGTGCATTTGAATACACTGCACAGAAACAGAAAAAGTCAGCAGTTAAAATCTGGAGCAAACCCATTTATTACTTTATCTTAGGACGGAGGATTCTACGCACCCAGTATAGAGATGGCATGCAGTCGAGCCTGCACAGCTTGCAACCTCTTCTTGTGATTCGAGAAACCATGGGCTAGTCGAATGTGTGTGAACAGCAGGGTCTGTTTGTCTTTAGGGATGTTGTACATCACTGTCAGCGACTCCATGATCTCAGATGGGCTTTCTGAAATCTGGAAGAAAGAGGACATCATGTGTATAGTGAAGAACGCACAGTATTCTTACTCCACTGTTAATGACACAATTCAAATCTGACAGTACCTTGTCAAGCTGCTCAATGTGAATGTAGTGTAGTGTGTTACTGCTCGTCTGCTGGGGAAATACAAGTTCAGAAATGATCAAAAAGAAAATAAGCAATCGACACAGAAATCCAAAAATATGTTAATTATATGAATTTGTAGCTGCATAAATGCCTTAGTCTTTACCTTTCTCTCTACTTTGACCTCAGGGCCCGGTTCAGCGTAAAATTCAAAGTGCAGTGTGGTAGCACTGGGAGGGTACTTCTGCACAAAAACCAACGGGGGGCAGCATTGTAAGGAGAGTTTGGAAACAGTGGTTAGTCTTATTTGGTAGCCCTCTTCTACAAAGATAAAACTGGGAGTGCTATAGCAGTAGTCAGTTAACAGAGACAGTTATTGAACATTAATCAGTAAAATTCTTACCGTCATAGGCAGATCCCTGCAGCACTCAGCCAGACCAAAGCCATTCTCCTTTCCACCCCAGCTCTACAAAAGAGAACAAAGAGACTAAACAATAAAGCTCTTTCTCTTGAGGGACAGCTGGAATCATGGCAAGTGCAAAACAATGGCATTCACTAGACCTCAGCCAGGTGTTGCAGACGTGCCAGTAGAGGCGTCCTTTTGTCAGATCCCAGTCTTGTGATATAGTTGGAGCGCTTACTGAACACATAGAGCAGGTTCAGCACAGACAGGACCACCTGCATGTCACATGATGCTAACAAGGTGGTTAAGTGCTGCCAATGGATGGGAAGATAAAAAAATAAAAGAGGGTAAAAGTTAGTGAGCCATTTTTGTTTTTCCTTGGTAACATGTGCACAATACAAAGTGCAAGCCTACCTCTATGGAGCTGTAGAGATGCCTAGAGAAGCTATACTCAATGAGCAGGGCTGTGAAGTTAAGCACTGCTAACAGCAGGGCTTTGAGCTGTCCATTGTCAGGACGGTCACACACCAGCAGCCATGACATATTCTCCACTGTCTGGCCTGCATCACACAGGATGCCATCAAAGCGGTCCAGCAGATCCACCCAATGGTACAGCTCACACTGTTAAAAACAGATGACATCATTTTAAGTTATCATTCAAATAAACATTAGGTGTCCAAGACCTTGCCCCTTAGGAAAACTAATGTCAAATGCTGTGATCATTAAGCACATAAATAACAACACTTTTGTTTTTGTAGCTAGTGGTAAAGCGTAACGGCTGTGACATTTTTAAAATTGGGGGAAATCAGTGCATCTCTAGCCTTCCTGGTCACAGATGGCTGTGTTAAGTTAGGAAGAAAAAAAGTTTTTGTCTCTGGCATTCCCTAGGATTCCTAATTTTACATGTCAACAGAGCTGATCACATGGCAATGCAGTAGTTATTAACCTGTATTAATGCTGCTTTTGTCAGATGATTTAATGATGCTAAAAACTCTGAGGCAAAAGCTTCTTTTAATCCAGTAATTCAGTAATCATCTTGCTCTTATTTACAAAGCCACAGAATGAAAACCGTCTTGCAGTTAACATGTTGTACAAATGACCTATGATTAAATCATGATTCAAACTCATTCCATGAATCTGCATCATGTGACAATCATGTGACTGTTTTCAGAGAATATTGAACAGTATTTTTTTAAAAAGTGTCAAATATCTGCAATACATTCTCATACTCATGATATTTCAGTGAAAACCGTGTCATTTCTCTGGGGCTTACCTTGCCAATGTTCCATGTCTTGATGTGCTGCAGTTCAACCAGCAGCTGCTCATCACTGCAAGCCTTGAGCTTCTCTATAAGTATCCTGCAGTCAGCAGGCTGATTGGTTCAGAGAGAGCACAAAATAGTTGGTCAAGGAGAGCACATGGACCACCTCAATTTTTTTTTTTTATTAATACAGTATAGCATATTTTAGTGACACTGACATACTAACACGTTGAATTAGTATTCCCTCTGTAAACTATAGTTGGGGTAAAGCCACACTGCCCAGCAACATTTCTGTACCACGGACAAAAACCTAACGGTAAAAGTTTTCTGACTTGCTCTCATTAACATAATGCCAGAGGTGCAACTGCTGTGTTACTGATATGACACTGCACTACTGCTGCTCAAACACTCACCACTGCTATGACTTTAACTGTGAAACACTTACAGGAAGTAAAGCCTTATTGTCACCACAGTGAGCAACTGACTGCCTAATCCTTGTTTTCAGTGCTGTTTCGGTATGCCACCATTTGGTAAAGGGCAAAATGCTATAACAAGTAGCCACAGAAATATGGTGATCCAGGTGTGAGGCATTGACGGATGTTTGTGTAAATGTCAAACTTGTCAAAGCAAGCAACACCTTTGAATAAGCTATCCTGTCATACAAAAAATCTTCTCATCTGTATCTTCATTACGGATCCCTGTCACATTAGATTGCAGAGAATAAGTTAAGCTCGAGTATCCAAACTACAATCTCTTCAAAAACAGTTCTTATTGTACATCGTTATAAGACAATATGAGACAAGAGTTCGAAATTCAAATTTTTATTTCCTGGTATTAACAACTATGTGTGTGAGTCAATGTAAGAGATAGCACCTGTTGTTTTGTTTGAACCCGCCTATTTTCCAAGTGAGCAAAATATTGAGCAGGTGACTGTCAGGTGTTTCTTGATGCCCAGGTGTCGCCTTTTAGATTTTATCATTTAAAGAATTAATAGTTGTGAAAGTCTACTCTTAATTTAAGCCTTCAGTTTTACTTGCCAAGAGTGCGTTTGATGTTAAAAAATAATAAACCAACATGCAGACAAGAGAGCTGTGCATGAGAGAAAAACAAGCCTTTTGAAGCTTTGGAAATGGGAAATTGATCAAAGCCAAACATTAGGAGTAGCCGTGACAACAACATACACAGAAACTATTGGAAATACATATCAAACAGGTCAGCCAAGGACAACAAGAGTAGTTGATGACATTAAACATTCTGAAACCAGTGAAGAAAAACATCCACAGGGCAGGAGTGAAAGTATCACGGTTCATTGTTCAGGATTTCAAGAACACGAATATAGATGCCACTACAGCACATGCAAAACAGTCATCGGCACCAGACTTGAAAGGTCAAATTCGAATTTTTAAGAAGCCACAAACAAAACAAACTATTATGCACTGATGACAATAAAATGAATGTTTACCAAAGTGATGGAAAGGCCAAAGTGTGTACGATAAAAAAAAAAATTTACTTGTGATACAAAATATACAAGCTCCTCTGTGAAGCATGATCGAGGTGGTTTCATGGCTTGCGCTTGCATGACTACTTCTGGAATGAGATCACTAATATTTATTGATGGTGCAACTCATGATAGTGGCAGCAGAATAAATTTCGAGAGAAATGTATTTAAACTAATAGAGAAACTTTATAAAGATAACGAAACAAAACACACTGCAGACACCAGGTGTTAGAAGCAGAAGGTTTTAAACTGGCTGAGTCAATCATCAGACCTTAACTCAACAGTGCATGTGTTACACCTCCTGAAGAGGAGACTGAAATAAACCAGAACTGAAAGAGGTTGCAGTAAAAGACAGCAAAAGTGTCACAAAAAAATATGTGCCTGGTGAGGTTAGTGGGTTGCAAGAAAGGACTGTAAAACCAAATATTAAATGTTATTTATTTCAAGCTACTTAATGATTATTTGTTCCTGTTTTTTTCTCTTTTGCTCACCTAAAGATTGGGCAGTCTGATACAAAAGGTGCCATTCCTTAATTGTGTAACACATCTAGATGTAAATGCTAAGAAAATAAAATCTGACCCCATATTCACTCATCTATTTATTTTAAACTCAAACATCTTCAGTGTACCACAAAAACAAAAAAAAAATCACCTTTCCATTACAACAACTGTGAGAGGCAATGTAGGTGGAAATTCTGAACTAGTTGCGTTAGGAATAATCACACAGCAAGTATTATGCATACTCACAGCTTCCGTAGGAGTTTTCTTTAACTTGCTTCTGTCGACCTTCATTGTCGATAATCTCTGTTTGTTGCTCCTGTTGAGAAATGATTATGTACATCAGAGATCAATATATGATTCTGAATTTTAATGTTGATGGTACACAACTACTCCAAACATTTAACATAAGTCAAATACTGTACTTAATAATCTACATATTCTACTACCAACAAGACAATAAAACACACAATTAAAACTTGTACACAGCTAGAAATGTGAAAAAAACTTACACAAAATAATTTGGTAATACCCACTTAACAGCATGTTCCAGTCATGTTACCTGTAAAAATGACACAAAAAAGAACAAAAATATATCAATCTAGCAAAAGTGTCCCACATTCCACAATACACATAAGATATTAATTGTACACTTGATAATCTGTTTAATCAATTTAAAGAAGGTATGATTTCCAAAAAAGGCAGTAGAAAACTGTTAATTAATTGGAGAGCATTCAAGTAATGACAGGAAGCCATCTGATTACATGGGTATGTGTACACAATGTACAAGTACACAAGAGAGAATACAGACAATTGGACATCAACACTGAATCCTGACAAAGTACCACATTGATGAGCAAGGGTTGTGTATTTAGGTATTTTCCTTAAAGAAATTTGTTATCGTCACCAAATAATTGATTGGCAGTAACTGGGGAAAAACATACTAAATGAGTTTCGATTTTCTAGCCTGGACTGATCACAAAGCAAACCGAGACAGAGCATTGGCTATTTTCTAGCTAGCAACATACGACACAAAGTTAATTAAATTAGGTTGGGCCCTAATTAATATCAACCATACATTTAACACACACGTTTCACATACTTGAGTTTCAGGGGATACCTAGATAAAATCGACCACCTCGATGCTTTCCCTTGTTGACTGAAGTGAATTGACGCTGACAGGTTAAAGTTATAGCTACCTAGCTGACAAGCTAACGTCACTTTTGCTAACAGCATAACGTTATTTTACCTAATGTTAACAAGTCACTACACACATTTAGGACTGCAGTTACTGGTCATAAACGAGACTGGTTTGTGGGGTGACCAAATAAAGATACACTGAGATGCACAGCGTACTGAGAAATCGATCGGTAATGTTTGCTGCGGAGTTGATGTTAGCCCCTCATAAGCTAACATTAGCTACCGGTAGTGTTAGCAAACGATCTCCTCCTGACATACTTCAAAGCATTTGGACACTACCAGACCGTATAAAAGTCATCCAAGTCACAAATAAGTCATACGTGTAATCAACAACAAGCATATCATATGCAACTGACCAAAAATCAAACCGTTTTAGCCATTTGTGCCACAGCTGTCAATCCAGACCTCTCAGATTTACCATGCTGTCCTGACCTGACTCTTGGCAAATTTAGGTCGGTGCTGCGCAGGCCGCAACAGACGCCAGCATTCCCCACTCCTGCACCATCCCCGCTCTAAGTAAAAGTGAAACTGTGAACACCAATCGGTAACTAGCAACAGTAAGACCGATGTACGTCAACTGCTTGAAACCAGCAAACGGTACTTTGCTAAGGCTCGGTGTCTTACCCTGGTTCCTCAGCTAAACCGCCGTAGCACGCGCTGGCTAGCAGGCTAGCAAGCTAGCTACCGTTAGTTGAGTAGCGAGCAGAAACGCATAATAACTCGCTGAATCATTGTCGGACGGGTCTAACGTGACACTGCGAGTTTTCTTTTCAGTTTTCGTTTGAGTAGATTGACCACCGACTGCCGACTCTGTACAGAAGTTGTTGATCCATTCGTTGTATTATTTTCAGATTATCCGCGCTTGTTTCCATAGCACACAGACACTAGCTGTTGGCAGAGTCATCATGACTCTGGGTAGTGTGCAAAAAGTGAATACCGTTACGGCTGAGAAAGAGCCACTGTTTATGGATGCAGTGCATATTAATATAAGACTACTGGCCTTTAGTGAAAGGGGGAAAAAATCACATTTTATGCGGTTTCTATTTCACAACAACAGAGATCTTACAATAACAATGTCCGCAGTATATGTCCAAAAACACTACAATAATAACAATGATGAATATGACTACATGATCCTTAAAATTACTGTCAACCTCACAGTGGGGAAATGCATTTTATGTGTGCATCATAACTAACAAACCACTGACCACACTACTTAACAGTGAAGCAGAAATACTCCAGCATTGAAACACAATATATTAATATTAATACAGCTGCAGTATCTGATACATGCGTAAAAGTCTACATATTTAGTACATATTTACTAAAAGTGGAGCACTAAATTAACCAGCTAGTTAAAGGAAACAAACATGCTTGTACCATGTTAAACACTGATCATTCTTCAGGTGGATTCAGTGGTTTTTAATTAAGCTACATGCACCCTCCCTCTGTTGCTTCCCACAAGAAATAGTAATCAAGTACTTGATTTATTCTTCTACAGTCAGCCTGATAAATACTTGCTAATATAGATGTTATAGGTTTATACACTTTTATTTTTAAGCAAGCAATTTAATGGGCCACACTACTCATATCAGAGAAACAGAGAAAGTACAACTTGTAAACAGTTAGCATGATTATTACTAACATTAAATTCAACCAACTTTGAGACTCAGTTGCCAGAGCAGTGCCTCACAGTACGTCATATGTGATTCACTGAAGCCGTTGAAAAAGAACTATGACACTTTGGGGTGTTGACAGTTCAGAAATGTCAGGCAAGCTGTTCTCTCAATTATAACATCTGAAGTAATGTGGTAATCATGTCCAATATGCTCTTTATCCAAGACTGATGTTCCAATTCCTCTTCGCTGCTGACAGAGCGATCGTAAGCACTAACACACCCACAGAAAACAACCTACTGCACCAGGTCCCGGCTGATTAATCAGCCTTTCCGTTTTGAGATATTTTTTTTAAAAATGAAAATCAGTAATTGACTAAAAATAAAATCATTATGAATTTTATTCATTTACATGTTTTTTCTGTCAGCACTTACTGTATGGAGTTGCATCTCTTCACAAATTATTCTAAATGTTTTGAGTCTTCTTTCAGGAAATATTCTTCTAACTGACAGACCATGTTATATTTGTAATTTTTAGCATTGTTTATATTTTTACCAATATTTTTCATACATACATTCACCTTTCATGTGCAAAATTCAAAGCACACTACAAAGACAAGTGGGAAATACAAACTCTATGTCACATAACACCACTGTATTGTGCTACATTTTAGTTGATTAATTCAAATCTGTTTAAATCAAAGTAAATGTCACCAAAACCATCTAGATAGATAGACAAGACCACGGCCGACGTGGGTAAGATAAGGGTGAAATTTTATGGTTGACAAATGCGAATAACTTGGATGATTTGACAAAGAAAAAAATAATGCAGATGTAACTAATTTAACTGCCACAGAAATCTGACAACTGCTGTAGTAAACAATACTTCCTCCCTTGTTTTGATTGATGGGGTGGGAGGCAAAATCACTGTACCCTATTCGCATTCACATGTTTCATCAGAACATTTTCAGTCAATGTAGAATATAGGTTAGTGTTACATACCAGAAACCACTTTGGTGTAATAGCTCTACCACTGTCATCATTGGCTTGCTATATAGTTTCTTGAAAACTATCTGAAACATATAAAATTAAAAAAAAAATTAAAAAAATCAAATCAGGCATGACAGGATAAGAAAATTCAAGGGTCCTGATCATTGGTAAAATACTGTAACTAACAACTGTGCAAATCCAACCATACTGTGATAATGTCTATTGGTGTGTCATTAGAGAATCATGAGTCCATTAAACTGCAGAATTTTATGTGTAATGATCAATTACGTACTCACACCCAAATTAAACCAATGTGTCTAACACCCAACTAGACCTGGTTCCTTGTAAAATAACAACATATATCTGTAATCACATTCAGCCCTGAGAGCTCAACATACTGCAGCTTAAGAAAGCACTTATAAATAGCCAAAACAAGCAAATTAAGAAAACATCAAACAACAAATGCACTGCAAATGTATGTAACCCAATCAAATAGATAAATACGCAGCAAATACACACAACACAACCAAATGTATGGCAAAACTTTGACACATTCAAAGACAGAAACAGGCTGTGAAGGTAGTGCAGATGATAACTGAAGGATTTTTAAAGGAAACAATTAAAGCGGTTGTTGTTCAATGCATTGTGAGTTTGTGAAATCATTTGGTTGTGCTGTGTCTGCAGGACTTAAGTTGCCAAATTGGCGAAGATATTTCCTTATGTTGACAGTGTTTGTAGACATAACCTCTCTCTGCAGGCATGCTTTCTTAAAATGATGTGCACTGAGCTCTCTCAGCCATCACTAAGTGAACTGCTTGGTTCACTGCTTAGTTATTGTTGTGTTCCAGAACAAATCAAAATAGTATGCAGCATTCTTTACAACAAGTAATCTCTTTCTGTTGTCATGTAATTACAATGGACACTGACTGAGAGGGTGACATCGACCAATGAGGATGCGGAGGGGTACCACAAATTCAAGTTATTCAGTTTACCCGTTTATTGAAATACTTTTGGCTGTTTTCATAAAGATACATCACAACTTGCTTCCAAAAGGCCAGACCTATCTGATGCTACTTATATTAATTATTCCACAAATTTTACTCCTTTATGGACAACTACGTCCAAAAACAACAACGCAGCATTAAAATTAATGACTTACATTGCTCATTTCATCTGTATAAGAAAACACAGAAATTGTCGTAGTTTAAGTCACATAACTACACTCCTCTAACAGTTCATCTGTCTCAAGTCAGATGGGTTAGTTATAACCGTGTAAAATCAGCTAGTTAGTCGATATTATGGAGGCAGCTACCTACGCAGTTAAGGTGAAGCCAACAACGGTGCTAACGTTAGCAAAGTTAAAAGCTAGTTAAGTGACGTTAGCTAGGTTCTCTAGCAGTTTAAGCTAACATTTGTTACTTCGTTTCCAATTCAGCTCTGACAGCTAATGTTAGCAGATTAGGGAAAAGTCACATCAGCAACCTGACACACATTTAAACTCTCACCGGTTAGCAAAACGGATGGCCATTGGGCGAAGATACCGCTTTGACCTGTGGTCGTACAAAGGCGCACATACCCACACACAGTGAACATGTGTGTATGTGTGTGTGTGTGTGTGTTTGCGGGTTTCGCGCGAGCCTAGCTAGCTAGCTAGCAGAGACCTCCGCACAATGCTCTATCAGTGGGATCATGGCAAAATTAAAAATGGCGGTTTACACAGCAGAAGATCCGGACTTTACCGTTAAAAAGACACCAGTTTAGTGGTCTCGCGTCACAGTGACGGACATGAATCATCAATAGTAGTGATAATGGGGGAGAAATGTATGACACTAGCTGGTTAAAATACATGTCAGTGCTATGGAATAAGTCTTTCTGCTTACCTCGAATGCGTGTTACATTTGCTTCTCCATCTTGAACTAGCGACTGGTAGGGCAATCCGAGATCTCGCGAGAATACCTGCTGCTGCGTTTACCCGGGGCACTCCCTTGTAATTGTTGAAGAAAAACAATGCTAGTGCGTTTTTTTCCGGCTGGCACAGGGAGGACACAGC
Organism: Polydactylus sextarius; assembly: GCA_016801845.1. Classification (NCBI taxonomy): domain Eukaryota; kingdom Metazoa; phylum Chordata; class Actinopteri; family Polynemidae; genus Polydactylus; species Polydactylus sextarius. The sequence continues at coordinate 15,524,412 of CM028909.1, forward strand.
CTATTAAAATATATCTTTAGTCTCAAGATTGTGATTTGATGTGCACACATAAGCACACAGCAGATTTCTCCAGTCTTTATGAAAAAATAGTTTAATTCATTTTATTAGGAAAATGTATTCAATCTCACTGACAATTAGGAAATAAGATTAGACAATTTTAATAACAAATGCATTTAACTCTTATGTGAATGGTATTTAATACAGAGTAATGGAAATAATGTATAGATGGTTAGGTGTGGAACATAATAGTACAGTAATATGTACAACAAAAAACCCTGAGAAAACTGTAGTCACCAGTTCATATTGAAAAGTAGTAAGTTGTCTAATGTGGCTTGGGACTTTTTAAATCTACCACAAAGCATCAATTTGTACTTTCATTGGAAGCAATGCAGATGTGTTAAATACAACACGATATTCTTCATATGTCAATGACTTTCAAATAGAGAGAATTGGTAAAGGTGATGAAAACTCAGTTCTGCAGTAGACTTCGGTTTAGTTAATAAAAATCATTCATTTGGCCCAGAAATCACACTTCTGGTGTGACGAATCAATAAGAAATTCAATGAAAAAAAAATTTGCCCATGGTATATTTTTATCTTTTCCAGGTCGTATTTAAACACATCATGTTTGAAACACACAGTACACACAAACACAAAAGTGAATATCAACAATAATTAATATAAAACTAAATGAATGAAATTTAACAAGGGCAATTTTTTTCCAGCACACTTCCATTACTATACTAACAAGACGTGACAAACTAAGCATGACAATTACTGCGTACAAATATAAAAAAAGAACTATTTCAGATATTTTCCAAATACAGTAATGTATCATGTACAAGTTAAGAAAGATTTCAAAGTTTTTGAACTATAAAAGAACTTAAATTACAACATATATTTACATATGAATTAATATCCTGCACCTTCACAATTTGTTTTCACACAGTTAAATCTACATTTTTGCCAACATTTTATCACTAGTACATTCTGTGGAAAGAAAGCACATCTCTACATCTGAGCCCAAGAAAACTGTCAATACTTGGAGCACTCACTATGGCAACCTGCAGGAAACTAGTCTCTTCAACTCATATTTTTTCTGCTTTTCCAATGTAGCTATATAAATTACAAATATTACAAATATTTACAATGACAACTTAAATTGTAAAAAATTCTAACAAAGCCATGGATAAAATTTTTATACAGGTATTTAGAGGTTGAAAAAAAACCAGGGACTAAGAGGATGAGGTGGTAAAAACAAACTACATTAAAAGAGGCAAAAAGATGGAAAAACGTTTTAACGTGTTAAATAAATATGGTCAGAATAAATAGATTTGTATGTCACTCTTGGTATCAGTTTAACGTTTTGTGTGTAGAGCTACATAAAGTGGAAAAAAAAAAAAAACGAGTTTTACAAACATCAGTGACAAATTTGTAAAATTAATACATGTGGCATACTGGGTGCTGACCATGTGCATACACTAGATTTTTGCAAAGCTGTTTATTTTCTGTAAAGACTGGCATGCTGTATTCATCATACCACAACCGATTTATGAGGTAAAAACGAGGTAAAAAGACAACTAAATTCAATATTACAACTGTGTGACTGTGTGTCATTGTTTTCATGGGACTCTGGGCTTTACAGACATTAAATTTTACCTGACTAGAAAATGTGTTTTTTTCCCTTTTAAAAAAAATATCATGGACAGTACAATGCTTCTGCATAAATACAGCCACTAAAAATAGCAAAAGATACAAAGAAAAGAAACAATTAGGCTTTGTCAAATGTCAAATATGCAATCATATTGAGTTATTTACCACAACGAGTGTTTATCTAAAACATTACAGTGATTTGTTTAAAGTCAGATGTGCCTCTGAGAACGCCGTGATGCAGAGAGAGAAGTGGAGAGCCAAACTGGCTGCTAATTAACTGGGCAGAATACTTTGTTGGACAAAATATAGTGAGGTTCAATAACAGGTGAAAACAGAAAACAAAATTATCTAGAGTACAAAATATAGATTACTATCTCTATTTCCTTCAAACCTACTTTCACAAAAATCCTTTTTCTTCGTTCCCACTTTCTTTAGTGAAACTTCCAATATCTCTCACAAGAGAAGTTTGCCATTGCGGTGAATTTTCAGGATTTTTCCAAGTCTCTGTTTTGCAGTCGCAAGTCCTTTCTTTGGACGTTTTCCTAAATTGAAGTGAAAATGGAAACACATGAGAAAATATTCTGTCACGCACGCACACACACGCACACACACACACACACACACACACACACACACACACACACACACACACACACACACACACACACACACACACACACACACACACACACACACACACACACACACATCATATATATATATATTTTCACGCTGTTAGAAGTTTGCATTTACCTTGGCCAACTCCCGTTGTGCCTTGGCTGGATAAACCTGCAGGAGATGCACCAGAGTGACAGCTGCTGTTCTGGGGAGACAACGAAGGTCGACGTGATGTGAGGAAAACACCAGGGGCCATGGCTCCGCTACCTCTGGGGCCTCCAGGGCCAAAAGGTCCTGGTCCTGCCGTGTATTCATGGTCCAACAGACTAGCAGAATAGTAGTCCATCCTCCTATCTGGGCTGAAGTCTGCTGGAGACTCTGGAACAGGTGGTGGGGAGGGTGGGGCTGGCTCAGTCTGAACAGGAGGTGTAGTGACTACAGGAGCAGGAGGACGCTGCTTTTTGGTGTACTTCCTTTTAGCAGGCTTTTGTTGTTCCTGAGTTGTAATTTTTAAAAAAGAAACAAGAATTATTATCTTTTGTTGAAACACACTTCTATTCCACATCACTCACTTGGCACACTAAGGTGCAAAGGCTACACTTTAGTTCAATACTCGTCACTGACTGATATCATGGGGGTGTTTGCGCATGTAAGTGCCACTGGGACATAGCAACAGTGACTATTTAATATAACGTGCTAATTTTCTTATTAGCGTTTCTTTTTTTGTTTGTCAAGAGGGAATGCTTAGGGACTGCTATATTTTTATCACCTTACCCTTGTTAGCTCTGCAAGGTAAGGTTTTTTGTTTTATAATAAATAAGCTACACTCAGTGACTTGACAGTCACCGAAACAAACATACTTCTAAGACCAATAAGCCTCCTCCTCCCCCAAACTCACTTGTTGTGCCAGCTTGGCAGCAGCAGCAGCAAGGCCAGTTTCTACAGATGCAACTCTAGCTCCCTCCCTGGCTGGTCGATCCTGTTTGGGCAGGGTGGGCATCACCCTGGCTATAAATGACAAGAAATTCAGAGATCAACCATAAGAAAACTGAATCTTATCTGTCTTAGTGCTGCGTTTAAGTCTATGTTTGCATACCTTTCGGGCTCCAAGGTGTGTCATCCCAGTTTTTCTTGCGCTTCATCTTAGCCTTGTTAGCATGGTCCTCTTCATCAGACTCCAAGGACGGGTAAACTTAAAAAATTTAGTACCATAATTAATCATTCATTGATCAATAAAGGCATTAAACTTAAGTGCTTGTAAAAAAAAAAAAGCAAGTGTAAGTCAGTGGATGTATTGCTCACCATAGTCTGAATCTTTAAAACAGGTTCCCAGAGTCTCTTGCTCATCTGGACTCTCCTCATCACTAAAGTGACGGGCTGGCCGTTTAATTGGCCGCTTCCCAGGCCGCTGGATGACAGGTTTCTTCTCTGAATTTCCTGTTTTTTTGACCCCTCCAGTCACCCACACACTCCTGCCACCCTTCTCCTTGACCACCCCTAATCCCTCTGTCAGGCCTCCAGAGATGGATAAGGGGGATGAGGAGGAGGAAGACGAGGAGGAGGACGGTGGGTTGGCCATTGAGAGCATACCCTGGATAGCGTCACGAGTACTGGGAGAGGCAGGGGCTTCCTCACTGAGAAAAGCACAGGGTTAAACAATCACTCATCGTCTCAAAATAACATGAGTCAGAGCCTGTGGCACTGCAAATAAGTGAACGATTCAAGTTTCAAAGGTTATTAGATTCTTTTAGCAACACTGTGAGACATTAATTCCCTCTTGTGCTCTAAACTATTGCTATAGCCACTGGTATTAGGAAGTGTGCTTCAAATACATTCTGTAGGTTCAAACATGATGGGGAAAAAAATGCAAAAAAAAAAAGATATTTAACATTTTATTTAATTTATACCATCATATACCCCATCATGAATTTGAGTGTTAAATAAATAAGACAAAGCAAAATAATAACTGATCATTAATAAAGTCTAACCTTAGTGCTGCAGAGTCCAAGCCTGCCACTTGCTTGCTCGCCTTCAATAAGTCCAGAATGCCTCCTGCACCACCTTTAACTCCGTGGGCAGCCAGTGCCTCTTCATCTGTGGTATAATCCTCCTAAAAGAACATGTACAAACATGCTACTGTTACTACTGAACTAGAGCTGTGATAACATATTTGTGACAGATATTGCATGCTGATTGCTGTGTGTGTGTGTGTGTGTGTGTGTGTGTGTGTGTGTATCCACTCCAAGATGGGTGGTTTGCTTTTTGGGTCTTTACACTTACTATAATAAATCACACTTGAGTCACAGTTAAAGCTTTTAGACACACTGTTGAAAAAGAGCTTAACTTGAAGTCTAAACCTAAAAAAGCTTAATTTTATGTGAACACAATAATAAAATCTTTATAGCTGGATCCTGCGACAGCATGTAAAAAGCCTTTTTTTCGTCTTCAGGATTTTCAGACTTAATACTGTCGGCTACAGCTTAAAGATGCCATTCAAAACTGGCTTAAGAAAAATTGACTGGTGTAGTCATAATGATCTCACCTCAATGTCAAAGTCTACCTCTCCTGGCTCTCTGATGCGATTGGGGTCAGAGCAGGGTTTGGCTCTGGGCAGCTTCCGAGGAAGACCTTAGGGTTCATTTGAACACAATGGGGTTAGAGCAGGAAGAAGGCTAAAATACAAAAATATATCTGATACTGAAATTAAAGAAACCCATCCCCCCCAATGAGGACTAATGCTTTCATTTTCACAGTACTGCTGCATGAAGACAAGTCACTAACCACTTAGTTTCTTTTTCTTGCTGGGTCCTGCATTTTTGCGTCGTGGAGGAGGAGTCTCGTCTATTTGCAGCTCATCTTCAGACTCCAGGTCAGACAGACTGGATCCCTCCATGGCAAGATGTTTGTATTTTCCAGCACTTCCTGCACCATTGCTGCTACCATCCTTTTTTCTACAGCCAGAAAAACAGCAGGTATGAACTTTAATCATTGGAGATCACAGACGTAATAGGACCCTAATAACACAACAAATAGCTGCAAAGCTTACCCTTGGATTTTTCCATTAGTCAGGACAAGTTTCAGTTTGCTTTTATTTATTTTCCCTTCGAAGTTTTCTAATGGTAACTCCAACTGGAAAGACACAAGAATTACAAGCAAATGTGTGAATGAAATATTCAGATATAAAAACAGTGTATTAAGTGTTTCCAAAGTGTGTGCAAATGTCTGCAAATTCTATACCTTGTTCTTGTTTTTGGCCTTGCCAGGTTGAAACTTCTTGAGTGTATGCTTGGTGTGGATCTCAATGAGGTCAAGTTCTCCTGCTTCTGCCTTAATTAACCCCTTTTGACCCTTCTTCTTGTTTCCTGGAGGCCCAACACCTCCAATCACTTCTTTGGGCTTGGGCCCTTTCTTTTTTCCAGGGGGGCGTCCTGAACTCTGAGAGGTGGTCAGGGGAGTTTTAGAGAGAGGAGAACCAGGAAACTGAGGTCCAGTTCGGCCAATGTTTTGCTGGAAGATGTCCTATCAAAAGAGAAAATACTGATGAGTCGATAAAACACAAAAAAGGGAAGAAAACAATAGCTAAAAACAAAGATAAAAACATGCACTAACATTCAATGAATCTACCATTTACCTCAACCAGACGAATCTCCTTGGCCAGGTCCTTCACAAGTGTCTGAGTATTGATGGTTTCTGGAATCTCCACTTCATGCTCTCCTAAAGCCTGAGTGTACGAGACATAACTGTCATCATACATAATATTTCAGACAGATTTTAAGTAACACCTAGCTTAGCACAAGGACAGTTAATAGTTTTCCTTGTTTTCATCCTTTTGGTTAAGCTAAGGCAATATGGCTGCTGGCTTTATGGTGGTACTGATGTTCTTATCCAATGCAAACAAAGCAAATGAGCATTTTTCCCAAAATTGAAATTTCTTTTATAGTCTCAGTTCAGGGTTTTATTTCATTCTATTTTTTAAGTAAATAAACTAAGTGATGAAACAAAAACGTAACAGATAATGTAATCAAGTAAGACTGTAACTACCTCTTTACGGGTCCAGCTGCGGAAGGCGTTGTTCAGGGCCTTTGCTCCATGAACCAGGTAAGTGGCCGGGTGTCTGCGATTTTCTCTCAAACCTATGAGAAAATGGAAATTTTCAGTTTGTCACATATCAATATCACAAAGACAAACAGTAAGCACAGATGATACAAGTAGTTCACATGACAACACAACACCAATATCATGAAATTCATTGAAATCTCTCACCTCTGAAGGTATCAAGAAGATGCTTTCCAACATACCAGCACACAGTCTCAAAGTTAGGAAACCTGAACAGGTCTGCTGTGCTTAATCTCTTCTCTATTTCATACGCTCTGAAAATGTAATATAGCACAAGTAAGGTCAGATATAAATTGCAATCACAACTTCACTGTGTTGAAATAACTGCAAATGTCTGTCTCCAATGAAGCAAGTCTTTTTTTTTTTTTTTTTTTTACTATGTAACAATGAAATAATTTCCAAATACTCTAGATGTTTCAGTTTTATTTCCACTCCTACACTGCCTTGTCTTTACTTGCCTCGACTAGAGGAAGGGTCCAATTTACACTGAAACATGACATGAACACTTCAGTCAGAAATACCGATGATAAGATAAGACCATACCCGACACCAGACTGTTGTCAGTGGAATCAGATTTGCTTGTTTGATATGAATGGTGGACTATTTGTTTCAATTTTGTCTATAAAGATCTCAAGTAACTCTTTACTGAAAGGCCAGATTTTAAAAAGGTTTCTATGTGATGTTCCAGGAAACAATGACATTTGCATCATTTAGTAATTTAGGCAAACTGGCCCTTCAGGCTACAATGTGCTAACTAAAATAACAATGATTTATGTGCAACACCACAATATACAATACAACACAATAATATTACATGAACAGTCCCGAGGGAACTAACCTCAGTTGCATGTCAATGTTGAGACTGTGTAAGAAGTTTCCTCCAAAAGCGAGACAGTCCACTGGAGTCAGGACAGCATGAATCCAACCTGAGAATCAAACAAATATAAAAAATGTAAACATCTTTCGACTCAAGATTTGAGTCATAACTCTGCAGAGCAAGAGAAAACATATCAACTTACCTGTTGGTATGAACAATGTGTTTCCTTGTTTGACAGAACACTTGTAACACATATCAACCTGGTCTCCAAAGAACATCTCATTCTGGTTAGATGAAGAACTCCACCGCTCAAAAAGTGCCAGGTTAGCCGGGGTGGGGGAAATTAGGTAGAAGATTTTCTCGCCCTGTACAGACATGAAAAAACAAACCCTTAAAATAACAGCAGTTTATTCAAAATAAATGAATAAATGAATATTAAATAATATCTCACCCTCAGGACATGGTACCACACCGAAGTGCCTCCAAAGTCAATGTGGAAGTCTGTGTAGCTGTCCTTCACTCCCATTAGACAGTACTTCTGCACATTGGGGCGTTCAAACACAGACTCTTCAGGCCACAGGTTTTCTACCCAGGACAGTTTCCTCACAATCTTTGGAGTCTCCACCAAATTTGAAAGCCTGACACAAAGTCAAACACCACTCTTTAGTCTTCAAAACTTTGCATCCATGACAAAAACTTCATGTTGTAATACTCTTTTCTTTGCAAAATGAACAGCGAAGCGAAGATTGTTGCACACCTGGTCTCAGAAAACTCCAGGCTGATTACATTGAGCACTTTGTCTCGGTTGGGGCTGTTATAGTATTCAACAAAGTCTCCCAACCGCATCTTCAGGTCACATTGGCGAGACACATCAATCACATCAATCTCTTTGTCTCCACCTGCGGTCAGAACAAAATCAGTGAGTTTGGGAAAAGCTTAGATGACCTGGTAACGTTATATGGAAACAAAACATAGAAAACCAAAGGTTACCTAATTACATTAGCACAGAATCTTTAAGAACATATACAGGAGCAATTATCTCAATATTTATTAAGAAATGAGAAATTTACCAATGTAGTGCTCTATATCACTGACGCTGAATGATGATGGAGGAAGAGTCATCCCCAAGCCATCCCGCCTCAGCACCATGACAGGAACACTGAACGAATGCTCTTCAAGAAATTCCACTGTCAGCTGGGCCCCAGACGGCTTTAGCAAAACTTCATCTGCACTGTAATGGAAGAACAAAAAGACATATGCACAAAACAGTTATGATACAGTAATAAATCAGACATGTATGAGGTAAGCATAGCAACATTTACACTACATCACTACTAGCATAGAATGGTTGTTATACCAATGTTGTGTACTACATCCAGAGCATCATTAGACATAAATCATAGTTTTATCTTTAAGAAATTTAAGACCATTTAACTTTTGTCTCTGCAGGACCGTGTTAGAGACTTACCTAGGGAAGGTGCGGCTCCGTAGCTCCCTAACAAATTGCGGACTGCCTGTCTTAACGGGCCGACTTGGATCTCTTCCTGCTACAGCACCACCATCTGACTGCTTATTGCCTCCCCGGCGTTTGCGCACTGACAAAAAAGGAGAGACAAAGAGAAAAGATCAGCAAAAGCACCATATAGTTACACAGTAAACCAGTAAGATCAGAACAATGTCAAAAAGGTATAGTTCAGGAATGGTAACTTACTGACAGATGGCCCGTGGGTGACCTGGCAGTTGGGACAGTGATACAGGTCAATCTCAGCTGCTTTGTCCTCCTCTACTCCAACACAACTACACAAAAAGGATATGAAAATGATATTATATCAAACAAAGTATGTAATGGATCCAGTACACAGTGCATGCAACTAAGACAACAGAAGCACATAATGAAAAGACACAAACCCACATGCACAACATTTTGAAGATCTCATTTTTCCCATTGTTTATTGAAACATAGAAGGACAGAGACAGATTTTATCTCAAGATCTCAACACAACTGCCATGGTCTTTATGCAACCATTCAATGTTATTTACTGGACTTTAACTGCTTAAGTTTAAACAAAAATGGAAAAACTGGAGCATTCTTAAACATCTACCCTGCATATATACACAGTGAATCTCAGTCAACAGAGTTAAATCTGAAAATGACCTACCTTCCATGAAACCAGTCTTGACAAATGTCGCACTCGATCATGAAGCGTGTCACATCATATGGAAGGCGACACAAGCAGTACACTGGAACTGATGCCATGTTGAGTGTCTATGTGGGTGATTCAGCTAATGTACAACCTTAACAACCCCTAGAGTCAGTCTGATGACGAGATTGTACTGTTACTGAACTAAACTATAAGTCTGACACTTCACTTCTAATTACTGCTGTAGATACTCATGTCCACTTGGAAACCTGTTGAAATATACAAAGAGGACAAAACTTAATAGCTTTAACAACATACAACAAACCCCAAGCTGCATATGAAAACTCATCGGTACATTGTATGAACGCTGAGAAATAAGTAAATGTCTATATCTACCTTAGTTATAATGTATAGTGACTTACTCCTGCAGCCTGAGGTGCAGGCTCAGTCAACCAGCTAGTCGTCGTTTCTGCACTATAACATTGATCGATTGCTTTCAAATTGTCTAACATTCTTCAAATAGAAAATTAGACAGATAATACATATTTTATATCATTCACTAATGTTTAAATAAGGATAATTTACCTTGTTAACTGCTGTTGAAAGTAGCCAACTGACAGGCTACACCGTTAGCTTGCTGTTTGTAAACACGCTGTTCGTGTGTTAGCTAGGTTAGCTGAGATGTAGCTAACCTGTGTATTTACTGAGATGTTAAAGTTATCAAACGTATGAGTTTGTGCTATTCATTTAGCGTTTAAACTCAAAATAAAACACAACATCTATCTAACGCAGCTGGTTAATTTTAGCCAAACAAAGACGCGCCGTTTTCTAGCTAACTCGATCTGCTAGCAACTCACCGAAATGTAGCTGCGGCGGGGCCAAGCATTCAAAAGCCGTTGTAATCCCTACGCAAACTCGGGGTTAGCTGCGGCCTTATTATGCAACGTAAATTATTAAGAATTTGCTTCACCACATTTTTTGTTTATCAACTCAGTGATGCCCAAATATAAAGGGCACACCCAAATGTTCACCCTGTACCAGAAAATTACAACCCGGAGCGACCTAAACGAGCTCAATAACTCAAAATGACGGCGTATTTAACAGCATCAACGCCATTTCAAAGGCAGCAGCGTCAGACCGTTGTTCGTCGCTGTTGTTGCTGTTGAAGAAACAATAAAGTTGCAGCGTCAAGTGCGGAGTTACATTCAGGACGAGACGTTACGGGACGGCGACGCGGAAACGAAGGTACAGAAACTAAATTTGATTTAATTTACCAGTAGAGTTACACCACATCTTATCATAAGAATATTGTGGAAACGTTTAAATTAAATAGTATTTATTTATAATATATTTGTTGAGTTAAACAAAGAGACTATTATTAAAAAATAACCGTATTTCACCAAATATTATAGAATACACATTTTTCTGAAGAGAAGTAATCAGATGGTTTGATTTTTGACATTTATATTCACACGTAAACTTACTTGAAATGAATTATATTATATCACCTATTTTCAAACTTTTGGAAATACAACGTGTATAAAAAGAAACTATCATCTATTTTCTTTTACATATATGTGATATATTTAATATAAATAAATATAAGACTTTTTTAAATCATATATGAATTATAAAACAGTGTGCACAAAACAAAAATATACCATATGAAATGTGATTTTTTTGTCAAAATTAAGAAAGCACTCTATTTTTAGCATTACATTACAATAAAACAAACATGCAGCAAAGACCCATAATATCTTTAAAATCCATAAACACTGAGTAAATTATTTGAACATTATTTGAATTTGATTATATGCTTTCAAATAAATTCATTTCTGTTGTAAAGAGTTTCCTGTATTATGAATCAGCATTTATTTCCCTGCATAATAATATAATTACTGTCTCTGGCACTGTTTCCTTGTTGTTATTAGTATATATTTATGGTTTAAGTGACTGCAATTTGGCAGAAATAACTCTTACTTTAAAAAAAAAAAAAAAAAAAAAGCTTTAGTGAAATGTACAAAGTAGCCAAAATTCTCATTTCACGTCATCTCAACTTTTATACAGAATTAGTTTCATCTCACTAAGATTTATTTTCTGTCCATATACAAGGGTCTGAAACAAGTAGGCATAAGCAGATGAGACTACACCTCAAAATAAAATCTAAAATCAGCAAGAAGTTTTCCAACCTGCTAGCTGGTTGCTTATTAACGTGCTCCCTGTGCAGTTTAATTTGCGACTCTAAACTACCAGTAGGACAATAATGAGATGATGAATCACAGTTAATGAAATAACAAGTAAGCATGATGTTAACTAGGAGCCATGTAAGTGGCACATAAATATACAACCGATTGACTATTAAGTCACTGCGGTTTGAAGGTTTGTTCTTCTTGAAATTATGGAATATTAATATAACACACACACAAAATCATAATTTGATGTTTTAACATCATTTATTTTGATTAGTTACAAAACATAAATAAAATCAACAGTTGAATTAGTTACAATTTACAGAGGCTAAATCACCAGCAACATACCTTGTTTTTTTGAGGGTTTTTTGCCCAAATGTCCTTTTGTTATTGGTTCTCATTTATGCCTTTTGGGACTCCCCAAACTGTTGCATTAATTTGGAAGTTTATTATATTTGATCTGCAGCCCAGCAGCTTGTATCATTTTGTTATGTATCATCCAGGTTTTCTCAGTCCAAAACTGAAATAAGATGTCAAAATGACCAAAGACTCTCTGAATATAACCTTAAATGACCCTGGCCTATCAGGACTCAGAGAGGTATTTCAAGACAGGGGAGCCCCATGTAAACTGGGATGAAAACCAGTGTTTTCTAGTTTCAAATAACCTCTGATTTATAAGGATGAGAACACAGTTTTACAATTTATACAACCCCATTTCAAAATACAAAAATAATCTTTATCTTTTAGATAACATTTTGGTAACACTTCAAGGACAAAGCCAGCTCCACATCATGAGTCATGATCATTAAAGCTGTAGCTTGCAGTCAACATGTTAGTATCAGACATGACAGCACAGTATCTCACCTTCACTAATAAAGAGCTACATCTCTGTGAAAATGTGGGTTGAAAAGCAACAAATACAGAAAACCATTGTTATACTCTAGATTATGCAATTGCAGTTTGTGTGAACAACCATACCCTTTAGCACAAACTAGCCCTCCTTAACCATTCATGTTTTAAAGTTTTGTTTTTGTTTTTTGTTTTTTTTTAACTTACATTTAGCAGTCTCTAACAACTTGTACAACCCTCTGTTTTCTGTGGCACACGATCTCTCTATTATTAATAAAACAGAAATGCTGCTTCGACTACAGGCTACTTATTATGCCAAAAAAAAAAAAAAAAAAATATTAATGCTTGACCATTAGTGGTCAAATGTGTGTATGGCTAAGTGCAAGTGCACTAATAACCCAATAAAATGTACAGTAATCTATCCTCTGCTGATATATTACTCTGTGTATCTCTGCAACTACAAATTAAGTGAGTTAATTAAATAGCGGAATGGAACTTTTTTTTTTTTAATTAAAAAAACTTTTTGCAGTGTGCATAAAGCACAGGTATGGCCCACAGCTTCTGATAGATGACAGCCTATTGTTGAAGACTAAATACTTCACAACTGAAATAGGGAAATGGTACAAAGCTGAACAAAAGGCGACAAATAGGCAAGTGAGGATCTGACAACAGTGCTGGACATCAAACTTTCAACTGGAACACGATTTAAGCTCTCACTTGCTTTGTTTCTTTGGAACCAAAACAAGTCAAATCAAACCAAAAGCCACAGGCAGAATCAACATTTTAGTTGGGTTTTGTGAAATTTGAGAGGCTGCTTTTGAATGAAAGAAACCAGGATGCAGTTTATAATGCAATATACCATGGGACTATCACAAAGCTTTGTCACACAGAAAGAATAATCACTCACACACTCACAAAAACTGCAGTAATTTTAAAAGGCAATATGGGCATAACCCATATGGTTTCCCCCCAGTCTGTAACAACTTGGCAGTTTTATTTCTTTTTTTGTCTTCTTCCTCAGCATGACACTGTGGTATCCTTTGATATGCGGAGCTCAAACTGAATACACAAACGTCAAATGTGAACACTTGCCATACTGAAAGCAAATATACTTATGACGGATTAATTTTCTCAGTAGGCTGCAAACAGTAAATGTGAGATTCATGAATATACAGCAAGTGCAAGCAGTTTGCACTCAGGCAAGTTGAGTTAGTCATAAGCTCATGCAGTCTTAGGATGAGTGGACTCGGTCATCCACTGAACATAGATGGTATATTTCACTTTGCCATCATATCAAGAATTAATCTGAATTTATATCACTCATGGTAATTCAGACTGCTTCTATGGTACAAACATAAAATAACACAAAGCACATGCTGTATGATCCACGACACTGCAACAATGTATTTGGTCATGTTGTGATAAAGATGGCAGCCAAATAAGTTTGCCGTGCTCGACTGTGTAACATGCTGCTGTTTGTTTTTGTTCTTTTTTAAATTTACCCATTAAAAAGCCTTGTGCTGTAGGCCGACAGGTTTAAGATCATGTAAATACCATGAAAAAATGCTTTGAGCATCTGGTTTTCATCAATGTGCTTCTACAAAAATATTTTATGCCTTACAGACAAATCAATACCATACATGCTGATCAATTTAGATGACCAATACTAATTGCACTTTTAAAATCGATAGTCCTTTCACTGTAAGCGTCGACAAAACTGAACAAAAACAGTCAACATATGGTCAAATAGTTTGTTCTTGGGGAAAATTCAGGTCCAACTGAGTTGGTTTGAAAACAAATACATGAACTTTAATTTGTGTCAAAGGACATGAGGGATATGTACGTGGATTAACACTCACCCACACGCATATACACACACTCATACATTAAAGAATTTATACATCTCGACACCCAAACAAACCTTGATTCATAAACCCCAGCTGCTGTGTTCCATATTACCCTCTGTTTTTGTACATAATATAATCTATCATCTGTCACATTCACTCTCCCTCTGATCCAGAAACACACTGGAATCCATATATTCCTTGCATGCATACACAGAACTAACTCTCCAAATTAATCTGCTTTACGTCCGGATCAACTTAGTTTTTCCATCTCTTGCACTTTCATATTGACCTCATACTTCACCTTGGTTTCATTTTTGTCCCAGAGGAAGAGTTGAGGTTGGGGGTGTTGGGTGAATTTTGGCACTGGAAGGTAGAGCAGCAGTGAAGCAAGAGGAGGAACAGGTGGAAGAGGTTGAGGAACAAGAGCAAAATGTCCCTCCGGTAGCAGCAGTACTATCTGTGGGAGCAGTGGCGCCACCGCCAGCCAACAGAGACGTGGCTGTAGACACTGGGGATGTGGGCATTTGGGAAGGCAGCAGTGGTTGGCTTTGAGGTGGCGTCTGGGGCAGCTGGGTAATGGGTTGTGTCTGTGGTAGCGACTGTGACTGTATGGGTGTTTGCATCCGGGGCTGCGGTATCTGCTGGCGGAGTGGGGATTGCTGATAGGTCATCTGCTGGAGGGGTAGAGACTGATGGAGGTGTAAACTTTGCTGCATTTGTGGCATCTGAGCCATATGCGTTTGTGGTGGAGGTCCTGGGGAGGGCAAGGTGGAGAGGCTCGCTCCACCTGAGTAACTGGAGGGGGCTGCAACAGGTAAACTGGCAGGGGTCGGGGATGTCACTGGAAACCAACCAGGCGGAGTCACCTGTATGGAATATAGTAATAAGCACCATGGGAATATTGCACAACAAACATAATGCTTTGATTATGTTCTGTAAAATATAAATAGAATACTTCTGCTGCTGTTTCCACTCAATAATAGCATTTATTCATCAAAATCAAATGAACACTGTCCAGCTTCTATGGACAAACATCTGTTACACAAAAAAGTGGTTAATCATATAATAGCACCTGAGCTATATGATAACACCTAGTTAATGTTTGAGTCCAAGTAAATACTCATACTAAATGTGAACACGTTCTGTTAAGCAATCTTCAGATAATACATTCATGTGGCCAAAAACATATCAGAATGACCTTTAACCTCTGGCCACCAAAATAGAATATTTATTTTGAGTCATTGTGATTGTTTGTGCCAAATTTAAAGATTTGCCTCACTTGCCTCAAGGTCTTAGAGAGATGGTGTTTAAGTGCAAGAATAATATTGTTGCATTGTTGAAGTTGCAGTTTCATGTGCATGTGTGCCCATCTCTCTTAAAACAGGCACATGTTGTTTACTTTGGACAAGGCCAAAGTAGCTGTTTCCCCTGCTGGCTAATTTAATTTAACAATTCTTTTCAAGATTATGTAAAAACTGGATGAATGTTGTAGTGTGTAGTGCTACCTCAGTCGCCTGATTCCAGCCTCCCAACTCCTGCACCTGCTGAATCTGCTTGATCTGATTTAGTGAAGGTTTGGGTGTGGTCTGGCCCACTGTCTCCTTTGTCCAATTATCAACAAGTTTGTGCAGTTCATCCGTGAATGTGCTTTTTCTCAGGGGACTGTGATCTGTGAAAAAAACGAGAGGAGAGACACATCAAACCACCGGTGTCGCAAAATGGAATTTCAATGTATCACTATTAAAGCAAAGTGTACCTTTAGCAGGCAGTGATGTGCGGTGCTCTGGGTCGCAGTATACTGGCAGTCTACTCTGTTCACCACCTGAGAAACTACTTGACTGCTGCATCCCTAGTTCATTAACACAATAAACCATCACATGGTAAGAAAGAAACAGAGAACATGAGAAATGGGAAAGAAAGGATGGATTAAAAACCTTACCAGCGTGTGTTACTCCATTGTTATCCATGTGAGAATGAGGCCGAGGTCGGAGTTTGATTTTGGCTGGCCTGGGCCTGCGTGGAGACAGGATAGGAGGTGCTGTAGGAAGAGGAGGGGTTCTGGAGAGGGAGACAGGCAGACTCTGCCTTTGGTCTTTGAGGGAACGAAGTTGTCTGTACAGTTCCTGCAGCTCTCTGTTCTGCTGGGCCTGAAGGAATACCACCTCTTTGATGTGCCTACAGAGCAAAAGGAATACCAAATAGTGAGAATATTTGTTATAGTCTGGGGCAAGAAACAACAGTAAATGGAGATGTAAAAGAGAAAATATAATATATATCTTCTAAACTTAAAAATAAGATAGTTGAAGAGAACAGTTGACTTACTTCTCTCTGAGCTTGTGTAATTCTCTTTTAAGGTCTTCATCCTCCAGCTCACTCTCATCATCATCATCACTGCTGCCCAGGGGTGAGTGGCTGTGTCCATGACCTCGAGACATATGGGCCATAGCTGGGGTCCTCTTACTTTCATCTTTCTCCCCTTCCTTTGCCCTAGATCTCCTCCTCTCTCTCTCCAAATAAGGCAAAACTGGGGAGCTGTCAGTCTGCCCGTCTTCTTTCTTAGTCTCCATCTGGGTTACAGAGAAGCGTCCCACTTTCCTGTGAGTGCTACTGCGAGTTGATGGCACATCCTTTGGGGGAGAGGTCTGGGTGACTGGAGTCACCTGATGACACAGGATGTGTGAGACATTAGTTGCTTGCTCACGCTGCTCTAAAGTTCCAGAAGCAAAAATAAAATTTGCACTAGTATTGCTACCTGAAACCGTCCTTTGCGCGACTGCGGTATATTTGCGGGCGGTGCCTCTTCCTCTTTAAGTGCCTGGCTGTTGAAACGTCCATCTAATAAAGAGACAGGGGTGAAAACAAAAAGGGAAGACAAAGACCAAGAAACAAGAACACAGACACACATGAATGACAAGATACGCACATGAGAAAGCAACACAGAGAAAAGTGTACACGACACAGACAAATATAGATGCACACGGACAAACATGGGGCACGAACACAAACGCAGTGTTAAAAATCACCCACCAATGTCATACATCAACTTACGTGACTTGCATTCAGGTCTATGAAATGTGTAAACATATGAGTTCAGTGACAGTCATCAGCCTATATCATTAACAGTAAAGTGAAACATAAATGTAAGTTTTAGGACTGTAAATATACATGCTTATGAGGAATTTATTATGGGTGTGTGGGAAGGAGTGTTAAATGGTTGTTTCATTAAAAAAACAGAATTATAGTAATTATAGTAAGTCATTAAATTAACAAAACATGAAATGACACTTGAATGTTTACAATGGTATAAACCCACCCACCCACACATCCACACTCATTCTCACTGACTCACCATTGTCCCACTCATATACCAGACAACAAAGCTCAATATCACAACTGTTTGCTCAGATCCACTGTGATATTGTTCATTGTGTTTGATATTTGTGGTTACTACACTATCAAAGTGTGTACATGGATAATCACTGCGTAATTTAAGACCAACATAGAAATATGCAGCCTGAAATAGGTGTTACTTACAGATAATGATCCATTATTAGTCACTTTGGTGGAACATAACATGCTTGCTCATGCATGTGCACTTGCAGCAAAGTATCTAAGCTACTGCTACACATATTACACATATAAACACAAATACATGCAAGATGACTGGGATACTTAAAACAGTGTGATGAATGTAACAATTAAAAAGCCTCCCCATACAATAGAACCGGACTATCATGTATGTTCTGGGTAACATTCGCAATATATACCAAAGATTACAACTTTCATTATAATCTGGATACAGATAATATAAATTAAAAAGTTACCTACATAAATGCATCTGCTATAACTACCTGAGAGTCATGGAGTGATGCTATAAGCTAAAACAGTGAGTGTAAACATATTCTGAATAATTACAAAGTAGCTTAGCAACTTGGCATCTATCTTATCTGTGTAATGACGTTAGTTGTGTGGTTCTCTCTACACTGTGCCAGCAGGTGGGTGTGAGGAGGTGATGGATGCTGCTGCTGCCAGTGCCTGCAGAACTGGAGTGGGGAATAGGGGAGGTGTCATATGAAGAGATATGTCCTGGGCACAGTCACAGCTGGGCTTTGCTCCAGAGCTCATCTGCATTCGGATGGGCATCAGATTTCTGTTGCCAACCTGTTCCTACACTGTGCCAATCTCACACCCTCCTCTATTCTCCACTGTTCTCGCCCCTGGGTGAGTAACCCATGCAAAAAGAAAGATTGCCAAGAAAATGAAATTTAGTAAAAAAGGAATTCACAAACAAATTAAATCAAATTAAATTAAAAACAATAATGCATGTAAAGATGTTAAGACTGACATTACAAAGGGACTATTGTCACATAACAATATGCAAAAACAGACCTATTTAGCTGTAAACATTAACATTAATTAACATTAAAAGTTATTAATTCCTGATGGTTAAAAAGTGACTTTACTATGTTAAAACTAGTACTAGATATTAGATTTAAGTCCATGCCCCAACATCCCATTCTCTCTCTCTCTCTCTCTCTCGCTCGCTCTTTCGCTCTCTCTCTCTCTCTCGCTCGCTTGATCGCTCCCTAAAAAGGACGCTACCTTGCTGGACTCTGGGCTTCTTGAACAAGCTGGCGGAGTGGCGCAGTTTGCACGCCCAGTTTTTGAATTTGCGAGTCCAGGATTTCTTGCTAACAGGATTTCTGATACTAGGACATGTCAGGTTTAGGCCAAAATATCCACCTCCTGCATTGTGCTGCTGCTGTCCATCCCGGAGGGGGATCGGAGGCTGACTGGGGGGCGATGATGCATCTCCAGTGGTACTGATGTCAGAATGTGGGGGTACAGCCTAGAACAGTTGAGAAAATTAACACTGGCTGCATGGAGTTGAGACGTTCAAAAAGGAGAAACACCATAACATTTAAACACAACATAAATCACAGACAAAATAGAACCAAATGAGTCACATTTACACTTTGCAGTGTTAACAGTAATGTAATTTCAGTACAGTGAAGGACAGAATTAAAAAAGATTTAATTCTAGTCGGTGGTATTCACTCACAAGAATTGTTGGTTCTCCTGGTACAGGTGGGCGCTGCGGCCCAGCGGAGTCATTTTGACTGGGAGGCAGGAGAGAGGTAGGCGGGGTCGATGAGGCAGAGGTGGAGGGGAGAGATGGGCCAGGCTGCTGCTCCACTGGACCCTGCTCTGCAGAGGTGGGCACTTCCAAGGAAGCATCCTCTCGCCCTACATCCCTCTCTGGGTCGGGGGAGGTGGAGGAAGAACGGGAGGTGGTGGAAGAGGTACTGGAGGATGACGAGTGGGGGGAAGTATCTGAGGAAGAGGCAGGTGGGGGGAAAGTCAAGTGGGGGAGTGACTGTGGCTCAAATGACTCATCTCCTCCTGCGGATGCGGAGGCAGCTGATGTAGGACCAGAGGCAGCTCCTCCGGCCAATGCTGCTCCACTGCTGTACTCCTGATATAATAAGTTCCTCAACTTTTCATCCAGAGTCTTTATGCGGTTGTCTACAAACTCCATTTTGGGGGGGCCTTCACTGTCTGACTCAGCCACAGAGGAGGGTTGAGCAGGAGATGGTGTCATTGTGAGGGAGAGAGTGGGTAAGGGGGCTTCACTAGTGCTCAGATGGAGAGGAGGCAGAGAAGAGTCAGAGGAAGGGTGAAAAGGGGCAGAGTAGCTGCCCGTGTCCTCTGTGACACTTGTTTCTCCTGTGGACACCTCTGACTCTGACATCTGTAGAGAGGACTGCTTCTGCACTGGAAACTGCTGCTGTTTCTGAGGTGTGTCCACGACCTTAACAACATCCTGTGGCTGCTCAATATGTTGCAGTTGTTTCTGTGGCTGTATTTGTTGTGCCAGTTCAGCAGGGATTTGGGTTTGTTGTGGAATCTGCTGTTGTGGCACAGAGTTAAGATTGATCGGTGCCTGTTGTTGAAGAAACTGCTGACTGATTGACATGGGCAACATTTGGCTCTGATCTTGTTTTAAAGCCACAGCACCCATAAACATCTGCTGCTGCTGCTGCTGCTGCTGTAGCTGCTGTTGCACCATTTGCTGTTGCTGTAATTGTATTGTCTGTTGTAGATTTAACTTCTGCTGCTGCTGCTGCTGGTGATCGATGTGGGCCTGTTGTTGCGGCACTGCAGCAGCAAGTGGTGCTATAACCTGCTGTGGTAACTGCTGTAACTGAGGCTGTTGCAGAAACTGTGAGGTATACTGTGCTTGCTGTTGAAGAACGGGTTGTTGGGCCTGCTGCAGGGTCCCTGGTGGCAGAAACTGCTGCAGAGGCACAGGCTGTTTTAAAACTTCTGTATGACCTGGTAGAGACAGTGCCTGAACCTCAGTCAGCTGTTGTGGCATTTGTTTCTGCATGAGTTGCTGTTGTTGTAATTGCTGGAGAGACTGTTGCACTTGCCGTTCCTGATGTAGCTGAATTTGTTCTTGGTACACTTGATGTTGTGGTTGCTGTGGTGTTGCCTGCTGTATCTGTTGGGCATGTTGCTCAGGCTGCATCACTTGCAGTTGCTGCTGAGCTGCTGGAACCTGTTGCTGTAATGCGGGCTGTGGCTGTGGCTGTGGCTGTGGCTGTGGCTGTGGTTGGGGTTGTGGTTGTAGTTGTGGCTGTGGTAGTGGCTGTTGTTGTTGTTGTTGTTGTTGTTTGGCTAGCTGGGCAAGTGTCTGATGCTGCTCCATACCAAGTTGGCTTACCACTGAAGAGGCCACTGCAGCAGCAGGAGGAGGAGGGGAATGAAAAGAGGTTGAGGACTGGTCTGAAGCAGACACACATGACCTTGGAGCAGTCATCACTGTATCCCCTATATTTTGACCAACAGTGGAGCAAACACTGGTTCCAGGAGAACTGAGGATATCAGAGGGTATAGTGGTGGGAGAAGGAGAAACAGCAGGAGCAGGAGCACTGGACAAGGTGGGGAGGTTAGCAGTAGCAGGTATTGCTATGGATGAGGGAGCACTGGGAATGTGGTCAGTGGAAGCTGAGATGAGGCCTGGCAAGTCAAGACCACCTGAAACAGGGGCAGGGACAGAGGCTTCAAGAGTAGAGGATGGTGCAGAGATGCTTTCTGGGGCAGTGGTGTGAGGGGCATGGGCAGCAGTGGCTAGGGGGCATATGGAGGCAGGGGCTGAGACAGTGGACATTGGAGGGGAGTTAACAGAATGGATGGGGCAGGAGGGAGAGGCCATTCCAGTCAAGGACTCCACACTCTGGGATCCTTCACTTTCTACAGCCACAAAGAGGAACACGCTGTTAGTTGCTGTTATGCTGGCAACTCAGTCATGTTAATAAGCAAAATTAACTAAGATATGTCTCACCTCTCTCTGTTTTAGGAGACTGGGGAATCCTTGCCTCTGTAGTTGGTGGCGGTGTTACTGCTCCCTGGCTGGAAAGAGAATCTCTGTGGCGAATGGTCTGGTTGATAAAAAAGCGCCACCGTCCCACTGGGGAGGAATGTGGCACTGAGTCTGCTGATATAACACAAAGTTAGTTTACTAGTTATGCAACTTAAAATGCACAAAGTACAATAATCTCTCCTACTGTCATTTGGGGCATTAGGAAAATAAATGTATAAATAAAAACATAAAAACTTACTTGTTGAGCTAGTGGGAGTGCTCACATGTAACTGGTCAGTTGATCCAGTCTATTAGAGAAATAAAATCCCATTAATAGAAATAATAATAACAATAATAACACCAATTTAAGTTAACATTACTACTATTACCAATAGTAATATTAACAAACCTCTGAGTGTGTTTGAAGAATTTCATGAGCTTTCTTAACTATTGCTCTAAGCTCCTCAACAAATTTCTCTTTCTCCACATCAAGAACAAAGTCCTCCTCCACCTGCAAACAAAATGCAGCATATAAAGACATGAAAAGATGCTTTTTACCAACAAATGAAAACTACAGCAGCACATTAAACCACAGTTCACCATGTAATCTGCTATGTCCTCAGGTGCATCTCCTTCGATGTCAAATTTAAATGTCACCATCTTGTTGCTATGTGTCTCCAACTGGCACTCCACCATATTGTCCCCACTGCCAAACACCTTCAGAGGATAAGACAAGTTTACATTATGCACTCTTCCTTTTAATAATCTCTTAAATTTCACTAGTCATCACCAGTACATTTGTCAATTTGATGCCGTTTTTTTTTTCACCTGGAGCATGCTCAGTTGAAACTGATGTGAAACCTTTTCAGGCCTCTGACAGGAGGCTCGTCTTTGACTTTTTAATTTCTCTAATTTCCCGTTGGCCAGGAGTTGAAGAGTTTCTTCTCCATTAGCTGGAACAGACCTGTGAGTGTAACAGGGTAACATGGCTGTTACACATCATGTTATTAACATACTGGCACTGCATTGTTTGTAAATCACTCAAAATAAGTTCATTATTGAAAAGCCAAACATGTAGATATACAGCATTTGACTATTTTTCTAACTATATTTTACCAAAACAAACATAAATCCAACTATGTTATATATTTGAAGAGGTGGTTAACCACTATCTACGTAGGTATGGGCAATGTGGATGAAGTATGGGCAAAGTTAGTTCAGACTATTTTTTATAAAACAGAAAGTAAACACTGAAAGTAATGATATCAGACATACCCTGAAGAAGAATGATGTTCTGTGGTTGACAGGTATGGACCATCCTGTGGAGTGACACATGAGTGAATACACACACAGAGGAGTGTGCAGGTACAGGGAAAAACACAAAAAAATTATCACATTAGCTGTATGTGACGCAAGTAACTATGCTCTAGAATTATCAAAACTTGTTAGTCCAAATCAAAAAAACACCATCAAATGATGGAAATAAGAGAATTCTCATTCATTCTGCTAGTATGTTAGTAAAGTAACATTACTTCCTAATTAACACAGCAATCTTTCATTCTTCCTGTACCTGAGCAATGCCCAGCAGGGAAAGGTCACAGTCTTGCAGCGAGGCTTGGGGCAGTTTGGGAGCATTAGAATCAAGCGGTTGTAGAGTAGTAACAGGTGGAGGGGAGGTGGGAATAAAGTCCGCCTGCCCTGGTAAGGTTACAGGGGCCACTGGCAGAGATGTAGGCAGCTCTGGAGGAGGTGCAGCAGCAGGATGATGGGATGGGAGAGATGGTAGTGTTGTTGGGATACATGAGGTATGAGTAGGGCTGAGGGGCATTTGTTGTGCAGGAAAGGCAGCATTGGGTAGAACAGACTGTTCAGCAATAGGTGTCTCAGTGAGTGTCTGAGTGTGAGAATGTGCCTGTGTCTGAATGTGTGTCTGTGTTTGGGAGTGTGTTTGGGCCTGGATGCTGGTTTGTGTGTGTGTGTGAGCTGGCAGCATTTGCTTGGCCTGATGCTGCGGTGATGGGGTTGCACCAGCCACCAGGTGACTATAGAGAGGAAGGGATTTCTGGGACTGAGGCTCGGCCACATTAATGGGAACAATCTGTGTGGGAGGATGGGTCGCCAGATGTGAAGCTGGTGGACACTGTGGAGGAAGCTGACTCTCATCGAGAGGTGGCATGGCCTGTTTTACAGGAAGTGGTTGCTGAATGGGAGTTGCCATGGGTTGTGCCAGTATCTGAGCTTGCTGAGGAGGTGGAGCTAGAGGTTGATGCGCTTGAGAAGGTTTCTGCAGTTGTTGCTGGTATTGCTCTGTAGACTGATACATAGCAGGCTGGGAGATGGGCTGAATAAGTGAAGGGTCTGTAGTGTTTCCTGGGGGCTGCTGCTGGGTGTGAACAACTTGGCCTGGGACGTAGGTTTGTCCGGTTTGCTGCACAGGATGAGGAGCGGCAACAAAGTTTGCAGGGTCAACTACAGAGCTGAGATTTGTTTTTGTTCCAATACCAGCTGAGCCAGGGGACAGAATCATCTGCTGATATTGTAGCACGGTCTGTTGTTGCTGCTGTTGTGTCATATGAGTTATATCCTGTACAGATGGCAAAGCTTGATGGGTAAGTTGAGTGACATACTGAGGGGTCAAAAGGCCAGCGGCAGCCTGAGCATGCACCTGGCTTGGTTGCTGGCCTTGAGTTTGTTGCTGGAGCTGGGACTGTATGAGCCCTGGCATTTGAGCATTTTGCTGAATATGAGCCTCGTGTTGGATTTGACTGGGAATTGAGACAATTCCAGCTGGAGGCTGGACAATGGTTTGGTTTTGTTGGCCCATCATCTGAATGTCCTTGCTGAGTGGTTGCTGGGATTGTGTAATTGTTGGGTGCAGAGGCTGAGTCTGGATTAACGTCTGAGCAGTTACTTGTGTCTGTGTGGGAGTTGGAGGTCCTGGGTAAGTAGTCTGGAGGGGAATTTGCTGGGTCTGGATGACTTGAGCCTGTCCCTGAATCATTGCTGCTGGAGGAGTTACATGAGCCTCAATGATAGCTTGAGCTGCTTGGGTTGTGGACTGGGCCACAAACTGTAATGGGACCTGGCCTTGGTTCTGAGGATGAGCCTCACTTTGTCCTTGCTGTGTAAAGATTTGATTTGGGACAGCAGCAGATGTCTGGAGAGGGATCTGTGTGGTCTGAATGGCCATGGGAACCTGGACCTGTGGGACAGTTTGAGGTTGGTGCTGAATCACCTCAGTGCTGGCTGGAGCTCCACCTGGGATATGAGGTTCCATTACAGCAGCGTGGTGCTGCGGTTGGGCAATAAATGCTTTCTGCTGTTGGATCAATATGGCTTGCTGTTGTTGCTCTATGACCTGCTGCTGTGTGAGAGTGGTATGAGATGTAAACTGAGTGTTTGGTTGTGGGATACACACATGCTGCATATCAGTCGGTTGCCGCAGAATCTGCTGCTCACTGTTACTTTGAGGTCTTGGAACAGCCTCTTGTTTTTCATTCTGCTGAAGCTGAATAATGGCTGCTTGCTGTTGTTGCTGCTGCTGCTCTTGAAGCTGTTGCTGTAGCAGAGCCTGTTGCTGCAATCTCTCTGCTTGTTGTTGCTGTAACAGAATTTGCTGCTGACGCTGTTGTTCTAACTGTTGTTGCAACAGTGCTTGCTGCTGCTGCTCTAACTGCTGTTTGAGTTGCACTTGTTGCTGCTCTTTCTGCTGTAGCTGTAGCTGAGCTTTCTGGTGTAGCTGCTGCTGTTGTAAAATAGCTTGTTGCTGCAAATGCTGTTGTATCAGTGCGTGTTGCTGCTGTTGTTCCATTTGTCGCAGTATAGCTTGCTGCTGCAATTGTTGTTCCTTTTGCTGTTGAGTCTGTTGCGGTTGCGGTTGCTGCTGCAGGATGCTTTTTTGCTGCTGTTGTCCACTTTGCAGCTGCTTCTCTGCTTCTTTTTGTGTTCCAGCTTGGTGTTGTACAGGTTGTTGATATAAGTGACTCTGTTGCTGTGGCTGTGGAGGAAGCTGCTGCTGCTGCGTTTGCTGTGGTTGCTGCTGCTGTTGCTGCTGTTGTTGTTGTGGTTGTTGCTGTTTTATGTGGCCTTGTGGTTGCTGCTGCTGCTCTTGTTGCTGCTGAATGAGAGCTTGCTGTTGCTGCTCTAGCAGTTGCTTGTGTAGAAGTGCTTGCTGCTGCTCCAGTTGGTGCTTTTGTTGTAGTTGTGCTTGTTGCTGCTGCTGTTGAAGCAGTGCTTTTTGTTGTTGCTGTTCAAGCTGTTGCTGGACATACATCTGATGCTGCTCGAGCAGCAAAGCTTGTTGTTGTTGCTGCTGCTGCTCCAGCTGTTGTTGCTGTAACAGAGTTTGTTGTTGCTGTAGCTGCTGTTGTATTTGTTGAGTTTGTATTGTGGTCTGCTCATGAAGATCCCCTGTTGGTTGCTGTTTATAAGTCTGAGGTTGCTCCCCTTGCTGCGGTATTGACGTAGCCCGTTGCTCCATACTTGTTAGTGTTGGTAACGCTTGTTGCTGAGGTGTTTGCTGCACAGATGGAACAGACTGCTGTACGTAGATCTGCTGCTGAGGCTCATGTTGATGTTTCTGGACAGTCGTCGCTGAAAGGCTCTGTTGCTGCTGTTCTGTTGGCGGCTGAGTGGCACTAACTTGTTGTTTGTCAAGCACAGTGGCATGGGCCTCCATTTGCTGTTGTGGCTGCTGCTGAAGTGTGGCGGTCTGGGGATCCATTACTATCTGTTGTTGTTGGACAATAGCCTGCTGAGGGATCATGACAGGCTGTGTTTGCTGGGATGTTGCCTGGGGAATGATGTCAGTGAGCTGCATGGGCGTGGCAGGGGGTTGGGTCTGCTGAGTGAGGGGCACCATGGTTCCCGCTAGTCCAGCAGGATCAATGACTGACATAGGTGTAGTGAGAACATTATTGGGTGCTTGTGGGGAAACAGGGGGTATGTATGACTGTGAGGGAGCCAATGACCCATGGGGAGTGGCAGTTTGAAATGCATCTGATGGGAATGTCTGTGACTACTCAGTGAAATGACGAAATGATAAATGGTGATAATGGTGTGAAAGAGGAGGGAAAAGAAAATAGTAGAAAAACAGGTGAGAATAAGCTTCAGCAAGGGGCAAAAATTAACAGGACATTTAATTTTACACAGCAGGGTTTCCCACAGTGTTTTTTTTAGCAAAAGTCCAGCTTCTTGTCTGAAATACAGACCACCACAGTTTTAAATAAAGCATGAAACTTAAAGTAAAATTACAAACAGCATTTATGTTTGAGAGGCAATTAATCTGTCTAATCTTACAACCTTTTGCTAAGAAATTACCTGGAAGAAACCCTGTACAAAGCAGAGATGGTCAATTTTAGGGGATAATGAGGATGATTTGTGGTTAGGTAAAAAGTTATTTCAGGGAAAAGAACCCATGTTTTTTTTTTTTTTTTTTTATTATTACCAATAATGTTAAATGCATCCCCAATACAAATACAGTTTTCATTTTAATACACATCATTTAGTATTTTCACCCTTATCACCTGAAAATATTGTTGAGGTACACATGGTGATACCTGTGGGACCAAGGTATTGGGCTGAAGAAATGTCTGACCAACAGGTCCCCCTCCACTTTGGCCTATGGACATGCTGGACATACTAGCACTCTGACCATGAGGTACATTGGAAACACTTCCACTCTCACCAGTGGGGAGCAATTGAGGATGAGCTAATGCGCCAGTGCCCTGTGGTGCGAGACAGCAGATAATTAACAGTGTGATTTATCATTGCAATGATTTCACTACATTTAATGAGTTCAGTACAGTTTATGGATATACATACAGCTGCAGTAGACAAGAGAGCTGTCTGGGAGTGGGTGTATGACTCCCCTTGCTGGGAATAAGCCTGGCTCTGTCCACTTGCATAAGATTCGCAGCTGGCAGATCCAATGCTCTCGCCTTCTGAGCATAACACAATTTTAAAAACAAGTAAGAATGCAAAAATGCAAATTATACACTCTTATCCAAGACATAATACTCATTAAGAACATAGCATCTGCTCATTTGGACTACCACCATGTCAGATTTTTAAATTATCAGTGTATTTTACTAATAAATTCATGATGGTTCTTACTGTACTGTACCTGGCAGACTTAGAGTTGTCCCACTGAAAATATGCTGCTGTCTGACATGGTGTTCCACTTCAGGCAGCTCCTCAGACTCCTGCCCTCCTCCTCCTCCTCCTGCCTGACTAGCTACTCCTGGCCTCAGTGACAACAGACCAGATGGATGAGAAAATGTGTAGGAAGTGAGAGTAGAGTCTCTTCTTTCTTCAAGTCCCTGATTCTGCTGGAGGAGCTGCTGCTGCTGTCGACGCTCACGTGATTTTTTGATCAGGTTTACTCGGTCCCGGATGGATTTTCCCACCACCTTGGCATCACTCTCATGGAAGAAACCTGACTTCACCTGTGGTAATAGAGATGGAGAGGGAGAGGATTCAAAAACAAAAAGGATAGCGTTTGGCTGAAGGAAATCTAGGTCAGAGAGAGCTACCTTGAAATGGATGATATATTAGGTAAAGGATTTCCCACACCTGACCTTCCTTCAAGCTTTTTTAAGCTTCAATATCTTTTCCCACTCTACCCTACACTATACCAGACGCCCATGACCCCCCATCTATTCGTCAGGCATGAATTCCTCTCGCATCTCACCATCTCAAGAGCCACCTCCTCAGCGCTATCATTCTCCAGGTCATAGCTGAATTCTATGGCCTCGTTGTCTTTGTGCTTTCCCTTCAACTTCTTGGGCTCTTCGACCCAAATCCGGAGAGCCAGACAGTCCTGGATGCCAGTGTCCTCTTCTGCCAACTCAACACGGACCCCTGTGTCTTCACCAAAAAAAGCGTGATTCAGGAGGTCTCTGATGGAGAGTCTGTCATGGGATAGACAACAAGAGGAGCATGACAGTGAAACATACACCAGGATGTTTTATGATCTCCTGATCAAAATTTGTGCATGAGAAAGTGCAGCAAGTCATGTTATATAAGTAAAACCTGGTTACCTCTGGCTTTTGTTCTGACGAATGCAGCCTTCAATGATCTCTTTTATCTCTGGGTCATTCACTTTATCAAAACTAGCTGGTTTTATGCCCTACAGAAAAAAAATGTGAAATTATATATATTTAATAATTTTACCATGGAGCAAGATTGTTGAGATTACATTTAAATTAATTAAAGAGAGTAATATGGACACTCACACTTGTGACTTTGCGATAGATCTGAGCTGCATTTTGGCACTCAGAGTAGGGGTATTCTGAAGTAGCCATCTCCAGCATGCACATCCCAAAAGCATAAACATCCACAGACTCATCATAGTGTTCCTCGTACATCTCTGGAGCCATGAACTCAGGTGTTCCTGTTAAGATCAAATGACAGTTCAGTCAATAACAAGCAGAACAACTAAATATGTACTTGTACTGTACTGTCACATAACATAACGGTTCACATAGTAAAATCGCCCCCAAAGTGGATAAAAGAATTGAAATTCAATTAAAAACTGATAAGAATCTTCCGGGTGACTGCTCTTACTTCCCTGAACTAAAGGGCACTCACAGTGCACTGCTTAAGTTGGTTCAGAGCCAACATCTCATCACTGGTCTCTGTTTACATTAGGTGCTACCCCTAAGGGCTTGAGAGTGACTTTGTCAATAATAATAATGTATGCCCTTAGGCACCTAAGGCCTTGTGTAAAACATCTGAACAGCTGAATGCAGAGGAAAGTATTTATAGGGCATCATTCAGTTTGCTGATGTAGCTACCACACGCCTGGTGCTGTTCTCAAAAATAGTTGGTCTACTTATGTAGCCTACCTATGACACTCTTGGCAAAGGAGGTCCTCATCAGAGTGGCCAGTCCAAGGTCGCCTATCTTGACTGATCCCGTGGGCCCTGTTATGAAGATGTTGTCACATTTGAGGTCTCGGTGGACAATGGGAGGAGTCCTTGTGTGAAGAAATTGAAGGCCCTTGAGAATTTGCCGACACCAACTCCTCAAGACCTTTGGTTTCATCACCTTAAAGCGTTTAAGATAACTGTGTAGAAAGAGCAAACACAAGAGAATAATGTCACCAACCACTTACAGACAACAGACAGGAGACATCAACCAATGTTAGAAATACTTGTATGTCTCTTCACTTAACTAACATTATATTGCACTTAATGAATGAGATTGGTTTTCTTTCCTATCAAAATAAGTCAAAATATATACTTTCTATTACTTTCTATCAGTATAAATAAATACAATTAAAAGGAAGTCTGCCATCAGTACTCATTGATGAAAGTTTGAGCCATCTTTTTTAGCACATTTATGTGTATATATTTTTAATGAAAAATTGAACAATGTGTTGTTGTGCACTAAGTGTACAACTACTGCTTCACACTACAGCTAAAGTCAACACTGCTACAAATGACATCACACAGAAAATAATCTATGTATTCAATGTCAATCAGAGACAATGGTTAGAAGATTTTTTTTTTTTTTAAAGAATGACAGTGAAAAATAACATGCTAACGTTTTGAGTGTTCCGGAAGTCATGAGTTCAGTGACCAGCACAATGCACTTCTTGCCACGAAGCACAGACTCCCAGGAATCATAGAAGCGGACAATGTTGGGGTGCTGAAGTCCTTTCAGCATCTCAGCCTCCTCTTTGAACCGTTGCTGCTCCGCCTTGGTCAGCTTGCGGTCCTGAGGTAAGAAGTACATAACAGTGTGTGACAAGGTATCAATGTGCTGTCAGTTTGCAGTAAGCCGTACAAAAACTCTGCCACGTGATTCTGTTTTTGTTCTGAGGCGACCAGACAGTACCCATCTCTGAGCATGCACTAGCACCTGCCGCCACTAGATGGCACTAGCAACATGTAGTTGCAGTAGTGCTGAGACAACACCCAAGCTTTAGCTTTATAAAACACATTTCTACTGCATCTGCCACACATCCCCAGTATGGCGGACACAGAATGGACACAGCAGAAATTCAATCCGCTGGCATGAGTAGCGTCCCACAGGAATAGAGAAAGCCATTCAATAATCCCTCTGTTAAACACTGGTGCAAAGGTTATTTTAAGACCAAAGACTGGTTCATATTATGTAAGAAAGGTGTGCTGTTCTGCAATCAGTGGTACGCACATGTTGTTTTATATTTTATATTTCTATTTCTGTCTTTTGTTGTTTTCCTTAAACCCATGATATTCTCTCCAGTAACATATAATATCCTCTTGCAAAATATATATATATATATATATATATATATATATATATATATATGTATCTTAAAATTACCTGAATATAAAATCAATAGGAAAAGGTGTTTATGAATATGTAAGTGGTGCTATAGTGATATGTAAGTAAGTAATATGTAAACACAAGGCTGATGATCTAAGGCTTTTTAAATTGGTTGAAATCCTCACCGCTTTCACTCAGTCAGTGTTTATTTTTAGACTTGTCACAAGCAACTGTTTTTGTCTGTTATTTCCATGTGTGCAACAAACAAAGCTTTTTAGGCCCGTGGTCTTTTGACCTTTGGTGACCTTGTGAGCTTTTATTTAAGGGTATCATTCGATGGTGCTGAAAAGTTTTTACACAAAAACTTAACTGCCAAGGGTTTATTTACTCTACAACAGGTAAACATCAACCATTTGTTATGTGAAAGAAAAAATAAAAACATTTTCATGACTGAAAGAGTCAGATGGTTGCCACTGTCATGTCACAAACAGTCCTTACTATAAATAGAAGTCCTCATAACACTGCTTTTCCATTGATCAATTCTATTGATGTCTAGCTTTTTGCTTTACACGGAGCTCCCCAAAGGGAGGCAGTATACTGCAGATGTTGGAAATAACAAGATTTTTATGTAATGCAGTTTCTGTGACTGCAACTGTCTATATTTTATATATGCATTTGTTGTCTAACCTGTGCTCTTCTTTTTGTGCATCTGCTTATGTTCTTCCCTGCATTCGGGTTTTATCTTTTCACAGATCTTCACAGCGCTCCATGTCTATACTGGTTCAGTGCCCTTTTCTGGAAGTACTCGTGGAAACAATCTCTCCACCCCTCCCTCCTTTACATGGATGTAGCATCAACAAAAAGGCTGCTCCTCATTGCACTGAGACTTAGTTGCCCAGCCTGAATCTACCCTCATAGTTTCATTCCCGTGAGATAAACAACTTTGTGTTACCATGTAAATGTTTCCGCCTGACTGTTAACAGGTGTGTCTGGTCACGCTAAGGTTTAGGCTGCTTCTCGCTCTACATTTGCCCGGTTTATTTTGTCAGAGAAGTGTTACTTCTGTTTGGGTGCCCGTGTCCTCAGTCTCACTCCAGTCAGAGCATCACTCTGCATCACTGTCTAGCACGGTGTGACACAGAGTGCTGCCTGTGTGTCCCTGTCTGCTGCCTCCTCAGCATCTATTGTGTCTCCCTCTGACTGTTGTATCAGACAGCCTTAGGGGCAGCAAAGGTCAAAACGAGTTCAGTTAGTGAAACTGTGTCTAGACAGACTCACACAAACCTACGCCCTACTGCGTAAACACACACACTCATATCTATACACAAAAACACACAAACACACAAACAGACAGAGACATAGTCCCACAAACAGAAGCCCAAAAAAACAATGCATCTCCACTGCAAAAATACACAATAAATGTAAGTTGAAGCTGCCCAATAAACTCCCGAAGGTGAAGGCAATAAACTGGAGTTGTGTGTTACGATACATCAGTCCAAATTTGGTGCACTAACAAAAACAAAAACAAGACACAGTTCTGACAAAGCAAAATGACACATGAGATGCCACCACGAGATAAAAGGAGAGAGAACATCCTTTAAATGATCAGATACATGGAAATGACGAGCAATGATAGACGTAAACAAACAGAAAGTGACACAGGCTCATTGTGACTGCTCAGTGCTTCTTCCTCTAAATCAGACAGATTGTTCTTCATTTCTGCATCCTGACCAAGGAAATACCCAAACAAAATAACACAGAAAACATATAATAAAACCATTCTTTAAAATAATAAAGTATATATATATATATATATATATATATATATATATATATATATATATGTGTGTGTGTGTGTGTAAATGTGAAAATGTTACTGTTATTGTTAACGAGTTATTTTGTTGAATGACTTTTATGGCCACTACCTTCATGAGTATTGTACTATATAATCATAGCTCTATATGCTCTTGGCTCATACCTTTTATAGCAGAGTTGGTGGACAACTGCCATTAAAATCATAATGAACTAGTGAGGCACTTAGTACTCAAATGCGCATGCACAGACTATATTTGCACTTAGCCAATTTCCCGTTCAACTACGCTGACTATTTTGACAACTGCGTGAGACAAATTCCAATAGTTGGAATAGTTGGATCAGACTTCATTACACTGATCATTTTAATTCATATTCTAGCTCCAGTGGTTGGAAACAAACTACCAGGATTACTTTATAAAATACAGAAACACTTACAATACAGGAGCACTCATCAAATACTATTTCAGCAAATTACTAACATTATTAGTTTCACAAATCAAGTATTTATTGAAGGGTAATAGTAATAAATTACCATAAATTATATAGTTTGTGTTTTCATGTTTTTTTATCCACACCTGCTTATTCAGCTTGGTCATGTAATCATGCTCTTACATGCTGCCTCCATGGGAGTTCCCTAAGTACTATAACTTGGTAAACAAAGTAAGACCTGAGTTGTGCACCATGAGATTTTTTTGGATCAGACATCTGGTAGAGCAAAAGGTCAAGCTGCAGGTTAAGTAGCCTCATAAAAACACCAGGATATGGACAGGACAGGAAATGGCTGACATGGCACATTTGATAGATGGCAAGAGGCTGGGGTCATGAATGCCAAACCACGTGGCCCTAAAACATCTATTTTGGCAAACACTGCATGAGTATCAGCTATCATACAAACTACACAAGATGGCTCCCATGGTTACAAACTTGTCTGACGAATGTGCCACAGCTCCAGTGGAATAAACAGGGTTGAATTGAGGAACTGTCAACAAATGGCAACCATTTTTCATGCCGTAGTTTAATTTTACATACATTTGTGAGGGACTATGTCATATGTGTTGCTTTGCAGCGTGACAGTAAGCGTGTTGGCACTTGAAAATCTAAGGTGGTGGGTGTTTAGGATTAGATTACTGTAAGCTACAACAGCTCAGACTAACAAGATAGACTGCTGGTAAAGGCCAAGCGTGCACGTCAGATTAGAAACCTGGGCCAGTGGGCCAAGTTCACTAACCTTTAAATATCCCTCCAGCCAATACAACTTGTCAGCAGGAGTTTATTATCTTATTTATTTACTGAATTTGCATAAGGCTGCAAAATTAAAACAATTCCAACAGTAGGTGAATGGTGTTGTGAGTTGGGTAATGAACATTGTGGTAGGAGGTTACAGCCTGAGGGACACTTGCCACCTTTCAGCTCCCTTGTTGAACATGTGTCTGGTCCATTTGGTTTGATCGATTCTATCCGGGTCTAGTCAGTTCACATAGTCTGTTTGATTTTACATTCACTAATTCTAGTCAACCATCAATAGTCTGTCTGCTGTACCCGGCCAAACTCAACTGATGATGTTAAAAACTAGATAAAAGGTTTGATATATTGATACATCCGACTAAACTACAATTATTGTTTTCAATTATTTAATATTAATTAGTGCAGACACGGAGCAATGTCGTTTAACAGAATCATGATATTATCTAATGCATCAGTTTTGCTTTAATTAAATCACAGTAAATATGTTTGCACATTACTGCTGTAGAAATGTCATAATGACAAGAAGTCAAGATACTGTCCAACTCTTAACATATAACTCATAACTCACAACTCTTAACTCATAACTATGATCACATCGACTTTTGTAAATACTGAAAAATAGTCTTTTGACACAAACTGTTCTCTGAAGTATTTCTAACATGAGGCAGACAGCTGCCAGCTACCAAAGATAGTCTCTCAACCTTGTGAATGACCAAATTATGATGTTAGCTGCCAAACTGACTGTCTTGACAGAATATAGGTGAATGACAGGGTCAAAGGTGCTTTACACTTAAGTATAATGTTAATACAATCTCAACTGTGTCAAAGTCCATGTTGTCAACTGTCCTTAGTGAGGACAGGTCATTTTATCAAGAAACATGTCAGAGTGTTTGTGGCAAGCGGGAAAACTTTAGACATAAATCCAGAGGTTGTGATAAATCACAAATTAATTGAGGTGGTTATCATTATGGCAAACTTCAGTTTTGAAGTAATTCGGACATGAATGCTGTTCTAGTGTTTGTAGACCAGTGAGTGTAGCCGGGCTGAGTTGAGCTGAGCTGGGCCAGTCTGGGATAACTGGGTTGAACCAGTCTGGCTTCTGCCGCCCGAGTTATGCTGTCTGTGCAGGGTTTTTGTTCGAGCCTGACAGGCACCCACTGTAATTAACTCCCTGGATCACTCTGCATGCTCACTCACACAGACAAAAAAGTGATGGGGGGATGGGGGGGTGTAGGGAAAGAGTGAGTGAGAGAGAGAGAGAGAGGGAGAGAGTGAGAGAGACAGACAGACAGGCAGACGCATAGAGTGATATATGTTGACACAGACAGAAAGAGCACAACAGTTAGCACACAGAAACGTAATGCATGTAGAAGACATGTAGAAACAACATCCTGTTAGGGTGACAGATCACTAGCAATAGTGAGGGTGATATACAGTTCTGCCCTTTTAGGTGTGTAATTCCCAGGGAAAGGGAGGGGAAAGACAAGAGATGGTGTGCACAGTGAACTTTAATTACCCACTCTTTCAAGCTGCATTTAGACAGCTAATCCTCTGGCTTCCCTCTCATGTTAGTGGACACAAGAGGAGAGAAGCTAGGTGCTCCCAAGCTGCAACCTCTCACAGGAGAGTGGAGATAGCATCGATAGTATCAAATAGTGAGTTGGAAAGTGTACATGTACGTGTAGAAGCTGTTTATCATGCTGTCCTATTTGGTGCGTTCAAATGGCCCAGATCATCCGTGATATCATGGCGTTATAAAACATGGACAGAGTGTCCTCTGTGTCTGCTGTTTGATTAATGAGACCTGTGCTTTTATCTGGAGATGACAGAGAATAAAATTTCACTTACTTACTTGTGAAATGCAATAATAATACAGTTGTATGTATATTGCCACAGTTATTATCATCCATAATTAAAATACAATTGTACTGTAAAATTGCCCATCAAAAAAGACAAATTAGCAAATTAACACTGGAAGATAATCAATCTCTCATCGCCACTGTCCATTTTAAAGCCACTCTGTGCTGAAGCTGTCTACGAGTTTTGCTAAGGTGGAGTAAAAAAGGTGGAGATCATGTGACCTGACAATGACTAGAATGTTGCATTGAATGTGGCACTGGATGCATCGATAGTCGTGTGACCAGCCCACTGCGTGCTTGTGTACGTGCACGTGCGTGTGTGTGTGTATTCATGTGTCTCTGCATGTGGTAACTTAGCGTTAGCAACACAACTGCTCTCTGGGAGGGATGCCATGGTAATCCTCTGTTTGCCCCCCCCCCACTCCTCCTTCCTTCTCCCTCTTTCACCATCACCTCCTGCGTCTTTTCTCACATTGCCTTTTTTACTGTTGCTGTGTCAGAATTCCAGTCTGTTTTTCCTCTCTCCAAGACTGTCGTCTTGTTTATAATATCAAATGCAATTTGATGATAAAATATGCAGAGTTGTTCTAATTGTCTCAGCAGTTTTTGATTAATGTGGCCGTTAACGTGCTAGTGCTTCATAAAAAAAAAAACCAGCAGAAAATAGTTATTCTCCAAGGGATTTAAGTTGACCTAGTATATCTGAGTCCAAATTGGATATCACCGATTCAATATGGGTGAATAAATCAGCTTAAGCCTACTGTCTTTTCATTAAAAAAAAAAAAAAAAAGCTTTATCAGCTCAGATTTGCTCACACTCTTGAGCCAAGGCAAAATATAATGTGGCGCCTTTGATGGTGTCATAAAAGATTTCTGTCTGATGGCAAAACATATTAGCAATAACATTATTACTGAAGGATTTAAGGGGCTACCTTTGAAAGATGAGTAGAGCTCTTGGAAAAATGGTATTTACTCATAAGTGAAGGGGAGGTGTGGCAGTGTGATATACCAAGGACTGGTGATGTGAATTTGACTCACTAGGTGTTGAAATAAAACCAGTAAAGGTGATGTGGGCATTCCTGCTGCTTGTTAGTCCAACAGACAGAGTCTGATCTCAAGGATTAGCCAAGGCTCTTGTTTTGGAATTAGCTCCAAACCAAACACATGACTGACTTTTCTCACACAAAGCCAGCAGTCAAATCAGATGGCTTACCATAACACTGCCCGCTATTGTGGGGCCAAGAGTCAGAGTGATGCATTTCTTCTCTCCTCCACAAGTCTGTCTCCCACCCCATGTTTAAATTCACACATCTAACAATGTTTCCCATTTCTTCTCAACATAATGAATCCAATTTGCTCCAGTATGTAGTGTTCTGAATGAGCATTTGTCATACTTCATTATTTTTCCACCCACTGCAATGTCAATGCATGACAAAGAGTTTGTTACAGTAATGTTTGCCGTTGTTACACCTACATTTACTACAGTGCTCCTATTTGCTCTGTGCTCACAAAATGCACCCCATTCACAGCTTCCCCTTCACGTGACTATTTCCATTTCATACCTCATTACATTACACAATGGACTAGACTAGGCTGTGACATGCACTGTACTACAGACTCAGCTATACTCAAATTCTGGTTAGAAATAGTCTAACCATGTATTTTATGAGAACAATTAACTTTCCAGTTTAAAAAAAATGTGATACATGTTGTAAGCGTGATTAGAGATGAAATTAAGAAGTTTAAAAAATTGATTTACTTTAGATTGATTTGAGCTCTTTACCTGATTTCAAACGCTTCACCCACCACAGTGACATTAATATCATCCCTAATATTCATGGTTCCCTTAAATTTCATGAATGAATTCCTATAATCTAGGCCAAAGTAGGAAATGCTGACTCTAATAGAACAGAGGAAGAACCACTGCCAGTCCATGATTCTATTATTCATAACAGTCCTAGAAAAGGAAAAGCCTCCACTTTCACTTTGTGCTGTCACTCAACCGCAAGCGATGGCCCTCCTCCTCACCCCGGTCTCCACTGAACTGTAATCTCACAGTATGAAAAGAAAACAGACAGTGTGCTGAGATTCCTAGATTTAAGGAGAAAGGGCTCCTGAGACAGTGGAGTCAAGTTGTTAAGACACAAATTAGAAATATTTGTTGATAATTGTCTATTGAGCTCTCAAGCTGCGTTCCTATTCTAGGTATAATAGAGTGTATTGATTATTTCGGATCTATTTCATCTTTCAAAAAACTGTGTCAACTAATGCAAAATTGATGAGAAATGATGATGTGAAAGGAAACAGTTTTACACATTCTTACCTGAAGTTCACACCAAGCCACCTCCACCCAGGTCTCAGTGTCCAGGCCTTTATATACAGTTTTGAAGGCTCCTCTGCCCAGTTCAATGTCAAACTTGAGGAACCTGCCTCCAGGAGAGGTGGCCACAGCCTTCATCTCTGCCTCCTCCTCCTGCTCACGTTCTCTTTCCTTCCCCCTCTGGGTGGGTGTGGAGGAAGGAGCGTCTTTGCCGGGCTCCTGGTTGGAGCTGGGACAAGACGGGTCGTGGCCCAGGGCAGCGCAGGATGAAGCAGCCCCTTGCTGCTGGGCACTGCTGGTGAAAACTGAGTCTGAGGAGCACAGCTCCAGGTGAGGAGCACTGTGGGGCGCTTCGGGGGGCACCTCCACGTCATCGTCCTCCTCACAAATCTCAACACTCTTCCTGAAGAAGCGTTTCTCCCTCCTTACTCGTTTCTGACCAGTGTCGACTGGTAAAGGGTCTGTGGAGATTGAAATCGGTTTGACTGTGGTCTCTTTGCCCTCCTGGTTGGCGTCACCTCCTCCTCCTCCTCCACCACCCTCTCCTCCTGTCGCTCTCCTCTCCTGAGTTTGGGAGGAGGAGATGTCTGAGGGGCTGCTGTGTGTCCTCTCCCTCTCTTGGTCGGCCCTGCCCTCCCTCTCTGTGTCCTCCTCCCTCTGTCCATCAGGTTTCTCCGAGGAATCCTCGGTACCTGTGGGCTCTCCTGGGTCAGTAGCCATGAGGAATGGCCTTTCCCACTCCTCTCTGACCTCCTCCTCCTCCTCCTCCAAACCTTTGCTCCGCCGTCAGTCCCCGTCTCTCTGTCTTTCTGTGGTCACCCACTCACCGCTTCTAGTCTGTCAGGCTGTTCTTCCAGTGCTGCTGATGACTGAAGTCCGTTTTTGGTTAAACTGGTTAGTCTTTTCCCCTACTCCTTTGTTTTTTTTCCCTTTTTTTTTCTTCTTTACGTTGATGTTTTATAGTAGCACAGAATGGTGAGACCACGGCTGTTGCAGA
Source organism: Polydactylus sextarius (assembly GCA_016801845.1). Taxonomy (NCBI): domain Eukaryota; kingdom Metazoa; phylum Chordata; class Actinopteri; family Polynemidae; genus Polydactylus; species Polydactylus sextarius. The sequence continues at coordinate 15,563,496 of CM028909.1, forward strand.
ATTCGTTTTATGTCCTCACCATTTCCTACATTTTCTTGAAGAGCCACTTAGGTGCAGTCAAAGAAAATCACTCATTTCCCAGTTCTTGTAAACACACACTAAACCAGGAGTTTTATCAAGTCTGTTGGGACAGCAGCGTTTTTCTTTCAAAATGTTGCTGTGTGTGAAAATCTTCAAGTAAACCCTGCAAGACACAAATAAAAAACACTGTATTAATATTTAGACAGACAGAGGAGAGAAACACTGCCATGTTGTTGAAATGTTTAGCTCTGTAAATAAGAATACAAGTGAGATACTGCTTGGATTTGATGAGATATATTTTGAAGTCCCAGAGGGAGCCCATCACCAGACATAACCTCACAGAAATCACCACACCTCACCCAGTCAGTGTATTTATGTGTAAATTGACTGAATATGAAACACTGAAAAATTCCACTTAGAAGAAGAATTGTAACTGACTCAGCAGCTCTTCCTCGTACAATCACAGCTAATGTTTGCCAAAAAAAACCTAACTCACAAAAAAAAAAAAAAACTAAAGTGTTTCCCATGAGAATGCAGAAGTGTTAACTGCCTGTAAAACCTCTGCTAATGCATTTTTTGACAATTAAGCTCACTATGAAGCAAAACACTACAAAGATTAAAGGAAAATTAATGTTAAGTTGACTGTGACGGTCTCCACAGAGCTAATATTCCTGGTAATCATACACAAGATTTAACACCAGACAGTAGAAACATCCTCCACAGCTGTTTGCCAAAGCGACCTGAGATAATCAATTAAACAATCTTAATTCAGACTCCGTTATGAACTCTGACAGCGCAGCTAACACAGCGTGTGGTCAGAATACCTAAAACCCCATTAAGAAGACTTGTTTAACCTGTTTAATGTCCCAAATATAATCTGACATTTAAATTAAAGAAACTTTAAGATTATCCAGCCAGCCTGGTCGACAGTTACACATGCTTTCATTAATCAGAGCGCATGTTTATCGGCATCTTGTGTTTTAAGTTGTGTTCAACAGCTCCATTAGTCGACAGAAAGCTGCAGTTAGGAGTTTGCGATCCCAAACATTAAATATGGATGGTGAACTATGAGCCGGTTGAATGTGAATAATTCATATGCAGAGGGACTGTCGAACTGTACTGGAGTGACTACTACACATTTGCAACAAAGGGCTCATAAATATACACAACTATGATTGATTATCATTAGTGCAGGCATTAGCCCAAACCATTACAGAGCACATATCCGTTCAACCATTCAGTCACGGTGATAAGACAGTTTCAAACAGACCCTCGATACTATCCTCCGCCAGCAGAAAGTGAAACCGAAGGGAGGCCTCTTCTGACATGGTAATACCATAACTCATACACTGTTTGGATTTATGTGTATATGTACAATACTGTGTGTACACTAGTGGGAGATTTTTGACATCTTTATCTTCAGGTCTCCCTTATCACTCTCCATCTGCTTCTGGGTATTATATCTCCTCTGCCTCCTGACAGTCACCGTCCTCTCAGTGGTTGCATCAGAGCTGTTTCATCGAACACCTTAAAAGTCACTCTGGAGCCAGAATCCAAGAGAAAAAGGTTTAGATAGAAATTACAGATGCAATAAAGCCATCGATAAAGCCATCATTTGGGATAAGGATCTGAACTTACTGGAAGAGAAGGAGCTAATGCATATGAACAATAAAAACTACTCTAAAGGAATGTGTCAGTCCTGGGTGTGTAATGGTGCAGTGAATGGAAAGTAAAAAAGTGCAGCCAGGGTCAAGGTATTAACTCACTTCACATATTAGTTTACAACTCAACACATATTACTTTACAATTGGACACGTGGGACTGTCAAGGGCCACTGCCACTAGGCGACCTTGTCTAAGGTTACAGCACTCTTAACTATGACAGTATCCACAAGAACCACATGAGTACAGACAGTCTTGGCCCCTGGAACATGTTCACGCTCACTGCCAGACATGTTCAGTCAAAGTCACAACATCATGTCTAGACCTTTTCTTCAGTTTTAATGAGCAAAACCTACCGTGACCACTGGGGGCTCTCCTAGTGGCTCACAGCAGCTATTATCTCTTTTATAACGTGGTCATTAACACTGAGATCAACTCTGTTGTCTCCCCAGAGTCAAAGTAAAGGAATCTGACATGCAATGCTAGTAGCTGTCAATCAAATTAAAAAACACAATAGGCTGATGTAGACAGACTGCAAAGAGGCTCCCTGCGAACAAGAAAAAAAATCCAGTTCAACAACATTCCCAAGAGACAAGCATAAGCTCTGAGAAGAAAACTGTAATTAGCATCAAGTCAAGAGTCTCCCACATCACACTCCACACCTAATACTACAATGTAACAATACTTATTTTCTTTGATCCATAAGGATGGTAAATGTGTGTTAAAAACAGTCTTCATGATGTGATAATCGCACACATTACAATGGTTGGCCTCTTATCTGATTGCATGTATTCAAATTAAGTTATTTTGTCAGATCAACTGCTGAAAATGTTTGATGATTTAATTTGTTTATATTAAATTATCCAAGCTGTCTAAAACCAGCTATTTATTTCAGCATCACAATAAACTGATCAGATGTAAGACTTCTTGTATGACTACAAGGGAAGGAAAAGTATTTGTATTAAAGTGATCTAGAGGTGTTGTACGGTAGTGTACAGTGAGACTAAAAATGCTGCAGGAAACATGAAAGGGGAAAAACAACATGCGATAAAGAGAGGGAAGTTGCCCTTTAAACAGGAGCTTATTCGACTATGTCCCCAGGGCAAGGAGTTCCCATGAAAGCCACATACCGGACAGAGTTATCACAGCACATCAAACACGTTCAACCCCATCACTGTCTCTCACACCCACCCAGTCTCTCTCCCAAACACACACACGCACATGCACACACACACAGATGCTAATATCAGACACACACCAGCAGGCAAGAACAAACTTTGTGTTTCACTCTTTCTCTTTCTCTCTCTGTCTATTTCACACTCCCTCTCTATCTTTTATACAGACAAACACACACACAAACATGTGCGTACAGATACACACACATCAAAAGCAAACCCTCACTCGCACCCAAACCGCATGTCCCCTTTCAATGAAAGAATGCTGAAAGGAATTTCCTGACACCAGCCAAATGACCAAGCAACTGCCCATGTGGGCAAATGTGGTAAACTAAAGTTGAAGTTAACAAAACCTGCGCTGCAGCTAAAACTGTGAAAAAAAAGTGACTGCAGTGTGTAGCGTGCGTTTAATTCATGTCATAATAATTGTGTGTTAATGTCCCTTTAAGCTCTGGTATATACAGAAATCGAACATCACCCCACCTCCTTTTCAGGTTTCTGTGAGATTCCTACACGGAGAAAACACCTGCAGCTGCAGCTAATCGTTTCTGAAATGTGCAGCAAAAATCATTGTGACAACTTCGCTTCAAGACTGCCAAGGGTGTGATTTCTATTCAGTTCTGAAAACACACTGAAGGCCTTGTTTTGTTTTTGCTTGGATTTTTTGCCGTGTGCATTCAAGCTTTAGAGATGAGAAGGGAGAAACTCTGCATAAACTTACTCTTGCCCGTAAGAAGAAACAAAAAAGTGCATACACACAGAAGTCAAACACATTGCAATCTTGTTGCACTTTTTTCATCCCTTACTTCATGGGGATACACACATTAATCCCCTGGAACCAAACTGACGCTGGAAAATTAGGCAGGCAGACAAAGGACAAGCTATGGGACTGTGTGTGTGTGTGTGTGCGCGCGTATGTGTGTGCACTGACAGCAGCATTTTTGCAATCGAGGGGGACATGGACATGAAAAGAGAGAATAAAAAAATGGCGATGGGGAACAGGAAGGGATTGTAGTTGGTGGGAGCAATGGACAGCAGAGTTTCAAACAGAAAAAGAGAGGGAAGGAGAGATGGCGCGAGGGGGGCCGGCTAGTAGTAGGGGTGGGAAAAATGTGTGTGTGAAAGAGAACAAGAGAGAGATAAAGAGAAGGGGGGTAACACAGACAAAAAAGGGGTGGAGGGTGGTGGGGGGATTCTGCCTGATAAAATATGTGCCAATGTTTGTGTGAATGAAAGCAGTGACTATAGCTAAATTTGTGCCTGAACAAAAGCAGCTACAGTTGTGCACTGAGAGGAGAGGAGAGGAGGGGAGAGAGGAGAGAAGGAAGAATGCTATTAATGCTTGTACAAGGTTGAAAACATGAGGTGATTACATTAGCATAGGAATAGTTTCCGTTCCTGTCGGTATGTCCAGTGTCACGGCACGACTGGCTGCTCAGGGACAAGTTCTGGTTCGCTCTGAAACTGTTAATACACTCAACCTACATGTCAAGCTAAAGGCCAAAAAAGGAAATAATTTGAGATAAAGCTCTAATGATGATTCTGGTCCACTTTACTTTAGCGAATTAGAGTCTTCATAGCACAGGTTTTAACAGAAAGGTACGAATAAGCAGAATTTTTACTAAAGAAAGTGTAAATGTTCACATTATGATAAATTTGAGTCATAAACACAAATAATAACACAAGGGTTGTCTTATTGTAAGTGTAAATGAGCTTTAAAAAAACTGTGATGGAGATTTTCCATTATTTTCAAATGATTCGTTCAAATAATTATAAGTAAATGCTGATGAAAATAATCATTAGTTACAGCTGGAGATTCACATCAACATGAATATATATTCTGAGATAAATGTTGAATATAACAGTAATATCCCAACATCAGATTGTAAGCTATATAAGTGCGTGTATTGTCAGTTATGACAGCAGCAGTGTGTCATCAAGAAGTATGCATGCTGCAGGCTTTAACAAGGTCTCTTTAACTTAAACTCCCAGCTTTAAGTTGTTTGCATGGACTAAGTGAGCTTTGTTATAACAAGGAGTCAGAAATAATTGCAGAGGTTGAGCAGATACACTTAGCTGGAGACGGGGACTGAGGGAAATCTGAATTGAGCTGACGAGTTTTATCGTGGAGATTTAATCTAAACCAAATCCAAACCAATACATGCTTGTAACAACAACCTTTCTAGAAATGATTAATGCAACATTTGTTTCTAGCCAGTCTTTTCCCAGCTTGGCATTAGTCCCACAGAGATTCATAGAGGAGATGGAGCCTGAGTGATGTGGGATGTGAGTTGGGGCAGAGGTAGCACCAGCTCTAAGAGCCACTGGCCAAGTTTCAAATGGGCCCGATGTCAAACAGCAACTATTCTGAAGATCACAGGTCTGAGTCTGAACCCAGCAGCTCAGCTGTTGACCACACTGGCAGTTAAAAACAAAGACCATATTTGTTCAGCGAAGCCACGTCTGACAGACATAACCCCGGCCACACAGTCGCACCATGATATATCACTGTAAGTAGCAGGTGTAAACCTTCAAAGGAGCTGACTTTTTCTGAGCTGCTGCCACAGTGAAAAACAGGAGGTGGTCAGACTCAGACTGTGACGATGCGCAGCACGATTACAATGTCAAGAACAAGCACTATTTAACATAAATAGCTGAGGAACTGCAAATTGACCACACAGGCTGATGTGTCAATCATCATTTGTCAAAAATCCAGCAGACGTTAAACGGAAGAGTGTGTGCAAACAAATAAGAAAAGATAATGACATTAAAACTGCTCGTAGACTAGTTTTTCTTAAGTACATGCCCATGTCTGTGGCCAAGGCGGCCTCCTGCTAGCTGATAAAAAAATAACAAATACTGGCCACTGGAATCAAACACACAATGACTGTTCTCTTCCCATTAGAGGAAACTCAAGTCTGAAAAAAACAACAAGGACTTTTGTCCAATCCAGGTCAAGCATGGGAGAGTGGAGTGTAGGTAGCACACACAGAGAACTGTTCACAGAGAGAATATGTGTTATCTAACCCCCCTTTTTGTTCTCCTTTATTCCCCTCAGCGAGCAGAACCATCCCATACCAAAGGATTCCTCTAATCCAGGTGAGAGAAAGGATCCTCAATCATCCGATGATGAATCTGGATTACATGTCACTAAAGTGGCTTACTTACTCCTGTAGCTCATATCAACAACTGAGCCTCTTTTATTCCTGTAAATGGAGTCTGAACTTTTATGGATGATGGGAGTACTCGGAGATCAGCAAAGTGTTGATTTCACTAGTTTAGCAGTTGTCAGCCTTTTCGGGAGAGGAAGCATCCTCTCTAGTGTTTTGAATACTTGAATACTGCTCTCAGAGACAAGCGCAGGCATTGTTTTGTCTACACAGTAGCAATGCAGAAGTTGCAGTGGGGATGTTAAGCATCGTATATAATTCATGTTCACCAGACACGATCATAAATAGCCAACAATGATTATATTTTTGCTACCAATAAGGGACATGGTTGAAAATGTAATTTTCTAACACATGTATGTGCTATTTGCTTAAAACAAAGACACGGTGATGTGACTGGTCATGCAAGCTCTTAGGGCAAAAAGCAGTGAATGTATGTTATTTATAGGCTACACTATGTACAACACAGTGATGCCTGGATATGCGAGCATCATGAAGTATACAGCTATTGGCTAGCTGGTGGCTCAGCTGACTTTATAAACGTCACGCAAACGGTGAAAGACGCAAAGTACATTCACCATACAGGGAAAGAACATGGTGACTGAGACGACTGACACTAACACAAAAAAAAAAAAAAAACACCCAAACATCCTGGTCTTTAATGTCCTGAACACAGACAGATCATTATAATGATAGATGGGCTTGAATGTCGGTGACTGGGGCCTGACAGTGAGTGCCCACAGGTCTGCACCTGACATGAGTGTTTTTTTTTTGTTTTTTTTTAACACAGCATATTTTATTTCACAACAACATGCTCCTAAAGGAGAGGATAAACACCTCATAAGATCTACCGTCTTAAACATATAATAATAATAATGATGATAATAAATAATGATAACAACAACAATATTGCCACAGCCTTGAATGGAAGGATAATCAGGAAACACAACAAACATTACTCACCCAAACGCAACATCGTATCTCGTCACTCCAGCGATTTTTTTTTCCTTTTTATTAAAAAACAACAACTAGCTGGTGCGCCCTGATAGCTAGCTAACTCACTGAAAACTGGATTTTTTTTTTTCTTTATTATTTCTGTAGCTATTTACAAACGTTATTTCACGAGATTTACAACGGGCTTTCTGCCTACAAAAAAAAATATTTTACACCCACTGAAAAAATATATTTACAAAAGGCTTTGGAGGGGGGGGAAAATCGTCTCTCTTTACATTTTATGTGCTTGCCGCGGTGTTGTCGGTTCGAAAATCCCCAGCGGAGCCGTCTAGCCTCGGTCTGTGAGAGATGGGCACCCGCGCTCGGTGTACGTGTTCCAGGTCAGTCGATGCTTGTCGTTGGTTTACGGATTTTCTCACTCGCTGCTCGGTGTGTTGGCTCCAAGTTATGCGATTGGCCATTCATGTGTACCCGAATAAAATCAGGAACTTATGTACATAATTTACAACGCACGACTCCGACGGCCTTCAGCAGGTTCCCGTGTGTACTGAGGCGCTCTGCCTGCCGGTTCTCACTTGCTACGAGATCATCATCATCTAGAACAAAACCGGCAGTTAACGGCCTTCACCACGAGAGGGCGGCGGCGGCACGAGGCTAGCTTGATTCCAACGGCTGTTTTTTTTTTTTAAATGCTGCATTCAAGTACCCTCGTGATTTTAACTGCAGATTGATTGTTAATGACTCTTAACACTTTATATGTACCGTATGTGTTCCTATATATTTCTGTTGCAACGCTTTAATCCAAATATAGGTACAATGATTAATATGCAACACGTATTAAACTTTAACTGTGACATGAAAACACCACCGGGGGAATGAGGAAACGTGAACGTAGATTTGCATATAAAAAAGAACGATTCATGATATGATAATGATGTCTACATAATAGTCCAGTTAAAAGATTTCACTGCTTTCAAGCGTCCCTGTGCACGAGCACTACAAAATTAAATTTGAAAATAGGCAAAGAGAAATTACATTTTTTTTCCTGAACAACACTGAAAGCACCATAAAGCATTTCAATTGATATCAGAAATTGATCGATCGTGCTTTTCCATCGCGTCGAAGCCGATCGGTTCAACAAAAAGCGGTGCATGGGATGTCACTGAATTCAATGTCAAACCTGAAATCTCCTTCATTCACCCCGCAGCTTTGCTTCATCCCCTCCACGGCATATGTTTAGTGACATATGCAAATACCTTGAGCAGAGTGAACTGAGTAACCCCAGTGCGTCTTCAGCTTTTGTCGCCCTCTGGTGAATTTCTTCAAGTACATCAATAGACTCAAGACCACTCAGGACCCATTGAAAAACAAAAACTTACATTTTAAGAGGTTTTATTTATCAGCATTAACACAATATAAACCAGACTGTGACACTTGGTAGAAAAAACTTTGACACTTAGAGGTAACATTATATAATCCAAACAAAGGTAACTAACTAAAATAGACCTGTAATTACACACAATAAAAACGTCTTTTTATTTTTATGCATCAAGTTTCCTACATTTAGGCTTGCAAGATGTCAGGTGGATACATTCAACACTTAAAAACAAAAACAGCACACAATCTCACATTTAGGTTGAAAATCTTCTAAACAAAGCAGTCAAGTGGAGTGATGCCTACAGGCCTGAACCCACATCAAAACCATGAGCAGTGTTATGATGATGGACTCACACCAATCATCGGTTGTGTTACTATCATAAAGTATCAAAATAAATAGGTTTATCCAAGGAAAATGATCTGGGCCAAAACTGCTCAGAAATACCTGTAAACACGTGGCAAGCGGGCACCAAATTCTACGAAAACAATGCCAGCACTATGCATTATCAATATCACTAAAATGTATATGGGTGAAAATATATAAACGGATTTAAATATAAAATCAGTACACAGACCTGGATCTTAGTAGAACTAATAAAACTACTAAAGTACCTCGGAGGTTTTCCTTGTGCTGATTTAAACTGGATTTCCAAAAGCATTTAGTGTGAAACTAGCCACATCTTTTTCTAGCTGAACATAAATGTATTCAACATTACTTGTCCTGTTGCACAACCTCACAGTATTGACACCCCTCAGGCAATTTTGACTAAAGGAACTATTGTCAATTCCTGCAGCAGCTTTGGAAGACCTACTCCAACCATGTTCATTCAAAAGTCGCTATTTCACTTTGGTCATGATAACATTTGGCTTCTCAAGTTTTTTTCTTTACCCGACACAAACATTTTCCTTTTTTTTTTAAACTCTACTTAAGCTAAAAAAAAAAAAAAAAAAAAGTATCTGTAGCAATGCAAATGTGTAATGCAAAAATCTTCTACATCAAACTCCAGCAATTATAAATATATCAAGTCGTTCCAAGGCAATCTTTGAAGTCAGCTCATTCCTCTTCCGTGTCAGTGGGAGAAAAGAAAGTTATTTGTAGCCAAAATCCCAGAAGTTTTAAGTCACTTCGCAGTTCCTTTTGTTTTCCACCAGTCATTTGGTTCCACTGCTGGTGCTCCATGTGTTAGTGTACTATATGAGAGGCAGTCCTGAGCACAGTTATCCATCCAGGGGTGGTCGAAGAGGAATACAGCCGTCCATCTCCAGAGACTCTGGCCAACCTTCATACTTGTTGCTGCTTTTACTGTTCTTCATTCGCTGGTAGGAACAGCCAGAGACAAATTATTGATTTAATGTAATCAGGTTCTCGATGCACAGAAGCTGCTCAATCTGAGTACTGAGCAATGACTAAATGCCTGTCTGCTAAACTTCAAACTTCTTTGATTTGGCAGTCTAATGTGATGATTTCCCTATTAACAATCATTGTGAGTGTCTATGTCTACAGGACAACCAGGAAGAATGTTTTCCAAAGCACACTTTAAAATTTTTGACTTAAAATGTCTCTCTTAAATGCACCAACCACAGTTATGTGGTTGGTGCAAAACTTCTAGCATTTCATTGCACTAATATGTACATTCTATGAATAATTTTCCACCTGAAATGTAGGGAAAAAAAACATTAGCCTCAAAAGCTTTGGTATTGTTCTGTAAATGGTCAGTGCAGGTGAACAAATCCAAACATTAGACTTCAGGATAATAACAGGCGGCTAAGCAGCAGATCAATTCAGACTGTACGATACCTGCTCAAAAGGACTTTTATTCTCGATGCCCTTGGCACCAACGAACACCCAGCTGTCTCTAAAGGCCAGCTCCTTCACCGCCGTGCTCCCCAGCTCCTCAAACAGTCGTCGAGACTCGTCGTTCATCCTGAAACCAGAGGAGAGGACGAGGCGTCAAGGTGAAATAACTCAACTCTGTTAATGTTTATGTAGTTAATAAATGCAAGCAGTCACCATTTCATAGCCTTCTACTCCTGTGCTTTAACAAAATTCTTATTGGCACAACCCTTTTACAACCTTGATAACATTTTAAAGACTTAAAATCTTTGGATATCAGGACAGGGATACATGATCATGCCCCTTTTGTTACACATTTTGTTTGTCATTAAGTGACACCTTGCGTGATATTGACTCTGACGGCCAGTTGACCAACTCACACTTGTGTCAAACTACTTTGAAGCTTTTTATGCATGAGATGTTTTCAAAAATTCAACTTACATAACCATCTTTAAAACAGTGAAGAGTTTGATGATGAATTTTGCTGCAAAGCTAATAACACATGAACTGATGGTCACCATCTGTTGGTTCATAAAGCTGGCTGGACATTAGCTCTGCTGTTGGTTAACTAGTTAAGAAAATGTATTCTTGAAATCACTCTGGGGTTTGTCTGACAGGAGAAGTGAGGGGGTGGTGAACTGGAAACAACAGCACGTCACAAATTCTTACTTTGTAGCTGCATCGTCAAAGGAAGCCACAAAGACTAGTGTCCCTTCATGGAGCGGCCGGAGAAACTTCAACAGGTCAGAAACATCTAAGGATGAACATCAGATGAAATATGAAGTGTGGTTCATGGATGGTGTCTAGTTGAGACATATGTAACAGATGTTAAATATGTTCCATAGTTTCATGTTTGGATTTTATTACCTCCTGCCCACATGTCAAAGGTCTTTGTGTCCAAGAGTTCCCCAGTTACCCCTGAAACAAACAAAAAAATCACGTCAAATATTAGGGTAATAAAATTAACAAGAGATTAAATATAAATACCACACTAATGTGTGACTCTTACCATTTACCAAAGCTATGTTAAGCCCTCTGCCAACATTGTTCTTCACACTACTCACTAACCTGTGGGACACAGAGGAGGATGGAGCTCTAACCCAAGAACACTTCATTGTGTTGAACATACATATTCATTCAAATACATCAGGACAGTTTCTGGCACTCAAGAAGTAACACAAACTATATTTAAAAAAAAAAAAAAAACTACTACGGACAAAAATCAGAAAGATGACAAACAGACAGACTGGAAAAAATACTTGCATTCAGCTCCCAGACAGACTTGCAGGCTGGGTTATGACAGCACAGAGGAAAAAAACAAAGAGGACAGAGAGTGAAAACAAAACAAAAAAACAAAAAAAATGAAACAGCAGGGGAGACAAAGAAGTAGATAAAGAGAGAGGAAGTCAATCTCACATCTTGTCCTCCAGGCAGATTTTGGGGCCGATAACATTTGCAGCACCAGATACCAGCCGGAAAGCCAAATGCTTTGGGGGACAGGGAGCTGAAAGTCCACATTTATACTTTCGAGGGCGAGGTTCTGTTAACATATCCACATATGTTAGTTAGTGCTGATACAAGGGACGATAAAATGCATCAATATCAATATGATTATATGACGAGTGTCATATCTTTTATTTACCAGTTGTTGGATCATCACTTGCACCTGAAAAAAAAAGAAACAACAAAAGTTTTTGACTCAAATTGATAAAATCACATCAGAAAGTCTTAGTTTGATTAATCTGATACACAGACAGCATTAAAAATGTAATCAGTCAGTCAATATTTAGTGTATAAGGGGAAAAAAAACTAACTACCTCTTTTACCACTGAAGAAATGTCGCACAGATGAACCACTCTCTCCTCCAAATAAAGTGTTTGCCAGGAGCCATGTGAGCCCCACCAGCAGCAGCACTGCTAAAACTCTCAGGGGGCCTGTCAAGAAAAACAGGACACACCAGTTCAGATACAAGTTACCTAACCAACAATTCCTGTAATCTGTGTTTAGTATTTCCACCCACCTGTCAATCTCATGACTCAGTGTTTCATAGATCTGGATAAAGAAAACACAAATAAACAAAAATCTACATTAAAGTGATAGTTGCCACATTTGCAAAGTACTATTTTTGAAGTTACTTTTTTTTTTTTTTTATTTGACTAAAAAAATAGATAATTAAATAAGTAAATAAAATCCAAATGTGTTTTCAGTTTCCATTTCACGTGGCAAACAAACTCAAATATGCAAACAAAGTTCAGCTTTAGAAAAAAAAAAAAAAGGACAAAAAATGTGAACTAGAAGTATAGTCGATCCGTGGTGGTGACAATGAGACAGAAACAGATCTATATACAGGTCAGATTTAAATATGTCAAATTAACATTTCCACAGTGTTTTAATGTTTCTCTGTGACATCCTCTTCAGCAGAAAACGCAGTTTTGTACAGTGACCGTGCAAAATGGCTCTGAAGACGTGACGTTTAAAGAGATGAGCTCAAACTATGTCAACGACACGACGACAGACGATAAACCCTTTGACAGCAGCATGAATCACTCGCATGTGCTAATAAACGAGAAACGACCGATCTTACCTCTTGCCCTCACGTCAGTCAAGTATCGCGTCTCGTCACCTTTACGAGGATGTAATGAACGGTAAAGAAGAGCTGTTGCTCTCACCGCTGAGGACTTATTTCTTGCGCTGTTTCCTCATTGAGACTAACCTGCAAAAAATTAGTATTCAATCTTAAAGTCGATCATTTACGCGGCGGTAATGGCTACACTTCCAATGAGCATGATGGAAATAATTGTTACGCTTAACTCATCTGCCTTCCGGATAAATTGCCAAACCCTAAGTGTTGACAACGGAGTCTGCGCGGCGACTGTCACGTGACCAAAACTTTGCTTGTGCTGCATTCACTGACTGTCTGTACAACGCGGTGATTAGCTTTAAAAACACCAATAATTCCTCATTGACTGTATTTGCGCACGCTATCGTCAACTTTTACGTCTTATTTTGCCGTTTAGTACATCTCAAGTATTTCTTACCAAATCAAACGTAATATAAACATTGAACAGCTCAGCCTAAATGGTTAGGATGTGATTGACGATTTTCCTAACGATAGTTCTGAACGCACCACCAATATAAAGTACATTTTTTTATTCGTTGCGCAAATAGATAATTACGGTTTACAGTAAAATCACAGTTTGCTTTCCTTAACTTGTCATGAAAGTTATTACCCCATAAATCAATGAATGAGTAGATATTTAGTTTCATAAACGGAAATAGTGCGCGAGCACAGTGTCTCAATCCTGTGCACGCGACTACAAGCTTCAAAATCAAGATGGCTTCCTGTAGTGCAGTGTTCACGATGTCCAAAATTATTTCTCCTTTCTGGGGTCGACACCTTGGGAATACGGTGAAAGTAAGACAATACGTGTAGTTTTATTTATCTCGGCCGAGAACGTTGTTGTGTCGCTACAGTTTAAAGTCGTTAACTATATCTGAACACAAGGTCATATGGCTAACATCATTCATCTGAACTAGCAACCTGGCAGACTTCACATCTCTGTTTCCTTCTCCTCAAAACTAAACTTTATAACAACCCGTTATGATTACCTGCTCCTGACCTTTGAATCTAATATTTACAAACACTCACTAATCTATGTTTCTGTTTCTTTTTCCAGGTATTTGGAACAACTGTGACAAGCCATAGGAATAAGACCTTGCTAAGTGTGAGTAAATCAGATTGACAGTGTGGGGTTCAGGCCCTTGAATGAGTAGCTGTAGTTTCTTTCAAGCCGTCACTCTTTGTCAGTGATTGATTAAATAGTGGTTGTCTCAATAAAAATCACTGCTGCTCATTTACCTATATGCATTTCTTAGCTGTATGGTTTGGGGTTAAACTGGGTACTGTTGAGTACTGTCAGTCTGTTTTTCTACCATCTTTTGGGAGGAAGTGTTGTAAAGCTTCTGTTTTTCTGCTGTATGGATATACTATGTTCTACCCAGCTGTCAAACTGACTCTTGTCCTTCTGCTTTCTTTGGTGTCCATTTTCAACAACAGGGAGAAAATATTGTAAGTAGATAACACTGTTGTGGTTCACTAGATTACAATGTAATTTGATGAACCGCATTCATTCACATACAGCACATGAAATAACAACACAAATAGTATGATTGCATAAGGGCTGGGTGATATTATCACAAGTACAATAGAGCGTCATATCAGCATTTATGGGATGTACTGTGCAACTGTTTTAGGCACCGGCAGTATGATGAAGATGATTACAACAAAGTAAACATGGGAAACAGAAAACAGTATTAAGTCAAATCTATATTTCCAGGTAGACTAGTTCACAGGTTTTAAGGTTTTCGTCAGGTACATTGTTCCAAGCATCTTGGAGAATTTGCCACACTTCCTATGTGGATTTAGACTATCTTGATTAGTGTTTTCACAATCTCACTGTAATCCTGAACTGATCAAAACATTACTGGAGGAGCTGCATGCAAGAACACAAAACGTGTCCAGCTGGACTGGAAAATCCTATTGAGCCAATGTGTGAATAGAGCAGTTCATTGTCACAGCAGGTGAGAGGGCATGTTGATGACTTTTCTATCTTGCCTCCTGCACACTCTGCTAATGTGCTGCCCCTAATTGTCACCAGCACTAGAATATCTGGGCACATTCCTGTTCTCTGCCATATGTATGACATGACAGCTGAGCTCAGGCCACTATAGGTCTCTTTCCTCTTTGTCTCTGAAGACAGTTCTTCATAACAACCAGCTGAGTGATGTTTAAGAATCTAAACATTGAAAGTGCCTAAAACATTTGCACAGTACTGCAGTAGCAGTAATATTGTCAAAATCCATTGTAATTTTAGTTTGATAACAATTATTATTGATTAACAATATTAATAAAATCTTTAATATTATGACAGTACTATCATCATCAAATGATCATGATGTATTGTCCTGCCCTAAATAACACTAACAACATCACTATCATAATTCCTGTCTTGCAGGTAGTCAGTGTTTCTTTCCATTCCACTACAGTTTGAAAACATAATCTTGTGTTTCCCAGAAAAGGTCATTCCAGCAGAGTACTGAGCTTAAGAATTTACACAATGAATATATTTAACACAAATGACAACAAAAATTACAAATCCAGTTATTATTTGGCAGCACAATCAACATATGAAATTCTTTAAATCATCATTTCATGCACATGTAACAAAAATATATTGACAAAAGCAACTAAATTCTCAATGTGATGGATGACCCATCTGAAGACGGTGTTAAGTTTCTATGAGGTAATTTTCATATTGTAGTGGTATTAAGATAGAGGTAATGGTTAAAATCTAAAAATGCATTTATATCAGCAATCGCATAAACACGTGATTTGTAGTCAGTGGGCTAAATGTTGCCAAACTGCTTGTGCTGTTCTTTCAATTTGCTGCAGTTAATATAGTTAATAATAATGTTTGAAATGCCAATGTTACAGCCGCCTCCTGCAAAGTATGGAGGCAGACACACTGTGACCCTCATACCTGGAGATGGAATCGGTCCAGAGCTGCTCAATCATGTCAGAGAGGTGTTCAGGTTGGTTGGATCTAAGTCTTGTCCAATCACAAGTTATATGAATACAATATGAACAGGCTGTCTCATCATGTGGTTCGTAATCATGCTGTAGGTTCAGTTGTGTGCCAGTGGATTTTGAAGTGGTCCATGTCAACTCAGCTGTGGAGAATGAGGATGACATCAATAATGCCATCACTGCCATCCGGCGTAATGGAGTTGCCCTCAAAGGTAAGCAAACTTCTTTTACAAAGAAAACGTGTCATAAATAGAGTGTGGAAAAAATTAAATACATTGCACATCTGTGAGAATTGTTTTGTTCATAATAAGACCAGACACTGTAATTTAACTGTGATGTTGCTTAACTCTCCTGATAGGTAACATAGAAACCAAACATACCATGCCACCATCTGTCAAATCCCGAAATAATCTCCTTCGGTAAGAGTTATAATGAAATATTCAGTTCCCTTGAGAAACGCTCTCTTGTTAGATGGCTCACATTTCCTCCATAATGTGCTTGTGTTAGTTGACCTATTGTTTTTCTTCTTTCTCCCCTGCCCTTGTTTCATGTGTGTGCCAACAGCACAGGCTTAGACCTGTACGCCAACGTGATGCACTGCCAGTCCCTCCCTGGAGTCCAGACTCGCCACAAGAACATTGACATCATGATCATCAGGGAGAACACAGAGGGAGAGTACAGCAGTCTGGAGCACGAGGTCAGACGGAGCAGAGACGCAATCAATTCTTAGTCTGTTGAAGCATGTACTAGTTATCTTTTGAAATGAGAGTTAGGTCAGGTTCATACACTGTTATCTTGTTAAGTAGATTAATATTGGCAGAGTGTGATCAATCCACATTATACAGTGTTCACAACATGAAACGACTACATTTGTGTGTACCTGTGTGTATGTGTGTGCATGTGTATATATATATATATATATATATATATATACACACACACACACACACACACATCTGTTATAAAACTATGTACCAGGATTTATTTTCCTTGGTGAGTGAACATAAACTAAGGAAAATAAACCCTCACACAGCCAGTAGCTGAATATTCAACTTAATATCCACCTCAGTAATTATTTTGAGTGCAGATGGGGCTGAAACTGAAACTGCTCGATAATTAATCTGCAGTGTCTCTGTTCACAAGACATCAGCCTGATTTCTGCAGACAGCTGTTGACTAATCTTAGCTCCATGGCCACACAAGTTGAATCCACACACTGTTCTAGTCAAATTCCACGGCTTCAAAAATCTCAGTTTATTTAGCAAAGTAACAAAAGAGAAGTAACCGCTGGCTTCACAGTCTCTCCCTGTTGTAGATTTGATCTCTTGTAGTGTTCACTACTTGAACGTAATTTGTCATTTATATGTTATTCTCCTCACTGTCTTCTACCAGAGTGTGTCGGGGGTAGTGGAGAGTCTTAAGATCATCACCAGGAACAATTCTCTCAGGATCGCCGACTATGCCTTTAAACTAGCCAGGGAGAAGGGTCGTAGTAGGGTCACTGCCGTGCACAAGGCCAACATCATGTGAGTAATTCTACGGCAAATATTTCCTTTCTGAAGGACCTGGCCTCCTGATGAGGCTTATATCATATTGTGAGTTTGTCAGAGCTGGAAATGTAAAGTGTGGCGTCTCTGGTCCCAACAGGAAGCTCGGTGATGGCTTGTTCCTGCAGTGTTGCAAAGAAGTGGCCTCTGGTTACCCAGACATCAAATTCGACAGCATGATTGTGGACAATACCACCATGCAGGTGACGGTTGCGAATGTTTTAATATATTGGAATGTTTGTCAGTGTTGCTGAAATCTAAAACATTCATCTGTTTCTGTATGTCTTGTGATTTTAGCTGGTGTCAAAGCCCCAACAGTTCGATGTGATGGTGATGCCCAATCTGTACGGAAACGTGGTCAGCAATGTGTGTGCAGGCCTGGTGGGAGGGCCTGGCCTCGTGCCTGGAGCCAATTATGGTCGTGACTACGCTGTCTTTGAAACGGTTAGTCTGTGGAAATTCATACGTAGAATGCCACTGCCCCCTTTGTTTTTGAAAGATAAGATAGGTAAAGATTTTCAACATTTTTTCCTCTGCACCTCTCAGGCCACCAGGAATACAGGCAAGAGTATTGCAGGCAAGAACATTGCAAACCCCACTGCCGTGCTGTTAGCCAGCTGCATGATGTTGGACCACCTTAAGTAAGCCTTTCCAGAATAAAATATTTTCAAGTACAAACCTTTCTGTGGTTTCATCGGAGATGTAATGTTTGACTGTGCTCTATCAGTAATGTAAATATTTCTCCTCGATGTCTCCAGGCTCTATGATTATGCAAGTTCAATCCGGAACGCAGTCCTCACCACCATGAATGAAACAAGGGTAAGACAATAATTTCTCCCTCTCCGCATGTCAACACTGAAAACAGTTTCTCAACATTCTAATTTGGAAGGAGTTTTGCGAAAGGTCAGTTTTCAGTGACCTAAATTGCAGTTTGCGTGCGGACAAAAGGCCAAAACTGGAAGCTTTCAAAATACCTGTGTTATGTGTGGACTACGATGAAGTCTCAGAGGCCACGGTGGCATCACAATATAATAACACAAACCAGCAGTGTCCTTTCACGGTCACAATGTTACATAAACCTGAACTATCACACAACAGACTGGTTGTTGCCACAGCAGTAAACTTTAAGAGGTATATTTAATTCTCTATTGTTGTAATACTAATATTAATGTCCTAAAATTAGATTTAGATTTTAGATTATCAATTATGTTTCTCTCTCTCTCTCTCTCATATATATATATATATATATATATAAGTGTGTGTGTGTATGTATGTATATAAATAAATAAATATATAATACTTATAATTTTTCTTCCTTACAGTTACACACAGCTGATATCGGGGGTCAGGGCACCACATTAGAGGTGGTCCAGTCTGTCATGAGGATCATCCAGAGTAAAGGGCAGCTCACATCAGAGCTCTAAACCACCACTGAGGACAACACGCATGCACACACACACACGCACACACACACACACACACACACACACACACACAGAAAGATCAGTGATGCAAGTTTGAACAGGTGTGTGCCTATGGAACAGGTGCACAGTATGAGAGAAGGATGTCCATGCATGTCTGTTTCCATAGCGTCCACAGTTCCCATCACTGACGTCACAATGTTTCGTCTTTTTTATGTTCACACAGCTAACTGACCAGTTCACTGTACCTTTTATCAACACCTGGGTGTTTCACATATAACAATGAGCTTCACCGGACTGATTTAAGACGGTTTACTTTTGATAGTATTTCATTATCATTCCTATTTTAAGATAAAAAATCCTACATAAAGGATAGATTACATTTCCTCATCCAGTTCATCAGAGTTCATCTGATTCATTCAGTTGAAAGCTGAGACTGTGCTCTGACATTGTCACAAATCAAACATGAATCACACAAGCACATGATGGGATCAGAAACATCTTAAAGTGAACGTGTATTTTCTACTCGATTTGTACAAAATCACCTTTTAAATGCCCTTTAATGTCGACCATTATTTATTTTACAACTTAAGACTATGTTACAGCCTTTCCACTTTGCCAAAATGTGCAATGTTAATTTAACCGCCTTGTCTTTTCTGCTTTGTGTCAAATTGAGTATTAAATATTGTAATGTCATGTATGTTCACATCATAATAACTGTACTTTGAAAAGGTAGCTTTTCCATTAAAACTGTTTCATTGGAGCTGATCAAGTAAGTGCAGACAAAACTCTGCTTTTAGGCTCGTGCCATAATCTCTTCCCCTCGGTGTGGATTATGTGGATATGTATACCTCTTTTCTTCAAAGATAACTAGGCCAAGTGTGATACAACTGGTTTTATCATGTCTTGGGGGTGGGCAATGTGTAACATAACATCTAACATAAAATTATAAATAAAGAAATAATTTCTCAAGTCGATCTCTGTGTACACATTTTGATTTGAAACATTTCTTAAATTAGTTTCAAAGAAGTAAAACATTTTCCTATTATTATATGTAGCTATATAAATCTCATTTAATCGGGATCGACAAAAACTGAACAGGATAATAATCACAAAGGTAGAATTTACTGTAAGGTTTAATTACATTGCGTTTGTTATAGCTACATGTACTTAATAAACTGCCAACTCAGTGTATGTGCCATCAATCAAACAAGCACTTGTTATTGTAAAAAAAATCATTTAAGATGTAACTTGATTCTTTGCCTCACCTACAAAGAAAATAAATAGGCCCTTCATGGGATAAAGACCATTTTACCCCATAAGAAAAAGCTGATCCTTCTGTTTATTTTAAAATTTCACGCTCAATCAGCATCTCACTCTCTTTGGACGACAAGTTGCTGTTTTACATTTGATCACTAGGTGGTGACACAACTTTCTAGAGCTGCCAGTAATGAACCTGGAGCAAAAAGTATGCAGCTGTGTGTGTGTGTGCGCACGGTCAGTTAAATGCTTTGCACAAAAAGCAGAGTCTATTTAACCATTCTGGGTCACAATACATTTATTTTCACTGGGAAGAAAAAGCTGTGGGGAAATTGGGAATGCAAGAATCTGGCAAGAATATTGTTCCATGTAATTGGAACCATTAAGAAAATTCTTGCTCCTTTCATGTGATTTCTAAGAATCAAGATCTTGGCTTGAGTTTAGGTTTCTAAGACAAACGTGGAGAATTCTGGCTTTTCTCTTCATCTGAAATTATCTTCGTTTAGAGTAAAACCAAACCATTTATTATTGTTTCACCTTGTAAAACCAAACCATTCATTAATTTTTCTTCTGTTTCTTTTTTTTTCCACATTTCTCCAAACACATATAAGAAAAAGTGCCCCGGATCCTTTGAGGCAAGAGAGGGCGAAAACAGCAAATAAATGTTATGATGGCCGATATTTCAGCGGTGACCTGCTCGCATATATTGTACAAATAATCCCAGTCTGCCTCTCATTCTCCAGGAAGCTTTGCGGTCAGAGGGGCACATCCCATTGTAATGGCACTGGCCAATTTATCATGTGTACAGTTCTGTGGGAAAGTTACAGAGAAATCCTTTGTGAAAAGACTCCTTCCATTTTTAGATTTAGTTGTCTGAGGAAATCAGCAATCATACACAATCACACAGTGAGCGGAGTGTGAAATGTGCAGGGAATTGCTACATATATACCTTGGCCAGCTGGCCATCTTTAACCGTTTTACTCCATCTCCATTCATGTCAGTTATTCTCTACAGAAACAGCTGAGCTGGCTTGAAAATGTCCCCACTCGATTCCATTTAAAATCAATCTTTTTTGTTTTACTTTCTTGTAAGAGGTT
Source organism: Polydactylus sextarius (assembly GCA_016801845.1). Lineage (NCBI taxonomy): Eukaryota > Metazoa > Chordata > Actinopteri > Polynemidae > Polydactylus > Polydactylus sextarius. The sequence goes on from CM028909.1 coordinate 15,584,596, forward strand.
CCTCACTTCTGGACAGCTTTTTCTCATCATCTCATTCCACTTAGAGTGTTTACCTCACCATACCTTACATCACTGTAGATGGAGCTACATGCTCCTTCCCCCTGTTGCCCCCTCACCTCACCGCCTTCCCTTCCCTCACTTCTCCCTCCCTCCCGAGCTGCTGTGTCCCCTATGAGCCTCTCCTGGAGCTGCGCCATGAGGCAGATGGTCAGACGTTTGTGGAGAGGGAAATGTTGCAACAAACCACCGTCCACTTGACCTTTATGGGCCTCTGTTCAGTTCCAGTATAAACCTGTGAAGGGGCCCAACCTGCAGTGCAATTTTTTTTTTTACTGCAAGAGCTGCATTTAAAGAATCTGTTCACCCGAATTACCAAAGAATGTTTTCTCACCTTACAAATGGTTTTGGTTTAAAGTTCCCGGCTATCAATCGCTTAGATTTATTTAATTTCAATATAATTGTTATGTCACGAGTGTCACAGTCTTACTTTCCCAGTCTTCTTCATCTCTGCTGGGGGTGGGCTTAGGGAAACTGGTCTCAAAACTTTGCTAAACATATTAAACCTAAAACCTCCACATGGTTAGATATCACCAGCTAAAAGGAAAATGATTGTCCATTCCTCCTGCCTGCTTTCCAAAATACAGCAACTGAACAATTTTTTTCCCCCTTCTGCTTCTTCACCCACCTGCATTTTCCTGCCTCCTTCTCCTTCATTCTCCTGCTTCTCGTGTCTCTTAGAAACACCAAATTCATTACTTTTCATCCATCCAGGATGAACGCTAATCTGGCAGTTTCGAGTCTACCCCACAAGATGTGACGCTGATAATAAAATATGTTTTTATTACCGTCTGTAACTCTGTAACTCTGGCTGCTCCTGATCATTTCCAGAATCCTCCCTTTCTCATTCTTTCTCTTTCTGTCACTATGTCACACACACATTATTAGTGCAGTGTAATCCAAGATCCAACAGGTCATTTCCACTACATGAACATGCGCCTGCCTCTCTCTCTCTTTCTTTCTCTCTGCTGCTGATCAGCTCAATGATCAGTGCAATGCAGGTGATTATAATCAATCAACTTGCTTCAGATCAGTCTCTGTTGAGCACAGCTGCATCCAGTCAACTAACTCTGCTCTCTGCTAATGGGACACCCACCCCACCCCCACAACTATGGCCTAGATACATTAAGCTACGTCAGCGATCAGCAATTCTCCATTACTTGGGCCTTGCTGTGTGTGTGTGTTTTGGACTCTCTGTATGTCCTCTTGACTTTCTCTTGACAGGGATTTCCTGTATCTTCCCCACCAGTGACAGACCTAATCAGAGAAGAATTGAGAACAGGTAGACCATAGAGACAAGGTGGAATAAAAACCTGCAGCCACACGGCCTTTTTTGGAATAGTTTGGACACCCTTGCCATAGAGCCTAGTGATGATGTTTGCTTGGCAAAAAAATACGTAGAAAAGAGGTCAAGGAGGTTAGTGATACAAAAGTTAGAAGAAATGTAGCTGAAGGACAGTGAGGACATCTGGGCTAACAGGCTAAGCGACGGTGGGAAGGATGGTGAAGGTTTTGGTTGGGAGTGGGAGGAAGAACAGGATGAAATATAGCTGATACAGACTGATAACTAACGAGTTCACGGCACAGTTAGTTGTTGAAACACTTCATCACCACCCTATTTTTCAAAATGAAAGGAGCCAATGAAGCGTCAGGCTTTTGCTCACCTTTTTATCAGGAGTTTGTTTTTTCTTTAACCACAGGGACACTACCTAGTGTGATTTTTAAGATGCATATCATCGCTCTGCTAAAAGTGAAGCGATCCTTCAGGGATCCCCATCGGCAAATGTCTGTTTTCCATATTACTCAACTATTCCTGTTTGAGGACTGATTGCTGGATCTGCAAAACACAAATCCCCTCAACTTCTGCTGTTGCACAAGAACCGCCTCCACCCCCCACCCCTCCAATGAGCATGTGCAGGCCATGTTTCTTGAACCTGGGTCACACAGTTAGGCGGTGTCTTTGACATGACTAACTTCCATAGATACCAGGGGTTCCCTGCTATGAGCTCATTCTCAAAACAGTTACGTATTTGAAAAGAAACACACGCTTGTTCAAAGCAAACATTCGACTTGTGTCCTGTAAAAAGATGTTTTGTAGGTGAAATACCTTCTGCTTTATCCCCCAGGGGAAGGATAACAGAAAAAGAAGCTTTAGGCAGAGGTGAAGTATAAGTACCGTTGCAGACTGATATCCACATGATTTTACATATGCATACGTTTTAAATACAAGAGCACATCTGTATATGTGTTTAATGCAGCTATGTTCTTTGCTCCAGGCAGAGAAACTGATTCCACCTGTGCTATATGAGCCAGCCCTTTACACGGCACTGCCCTGGTATTCTGCCCTGTCAGTGGTCCAGTGTGGTTAAATTTTGCCACGTGTGTGTGGTGCTTTATTGCATTGTGTCTAAATAGGAACCTGTCTGTCTTGCTCACTTTTCCTTAACTACCTCACACAGTTTTTTTCCCCCCTTACCCTGGTATTGAAAGCCTCTTGGCAAAGTGAGAGTGAGGGGAGCCTGTGAGCTATTTCTGTTTGGTTTTATGTTTATGATAAATTAGAGGGCTCTTGCATGTTAGCTGGGTTTTCTGGGGATATTGATATGTTGAAAGATGGTTGGGGTCAATGCACTTAAGCCACATGTACACCAGAGAGAAAGGCGGGGTAGAAGGGGTGGTAAAAGCAGTGATTGATTGACTATTGATGTGCTATATTTTCCAATCTGAAACCTATCTACCGTTCATGCCAGTACTTCCCCTACTGTCTCTTTTTCAATCTCTCATGCTCTCTCTCCCTCCCTTTTGATCTCTCTATCTCTAATGCTATTAAATCTTTTACCATCTGTGCCCTTGCTGTGAGTTCAAGAGGTACTGCCAGAGTTACATTACATCAAGGCAAGCACGCTGGGCTCATGAAAACCTGCATTACACTACCCTGATGTCATTACAACTCTGCTCCCCTGAAATCGGAGAGCCTTGGCTTGACAGCTCGGCAACCCCCCACTTTCCAGCTCTGTGTTCACCAGTTCAAAAAACAATGTGTTCCCCCGGTTGCCAAAACAAAACATATTTCCCAGCGACACTCGCGTAGTTTAATCTAATAAATCTCTTCCACGTCCAGTGAGTCAGCTCTGTGTGCCACAGTGAGCTATCTTCTCCTCAGCCTGGCTGGAACAACCTCCCACCTGTTGCCAGACGCACGCTGTCCAGAGAGTAAATATGTCATAGTAAAAGACTTGTGCAATCCCTCAAAATCTCCCAAAATGACAAATGTGACATATAAATTTTATGATTTTTTATGTTTTTTTTTTTTTTTATCAAGGCCAAGTTCTTTCTACCACTGGCCATAACTTAAACTTAACAGTAGCTCTTAAAAGACATGGCAATGCATTTTATTTGAGTCACTCCCTTCTTGCTGTCTCATATAATCTGGTGCTATTTCCTGATTTCTATCTTTTCCTCTATTCCCTTGTGGTGAGCGTCTGCATTACTGTGTCCAGTCTCGCTCAGTGAGGCATCTCTAAAGAGTTTTGATGAAAACAGATTTCTGTAAATCCACCAGAAAACTTCGCTTTGATTATGTTTCTCCATTCACTGTAGCTGTAGGAGTCTGGTCTGTGTTGCTTTTCATAAATGCCGCCTGGTTCCTGGATGAAATTTGAAGTCTGTTGACGGAGGGAAGAAATGCCATTTTTTCCGGTGAAATCTTAAGTGGGTGTCTGAGGTTTTGTGGCAGATCTTGTTATGTTAAGACAAAGTTGTATTTAATGTGCACTAATGAAAGTGAGTGCACTGACTTTCCAGTGTGGGAGGAATGTACAGTACCTGATGGCTGCGGTAGCAAATTTGTGGTCTGTTTAAGTCTAGTGAATCAGCTGGGAGGTTGCAGACGGGGAGCACGGTACAATTTTAACTAGCAGCGAAAACATGTCTGGCCTCAGTGCTGGCTAATCAGTGATATACCTGATGTGACCCAGTGCAAAGGCCTTTGAGGAAAAATTGTATAGTGATGACCCAGCTTCCGTCTTTTCTTTTATCTAACCATCTTTGAATGGCTCCAGTTAACTCAGACTTCAGCTAGATCTGAAGGGAGCAATGCAGTAAGAATCCCATGTCTCCTATCATACATTCTCATTAAGTTGTTTCCACCTAACTTAACTTTTAACTTTTTAAAATGTTGTATCTCAGTTGAAAAGTCAAGCAGTGACATTAAAATGGCTCCAGGGTCCTATTTATTTTATTTCTAACCTTAACCTGCTCTTCTTGTGGAGCAGCTGGGGAATCATGATGGAATGAAGAAATAACCAATATCATACCATGGAGTATTTTGCCCTTATATGTCTTTTACAAGCCAATAAACAGACAGGCTCTTGAAACATATGATTCTCAGCATTTATATCCTCAAGAAAAGCTCTGGTGTTATCGGTTCTGAGCTCCAGCCTCTATATACCATTTTTTCTCACATTCTTTCACTGCTACTGACCTGATATTTCTTTCAACAACCCTTCAAGTGCATATACCTGCCTGGCCCCTTCCCTTTACCACTACAAAGCTGCTCTGGCCTCTGCTCGCCTTATCCATGGCTTCCTATCATTCTAATGCCTAATCTTGGAAAAACAACACACAGAGGCTGACTAAAGACAAGCTATATGTCCAACATATGGCTTCATTTTTCTGATTTTTCTATGACCTCACAGTGTAATTCTACCAGGCAATTACAATAAGTTGCAGACTCTCAAAAAGCTCCAGCGTTAAGAGTTTCTTCTTAGGACATTATCTGTTTTTGCTCCAGCGCTAACTTTAACAGAAAAAAAGTCACGCTGATTTTTCATGGTATCTATTATATGGTGTTCTGGCTCATTTCATCTAATTATCAGCTAACTACATTTCTTCTGTGCTCTCCCTTATGTGTCAGCACTAAAATATCAACCATTAAATGATTATACCAATTCGTGGAAAGAATCCTCAGATAGGCTGGGTACTTATGTGTCTCCACCAAAGGTGTTTTTAAGACTTTGGTGAAGGAGAAACAGCAGAAGGGGAAAAACCAAGAGGGAGTCCTTCCAGGAGGCAGGTGGAATTAAAGACACTGGAGAGAAACTGGGGTGTGGAGTGACACTAAATGGCAGCAAGTCAGGATAATCATCAAGCCCAGCCTCTGACGCCTTTCATTCCCTGTCAACTCCCTGCATCACGGCTCGTTTTCCATGGAAATGTAATACCGAAAACAGCCTTAATCCCTGCTCTGTCCAACTAAACAACATACGGTAAACTCACAAAGACAGCATCCTAAATTTAACACCCTCTATTCAATGGCAGACTCTCCCATTTGGACTCTTTGCTTGAGGATGTCTTAAATCTTGAAAAAAGGTTAAACGTCAGTGACAAATGACATTGTTTGTATTTATAACCATGGAATCACTCAGACTAATTGCCTGCATGATGGCTAACATATGACCCTATGAGCCGGGCTGGGCTGTTTATGTTTCTCTCTATGCTTCATGACCTATTGTACTCAGGACATCCGCTAGGAGCTCTGAAGAACAGGGGCCACCCAGGGATGATTCACTTTGTACCTCAGTTTCTTACATGGAAATCTACTGTATCCAGTCTAATTTAATATTCTTCAGTCACTTGTGAGAGGAGTAACGTGGCACACTTCAAAGAGACCTTCACTACTTCACAACACTGCATGGCCATTACAGCAGGAAGAAAGAGAACAGTTAATCTACTGTGAGTCATTGAAACTTGTCATCCATCCCATTTGGCCAGCTGATGCAGTGTCATTACTGCCCTGTCACAGCCTTGTCATCGTAAATGTGGGAGCCCAGACTGAGTAGTAGCAGACTAGAGGAAGAGTAAAAGCTCACTCTGCTATGCTGGGTTGCCAGCGCTGTCGGATTATGCAATGTTTGTTACGCTCCGCGGCTGGATGCAAATTATCCCAAAATCTCGAATTGACGTGACAACTCAGTCGCAAAGGAGAAGTGGCAGAAAACTGGTAAACTGAGATCTTTTCAAGGCATGAATAGTCAAACTGTTCCCAAGTTTCCACAACTTCTTCAGCCCCTTAATCCCACAAACTGGAGGTTAATACTCCTTGAGAAGCTATGGGACCCGTTGGTATTTAAACAGTATATACTCCTCACTGGCACCATCAGATTCTTTGATACGAAGCTAAAACATCTTATTTTCTGGTAGTTGATTATTGGTGTTACCAGTGTGCTTAGCACAAACACATTTGTGTGTGTGTGTGTGTGTGTGTGTGTGTGTGTTTACACAAGGTCTAATGAAGTTACGCAGATTAGCGCCTTTAGTCAGGGTGACACCCAGGCGCCCAATCAGGTGTTAAGACTCATTTTACACAAGAGACCCTCATTAAACAAACAGAAGTGGATATACACGGATATACGTGCACACATGTGCATGGATTCATGTGAACATACACACATACAGAAACCCTCTCTCACGAGTGAGAAGGGCCCCTTGCCGAAGGATACTAACCTGACACCTCACAAATACGTTATGGTGACTGACACACTTAATGTTTCATTGGCTGTAACAGGAGATGAGCACAATGCTCCTAAACTACCTCTTTTATGTATGCATGTTTGTTTGTGTATGTCAGGTTGTTTGTTCACGTCTGTCAGCCTCTTTTTTAACCACCCTCATCACTTTTCCTATAACTCCTGCCTCCTTTTATTATGTCTGAGATTTTCCACTACGTGACCACACAATTTCGTCCTTGAGGGGAAAAACACAATAAAACAAAACAAAACAAAACAAAACAAAACAAAACAAAAAAGACGAGACCATCCTGATCTCCATATTGTGCTCGCCTCTTTCCATCCTGCATCCTCCCTCAACTCTTTGAGACCCTCAGCTCCTCGATTCCTCCCCCCTCTTTCGTCATTGTATAATGAGAACCAGCCTGATTTAAACAGCTCTTCGGCGGCTTTAAACTCAGGAAATACTCAGATCTGGGCTGTGGACTTGCAAGCAATTGTTGCCACATTATTTGAACCATACTTCAAAGCAGTACAGAAGGTGTCTGCCAGTGATTACATGTTTCCTGATAACACCTTTGTATCAACATGTCCTATTAATTAGGTTGATTATAGTGGATTATTGTATTGTAATGGTGAGCACAGTTCAGAAAAACATGGATTAAGCACACAAACAAACCTCAGTTGGGTAAATACTGTTGGGCAATTGTGGCGTAATTACCCGTGGTTACCTTTAATTTCCATTGAGCACATTAGCTTTGCCTCATTCAATTATGAAATGCTCCTCCACTGGTGTCCAATACAAAATCTAGCCAAGCAGATTTATGCTGCCTGCCACATGGAGCTGGTTTCTAGGTCCTCGCCATTACACTGTAAATTAAAAAGGTGGAACAACTGGGGCCAAGGCTTTTAAAACATATCCCTCTTTCAGCATAGGCCATACATTACTTACAGTGTCAGAACAGTTACTAAATTAAATTACTTGCAGTAACATATCATTGCAAGACGCTTAGTACATAATAGACATAATGGTCCCACTTAAATTATAGCATGGAGAAGCCTGGAATTTCAATGTGAAATCTCTCTCGGTGACACACAAACACATAGATACGATCAATCAGACTAGAAACCACACATGACATGTAAACATACCACAAGAGGCTCTCTCTTTTCTCTCACTCCCCATACAGAGAACTATTCACCCCTCTTCCCCGTTTTCCCTCATCCTCGCTCCCTCGCTCTTCCTGGCTCGCACTACACTCCGCGCAGGCCCTGACACTACGCTCATTCAACCGCCATCTACCTTTTTCCACCTCTACAGATAAATAAACACCATCATCATAATCATCATTAGCACTATGACGTCAGCGCTCACATGCACACGCAGAGCTGTGCATGACAAGTAGCTACATGGAAACTGGTGCATGCATATGAAAATACACACACACACATACTAAAAAAATGCGCGCCTTGGATTTGAACAGTGTCTTTTCCACAGGAAAACACTGGTTTCTTGATGATGTGACATAAACAAATAGTCATTTTGATAGAAAGCAAAACACCATCAAGGTCACATGAATGTGTGTTGCTGTGTGTATGCTCACATTTGAGCTGCAGTTCATCGTCCGCCTTCACTTCTTGTTAAAGGAAACATCAATAAATATTATTTACGTTGCTTCCATTTACTATAATATTTGGATGGAAGATTTGTTTTTCTCCTCACGTATCCTCCCAACTCCTTGTACTTACAAAGTGAAATTGATATGCCTCCTTTGTCAATGCTTTTTTTTTTCCAGCCACAACTCTTCATCTTCATCTTCCTCTTCCAGATTGTATAACACAGTCTTACTCCATCTTTTGGCGTTCACAAAGGGATGTTCCAGTGCTCAGGGAGTTCTGTCTAAACAAATAGCAGCAGCTCATCTGGTGGTTATCTTTACTACACTGTCATGCTTCTCTTTACTCACTCTAGCTCCTGGTGGGTACTGCTCTACAGTGAGAATCAAAGGTACATAAAAGCCAGAAAAAAGCTCTTACAGGCAACCTCAGAGAAGAATGGAGCAAATGGGTACCCACTTCTCTTCCTGCACTCTGTGCACTGTATATATACCCTCCCTTTCACCTCAAGTATCAATCAAGCACAGAGCACACAGCCATACATGGCAGGTTAATTATATTTTGCCTAGAGCACCAGAAACCAACTATTATTCAGTTGCTGAAGTACCACCTGCCTCCAGGTTCACTGTGTGTTTCTGGTAATTTGATCAAAGAAACATTTATTTAGGAATATGCACCACATGAGCACAATATCGAATCAAATCTTTTTAAAACTCAATTTTCAGTTAGGGTCCCTCTAAAGAACAAAGATTAAGTAATGACTTGGTTTGGATTTATTCTGTAATTTCACCACAAACAGACACAGGACACTACGCGTCTGGACAAAATTTCATGGCACATCATCCAGTAATTGTTGAGATATTTCCAGTTGGATTAAAGTAGAGGCCTGAATGACAGACAGGTATTGCTGTCCATAGATCCAAGTTAAATAAAGCACAGACTCAACAGAGTATGGGAAATGTCAATGCAAAAGGAAAAAATTAACAAAACGCTAAACTATTTAGCACCATGAAACGCAAGCAAGATGTTACGCGTGAAATCAAATGAGAAACGTATGTCAGTTTTATGTCAACAGAGATAAAGGAACCACATTTATCTTGTGGTCTTATAATAACATAATAATCCAGTAAGAAAAATAGAGGAAAAACATTTATCACAAAAGAACCAAAAGCTTTTAGATAGCTCAAAAACAACAACAACAAAAAACAAAAAAAAACAAACAAAAACAGACTAATTTATTTTTACACATCAAGGTTAACAGACCCACAAAAGATGCTATATGTGGTCATGGTTACTGTATCCTATACATACAAACATGTAAACGGTGAGTCCAGCTCCAGCTGCTCCGGGGGGTGTCGACATTGAGAAAATGGAAGAAACGTTGAGGGCAAAAACATGTTGACACTGCCAGTTTATCCCAGAGACCCCTGTAGAGCACAGAGTGCTTTTCACCACATCTGTATCTCCATCTGCAAACTCACATCTCACACTCACACTATTGTAAACAAACTTCCATCTGTATGGAAACATGCGGCGCACTTCATTGCTCATTCGTGTACATGCTCTGTGTACACACACAACCACACGGCCTCCCACATCCATCACGTTGTGCTTACACTCAGTTTTTTCTGGACGATCACATTCAATGCACAATGCTCCTGCAGCCGTGCACTTTATTCTAAGGTGACGACGCTGCTCCGTTTCTTGCTTTCTCTTCACTAAACACTGATTGCAACTGTCCTCCTCCTGCTCCTCCTTCCTTCCACAATTTACTCCTCTCGTTTCCCTTCCTTTTCTATTAATCCCCCTAATTCTTTCTCCTCATGGTGTCTGTTTTTCTTTTTCCAGGATGCAGATATCTACCACTCCACTGCCTTCTATCCATCTTTTATGCTTGAATTATAGCCCACCACATGTTTCCTGTTCCAAACCGCTCTGTTTTTGCCACAGAGGAGATGCAGAACCAAGGAGGCAGGATGGACAGATAGTGGCTGCAGAGGAGAGTCAGGGAGGAAAATACTCTGAGGCAGAAAGCTTTCAAAGTTTGTTTTTGTTGCAGCCGTCACTGATTGACGGTTCAAATGGCACATCCTTAAACACAGCTCTATTAGTGGATCAAAACAAAACAATTTGAATGCATCTTCATGCTGAGTTAAAACCCATGAAAGTATTGTTTCCCTCACTTGTTTAACTGGCTTGTCTTTCACAATTTTCTCATATTTCTTTTCCCCTCTTTCTTTTCTCTCTTTTGTCTTTTTACCCCTTTTTCTTTTTCTTTTCTATCAACATATTTACTCTCTTGTCTGTATTTTCCTTATCTGTGCATTTTGCATGTTTGCTGTGCACACAGTTAATCAATCATAAGCATCTGCCAGAGCCTCTTTGCAGTAGAAACGGACCTCTGACACACTTAGCAGAAGAAAAACAAACAGACCAAAAAAGAAATAAAATACCAAGTGAGAATGATTAAAATGAGAATATCCCATAAAATATTTAATTTCCTTTAAGCTAGGATATAAATTAGGTAGGATATAAATTGATTAATCAGTTGTAATATCTTTGTCTTATGATTGGCCCTGCATTAAGAAAATCTAGAAATCATACACCCTGCACTATGGCTTTTCTTTTGATGTTCTTTTGATGGAGTATTTTATTGTACGTCAATGAAACGAACAGCGCCTGTGCTGTGGAAATCTTGAGCAGGAAAGTTTTGACAGTTATGTGACAGCCTCACTTTATGAGCTAAAAGATTTTTGGTCGAAATGTCACATACAATCACAAGCAACACTTAGAAGATGTGGTGCCTGCGAAGTGTTGGAATACTGGAACAGGGACATCGTGAAAATGCTCACATCGTTTCTTACGGTTCAGAAATGGTTTGAATATTTTAAAGGTGAGGAGTTTTGACAGATGATGTGCCTGGAGCAAATAAACAGACAATCAGAAAGATCTTGAATTTATAAAAGCTCATTTTTTTGTTTTTTTTTAATCAGTCAAAACACCTGGATCAGGTCAGTCTAGTTTGGCTCAGGACACAACATCCCACATGCATACTTGTTTTCATACTTTTACTCTGATGCATTTTCCATTTTTTTTTAATCTCTTCTTTGTCTCCAGCGTATATACAGTACATAGAATATACAAGTCGACCGAAGATTTGGATCATGTTCATATAGCAGCACTTGGTGTAATTTTTATCCTTCTATCACCAACCTGACAACTCTGTGCGATCCATCCGTAAAAGTGAAGGCCAGTGGATCCAATCTGTCTCCTCAAGCTACCATTAATATCCAGTGTGACAATGAGAATCATATGTTTGCCATTCAGTTAATTCATCTATGTCCTGCATGGCTATTATCATGACAAAGCACTCAGAGATAATAGCTGTATTCTTCCTTGAATAGTGGTTGTGGCTATTGTACTGTGACTCTACGCGGAGTTTACTATGAAATGACAAATGGACTCACCTATCCACACTTAATGCTTTGAAATTTCACAAACAGATTATGTCATAGACAATCTGTCTTTTGAAATAAGCGAACAAAAGTAAACAAAACAGATATTTATAATTCCTGTACTTTCAAGCAACGGGACTTTTTGTTTACAGAGGTTGTCTCGTAGCTGAAAGACCACAAACTTCATCTCAACAGCAGCTCCGTGTCCTGCCAAAGTGCTTCATTAATTTAAGTCTCTACTTCCTCCCATTAATCTCACAGCTACTTACTTCATAAGAGGGAATTTGGGAATATGAAAAAAAACACTTGATTAGCTCATAAAAACTGATTCAGTGACAAAAGAATTAAAACAATGTTGAAGTTAATGAGTTTATGGAGTGAAAACAGGCCTGAAACTAATGAGGTCACCTTAAAAAAACATATTCTTTTAACTTATTTTTCACCTGTAGTGTTATACAGCTATGCAAATACATTCTTTCCTGTTCACGTGTGGAGATATCTATCTCTGAAATTTCTGCTGCCACCTTACTATAATGGAGACAAATTAAATTTCACATGAAAATTTGATTTACAAATTTAAACACCATCGTGTCACATTACATTATTCAGAGGAACTATTTTCGACCGAAGAACCAGTCAGTAAGAAATGTGTTTACAGTATGTTCTGTGGATCAGCCAGTGTTACTGGAAACCTGCTTCTAGAAACAGAGGTCCCCATTGTTCTTTTTACATTTAAAAAAAATACTTTTTTTTTTTGCTGTGAACATCACAAACAGTATCCGTTCCATTTCCTATGTGAAGGGCTGGAGGTAAAAAAAAAAAAAAGAAAGAAAGAAAGAAAGAATGCTGTATCTGTATGTCTCCTGTGTTACCAGAGGGAAGTGAGAAAATAATAATGTGTAATAATAGTAATAATATATGTGACAAGTAATTGGGTCAACCAACCCTTTATGTGCTTTTTTATCGGTACATTAACTTGAATAAAAGATATTTCACCTTTGTGTAACCACATTAACTTCATGCCCAAAATGGAAGTGGAATTTATATGTTTAATGATCAGTGACGGTTTTGCAGAAGTGATTCATGATTGTAGCATCTTATGGAAAAGAGCTCTAAGGATTATGCCAGTAATCTGGCTTTTGATAGAAATAAAACAGCACTTTATTGGCAAAGTAATCTTGCACTGTATCTTTTTTCTATTTATTACAGATTCACACAAAATGAGTCCCAAATTCTTCATCTGTCTCCGTTATTCATGTGATGGCTGACAGTTAATGTTTCTCTCAGATGTTCTTGGACTTTTCAGCGCCAACTCTGTTAGACCAGGTGTTGTTCAGTCCTCGTGCACTTTTCAACCTAAAGGGAAGGCCCACTTCAGGCTGTCCCACAGGAAGACAAATGGCTTTTGGACTTTTTATCCCCCTGAGTGAACATTGAGTTAAGCTCCATCTCTCTGTCCGTTGAGGCTGATGGTTGAGGCCATGTTTGCAGACTCTGTCAAACTGTAATGAAGCCAAACACTTTGGACTGAAAAACGAACTTGATTGAGTTGGTGTTTTTGGATTCATTTCCAGTGTAATTCCAGGATTGTCCCTATTTTTGTTCACTTACCCGAGTAGAGGAGAGTGACCACAGGTCTGATTTGATTCATACAACATTTACAAAAGATATTTTCTGCAACTGTCAACACCTCTGTTCGAATAAAGATGTCTCTGAGAAGAGTCATTCAAAGGTCTTTGTAGAAGAAGAGACCCCCACCTCTCAGAGGAAAACAGCTGTCATTTTTTATTCCTGGCACAATACTAGGAGCTTGAAATAAGCCCCAACATGTGGGAGAATGTCCAGCCAGAAATCTCAGAGGAAAAGGTTGTCATAGATTGAGATATTTAAAGTCTCCACATTCCTTTTAAGCTTTAGTGCTGCTCTGTGACCAAACATGACATGCAAGAGATTACCTACCTGATGACAGATAACAGTAAAATAAGTTGGGTTATAGGTGATGTTTTCACAATTGATACAGTTCATATAGACGTCATATATCTTGTTCTACATGGCTATGCTTACATCATCCTAAAACTCAGACCAAATGTGAGCAAGTCATTAATTATCCCTCTAGCACACATTCAGGTCATTTCATTGTTCATGCTAAAGCCTGTTCTCTTCTCATTAGTTGTCAAAAATCTAGCTGTTAAACAAAGTGGATTGTGGATTAATTTAACTGCTTTGTCGCTTTGTTACAAAACGTCCTTTAGGACTACAGGAGCCTGGATAATCATATTAGAGTGATTCCCATGGAGCTTACAGCCCCACCTCCTCTGCAGCAAGACAAAATGGATCGACTGAGGGAGACATCTGATGTGACCCTGGCGGCACCGATGCAAGAATCGTCCAGATTTCCTGACATCATGGGACAGCTCTGTCTCTCTTTGGGATCAATGGTTTTAGGTTAAACAGACAGAGTGCTCTGTGGGTACGGCATGTTGTCTATGATGCGGTCTGTGTGTGTGTGAAGCTGCTGGGGGGCAACAGTGATCTACACTTTCCTCATATACCGCATTTTTTAGGAAAAACGTAACCTGACAGCCATAATTTACCTGTCAAAATAAATTTGCGTATGTCACTGCTGTGTAGCCTGTTTGGTTGGGATGTTGTCAGTATGTGCTTTCAAAGTTTGTGCATAAGAGAGTGAGCACATGCATTTATGAATTGACTCATTATGTGCACCTGCGCGCACATGCCAACTGTATTTCCTTACCGTCACATGCAACTGTGAGTGTGAGAGTCTTTTTTGACATTAAATGTAGAGGACAGCATGCACGGTGGTGCAGTGATCAACACTCACTCAAATCACACCAAGAGGATTTTGGGTTCGAACTTGAACTGGGGCCTTTAGGCCTGTTATATGTGGGATTTGCGTGGGTTTCCTCTGGGTACTTCCTCTCGCAGTCCAAAGGTGTACAGGTCAATTGGTGACTCTAAATCGCCGGTGTGGTGCGAATATCTGTTTGTCTCGTGTCCAGGTTGTACCCTTGCCCTCACTCAGTTGGGATTGGCTCCAGCCACACTCCACCCCACCTTAAAGGATAAGTGGTGCAGATAATTGATGGATGGACGGAAATAGCATTTTTTTTTTTCTTCTTCTTTTTTTCACTAATGTGCACTGCTGTGTGTTTACACCAAGGGTGTGACCTGCAGATGGCCTAGCTGACTCAGCCAATCAGCATTCCTGGATAGGTGAAAGTGCATGGACCCTTGTTCACAGTCAACAAAGGAGATGGAAGGGGAGAGAGAATGCAAAACAGTGGAGAGACTTGAATAAAAACATCAGTGCCATGTGTGTCGGTCACTTACATGAGCCATAAATCATTACAGAGAAGGGAGGTGCTCTTTTCTGTCTACCCCTCTCCCACACACACACACACACACACACACACACACACACACGCAAATATGAACCTCCAAACTAGTTTTCACATATGCACAAACGCACACGCACACAACAGGCAATGCACTTGCAGATGAGCGCAGCATCTTTTTTACGCACGTATGTACACACACGTGCACTTCATAGGTATGTATGACAACCCTCCCTCCACTCCTGTGTGCACGCTCCACCCTCAGTCCTAGAGGACAGGCTGGTTGACCCAGGAGGAGGAGGAGGAGGGGATAGTATGGGGGAGGGAGTGAGTGAGGGAGGTGGAGGTACAGAGCAGACGGAGCTCAAATTCATTTCTGTTGGGGGGGCACAGCGCATTGCAAAAGCTGAACGTGACGCACAAGGAGCCGGGGAACGCATGGCTATCGAATGGATTACTCTGACACACACACACACACTGTTGTTGAACTGCAACACGGGAAGGACAGTACAGTCAGCAGGTACACAAAGAACTTGCACCGAGTTTTTTCTGTCACATTGAATCATTGACTTAAGAGGAAAACAAACAAAACCACCTGGCTCTTTTTTTTTCATTCGTCCAGCTGATATTTCATATTCCACTGAGTGGAGACACTTGGACTGACAGCGCTGAAGATGTGAATATTTTACTGTGAATATCGACAGTATCTTGTCACACAACTGCACCGCCGAAACGAATCATACGTAAGTGCCTTTTTATTGACTCTGTTTTTGTTGTTTGATTTAGTGACTAACGCAGATCTAATTCATATCAATACTTGTCTTATTTACACTCATACAGACACTTCCACTCATAATTCGTAAGTAATTTCCCTGTTATCTCTCAGGCACTTTGCAGCTCAGCGGTTAGTAGAAATTCAGACTTCACATTGAGAGTCAATAGATATGTTTACTGACTAATCTAGGTCATCTCTGTAAATCTACAGTATCTCGTGTCTATACGAGACACAAATATGTCAATCAAGCTCTGTTTTCTGCTCTTTATTTGTTATTTTTTCCTATTATTATTTTTTTTTGGATTATTTAAAAAAAAATCTATAATGATGTCCTTGTCATAAAACGTATCATATAATTTATTTTATAATAATATTATAATTTATAATATTTATTCTGTAATTAGAAAAGTAGCACTGTCACTGTTTTTTTTTTCAACTGTAAAAAAAGAAAAAAAATATATATCTTCCATTAATAATTAGTGACATTTATTCAACACCAGGAAAACAAAACATTTTTTAGCAGCAGCAGCAGCAGCAGCACTAATTTGGAAACTGTTACTAAAGTAAATGTAAGTATGAAATGGAATATATTTTAAAAAATGTCTGGAATTAAAGCAGACTTAAAGTTTATATTTAAATATGAATTTGTTTAGTCTAAAATGCTTAAATGTCAACTTCATTTGATTTTCCCCCCAATGACAGACATTACATTAAAAAAATCCACTATGTATCGACCAGACCTGTCAGCCACGGTTTCACCATATGTAATATGTCTCTGGCATAGGCAGCTGTGTCTGATTGAACATATTTTCTGTCAGAGTCTAATTGAAAATGCCTGTGGTCTTCTAAGTTTTCCGTGGATTGAAAAATAAGCTCAGGGGAACCATCGGGTTGTTAATCTGATCTGCTCTAGCATGTTATGTTAATGGACTATGTTGGTGACAGCCCCTCATGCTTTGTTCCCTTATAGTCACTGAGACGGGCAAAAAAAAAAAAAAAACTCACCAAGTGATAAGGACACGCGTGAGAAAGCTTACCATGCACTGAAAACAAGGTGAGAGGAGACACGGGCATACATGTATTCACCCTTGGGTGCTTCTTCTTTTATGTGCATTTGTGTATATGTTTCTTTGTGTACGTGTGTGTCCTGTCCGTCTCTTTGTGTACATGGGTGTCCTGTCTGTATTTCAAAGTCCTCATATGATTAAAAGGAGGATTTACTGTCCCGTGCTGGTTGTGTATTTATTGTACACACAAGTCTCTATCTTCAAAGCTCATTGATTTATTGCCTGACTTTTCTCTCATCAAGAGAAGCCGCAGACCTGAATCCCCAGTGAAAGTCTGCATCTCGTCCATCACAGTAGTTTGTGTTTTCAGTTTCTGTTAATTTAAGAGCGATTAAACAATTAAATAATCTCTCTAGGTGGATGGTTAAATCAATAAGTCAACGTAGGGTTATTTTTTATGATTGAAAGCATAAGCCAGTTTGTACCAACCAAAGTTCTTGAAAATGGGATTTCCATTAATTATACATTTTCCTTCTGTGTGTGTGTGTGTGTTTTGGCACACGATGATATACGATGATATACTCAAAATTGCTTCCTTGATTATAGCGCCCATCAGGAAAAATCATCATAATCATCATCAAACTCATCATCCTCATCATCATCATCATTACTATTATTTTCATGGTCAATTTAGCCTGGTCTTTAAAAGGGACTCCTTTCATAGTGTTCGTTTTCATCACGGGGCACAAATCTGACTATATCAACGACAAACCTCCAGGCCTGCTTTGGCTGATGTGCTAAGACTGCAGCCCAGTTTCCATTCTTCAGAGGGAATACTGTTAATTTTATATCACTTGTGTGACATAAAGAGCACCCTGTTTTGTTTTAGGGCAGACACTGGTTGGCAGTGCACTAGTTAATAATACATAAAAAGAAAAACATTGAATGGTCTTATGAACGGGCTTTATCAGCACAGATAAGGGGCCTTGGACCTTCTTCTCCACCAGACCTAGTGTGTTCTGTCCACTGGATGATACATTATGGAAATCAACCCACAGCACATATTTGTAAATGCAATATTTGGTGAGCGCTGCAGCATGCACGGCTGATGTGGGCAAGTAATGACTGTATTAGTGTGTGCAATGAGGTGTGGTCCCACATGCTTTACATCTAATGGGTTGTTTGGGCAAGACAGCAAAAAGAACAACGTGTTTGCTTTTATTAGTCATACGGGACGGAGTCCGTGCTAAATACCAGAATCTGACTGAAAACTGAAAGAGAGGAATAAATACTGAGCTGTGAATCTGATTTTTAATGAGTACAGCAGGTGCCTCCACAAACTGAAATGAATAAATATATACGGACTATCCACCTGTCACTGAACAGTCATTCAGATGATGAATTTATGCTTGTGTGTGAGAGTGCCAATAGGGATCTAATTTAGCGATATGTGGTCTGTAAAGAAGAAAGTGTGGTCGTATCTGCTTTATCATGTAGATGAAATACCGCACGTCTGAGTGTGTACCCACAACACAACTCAGCTGGACCTTTATTGTGTAAGAATCTGTCGATTGATGTGTAAATAAATCGTCTTGCCTCGCAGAGAAAAAGGAGCACAGAATACCAAACCTCAAGTTAATAAAATGGTGTGGATCTAATGCTTGGTCCATTTTATTTTTCATCTTTCACTTTCATCTGCCAAGGTCAGTTAATGAGAATGATAATTAAAACCAAAAGAAAATAATAAGCACACCAGAAAGTGTTTCCCCCGTTGAGTTTTGATCCTTAAACACAGGCGATGGAGGATTAGTCAGGACAAAAACAGAAAAATGGAGTTGGTGGATGTGAAGAATTAAAAACAATAATAATAATAATAATAATAATAATAATAATAATAACAACAGGTGAAGGGGGAAAATAGAAATGAGGAGGGAGAGTAAATTAGAGGTGGAATTAGTGACAGGTTATTTGAGCGTACACAGGTCTGCTAATGAGGACAGAGAGGTGCTCATTAATCAGATTGGACCAAAACTGGTCAAAAGGAACTAATAAAAGCACTGACACACAAACACATGTCAGACAGGGGAGGTGCTAGCTTGAAAACACACGGGTACAGTCATTTTAAACATTTTGCACCTTTTTTGTTGTCTTGAAAAACATTTTAGATAATTTATGACATTTCCAGCTGTTGAAAAAGCAGCTCTGTACGCCCTTATTCACTGGGAATTTATACATTATACAAGTATTTTAAATAGTTGCCAGATGACAAAATTATACTTGACACAGTTTGGCCAAAACATGTGTTCACACCCAGAAGAGAGGACCGAGTGTTGAAAGATGTGAATGGTTGGAGGCCATGATGTTTATGATGTTTTCTGGCTCACTTCTAACTACCTGCTTCTGTCAGCCCTGAGGCATCGCAGCCATGTGCGGGAAAAGCAGTATAGGATGGAGAGGACATGAAAATGGATGGTTGCACATTAGTTTGCCTCCGGAGGAAAAAAAAAAAAAAAACGTAAAGCAAAGGAAGAGATCGACTCCATCATTAATCAGAGTGAAAGCTTTAAAATAAAAAGAGGAAGCAACATACTGCACTAACTACTAAAAGCAGTGTCTACAGTCTATCCAGTGTGGAGAGATGGAATAATTTGTGCTTTACATTAAATCGATCAGACAGATGGGACTGCTGCTGCTGCCCTGTGCTTGTGTTGTTAAGGAGAGGGCAAATCAGAATATAGTTTCAGAGACACGGGGTATGTAAAGGGATACATTAAACTGCATTCAGCCCAATTCTGCAGACAATATTTACTTTCTTGCTGTACCCTCAGTTGAAGGAATTTCCTCTGAGGACAGGAAACGTCAGTGCCAGATGTTCTGCTCTATCCGTGGGTCTCCTGTACTGGAGCCATTGAGCAATTTGAAGACAATCCATCTTGATTTTTTGGATGCGCAGACCATGCAAATGAGACGTGGAGAAAATACTTTATGTCCTTCAGGAATTCAGGAGAACAGGGGCTAATTCAGAATTTCTCAGAATAGGGTTCAGAGATGGCAAGAGCAGTCTTTTCTAAATCTGTTCAGGAAGAAATGCCTCACACAGTTTCCAATATACTACGACGAGCAACAGAGAAATCTCAATACTACTACAGCAGGTTCTCCAAACCATTATTAATCCTCTTATTTCATTCTACTGAATACAGTTTGGAGAAGTTATCTCAGTGTAATACTGTGGATTATTTTTTTAGGCTACGATGGTATTATAGCACCTCAAGTCATTAATCTTTATCTGCACAGAGGCATACTTGAAAGGGGATTTCACATGAGAAATAAGTCACATGGACACATATATATAATGAGATTATATAGAAAGTATAAAGGACCTCAGCAGCACAAAGAATCTTCTCATGAATTATGCTATAATTACAGAGAGGGGCACAAGGCTCTTCGGGTCCCGACAAAGAGGGGCCAGGAGATTCTTTAAAAAAAAAAAAAAAAAGGAAAAAAGGAAAAAGACCTCGTTGTCTGAACCCGTAATTCAAAAAAAAAAAAAAAAAAAAAAACTTGAAAAAGAAAAAATAATAAATAGATAATAAGAAAGAATATTACCAGCTTTGAACCAAAAGACCTTTGACTGACGCCTAATATTCAAGCAGAAAATTCTAAAAACTCACTTAAACTAATACTGGTCTAGGGAAATACAAGCAATAAAAGTTTGATGTGGTTTCTCCCATTTATGGCAGTGTTGTGATTGCCTGGGGTGGCAGCAGGGATTCACTCAAAACACAAAACTAAAAAAATCTGACATCAAAGAAACGGTTCTGTTCTTTTCAGCCTGTACACCTCTGTGCTGGGCACTGAGGTCCATCTGGCCCAGCTTGTCATGCATTTCATCTGAATACATTCCTCTGGCAAAGTCAGCATGTAGCGCTTGACTGTGCTTTCATCTGTTATCTCGCACCCAACAGTGACTGTGCTATTACTAACAAATTGACTAACAAATAGGTCTGAGCAGAGTGTTAAGAACAATTTTATAATGTCTCGTTAGTCTCACTCAATTACACAATAGTATACTTATAGTTTTTGTCCTATTTTTAGACTTGGAACATTTCCAAGCACCTACTCAGTGTAACACTTGTGTACCTAACCACTCCTCGTTAAATGACTACATCAGTGTGGTGTCAATCAACACACACTCTGTGATAAATAACAGTGCATAACTCTTAGAGCTATATTTGGTCACCTCTCTCTTCGTTATCTTATCTTCCTCTCTCCACAAATCTATTCTTTTACCTTTTTTTTTTTTTTTTTTTTTATTTTTCCTCTATTGCTTTTTCCTCCACATTGCCGTCATCACTCTTCTTTCATCTTCCTCCATTTTTTTCCCTCCCAGACTTCTACATGAAGTTTATTTGACCAAGGCTGCCCCTCCGGCATCCCCGTGCCTCTGTTTCTTAGATTGTCATCATCTCATTCCTATCAACTTTCTGTTGTTTTGAACTATTTATTTTTAAGCAGAGAAAAATAAACGTAAAATATATTGAGATCAACATAGAGTGTGACTGGGAGAAAAGAAAAAGAATGCCTGATTGCATGAGAGAAAAATGGAGGGGTGGGGGGGGGCAAAAGAGGGGAAAACAGGAATGTGTAGGGGTAAGCATGGGATGAGAGTGATTATGAAAGCGGAGGTGGGATAGGGGATGGGGGGGCAGCTGTCAAATCAACCTTGAGAAAGTATGGTAAAGAAAATAAACCCCGCTGGACTTGCGTCAAACACAACCAGAAGCCTTAAGAGATGGACAAACAGACACGCTACAGACTTAAAAATTGGAGGCAGCACTAAAAACACAACAACATTCACATGACACTATGACTGGTACAGAGTCTGTTTTTTCTTACTTTCAGTCAAACATAAAATTGTATAAAAGAAGTATTTATAAAATTGGATGTGAAAATGGAACAGATGCACTGAAAAACAAAGAGTTCAGTGATTAATGCCCGAATCATTATGTATCTTAAATAGAAGGCCATTTGTTTTGGTTTCTATTCCCATGGTGTGATATGGAAAACCCAAATACAAAATTGCTCAGCTGACCAATCAAGAGATAACTTAATAAAGTGACAGAGAAAATACTGATATTGTGATAATTTGGAACAAGTTAATTGTTTGTTGATTAAATCTGGACTTGGTAAAAATTAGTCCTATGACCCTATACCAGTTTTAATCCTTGGGCATCAACAGATTTTTTTGGCTTACCACATGAACACTTTGTTCTTTCAGGAATGGAAAGCATCAGCGTGGAAACAGACTGGGATGGGTTAGCCCTCTCCTCTCTGGTGGCCACAGGAAGGAACAACTTCTCTTCCTCATCCTTCTTTGTCTCTGAGCTCAATTCTTTCAACACTTCTCACAGTGGAGGATCCTTCTTTGGGCTTTTCCCTGAGAATGGTTCCACCACCACCCCTCACACCCTCCCCCAGCCCAACGTCCGGGACTTGGGTCTGGCCAGGGCGGAGATCGCAGTGCTTGGGGTAGTGCTGGCTCTTACCACACTGGGGAACAGCTTCGTGCTGTGGGTGCTGCTGAGGAGGAGGAAGCACAATGCACCCATGCATGTGTTCATGGTCAACCTGTGTGTGGCTGACCTGGTGGTGGCCCTTTTTCAGGTCAGTTCTCTTCTCCTGTCATACCATTGACCCACTGTTCTTCATACATGTGCACAGCTTTCTATAACTGTGTTTAGGACTAACATTGGCTAAATTGTTTATCCAAAATAAAAAAAAAAAAAAAAATTGCCACAAGTCTGATTATTCGGACAGACTGAGAAAATGACTGCATTTCTATAATAAGGAAGTAATAACTGAAAGTATTTGTGGCATCTAGTCGATGTATGATTAAGTCAAAATAAACTATTGTGCACATGTTTTTGGTTACAGCGCAATGATATGGATAATTTATATGTTTTTAACACAGAATTATTTTAAACTCATGCTTCCTTGTGGGACCAATTTGTCGTTGGTCTCTCTTGGTCTTTTTCTGAGATTTGTTGGCAATAAGAAAAATATGGAATATCACTAGACTGCTTCTTCTATTTCTATTGCCCAGGGATAATACTTTTCTATGCCGGGAGTCATTTGTATATAAATAACTGTTTCTTTTTTTAATCTGTGTGTTCAGGTTCTTCCGCAGCTAATATGGGACATCACAGAGAGGTTTCAGGGGCCTGACTTTCTCTGTCGATCCATCAAGTACTTGCAGATTGTGGGCATGTTTGCTTCCTCTTACATGATAGTTGCCATGACAGTAGACCGGCACCACGCCATCTGCTGTCCGTTGCAGGCTTATCGTGGTGGAGCAGTGTCCCGCTGGAACACCCCTGTGTTGGTGGCCTGGGGTCTGGCACTAGTCCTCAGCATACCGCAGGTATGGAGGTCAGAACACACAGGCAAACAAAGTGTGTCTGACCCACACACACACACAAAGACACATGGTGAAATGGGAAATGAGAGCTCAACGGGCGTTCACGCCCTGACTTCTACAGTAGAACTCAAGACGTTAATCTATTTTTAGCGCCGTGAGGTCTCTGCAGATCAGCTAATGGAAAAAGGAAACTGACCGTCATGTCTGCGGGTGTGCTGACTACCCTCCTTTTGTTCGGTCTGTCAGGTGTTCATCTTCTCTCGCTCAGAGGTGGCTCCTGGAGTGTTTGAGTGCTGGGGTCACTTTGCTGAGCCGTGGGGGCTGAAGGCCTACGTCACCTGGATGACTCTGGCTGTTTTCCTCCTCCCGGCCCTCATCATCACCATCTGTCAGGTAACACCACTTCTAGTGGACAGACTCTCAATCACTGCACCATCTACAAAGACCATTGACTAGGATTACATACCGTGGACACCATTAGCCAGTAATGAAGCATATGGCATGAGTGAAATGCTGTTTTGTTTTCTTGGAGGGTGCATTTGGCATTCATTGTTTGATAACCCATGCAGGACTTGTGGTTGGTGTTATGTAGCATCCCATGGTGGATAGGCATGTTGGGCTGCCTCTCATCAGCTCTGCTGCTCTATTTAGAGAAAGATATTTCCAGGGTCCAGCTATTTCCCCTAATTAACACGGCACTTGGAGGACCACTGCTGAGACGGGTGCTCAGAAAATCTGCCCACTCCGAGAACCTCCTGCCAGGAGGTGGAATGTACCAGATCTCTGCCAAACATAGAAACCCTGACCTTCTTTCATTATCGGATTTCAAATTGAGAGGCCTCTTTAGACACTTTTCAGAGGTATGATGCAGAAGCTACACAAGGAAATAATTTAGAAAGTATCAACTGACTCTGCTGATTAAATTGCATGCACGCTACTTGTATACTCTGGAAGGAATGGTAGATTAGATTGCAGTGTTTGATCAAGCAGTGCTTTATAAAAGTAATACGTGGTTGAAGAGCAGCGGTTGGCAGAACAATCTTTAAATTCTGTAACTAAAAGAATAATATAAAAAATATTATCTACATATAATAATATCTAAGTATGAATCTACTATTATTGTTTGAGTTTTCTCAGGAGATGGCAAAGAATTATTTTTCTGCAGTAAAATTTTACGATATCTATTTTTACTCTAAGTGAGTGGAAGAATAACTGTGTATAAAAGTGTTTCATAAAAATGTCTGAAATTGGTTTATGGCTGATGTTAAAGGCCAACACACACTTGCACACTTACACACACTTCTTGCAGGAGTTTAAAAAAAAGAGTGTCGGTAAGAGCAAAGACAAACATCTGAATCCAGCACGTGCCAGTCATAAAACTTAATCCTCAGGCCATCAGCTCTCTGATTGATGGTATGTGTTGTGTCCCACGTGTATAACTGTGATAATTCTTTATAATATGTTTTGTCTTTTAGATAAGAATCTTCCGAGAGATTCACAACAACATCTACCTGAAGTCAGAGAGGATGGTGAAGAATGAAATCCTCTTCCGCTTTCACAGTTTTAAGAAGGAAGATGAGCGAGCCAGGGAGAGGGGGGGGCGTACGTCTGGAGGTGGAGGAAGAGGAGGACAGCTCTTAAAGGGTGTGAATAACACTCCTCATAATAACATACACAACAGCCAGACAGGAGAATGTTACAACTATGACTCATCCACTATTCAGTATAACAGTTGTGGTGGCGAACATGCAACAACATCAACATCACCAACGCAGCAGCGAACAGACTGCCAGGAGTCGTACACGACGTACGAGCTGGACGCAGGCTCACCACGCTGCTCCCTCGACTATGTTCCTCCTCAACCGCAACCTGCTCCACCTCCGAGCATCACTAAAGCCATGTCAAAGACAGTAAGAATGACACTGGTCATTGTGTTGGTCTACACTATCTGCTGGTCACCATTCTTCATTGTTCAGCTGTGGGCAGCCTGGGACCCCAACCCCCCAGACCAAGGTCAGTCATAAACAAGCTTTATGGGTTCTGCTTATCCCAGAGTTGTGTACCATCGTTGCAACATTCCCGATGAATGCAATTCATCCATAAAAAAAAAAAAAACACAACAAAACAGTCATCTGTGTTATAATCACTGCAAGTGAATCATTTAAGTTGTTTTTCTCAGCTAGATTGATCCCCCTTAGCCCTCTTTATCCATTTAATTACTTCAAATGTGCAAACTGTATTTTCCCTGTAGGCAGCCAAAAAACAAAAGCCAAACAATGGGTACTGGTTTATAACAACAATGTCTGATCAATTCTTGTGTTCAGCTTAGTGGGTCTAAACAAAACCTCACTCATTATTTCACAGACAAGCTCCAGTTCAACTGTGGTAACAGTGAGTGAAATACAAGGTCAAGAACAATGTTTGTTTTAACCCACAACCAGGAAGCCCCGGATGAGCCTCTGCTTCTGTGCATTTTGGAACACAAACAGCATCTGTTAACGTCTTTACTGGAAGCCAGTGATTAAGCTATCAAGACTGGTGTGCAGACTTAAATTGATTGTATAGACTATGTGGGTGTCCTCTGATGTAAAGCTAAAGACAAACACTTGAGGCCAATAAATAACCTGTTTATATCCCCTGCTGATTTTGCAACGTAGCCAGATGTTGACATTTCATCAACAATGACCCGTGCCAACAGATTGCATACGCAGTCAAAATCACAAGCGGGATACACAGAATAAGGCACGTAAGCTTGCACATGCATAAACAAAGTGTACTCACATATTCACATATTAGTACGCATACACATGAGCGAGTTGTTATTGGCAGACAGATCCTCAGACAAACAAACACAAACACACAATTCGATTATTATCAGCTCTGATTTCTAAAAACAGTATTTACTTATCTATCGTCCTCAGTTGGCTGCAGTGAAATAAGAATGTTTTAGTTATTACATAAAAGGCTTATTATTAGCTATAAAAAAAGAAGGAAAGAAACAGAAAAGGGAAGAATGCAGAATTTTGGCTCACTGGGATATTTATAGGCCTGTTGCCATTTTTGAAGGAAATAAAGGGGAAAACAAAAATTCTCAATGGGTTACAGTTAAACGGACTAGCTTTGTACATATTTATGTTTGAAAGACAAGAACAATAAGGAGTCAAATGTGACCTCCAGCTCACAATCTGTACATTTTTTGTGTAGAAGCAGACTTGTTCCTGCATTTGTATTTGTTTATGCACTTTCTTATGTGTGTGTGTGTGCAGGAGTGGCTTTCACTATCCTGATGCTGCTGGCCAGTCTGAACTCGTGCACCAACCCGTGGATCTACACAGCATTCTCCAGCAGCGTGTCGAGGGAGCTGCAAAACCTGCTACACTGCTGGTCTCGACCGGGCCGGCGGGGCTCCCTTCCTGATGACTCCACCACAACACACACATCCACCACCAAGGACAGCTTGTACTGACAGAGACTGATGAGACAGAAACAGACACAAAGAGACATGTTTGAAAAGACATGCATGGGTGCACATGTGCCCTTGGCAAGGGCGTTCTGGTGCACAGAAACTATACCACCACCACGACAACAACACCACTGACAACAACACCACCATCACCAGCATCACAGCCTGAGAACAGAAAGCACTGACCTCTACCAGATGTTTCCAACAACAAAGGACAGCTGTACTGCTAACAGGAACTCCATCTGTAATCACCTGTCCTCTCCACCCTAGCAGTGACGAAGGGTGTCATTGAAGATGTCAGCACCATTTTATGAGGGCGCTGAGGAATATATGGTGGCAAGCAGTGACAGCATCTGCAATACAAAATGGCCTTGAAAGTAAAGAGATTTTCACGTCTGTAACTGTTAAATAGAACCCGTGTGCTTTGATTCATATGAGAAAAACTCAGACAGAGCTGAGCAGCAGGAATGTAAGGGGTGGATCACTGCATTAATGGCCTTACAGCACACCTAATGTACAAAGCAGCAGACGAAGCTGTGGGTGTAGTGAAAACAAAGCAGCAGGCTCAGAGAAAGAGAGAGACAGAGACTGAGGCAGACAGAGAGCTAGACTGCCATTGGACTGAGAACAGACAGGGATGACACGGATGTTACAGATGGAGTGGCCCTGAGGAAGCTGTTGTTGAAATCTAATAATGTGAACAAACTTTGTTAAATCAAAGAAAGTGGATTAGAGACTCACGCTTAAGGCTGAATTCATATTCCCTCCAGAGATTTGGGGTTCCAAAGAACAATAGTGATTTGTTGGCAAGAGGGAAGGAGATTCACTCATGAGGGCGGTGCAGTAGAGTCAAGGCATCCTGTCTGTGAGGAACTACAGGGTTGTGACTTAAGGCAGAAACACACACACACACACACGTAAACATACAGAAGTTTAGGGTTAGTCACTGGACAATCCAGGTTTGCGCAACCCACCGGGACTCAATTATGTGATTGTATTTCATAAAAAACTTGACATATGAGGTACAAAACTGCCCTTCCTGTCATGCTCCTCTGAGAGTATGAAACAAGAACATGAACATTATGCATAAGACGCGGGAAGGAATCAAACAAACATTAAACAGCATTCCATGTACAGTGATGAACAATGTAAAGTATATTTATTGAAAATGTAAGGCACATTAGATATTATTACATTTTGTGTAAGATAAATGTTGAATGTAAATCATGCAATTGTAATGGTCCGATATGTGCAATGCAAAACATGGAGATTATCAAACCAAAGATTTTTTAAAAAGCTGGACTGGATTGTAGACACTTCAGGTCTTAAGAGAAAAAACAATATTTCAGTGGTTCAACAGGTAAGATATACTGTATATCATATGCGCAGACGACCTACCGCATATCAGCTGAAGAAAAACTGTAGGAAGACAGTATGTCTACAATATCTACAGTAAAAATACTCCCACTCAGTGCCAAGTGCCTGAAATGTCAGTAGGCATTTTTTTTTAGAGTGGGCCTCCCTTACTGGATTAATCTAAAAATGATGTCATGATGTTTATACAGTTACCACCAGAGCAGGGATCACTGAAAATGTTAGATCACACCATGAGCCACGTGTTCTTTTAACTTTCTATTTATTGTTACATAAAATAAAACACACACACACAACTGCAAACACACATGTGCACACACACCTTGACTAAAGTTCATGTACAGTTTTGATATCACGTTTTGCACATTTTACATAAATACTAAATACTTAACTGCATGAATGACGGGAGAGATAAAATAGTAATGTTATTGCTATTGTTTTATAAAAGTACGATTACATAAGCTACTATATGTACAGTATATATATATATATATATATATATATAGAGAGAGAGAGAGAGAGAGAGAGAGAGAGAGAGTTTACTGTATAAGATCAAACTATCCATTTCAGACAAGAGGTGGATTTTTTTTTTTTTTTTTGAAACGCTTAAACCAGTGTAGGAATTTTTTTTTTTTTGATGAAGAGAGCAGTGTTATGTGAATCCGTGAGACAATACTGGGATATTTTCAAGGTGTCTCAGGAGTACATGTCTGGTTTGAAGGAGAAGCCTCACCTTTTCCTCTGTGCGGCCGGAGTGTTTGGGCTTCCAGCACGCCACCGTACATTTGTTCCCCAGATACAATCATTCACTTTGATTCTCTGCCAAATGAAAGGCTACAGCAACAACATCCAAGTGTCTCACTTTGTTATATCAGGAAATAGATGAACTTCTTCCAAACCCTAGGGGTGTTCATGATTTTTTCCCTTCCTATGAGGAAGTTGAGAGGTCAGAGGATGATCCTCCACCACTGAAAAGGGCCAGACTTCAGACTCATCTAGACTTGCAGATTTATGGGAGAGGCTAAAGACAGTTTGCTGTGCATTACACTGACTGTACGTCCATTATGGGCATTATAAGAACTAAATAATAAATGCACTACAACAAATGGAAAACATTCTGGCAGAAACACCTCTAAATATCCACTAAATTAGATTTATCATTGCAGAAAGTTCTCCTATGAAGACCTGGCAGTAACTATTATTATCATGCCAACTATTACCCTTGATAGTAAAGTGTGTTTGTGTGTGTGTGTGTGTGTGTGTGTGCAGTCAGTGTTGATAATGTGTTTATGGTCAATATCCTGATGCTACTGGTTTCCTTACAGAAGTGAGGTTGATGTCTATCACTCTGTCTACCAAGGTCATGTCTTCATTACACCGCGGCAATGCTTCCTGCCAGGCCTGTGGCTGCGATGGCGTACATGGGAAATAAATGACTCAGCTGCGTGACTGTCACAAGGGCAGGAAAATAGGTGAACTTCCCGCTTCAAATCCATTTAGGGTCAGCCAAGGAGTACATCCAATGACTCTGAAGAATGACGGAGCCCCCTTCCCTCCCCCAGCCTTGACCAAAGTCAGTATAAATCAGATCTGGAGCCAGGAGCTTTACTACGCTGAGCAATGTGTCTGCATTGCTTAACTCAAAAACCCCTCTACAGACTCAGTGACTGTAGGGGCTGATACTAAGCTCATTCCAAGACACCGTGAGGCAAATCTGGCCTTCACCAACTTACACAACTAACTCCAGAGTCTTAGCAGAGAGCACTGGAACATCATATTTTATAATCAGAAAAAGCAAAGGAAAAATGAGCCAGACATTTTATCATGTCTTTTCCAAAAAAACAAAAACAAAATTCTTTTCTTTATTCCACTCTTCTTTCTTTCTTTCTTTCTTCTTTCTCTTCCTTCCAGCTAAAAATTTCTTTGTACATTCTGCTCATTTCACACAAGAAATGTTTCTTTCTCACATAAAATGTATCTGCTTTGCATCCATTGCCTTAATTTCCATCAAAGCCTTAACTACAGTTGTTAACAGGGTGTTTTTTTGTTTTGTTTTGTTTTTGGGTTGTTGTTTTTTTTTTTTTGCCAAATATAGCTACATTTTATTTTTATTGGCTGCATTTATTTATTATTCTTAACAAATTCCTGTCTCATACTTAGGAGTAGGTAATGTATTTACTGATTTAAAAGGTGGAAGAGGATCAAGGGTTAGCTTTTATCACTTTCACCCACTTTGTTTTCATTACTTAAAGTGTGGCTGTGTTTACACCTCAACAAGACCCTATAATTTCTTTTCTTCTTCTCAGTAAAAAAACTGGCATGTGAACACCGCCTGATAAAACCCATTTTATGGGAGCTCATTCAACATGTTTTCAAAGGATTTACGCAGAAAGAAACGGTTTGTTGTGATGTGTCTGCTCCTGTTTAACCTACAGTGTTTCATGGCTCGTGACCAAACATGAGAAGTGTCCAAAAACGGGAAAAAAGGCTATTGCAGCGGTTAACCTTATTTTACTGTGAAATTTGGGGGTTATATCTAATTTGACAAAGAAAAAGAGACAAAGAGAGGAGGGAGAAAAACAAAGGGTATTCTACAGTCAACTTGATCGGCCCACCGTAGAATAGAGGATGGACAAAGAGGACAGGAAGAGGAAGATAAGAGAGGGAACAGTTTATTCAGTCAAAACTGTTATGGTTGAAGCGGCTATACATATACCATGCCTCACTGTACATACATGTCCATGAAATAAGCAGAACAATAACTGTTATTATAGTGCAAGGAAAGGGAAGCCGTGATGTAAAGATACCGTCTGTTTTTAGATTATTGAGTTAGCTCACAGTTTGTTGACCTTGGTCTGCCTCACAAAAAGTGTGAAGAACGAGCAGTAAAAACAATGTTTATGGCAGAAACAGAAAGTGTGACTTCATGTGCGAATCATTTGTGCAACGCCAGTTTCCACATTGTTGAATCTCACTAAGCTCATTCGTGTCTGCTGCCCAGAGCCGGTGTTTTACACACCTCTGTCAAAGTGGCTTTTCTCTGCTTCACAGAGCATGCACGCACACGTACACACACACACACACACACACACACACACACACACACACACACACACACACACACACACACACATCCCACTACAGGAAGTCCTGTCTCTCAGCAAAAACTGTTTTGTCTAATGTAGTTGTAATAATAATTATAAAAAAAAT
The DNA here is from genome assembly GCA_016801845.1 of Polydactylus sextarius. Lineage (NCBI taxonomy): Eukaryota > Metazoa > Chordata > Actinopteri > Polynemidae > Polydactylus > Polydactylus sextarius. Next base: position 15,615,834 of record CM028909.1, read on the forward strand.
AATATAAGGAGAAGAAGAAGCACATGTACTCATACCTCTAGGTCAAAGTTACAATTTGTTTTGCATTGGTAAATCAACATTAAAACTCTGTTGTGGAATTATATAAAAAATAAAGATTTGTTTGTCTCAGATTTGTTTGTTTGCATGGCTTTGTAGGGTAGCAGCTGAATCCACAGATAAATAACTCATAACTAAAAGGATAAATTGTGACTTCCTATGAGTGCATTTATTCTGTAACAACAATAATCTCAAAAAATGTTTATATCTATTATCGGCATTGTTGAGTTACACAGTGTGAACTCAAGGACAGAGAAAGACTGATGTTTATTCATTCCACAAATATCCCTTCATCTATCCATCCATCCATCCATCCATCCATCCATCCATCCATCCATCCATCTGCCACTTGCCAGACTCTTAATAGATGACTGCATGAGAGAGTGAGTGGTTTCACTCCAACTCGTGTCTTTTCTCAATTAACAACATCATTATGAGTCTTATTATCTCGTTGCCAAAGGTGACATAAGACAAAACTAAGCTTTGCTAACACCATTAAAGTATGTGGGTGTTTGGTGCTGACAAAGCTGCAGAAAAGCAGACACGCAAAACTTCTTGAGCACTCTGTACAGTGAGAAGTGTTTATGTGAGTGGATCAAGTTACCCGTATACAAAAGTTTATGTTATTCTCATGGGAGTCAGTGAGAAGTTGCAGTTGTGCTGTCGATGAAACAGCAGCAGTCTTATGTGCCGTACAGAGTGGGCAAACACTCATTCGGGTAAGCTACAGAAATAGAAACGCTAAGTTTAAATCTCTCCCTAACGGACTGCTGATCACAGAAGCATGAGGATGCTATAAATACCTAGAGATGTGACAAACATGAATGAAGTGGATGGAAAACAGAACAACGGCTCAAAATGTGTCAGGCAGTGTGTTGCGCTACATTGGCTGATACCAGACCAGCAGCAATCACATGTACTCTGTCCATGAGGTGTCCTCACTCTCATTTCAATAGATCTTGGAAAGAGCAGCACAGATCTGCCACAGTGTGTCCAACTGGTGGCACTACACCACACAGGTCAGCCAACGCAAGCTCAACTTCTCATCACTGCCTATTGAATTAGCACCAGAAATAAGACGTTTACTCTTTAATAACAGAAAATCTGGAACATGACTATCTATGAATGCTAGTGAGACGAACATGCCTCTCCTTTGCTGATAAAACTATTTCCCTTCTCCACTGAGAGTTCAGGCACAATATAACATTAGAGTTATGTATAAGTGTTTTGTTAACAACCATAAATCTTATTAAATGGCTGTGTAAAGTGGCTAGTGTATGACCTTTAATAATTCTCATATGAATCAAACACTACAGCAGCAGTATTTTCCCTCAGTACTGTGGGTGTAAATCTTTGTGGGAATTCTTTACAGTTGTTTGTTAAATGTGACTGTGAATACAGCTCTTAAGAATATCTATATAACCTTATTTGATCCATCAATACACTTTTCAAAAGATAAATCTTGTTGGAACTGGTTATTGTTTGATCTAGATGTAGTCAGGGAGCTATTGAATCATTCACACTTCACCACTGGCAACCTAAAAAAAACCTTTTATAGCTTTCACCTGCGTTGCTATGAGAATAAGGAATTTATAAGAGGCACTGGACTATCACATGAATCAACACATTACCCTGGAAGAAAAACAAGCTATTTATTCATTTTATTGGATGAGAAATACCCCCTAGGCCAGTTCAGGCCAGCTGGTGCAGCCTTTGTGCAGCTTTTGTGTGCAACACATCTGCCCAAGTCCAATTCTGACCTGACGTATCCACGCAGAATGAGAGAGGATAATCTGGTGTTGACGTAGCAACATCTTTTAAACAGGACTAAATACGGCACACAATCTATGTTTGTTGTGTTTATTTATATGGTCCATGTTTATTCCTCTGGTTTTACCAAAAACAAATTACAAAATTTCATCCATATTGACAGAACAAACTCGTGACAAAATTCTTCTGTAAAGTCATAAGACAGGTAGCATACAGACACAGTCTGAATAAAAACGATACAAAGACTGCTACTCTTTGCTCCTCATCCCAAAAGCAGAACAAGTGTTGCTGGCTCGCCACAACACTGGATGATGGATTGTTGATCGAGCTCCACCAAAATTCAGTCTTTAATGATCCAGTGGTTGTAAAAAGTGGCTGTGGATTTGTTTATGCTTGGATGGTGCTCTTAGCGCTGAAAGCCATGTAATAGACCAGGATACCAATGAGGGCAGCTACAACTTCAGTAGACACCCATGGGCCGCTCCACGCACCCTGAAGTGAGATTAAAGAGAAAAAATATATCTATTAATCCTGGGTTTAACGAGGAACAGAAGTTAACAGATAAAATCAGACAATACACTTCAGTTTCGCTTATTTATAGTGGGATCCTGAGAGCAGCGTGGGTGATTCTTACATATGACGACAGGAAAGGATTTTTCTGGATGTCAGAAATGAGGCTCTTATAAAAGGAAAAAAAATAGAACAAAAACCTAAATTTATTTATTTTTTTTTTTTTTTTTTTCTGTGATTTGTATAATTAAAATATACAAACCAAAACCCTAAAACTACAACTGAATTATGAAGCGACTAAAAAATTACTCACACATGACTCATCCTCATTGCTGTTGCTATAATGCCCTCGGTAACTCTGCAGTTATATGTGGTTAATTACAGAAGTGGTTAATTTGCAAATACAGTGCAACTGACAGAGTTGTGTTTCTGAACCTTGAATTTTAGTTTTCACAAACTCTTGAGGGAAATACCTGGCTATTTAGCTTTTTTTTTTTTTTGCTGCTAAATATTCCACTATGTTCACCAACCAGTTACTAAAGTTGTCTGTTTGCTGTTGGGCATTGGGTAAATAGTGTAAAGTGTTTTTTAGAACTTTTTCCACTGAAAACAGCTGCCTGCTGAAAAGAGCTGTGACATTCAACCAAAACAACAACAACAAAAAACATTGCAGGCTAGAAACTCCAAACAATGAGCAGAGAGATGCTAAAAAGCTAAAGGGGAACTGCAATGTTTGTGGCTCTAACCAGCACCATTCAAACAATACTGGTCATGTAATTCAATATAATATAATATAATATACACAGAGTACAGATACTCTAATTCAAGAACGTTTAGTCACTTTTATAAGGCTAAAAACGCCATTATCGTGACTACATTCACATGTTCAGCCTGAGATACTCACCCTGTGGTCAATATTGACTGAGAAGAGAGGCTGAATGGCATTTACATCTTCATTGTTTCTCTGGGCCTGGAACAGAGGAAATGAACACATACAATTCAAATTGAACAGCCTTTGCAAAACAAATTGAGGTTGAGGCAGTAAACTATAATTTTACAAACCACACATGAAACACCGACCTTGCGCAGGGCACTGTAAGACTCCTCATCGAAGAATTTGACCTGATATGTTCCAGAGCTGGCCTGTTTGTGAGGAAGGCTCCAGGACACCTGAGGAAAGATGCCACAAGTTGATCAAAGACTGACATTTTTGAATTGTGCAACTCCTCTTTATTCATTTTTTTGACAGTTTAAACAATGGATTACGTTTGTATGAACTTCTGTCACACTACTTTGGAGGCAGACATTTTCATAAATTACCACAACTGCCACACAAGGAGAAAAGCCTTCTGTCAGAGCGGAGTAAGCTTGTCAGACTGTCAGTTCTGGTGAACGCATATAGCCCAAATCTCAGATATCAGACAGGCACTTAGGACGTTTCAGATGCTGTTTAGTGTTCAAATACTTGATTTTAAACTTAATAACACTATTGATCATTAGGCTCTTGAAGACAATGTTCAAGTGTTTTTATTGTTATATAATGTGCAACATGCACCATTACCACCTGTAGTGAATTTCTTGGAAAATGGTGTCTACCTCACCCTACAGCAGTACCAGTACACTTTGGATCAACCTGTATAGAATAATTACAGTGGCAGTCCAAACATTATAAGATAAAAGTGGGTATAAGACTCTTGAGGTCAGCAGAAAGTGAAGGTAACTTTCTGCATTTTTGGTTCGATTTCTTGAGATATTTTCCTTGAATAGTGCATCATCATCATGGTCAAATATGTTTAACATATACTGACAGAGCATAGTCAGATGATTGTAAATAGAGTTAGACAAGTCAAATAAAGCAGTGTCAGATTTCTGTCATGTGATTCAAGGAACTCATTGAAAGCCAACACTAACCTTTAATTAGACACTTTAACTATCTTTCCTATCATCTATATTGAAATAACAGTAAAGTACTGATTTTGACTGACGAGGTGGAAATGGTCTTTCGATCACTGGTGTCTACATGTGTTAATAATACACACACTTAGATATGAGTACATACAGTAGGTAATGTGCTGGTGTTCCCTATTCAAATGCTACTGGAGTATTTGAATTGTTTTCCCATTCAAATGAATAGGAAATCCCACTTAAATGAATTAAAAATGAATGACCTGTGGAACTCATTATATGAAAATAAGGACATTAACACATACCTGGTACTTGCCAACATCCTGGCCTCTGGTCACAGGGAACTGACGTCCATTGACATCAGCGTACAGAGTGACACTCTACAGAAAACAGAAACGATCACCAGTCATTGTCTCGATCACATCAGCACATGATCACAGTGTCTGTGTTGTGGTGAGGTTGTTGGACAGTTACCTGAGCTCCGTTGGCACAGGCCAGACTGAGCTCTACGATGAAGACAGACTCGGAGGAGATGACGGCGTCGGAGGTGGTGTAGGCCGACGGAGTGATCACTGGGTCTGTGCAGCTCTCTCCTGTCACCACAGAAAACAAAGCCGAGTTTAGCTAAAACACCCTCGACTCCAATACTACACGTTGGACCATTATTCATTATATCTCTATGTAACTTAGAAAACACATGGAAGGGAATCAATGAACTAGCCTCTAGCTAAAGCTGCTTAGCATTACAGGCTTTATAAAGGTGTCTTTCAACGGTTCACCGTTAACATACCAGAGCAGGCAACCACCAGCAGAGCGAGGAATGCAGCTATCCGGATCATCATGGTGTCTGAGAGGCTGTCTGGCTGTTTTCGTTGTTGTTCTTGGGCTCCAGCTGCAGGACCGAACCGCTGCTTTCACACCAACCGAGGAGAAGAAGTACAGCTCAGCTCACCGCTGCCTCTCCACTGCGGCTGCGCAGTAATGACGTGGACAGCTGCGCCGCAAAGCCTTCTGGGACAGTACGCTGTCGACACGTCATCATGATCAAAACACAGAGTCCACAGTGAAAAACAGAGTTGACAGAAGTTTATAGGTGTTTTAATTGAGTGAATGAAGCAATATCACAGTGTAAAAAAAAAAAAAAAGTATATATATATTTTTTGTTACGAGCATCTCTAGAAATATGAAGGAACATTTACAGCATAAAAAGTAGAGATACTCATTTTGGAACATTTTTATTTTTATCACAATAGATAATATATTGTGCTGATAAGTAAGAATAAAATCAAACTTTTTGTTTCAGGGCCTAGGAAGCACTACTTTTTTTTTTTTTTTTTTTTTTTTTTTTTTTTTTTTGTTTTTTAAATAATTTTTAAAAATTTTTGTGGGACAGTTAAAAATTTAGTCAGCAAATGCTGATCTCATGCAGCTCCCAGTATAAGTTCACACAGATCCAGCCTGAGCTGCTCTAATTGGCAAAATAACTGAAACCACCTGTGTGGATTTTTACACTAATTTGGTTGTTTATTAATTAATTAAAACTAAAGCAGCCTACTAAAATTGAGCTGAGCATTATAACTCCCATGAATGATTCTTCTCAGTTTTCTCAGTTTCATTTGCTTTTTTTCATTTGGTGTTTCTAATGAACTGACAAAACATCAGATTCAGAGACGTTAAACAAAGTGGGACAATTCGACGATTATCAGAAAACTAATGGTTGATTGACTGAATATAATAAACAAGATATCTGCTAAAATGTTACCTTGTGGAGTGAGAAATTAAAACATATGGGAGAGTGGGGTAAGTTGTGCCAATTTTTACTTAAAGTGCCTTTAAAGCAAGAGGTTTACAGTAACTAAATTGTGTACATATAGTTTAGGATGTTGTGCATCACTGGGAACAATCACTTTGGATCTTAAATAAACTGTCTGCACTATATATAGCTTTAGAAAAAAAAGGTTGTTTTGTGGCACAACTTGCCCTCAGTGCGGGGTAAGTTGTGCCATTAGAGAGAATACACTGGGGTAAATTGTGCCATTGATAATTTAAGTAAAACAGATCATTTTAATCTCACAAATGATAATGCTAATATAAAAGCAAGACAAATAAAATGCAAAATTACTTATTTAATATTTATTTAAAGTTTTAACCATAACAAAGGCCACTTTTCTATTACAAGGCCTATCGCCACATGAACATACACAGCACAAAACGGAACAAAACAAAAATGCCAAAATGAGCACCTACTCATAGGTGACTACTGAACACTTGTCAGTGCTGCTAGAGAATGTGTATTATGCTCCCTTCTGGCTGCACCACCGAGTTTTTGTGGTGTAGGTAGTTTCTTGAGCCCATCGCTTCCAGGGATGACTCCTTCATCATTCTCTCTAAATGTGAAGATGGGCTTTCCATCAACAGACCTCTTACAACTTTGCTTCAGAAACTCTGCACTGATCTCGTCCACCAATCCAACATAGTTATAGGATTTGGATATTTTACCTGCAAACTTCACAATGACAAAGTCACCAGCAGACAGATCCTTGATACCATCATCATCATCATCATCATCACTGTTGTGCCACTGTGCCATTGTGCCACTGGCACAACTTACCCCAGGCCCTTTGGCACAAAGTACCCCAAGCCCAAAAAAAATGCATCCCCTAGCTGTTTTGAGATAGCATCATGCTAAATGTATTGACTCATGGTGCAGCTTACTAAAGCATTAAAACGTGTGAACTGTTTTCAAAGTTGTCTATAATTGTTCAAACACAGCAATCAAAAAACTTTGATTGTAGAAATTTTACTTTTAAGAGCAAACATTGTTTTTTTTTTTTTTTTTTTTAACTTTAATGTGCTTACCTCTCAATATGTGTGTTTCCTCCTTTGCTTGATTAGTGAAATTGATGCCTCTTCAAAAATATATGGTCATATGACCAACTTCTTCTATGGTTTTCTAGATAACAGGGGTGGCACTATTTGCCCCTTGGCACAAATTACCCAATTATCCCCTACTTTTTTTTTTTTTTTTTTACAATTATCTGATATTTTATTGAGAGAATGATTCTAATTATGAAAATAATTTAATGTTTCAAGTAAAGTAGCATAATACGAGCAAAGTATGTAAAATTGTACTGAAGTCCAGTACTCAATCAAATGTACTCGGTGACTTTACTCCGCTGCCTTTACATTTTTTGAAATTGTCCATTAGATTTTGATTAAATTGTATCTGATCCATTTTCCTAAAATATTTAAAGATGACCAATATTAATTCCTTGTGCTTTGTTTTTTATGCTGGTGGAAATATATTTACTCAAATACTGAAAAGTTAAAAAGTAGCCGTTTCTTCTCGTCTCGTTTACTTCATTTCCATGTTATTTTATGGCTCTACTTCACTGTATTTTATGACAAACTATTTATACTTTTTTTTTTTTTTGCACCTTTACATTTATTTGATCAGACAAGCAAATTGTTTAAAGTTGAAATGTTTTTAATCAAACATTTATTTAAATGCAGCATATTTAACATATTAAATAACTTCTGTTTTTCTTTTAAAAAAAAAAAAAGAGAGAGAGGGAGAAAAGGAGGAGTGAGGAGAGAATAAACAAAATATTTATTTTGATATGCAGCCCAGATATACAGACGAGTCGTGTGTTGGTCAACAAACTTACAAACAATTATAAAGAAATGTCTTACAGTTGCAGTTTTCACAGTTTTCATATCACTTTTGTGACTTTTCTAGTAAATAATCTAATGAAGAATGTTTGTGATTGTAAGTAGATGTGCATGACTTAAAAAAGAAAAAAAAAGAAGAAGCAAATAAACTGGAAACTGCTGACACAATATGAATTCATGTTTTTTTACATTCAGATTTACAACAATACATTTGTGCACTTCAAGTAAGCCCACTGCAGATCTGCAGTAACAACAGGGAATTGTGGCACTAATGTGAATGAAAGGGCTTTTGAGCAGAGAGCCACCCTGTGGCAAGAGGCCCAGACCAATCACAGGAACCAGAGAAGTGAGTACGGGTCAGCAATTTCATTTTTCTAGAAGTGGACGTGCTGAAAGCTACTGTCACAGCACATCATCCAATGCCTCGTTTTTCAGTTTTATCATCTCTCACTCTTTTCATGTCATCTTCTGATGCCAGTCCACTCAGTCTAGTAGCCCTTTCCCCTTTCGTCCGTCTTTTTTCCCTTTTTTCTGTGCAGCTTGGACAGAGGGGGAGGACGCGGTGGTGGTGGAGGAGGAGGAGGAGGGTTCCTGCTGTGTTTGCCGCAAGAGCAGCTCCTTGAAGACCGTGTCCATCTGGCGACAGACCTCCTGTGAGATTAAATAAACAATGGTGATGAGTGAGAGGAAAAAGACAAAACTGTCTTTGTTTTCTGAATCCCGTCTCTGCTCTGGAGCTTCTAAATATATTTCAATAAAATAAACAACAAACTATTAAATCATTCATTATTTGGGTACAGATTTATAAATAGACACAATAAAAAAAGGATTTAGGAGTTACAATGAATTGCTTTGAAACTTAAATCTTTTACTGATGCTCTTTAGATCAATTATAAGCTCTTAAGTAACTTTGTATTGCCAGATTTTGAAAAATATCTTGGCTGGTACAAAATGTATTTTGTCCTCTTGGATCTTTAGATCCTAAGGAAGACATCTCCAAAACAATGTTTCTACCATTTAACCACTGGAAATGTTTTACAGAACATCTGGACCATCTGTTTTATCAGCAACCTGTTATATTGCGTCATTTTATAACAGCAGACTTTTGTACAAACATTTGTAGATGGACAGCTTGTAAACCCTTAAGAGTATTTGCATACATGGTCAAACTAATGAGTGGAAGAAAAACGAAGAAGAAACAAAAACAGACCTTGTCTATTTGAATAGTTATGTCGTCAACTGATGAGCGCTGCCTAGACCTGTACACACAAGCAAAAAAAAAAAAAAAAAAAAAAAAAAAAAAAAACATAATATTATTTTCTTAAACAAATATAACAAGTGATGATGTGACGCTGCAAACTATTGTGGTACGCACTGTCTATGGTCCAAATTAGGAGAGGGGACCCGTCGTGGCCTGCACTGCGGCCCTACAGGAATCTGAAGCGTCGACTTCACACCTAATGCAATGCTGCCCCCTGTTGGTCCAACTTTTGATCTATTTTGGTCAATAGAGCCGCTGCTATTGGCCCTGGGACGTTCTGCTTTCTTCTGTGTTAGTGGAGCTGCGGACCAGTTGTTGTTGTCAGCTGAAGATCCTGTTTCTGAGTCTGTAGTGATACATGTGTTTATTGTATGTAGTGATACCATCACAGCTTTAAAAAGGTGATAAGTAACAGAAAAACCTACCATCTTTGCTTTGAGTGTTCTCTGCTTCCATGTCTCCTTCTTCAATAAGAGGCTCACTGAAAAGAAAACAACCTCATAACCACTCGATACAAAGAGTATCTATGTCACATGGATGTACTCCGTATGAATATGTTTTGTTTTTTTTCTTACCAGTCATCCTGTTCTAGTGTCATACATTTCTCATACACAGGTCCTTGTACTTCACTCTGGTTGGGGAAGATGCTTTCATGTTGGAGGATGATGCTCTTCACCAGAGCATTGATCTGAGGCTGCAGGGTGACAACATCATCATCTTGAGTCCCTCTGACTAGACTGGGGCCAAAACACACAGCCAGGTTGTACGGCTGCATCATGTTCTCATCACTGTACTGCGACACGCTGGAGACAGGGAGCAGAGAAAGAAACATGAAATTATCTACAATTAAGGAAGTTTTCTTTTACACTGATAGCAGCATCATTAAAATGTTGTGTAAGAAATCATAACTGTGTAAGAAATAATGTGATAATAATGTGTCCGCCCTTATGTCAGATCAAATGAATGCACTGACTAACTGGTTTTCATCTTTGTAGAAAGAAACCTTGTTGGTTTCCTGTGAATTATTGTTTCATTACATTATTTTTGCATATTCAAGTACTGAGCAATACTGTTTGTACAGAATTACAATTACTTACTGATGAAGGAATGCAAACAGGTATCTCATGACAATGATGACAGGCTTGGGATAGGAGGAGATGACAGTTTTCAGCTGTGCCGCTCTTTCTGCCTCGTTCTTTATTTCTGTGAAAAGGTGATGAAAGAGAGATAAGCTGCTTCTGCTGGGTGTCCTTTGCAACACTTAGGTTGACATTTCAACACATGCAGTCACACACACACACACTCACGAGCAAGCTCTAGTAGTTGGTTGGTGCTGTCGAGGGGAAAGAGCGGATTCTCAAGGCCTCTGAAGTAGAGCTTCAACACTCCTGCTACAGAGTCCAGGTCACATGTCTGCTCAGACAGTGGGTCCTCTCCTGTTGGGGAAGCCCACAGCACACTGCCCCACATTATTAACGCTCCAAAATGAGGGGAGCTACTCTACAAGACCAGATCATGCCAACACGCTTTCAAAAAGCACACAGGCCTACCTCGCTCAAATGCATCCCTCAGATTGTTGACCTCCATTGTAGATCCTGGCACTCTAAATATACCTTCATGGTGTAAACCTGATGGAAGGACACATTACAATTGTTTTTTTTTTTTTTTAAATGCCATAATTAAATGCAGAACTTTTACACACAACAAAAAACAGTATGTGCAGAATATTTCTGCCATTAGAGCATCTTCTGTTTATGGTGTACATTTTCATTTTGCAGACAAATGGGACAGTCACAGTAATCACACTGGAGAAATGTTTGTGTGGGCAGACAAGTGGTGGAGAAGGAGACATGCAAGAGTTACAAATAGACTCTTCTGGGTAATATTTTGTTTTTTTTTCCTCCCATCTTGAATACTCACCATTGAGGTTGATAAAACGAATGCAACTTTCCACAACAAATGGAATCTGTTGTCCTGACGCCTGAAAGAAACAAATGTGAAACAAATTTCAAAAGCAGCAACTGTGTTATATTTGCAGCAAATTGGTTTACTGGAAGATGATATGGTGAGTTGGTTTAATACTGATGGTAGATACCTGTATAAAGGACAGCATGTCTCCATTGAAAAGTTTGTGGTTGTGCCACAAATTGACACTTGAGTGATTCTTCCTGATGCGCATAGACTTTCCAATGTGTCTGCAGAACGAGACAACACATTATGAAAGACCAATTTTATGACACATGAAGAATTTTAACTATAAAACTAATAACTGTGTACTCTACAGAGTTTCATATGATGCAACTTTCATAAATAAATAATATCCTGAATTTATACAAAGTCTTAAAACATTTATATCTCTACCTTGGTTGATGTCCGTTGGACTCTTCGGCTGAGAAGAAAAACATTTTTAGAACCAGGATTAACAGGAACGAGCCATTAAAAAGAAATGAGAAATACATTAGATCAAATATAAATGTAATACTTTGCTTAGTGGTTAAAAATAAGGAACAATTGACAGTAACCCCCGCAATGTGTCATTTGTCCTCTAATGGCACTTTTGGTCAGCAGTTTGCCGCGTGGCATTCGTTATTTGCAGAAGTGATACCTTTTTCGATGGCCACTTTAAGCAGGTCATGTTTGGCTTGCAGTTTAGATACCAGAGAACTGTCAAGAAGGTATTGTTTTACTCTCTGTGAAACAAATCAGAGGTGATTTAAAAAAAACAAAAACAAACAAACAAACAATCTAAAAAAAAAAAAAAAGAAAAAAAAAAAAAAGAAACAGCATCATGTCACCAAAATTCACTGGATTTTTTTAACATGTACACATTGACTAAAAAAACTTAAAAATCTAGTTATACAATAAACTTTAAAAGAGAATGATTCACTTTAAAAGAAAACAGACTCACAGTGAAGTAGACGTTCTCTACTTCCTGCAGGTTGGCCCGGCGTCGAGCCACACTGGGTTTAACTGTCAGGTTTTCATTGCTGCCATCCAGAGAAACACCACTGCCGGGTTTCAGATCATCATCACTAATACTATCCAGCAGGGAAGACTGAGCTGCTGTCATGTTCTTACTAGCCTGTGTGACAGTGACATATATAATACTTTAGTGTTATGTTATTATGCTACACTTGATTGCCAATAACCAAGCCTACATAGTATGGAAATATTTTTTTCACACCATTCATTCATTCATTCAGTTATTTTCAGTCCTGGTTGAATGAATGAGGGGGACAGACACAAAGGTGTTGGTAAATGTTAAAGGTTTGTGTGGTGTACGTAACCTCCTCAATTTCCTCTGTGACTACTTTCAGTCTGCTCTGCATCTGTCTGAATCTGGTGTCCAGCTCGGCTCTCATCTCACCCTCTGCACAGACCTCAGACACCTGCAAGAGCACAACGAGACAGTGTCAAGATGATGCCAAGCATCTAAATAATCAACTGATAAAGCACACAAACATGTCAAACACCCATACAGAAACACACACCTGGTCTCCATCGTGAGGCTGAAAAGCAAACCGAGAAGGCATGGAGAAGGTGTTACAGTGCTCCTGAAGCAGAGTGTCTCTGTCTTGGATCTGGTTCAGTCCAGACACGGCTTCCTGAAGCTGCTGCAGCCCCGTACCCAAGTTCTGCTGAGCTCTCCACCGTCTGGACAGATAGGCCTGCATCACCCGGCTCAGAGAGAGGTGGTAGCCTACATCTGCACACTGATGGGGACAGTGACATTTCAGCCCACACACACACACAACACCCACTTACACACCACCACCACCACCACCACACACCCCATCTCACATCACGGCAGCAGCCATTTTATACATCTCTGTAAATAAAATGTATATATTGTTTTTCTACCGTACTTTAATCCTATTTTATTTTATTTGTATTCTATACTCCTTTATTTTTAGATTTAATGTTATTCTATTTTAAAAATACTTATATTTGTGTACATTCTATACAAGTTGAATGTATAAGTTAGAAAAAGGTATCAGAAACACAAACAAATAAAATGATGCACTCACATCAATGAGACTGGAGACATCTTGGAGGTAGTACTTGTTCATGGTGACATTGGCTGTACCCATGTTTATGAGGTACTCATTTCGAGCCTTGCTGCACTTAAGGTATATTTCTTGAACTTTAAGTTGTCTCTGTAACACAAACATTTATCAGCAAGAAATTAAACTTAAAACAATCTTAAGAGATAATATATATGCATGTTTGTAAAACTATACAAAAAGGTGCATATTTACTTTCTCTATCAACCTCTCCAGTTTCTTAGCAGCACTCTGCTTCTGCTTTTCCTCCTGCTTTTCTGCCTCCTTCAGCTTCCCCTCTGCACACACATACTCTGAGTGGTACTGGTGGTATGTCCGCCAGGCCTGCACACAAACACATAAGATATCGCTTTCTGTTGTTTGTATAAGAAACAGAAAAGTTTTGGGTGGGTTATTTCTCACTTACAGTCTGTAACTCTGTGGTGACCTTGAGCAGTCCATCTTGCAGTTGAGAACAGAGATCTTTACTCTGGAAAGATGATGTTAAGACACAATACCCACAAGGTGAAACAGCAGAACAGAAAGTATTTTTAGTGCTCAAAGATTAAGGGGATACAGGCAAAAAAGGAAAGTGTTTACCACCATGTCAGTTACAGTGCCCACATACAGACTTGTCTCGTCATGTCTGTGGGCGTTGAGTCAGAGTTTGTATCAGTACCTTCTTGGCAAGCCGTTGTGTGTACTCCAGGCAGTGTGTGAGCGGCTGGGTGAGCAAGTTGCTGCAGCTTTCACTTAATCCATTATGGTCCTTACTTTCCTGGCGGGTCTGAAACAGCAGGGCCACCCAGACTTTTGTCACTGAATGACTGCTTGGGTCCTTCCTGAGCACATGAAGACAAATCATTTGTAAGCTGTAGTGATGAATGCCACACAGCAACATCCACAAATGAACTGCCAGGTAATTTAGTGCAATATGTCATCGCTTGGATTGCTGTTACCTCTTAATTCTGGAAGTGAACCTTTCAGCAAGTTTATCCAGAGAGCGGGCATACTCGTTTTCAATCTCACTGCGTCGCCGCAGGTAGTCTGTTAAGTCCTGCAGCTGCTGAGTTTTCTGCTCAAGTTGCAAGTCTAGTACCTTCAGTTGATCTGCAAGTTGGCTACGCACGTCTGACAGATAGAGGAAAGAAAGAGAGAATTCAAACAAACAAAAAGGAGAAAGAAACACAAGAGTGAACAACTCATTTAGAAACTCCCACTGTGACTGAAAAAAAGATCTCTTGTTGATAACAACGTCAACAAGGGAGGGGTTACTTTTTGGGGTTTAAGTGATAATACATTTTTTCACCTTTAATTTGTGTGTCGTAGTCCACTAAACCGACTTTGTCCTTCCGGAGTTTAACATGGGACGTCATTGTTGCTCCAACTGGGTGGAATTCTGTAAAACAGAAGTATTTCATTATCACTATCTCATTTCAAATATCAGCTCCTCAGTTCCTTTATCTTCTCTTCTAAAACCATAGGGAGGTTAACATACGTGCAACCTATTCTGTCTGTTTCGTTCTGTTGCTCTCTACTGTTGAGTACAATCAAGGCCTGTGATATATCACCCCCTTGCATTCCATGCTTCACACTTTCACACTCTTTTGCTCAACCCCGGCCGCCCCCCACCTCCACAGATCATGCTAACTTCCTCCTGTCACAGAAAGAGTGAAAACAACATGTTAATCTTACTGTAACACATCTCTTCAAAAACTGGTCACCCACAGCCGTGCTCTGACGAATGACAGACAACTAGAAAACCAGCTGGCATGTGCTGCCTGCTGCAACGGTCACGCTGCAGAAATGCACAAGGTGCAAAAATAGCACCAGCAACATCTCAGCTGCCCTGAAAATAGGGTGAACCACACACATGATTCAAGACAGTGGGGATGTTTTTACTGGAAACTACAGGTGGTTTTACATCTATTTGTTTCTCAAACTACTTTCTTCGGTCTCAAGAATAAACAACCAAAACCATCTGCATTTGACCTTGTACTTCAACAGAATATATACCACTATCTGGATGACTGTGCACCTTGATAAAGTCAGGTTTGGGGTGAGAAAAGAGATTTAATTCCACTGAAACTTGGGGTTAAAGAGCATGAACTCCGTGTTGGTTTCAGTTTCTGATCATTTTAATTATACTGCATCATGTAAGAAACTAATGCTTTCGTCTCAGAAACCATCTGCTTGTGAGATGGGAGCAGGTACAGCAGGTACATAAAAGAGCATGACAGTGTCTAAATGCATGACAGTCATTTAAAAACATCATCATCTAATTGGTCATTGGACAAATTGTGAATTAACAAGTAAGTCTTCAAAAATATCACTCATTAGGACAGAATTAGTGACATCAGAAAGGGGAAGAGTATGTTTTTTTTTTTTCTTGCAGGATCATAAGCTTATGTACAAAGCTTATCACACGCACTCACTCTCTTCCCCCCCTTTAACTTCCCCTTTTCTCAAATACCAAACATCACTCATCAGCATTCTGTTGAACTGAAATACACAATCTTCACCATTTTCTAACCTGCTACAACAACTCTGCTACATTACAGCAAAAACCCCAAACTCCCCGAAGAGGAGAGTGTCTGATTTTTCCAGAGTATGTCACCCTTTTCCATTAGGCCTTTCATTCTTTCTCTATGTGATCAGCAGTGAATCACCACCTCCTGTCGTCACTTTCTGCTGTAATATTTCAATGAAACCAGTTTTAACCTTAATGCAACTGATTCCTCAGTTGCTGTGTAAAATATTGTACAATTCATTCTGAGTTTTCCCACATGTACCAACACATTGTTTTTGCCTGAACTATGAAACGTTTCTGGCCTTGGGGCTACGTCTGCAGCCAACAACAACAAAACTAAAAAAATCAAAAACAACAATCTCTAATAACAGCCCACGATTTGCAGTACTAAAAAACATGTGTGTTAAACCTAAACAGACAAGCTATCCTGTTTTGGTATGGCGGGTCAGCAAATGTAAATCAATAAAAGTTTAATACATCCAGGAAAAAGAAACCTACCTGATGAGGAGCAGTCTTAACTCGTCACTTTTCCAGACTGAGGCAACTAAATGATGCCAGTTAGAAGCACAGTAAGTGCTCGACTGTTTCACCTCCCCCTTACATTGGACACGGGTGGATGTGGGTGGAGTGGAGAACTCATCTCTCTGACTCTTACTCACTCTCCCCTCCCTCCCTTTCTTTCTTTCTGTTTCTCTCTCTCTGTGTCTCTCTTTCTCACACACACAGTTTCACTGCTCATCTCAGTCACACTTTACAATGTGAGGCATCAGTGTGTGGTTGTGCAAGTGCAACAACTGAGAAATGCTTTGAGTCAAGACCCTCCTCTCTCTTTAACGCTGCTACTTCAACTGCACAAAAGTTGTCAGTCTAATCAGACACCAGCTGTTTTCACTAATTGGTTCTTCCTCACTGGTTTGTCAGTAGAAAGATCAGGCAAATACTGAATCAGCCTCTTTTAGGAGTCAGTGGTTAAAGAAGAACCTTAAATATAAAGTTTTATTACAGACACAGATCCATATAACACACCATAAAGAGTGAATAAACACTAAGGAAATTGTTAGTCAGCCACCTGTTGACCACAGTTCACGATGGCTGATCTTTAGCTGATAACCCCAAAGAAATCTCATGTCTAGGTGGATGTCTTTTTAGAGAAAATCCCCAGTGACTTTAATCACATCACACTGCTTTTATGGCACCATAACTCAAGCCTGATCCCAGTGGGTCACTCTCTGAGACACTCTCTGAGAGGTCAGTGTCCATAATTCGTTGTTCAGCATATACTTCTCTCATACTTGCTTCCTTCCTCAAACAGACAGTAAGTTGATGTTGCATAACATCCATGAATAATAAATTTAATTAGATAATTTTCACTTTAAAGCAGAGCTGTCTTTGTAACATTGAAAGACCTACAGGAAATTCCACAGTATCTTATTGCTCTGCTCAAGTACAGAGATACTCAGATACTCATTGGAAAGAGCTGAGAAACACTTGCACAAATTTTTTAAGTTGCGAAATGAAATTATCTTAAATGATGCAAAAGACTAAAAAAAGAGGTTAAAGGGACCAAGTATAAGATTTGTGAGGTCATGGAAACCACTCCTACAGGCACCTTAGATTTTGTTGCTAACTTACAAAACTGTTATTGCACTGATGGTTTGAATTATTATCAGAATGGTGGGAAAGAAAGCAAAGGGGAACTGACTTGTCGTGAGGGTTTCATCCAAAGTAATGACCCAGCACTTTTAAAATGAACAAGACAGAAGTTGAAAGTAAACCAAATTATAAGTGCAATACATTTGTGGGAACTTCTGAAATAGAGCTGGAACAGCATTTCCCAACAATGTGTAATTTCCACAGTAAAGACATCACCAGTGTCCAGCTGCTGCACGAGTAAAGACTTTAAAATGTACGCATGAACGTTACACCTCTTTATAAGGAGGTGGTTTATACTTTCTGACCCACAGTGCACATGTATCATGTGACATTCACTATGTTGTGTTGTGGCGTTAGTCATTTACTTGCTTAGTTTCTATGGGAACAGCAGGAATAGTAGTATAGTTAAACAGTGTGTGGTTTGACACACACACAGTACTTACTAACACATCTAGTTCATGATTCGAAACTAGGTGGGAGACTGAATGAAATGTCTTAATGTATCATATTTAGTATATGTATGGTATATTTAGACATTTCATTGTCTCCCATCATCACTGACTGTTAACTAACAGTAAATATCAATGCCCAGAAATAAACCACCAGGCTGCTCTTATGTTCAGTTAGTGAAATAACTCCACACCAAACGTATTATTTGAAAGATTTATTTGCAGTAATTCTGTTAAATAATTAAGAGACCAGATTGGAATAACCTGAAAAGCACAGGCAGTTTTTAATTCTGTAAATCTCACAGAGCTTAGGGCCACTTTTGGTAATGACAACAGCAATCCAATAAAAAAAAAGTTTAAACTAATTACTAATTTTAGCTTCTTTTAGATGATATTCGAATCCACGTCATTATCCAAGATTCTGCTGATCACTGCAAGATTTAAGAAAAACCGGTGGAGGAAACGATGGAGCGGCTTTGATGCACAGATAGTCAGAGTTTGTAAAGCCAGAGGTATTGTCAGAACAAAGAGATAAAAAGTGAAGGCTGAATTTATAAATGTCTAGGACTGTAGCGTCATTGCGAATCAGAAGAGGAATCTTTAACATCTGTGCTTTCTGTTGCCTCGCTGACTTCGCTCAGCTCTTTACTCTCTCCTCCGCTGTCTCTCTCGCTCTCCCTCTCCTGGTCGCCAGACCCCGATGGGCTCTGGCCAGATGGCACCTCTTGACCTGACACACGTACACCGGGCTTTCTCAGCTGTTGGATGTACAGAAAACATATATACGACACATTAGTGATCAGAATCTGTTCATGTCGGTACACACCCGCTGAGACTACAGGAAGTTCGAGAAAACTATGATCAGCACCAAAAATAAATAAGACATAAATATATAAATAAATATTTATCTGTAAATGAAGCAGACAAAAATCACCTCATCGGCCATGTGGGCCAGGTCTCTCTTCATGGCATAGGCATCCTCTCCATCTGCATAGTATTTAGGCTCTACCTCACTAATCCTGTGGAAGAACAAGACAATACATCACCGTTAAATATGAACTGCCATGGAGGACATTCATAGCTCATAACCTTGGTGGGTGATTTCAGGATTTACAGCCATTTTATGTCTTTATATTCATGTCAGCTATTTGTTCGCACTACTTTTTACTGCCCTACTTGTATAAACTTTTCCTTGTATGTGCACACAGACTTGGCCAGTAAAGATGATTCTAATGCTGATTAATAGATAGTGACATAGTGAGGGGGAAACTGGGAACCATGGGCAATAACATGCATCAAAGTGTACAAATGGCTATAAAATGGAACCTGAGACTCACTGTGTCTTAACCATTTATTTATCAAAACATCCCTATATAGATATTTCTTA
This sequence comes from Polydactylus sextarius, assembly GCA_016801845.1. Lineage (NCBI taxonomy): Eukaryota > Metazoa > Chordata > Actinopteri > Polynemidae > Polydactylus > Polydactylus sextarius. The sequence goes on from CM028909.1 coordinate 15,635,071, forward strand.
ATTTTGGATTTGTAAAGGAATTATGGTCATTAGATGACAACAAGCTGGTCTTTTTACAAAACATGTCTGTAATTATTAAATGGACTATGAAAACTGTTGATGAGACTAAATTTTTTAAACTACTTTTATTCAGTGTGCACTGGTAACTTGTGCTATTATTAAAAAATAAAGACTGACCCTGATGAAGCTGAATGGAAAGTCCACTGGTCTTAATCACGTTAATAATACAGCCTAATGTGAATATTTCTACATGCCGAGTGTGCATTGTTGTGGTTTGGTTTTTCTGACCGACCTCAGAGATATTTTTGACTTCTGAGTGCTGCAGTTTCTTGATACATGTCGGTTAATGTGTACACCAATGCTTATGTAACTATAATCAGTAAATATAGTGGAAAGAAAATTTAGCCGCCCAGACAACTATCGACCTAATTATGACCTTGGTATTTCTCAGAAGCCTCTGTATGGCTATGCAGACCATGTCACAGATTCTTCATGAGTATTATTAACATTGTAGAAACACTGAATGAATGAGAGCATCTACAATGACTTACTGGAATTTGAGTGTGTTGGAGTACAGGTGCAGGGCTGCTCGGTTGCTGCAATGGGGAGGAAAGATTGGTGAGTCTTAAAAACAGTCAGAGAATAGTCACATATTGTAAATAGGAAAAAAAAATGCAATTATCCTTTTGACCTAAACAAATAAAGAGTTCACACGCAGCCGACAGTGTGCAGCACCTTTTACGAACATGAAGTGAGACATATTTAGCATTGAAGTTTTCTATCATGGCTCGGCTGGCTTGGTCCATCAGCTTCTGAGCAAGTCCCAGGCGTCTGTGGGAGCGTTTCACCGCCTGCAAGATGGACAGACAGGCAGGATTATTGTTAACCCCAATAATCCTGCTAAATATAAGATAATACATTTCTTTATTAATCCTAAAGACATCATCTATCACTGAACTGGAACTGTCAAATAAAATATCTCAGTAACACATCTGTTTGATGTAGATAATGTTGGAGATGTACAAGTGTCTGTCATCATAACTCACCAGGGATGTGATGTGTCCGTGGGGAACATCATCTGGGTCCTCCTCCCTAAAAAGACATGATAATTTTAGGAAAATAACAACAACTCCAAAAATCTCACACATCTGAAAGCTACTCACATCTTTGCCAGCACATATCCCACAATTTTGCCATTTTCGTCCTCTGCGATGTATGAGAGCTGCAACAACGAACACACACAATGAATGTCACGTATGGAAATGAAAACAGTGTCAGGATGTAGAGGCAGTGCTGTTTCGCAGAAACAGGGGAAACAGGGACAGTTGCACTGTGACTCACCTGAGGCCAGGACAGTCCGTGATAGAAATAGTATTTCATTTGGTAGTTTTCTGGAAGACACAGCAGATTACAGTGCTGCATATTCATTAGGTCTTCCGGCTGTAATGATAGAAAAAAAAAACTGGATGTCAATGAGGTACATGACACAATGCTAAACCCCTTTAGCTACCTTAGTAATTTAGCTAACGTGTAGGCTACAGTAACTAGCTTAGCTAACAGCAAAGGCAGCATGGCTGTCGAGAGGATTTCAGCACACTCACCCTTGCGTTTCGTATGTTCATTTTGATACTTGCTGTGTTGTACGGGCTGTAGAAAGAGAAATTAACTATACTAAAATAATCGATTAATTCATAATAGTAATGCTGGCAAGTTTAAATGGCTTGTTTCGCTAGCTGGCTAATACGACTTGCTAGCAGGGAAGGGAGGGGAGGAAGGACCGTGCCACAATAACGGAAGACACTTCCGGTGAGAGCGTGCGTCGCTACTTCAAAATAAAAGTTGTAACTTGCAGGCGCCACACAATGTATAGCACAAGAATGATATTAAACACTTATTTTGAAGGATTAGTTCATTTCTCTAAGAAGATCTTGTGCTGTGGAGTACACTGTATTCTTTACACACCTGAATGCGCTGGGACAAGTAGCTAAAACAATACTGGTCAGTGGTAGACCACTACTGACTTGGGGCCTCCGGGAGCCCCCCAACCCGATCACTGTTACAGTGTAAGCAAGTATTCACTGTGATCAACCTGCAACATAATGTTGTAATTCAAGGGAATAATTACTTACTATTTATTTTCCATTAAATAATTTTTCTCTGTTGTTGTAACTTTTCTGTTGTTTTCAATGTTAGATTTTAATGAGCTAAAAAGAAATAAATATTGTCAACATAAACACATTCTTGTGCTTGTAAGGCAGGAAATCGTGATGTGAAAGAAAACTTCATATGAGCAGAACATACATTTATGAATTTCACTATACGGCCCATGGATAAAATGACAATACAGGATTATTTAATCTTTATGAAGAGACTAATGCGCCCTCTGCTGGTTTATGAACATAAACAAAACGTCAACCCAACAATGACTAACTCAGTACTCAAACATCAGTTATTAGGCGTGTCATTGCTCTATAAATACGTTACTGACTGACTAATGTAGTGACAAATATAGAGAAGTTAGGCTCAAACAATATTCTTAAAATAAATCCTATGTATATATTTTTCATTTTTATTTTAGTATAATTCTCTGTTTATATTTCTATTCTTGGTCTGAGCAGCTTCAAAAAAAAAAAAAAGTTTACAGATCAAACGGCATAAAAAAAAATTACAAGGTAAAAAACTGAGAATGTAACATTTTTGCTCTGAGTGGTGACAACCACACACACTAAACACTGGAAGACAATCCACGTTTTATGTTTTGGAAATATTTCACTATTGTGAAATATATATTGTACAGGGATAAAGACTTTGTGGATTAAGTGACAGATGTGGGATTTTTCTACTTCATTGAAATCATCAGTTTACTTTTTATTACCACTGTGGTGCTGTCTTGGTTGAATACCTGCAGTAGTTTTTTTTTTTTTTTCCATCAAAACAGTGAAATAAATGAATCATTTTTATCTGTATGAAGTAAACTAGTTTGAAAACTTTATCTAAAGTTCTGGAAAGTACAGATCAATGGCCCTTTTCATATCATTATTTCGTTTAATGTGACTAATGTGAGTCCTAATGTGAATCGTGTAATGTGAGTCCACTTTTTCACGAATACAGTGAGACTAGTACCTTCAACACTCACGAGTGGCGCATTAACCACAAGTAATGACTAACACCCAATCAGCACCTCAATATGTAAATGCGCAGGTGTCACCGGGGAGGGACTTTAGAGTAAACAGATATTTTTAGGATAACAGCCATGTGCAAGGCGGTGTCTCACACATTTCATGGGAATAATAGTCTATAAGTGTGTCAGCAGACGCACACCTGCACAAAAAAAGCTCCTCACGGTTAAATCAGCAGCAGATGAAAAGTTTCGCACAGAAAAGACGCGCGCTTTGTTGACTTATGGCGAAGTCAGATTGTCAACAAACTGCTGCTGCTGTTTCTCAGAGACGTCAGAAAGTTAAGGTTGTAAAAAATGTGATCATAAAAGTGAAAAGAGCGACGCTGTGAGAGTTGGGAGCGCCGTTTTTTTTTTTTTACCCCTTCATCTCCCAGATGGAGACAGATCTGAGGCTGGAGTCAAGTCTGTGGGTCGGAAATAAAAGATACCGGGCGCGTCTGACAGGCTGGTATTTCAACTGGACTGAGGTAGATAAGAAGAATCGCGATAAGAAAACAAGTAGGTGGTCCTGTTTGTCTGTTCTCTCCTTATCACCGACACTACTCTGTTTAGACAGTTTTGTCTTATGTAAATATATATGCACTCTGCTGTTCCTTAATCACTCTGTATTATTTTGCGTTTAATTGGTCCTAATTGCGTATTTGAAATGACAAATGTTACTTTAAACACTCTTTTTTTTACCCATACATTATGTTTCTTATCAGCACAGAACTTGTATAAACAGCGCTGATGACAAACGTGATTATATTCAGTTATTTATGAAGTAGCTTAGAAATATCACAAACAACATCATTTCCTTGTATGTATGTATGTATTTTTATGGCTATTACAGGAAGGCAGTGCTTTAATTATGGGCATAGCTGCGAGCAGAAAACGTGAAGAACGAGTTGAACAGCACAAACATGAAATACAACCTGCTGAGACACTTTAATGAAAACATGGCTATTGAGGACACAGCTCATGGTTGTAAAATAGGGGTTGTCCTTTAACTGTCAATTTTTTCTCTTTGTCTCACAAACCAGTGCATTTATATACATTTATACCAAGAGGGAGTTGAAAGGATTTTAATATGAAAACGAAAGTGTCCCCTCGAAGCAACATAGTGCCGATACATTTTAATACAATTTACATAAATTGATGTTTTTGACATGAGCTCAAATAATATTGACCCAGATATGCAATAATGTTTGAACAATGTGAGTCAATGTGTCTCAGGGTTTTTTTTTTTCTCCAACCCGTAACAACATCAGCTACAACAACAACAAGCAACAGTTAAGAAATCAGTTATTCCCAGTAGTCTTAATGTGTGCGCCGTGGTGTGAACTTGCTCTGCACCTTCCGTGGAAACCAAGAGGAAGTAAAGTCACCGGAAGTGCTGCAAGTGCAAATCGGAAAAAAATAAAATGCTCAGACCTCCAGTAAACCATCTTTTTAGTGAGGTGTCTAACAGACACAGGAAACCAAGTGTACGAATAAATGCAACTTTAAAGGGTGATGCAAAACACATATTAGCTGCATTTACATTGACCAGAAATCATCCTCATAATAAAAGGCTGTGCTTAAATTAAAAAAAAAAAAAATCCACCCAAATATTGCTTCTACATTTACACGGGTTGTATTACACCACATTTTTACTTAGAAACTGTAAAACTGACATTAACAGTCCTTTCTCAAGGCAGATATTTTATGATTTATCATATATAGTTTTGAGTAACGTCACGCACAAAAGGCCTTTTCCCACAGCACACACTTGGTTTGTAATATAAGGAAAAGAATCAATGTCACTAATATAATTAAATCGATTTGTTCAATTCAAGTGTGCCTATTTGTCATGGCAGTATGACAGTGAATAACCAAATATTTAAACAGTGATGTCAAAATGTAAGGAAGCCCAGGAGGAACAGTTAAAGATACAGCCACTATTAAGCTGTGTGTGTGTGTGTGTGTGTGTGTGTGTGTGTCTACAGTCAGGTACAGGATGGTCTACACTCTTCTCAATGGTTAAAGATTCTGTCATTTAAATGCAAACATGCATGTCCATGTCCACTGAACGACGTGTTTGTCCGTATGGTTAAAGTTTCAGTGCCTGTGGCAGAGATAGTTGGAGTGGAGGAGGGACGGGTGGAGATCCTGCCCCAGAAATCAGTTGAGGACAAAGACAAAGACTTCACAGGTGAGTTGTCCTCAGAGGCACTCAGGTATCACAAGCTCAATGCCACAGACACATCTTAAGTAAATAATAAAAAAAAAGCCTGAAGCACTTTACATAATTTACTGTTCGTACTGAGAAGAGAGCGTTTACATTTACATGATAATATAAGGCAGCCAAGTGTTGCAGTTTAGTCAGATATGGTGCTCATAATCCCAACGGTTCAGCAGCTGATGCAGTGTTTTTACAACACGGTTTCCTTTTCTCTATCCATCATCCTCTCTTAGTTTTCTATGTGAAGCGCAGCAGCAGCGGAGGCTCATCTGGGTTGCTATGGAGACTGGGCCGGACCCAGTTCAGCTGTCCTAGCCGGGTCCTCAGAGACCAATGGACCAAACTTCTGAGGACTGCTCTAAAAACACACTGTAAGTATAATAATAGTAATAATAATAATAATAATAATAATAATAATAATAATAATAATAATAATAATAATAATAATATATAGTTAGATACAATGATATCAGAGCTTTGGTGTCCTCTAAATATGAGTCATTGTCAGCATGTCAGAATTTACTGCTCTCACAGACATTTAATGTTTGAAATGTACCTTTCAGGTCCATTACGTCCTCATAAACTGCTGGTGTTTATCAACCCCTATGGAGGAAAGAAGAAAGGAAGACAGATCTACCACTCTGTGGTTGCTCCTCTGTTTGAGCTGGCTGGTATCAGCTCTCATGTTATAGGTAAAAACTACAAAACTAAGCAGTGTTTCTTTTGTCCTTCCTGTCTTTTGAGAAAAAATTAAACTGTTGCTGCTGCTGCTACTGCAGTAGTAGTGTTAGGTCTGCCAAATGACCTTAGATTGACTTGATGAAATAAATATGAAGCGTGCCTTTAATCATTTATTGTTTAGTGACTGAGCGGGCAAACCAAGCCAGGGACCACCTCTTAAAGAAAGACCTGACAGGCTTTGATGGGTGAGAACTCATGTCAACACCGTGTTATGAGATATAACAGCTAACCACACTGGGAGGGGCTTTGGTAACAGAAACATTTTCTGCTTGTGTCTGACAGTGTGGTGTGTGTGGGTGGGGATGGAATGTTCAGTGAAATACTTCACGGTTTGATCGGGCGGACGCAACAAGAGGCTGGCCTTTGTGAAAATGATCCTGCTGTCACTTTACAGCCTTGCCCACTTCATATTGGCATCATTCCTGCAGGTAGTTATTGCACCGTTATTAAGAATTCATACACTGGCCGGAGTTCGATTCAGAGCCGTGACGCACACGTCCTCTTCTGTTGTAGGATCCACAGACTGTGTGTGTTATGCCACCGTGGGAGTCATCGACCCTGTTACTTCAGCTTTGCACATTGTCATTGGTGAGGAACAATTTTCATTAAAACAAACCACCTATTTAGTAACAATTCATTTAATAAAGCAAATCAACTTTCAGCTCCTCATTTCCCACAATACCTTGCAGGAGACTCTCAGCCTTTAGATGTATGTTCAGTTCACCATGCCTCTGCTCTGGTGCGCTACTCCGTGTCTCTGGTGGGCTACGGCTTCTATGGAGACGTGTTGGCTGAGAGTGAAAAACACCGCTGGATGGGGCCTCTCAGATATGACTATTCAGGTATGAACCAGTGACAACAGCGATGACAGAAACAGTAGTAGGCTCAATGCTCTGTTCCTATTTTTAGCTTTGAGCAAAAAAAAGTAATCCTGAAACTATGACTGATAAAGCTATTACAAAGATGAAAGATCTCTATGTGACATTTTTTTTTAAATAAAATGTTTTATGCAACAAAGCCACATCCACATCCTTGTGCAGTTTCATCTAACTTGACCTGCTTTCATTTGCCTAGGCACAGTGGTGTACCTGAGCAACAGAAGCTATGCAGGCATAGTTCAGTATCTACCAGCAGACCCGCTGCTCTCCAGCCCCAGAGATAAAACACGCTGCCTCTCAGGGTAAAACAACAACTGCCTACAAGTAACCACATAAAAAGTCTGTATAAAACAGAGAAACACAAAATAAGAAAGAAAATCAAGTACAAGTTACAGCGAGTTCTCTAAATAACACTCCTAAATGATTTTGTGAGTTTTTTAACATCGTGAAACTTTAGCAAACAGCCAAACAGTGGCAAACAGCCACTTTATGTATGTGTTGGAGTATTGCATTGTTAATGTTCTACCTCCTCTGTTTATCATAATGATATTTGTGTGACATAGAGTGTGACAGTTATCCATTAATTGAGAATCATTACCTTTGTTTAAGGTGTTCAGATACACATACAGTCATGTATTTATATTATGTCTCTCCGTAAGTCCCAGTTTTTTTTAAAGCTTATTGGAATTTATAAAAAAAGTGTAGTGAGTAGTAGAAAGAGTTGGCCTTGTTGGGAGAAGCTCAGAGTAACATATGAGCTTTAAGAAACGATAAAAGCTTGGATAATCTCACTCCCAGTCTCTCTGTGAGTCTCCAGTTATCAAAGTTTGACCAGAATTTTAACCTGTTGGACCTGAAAGGCTTTTCATTAGAAAGGGAGAAAGTGAACCTTGAAATAGAATTACTGTTATTCAAGCTCTGCAACAAGGACTCAGGTGTTAGGTGTACCTTAAGGAGACTAGAAACCATGGCAAGAGGAACTTGATCTAGATGAAAGGCGAGCCTTGGTCTCCAGTTAGAGTGTATAATGCCTTTTTGCCTCTTTGTCTGAGGCAACTGTCAACAGCGATGCTCCTATGACTATGTCTCAGTGTTGAGGAGCTTGTTATTTCACAGAACTTAAACTCAGTGAAACTATTTGTTTTGTGTTGTGTGTGTGTGTGTGTGTGTGTGTGTGTGTGTGTGTGTGTGTGTGTGTGTGTGTGTGTGTGTGTGTGTGTGTGTGTGTGTGTGTGTGTGTGCAGTGTGTGCTCCAAAAGCACAGAAAGACTTTTTCCCCACTCGTCAGACACAGGATCACTGCACAGCTCACACTTCAGTCAGTTCAGCAGCGACTCAGAAGGTAAAACATAGTCACACATGAAAGTTCTGTGTTTGTGCTTTGTATTTTTAGTCCAAATTTAGCTTAAATCTTATGCTGAGAGAGGCCTGGAGGGATGATATAATCCAATAGATAACAAGAAAAGATGCAAGGATTAGAAAAATTGTACAAAGTAAGAGTACAAAGTACAAAAAAGTTTCTTTGTTCTGTCCTATACACATTAAGTTTGGTTTACTGATTGAAAATCATCTGATGACCCCATGGACTAAAATCCAGACTGGCAACTGCAGAGCAGCAGTTAAGATAAACTTGAAAGTGTATTGAAACAGACAATAGATTTAATGTTACAGAGTTAAATATTATTGTAATCTCATCGTTAAGTAGGAGAAGCAGCATGAAAATATCAAGATGTAAAAAGGTTTACCAGCTTTACTTAATTTAGCTTGACAAGAAAACAAAAAGTACCAAGTGAGGAAAGTTCTGTAAAATGTTCTGTAAAAAAACAACTAAAGGAAACTGAAGTGCTGCTCTGTGATTTGGGCTCGGAGGGATGAGAACCAATTGGATAACATATATAAATCTATGTATGCAGACAGAATCTGCTTAAGGTTAGAAACACAAGGGAGTTGTGTCAGCTGCAGCCTTAACAATTACTTGAAAATGAGTGATGTAAACTATTTGGACTATATTATATTATATATTACAATTATAAACAAATCCGATTTATTTTAACCAATGACACATAAGTTGTCAGATTGTTCTTGTTCACACTTAGTACATGAGTTAAACATTTGAGTGAAGGTGGAAAGGAAACTGCAGAGCATGAAAACATCTCTCTCTGTTTCTGTCTCTCCAGGTGAGTGGGTGAGTGTGGAGGGCAGGTTCAGGTGTGTGTCTCTCACCTGTATGTCCAGCTCATGTCCCAGGAGTCCTCAGGGACTCTCTCCCTCTGCTCACCTGGCAGACGGAACAGGCGACCTGATCCTCGTGTGGGACACTCACCCGCTGAGCTTCCTCAGGTTCCTCCACAGGCACACAAGCACACAGGACCAGGTCTGAGAGCATTCACACTGCAACAAATCTTGATTTAGAAATTTAGAAAAAAACTGCTTGATCAATATCTCTCATCGATTTTTTAAATTTTTTTTAGTTTGACCTGCCGTTTGTGGAGGTCCATCGCGTGAAGGCCGTCCGTTTCTCCCTACCGTCTGGCAAAGAGGAGGAAGCATATGTAGAGATCGCAGGGCGTAATGGTTGGGTCGATGAAGAGGAGAGACCATACGTTGAGGACGCCGGCAAAAGCGTCTCTCAGCAGCACTTGGCAGAGAGAAGGCAGGAAGTGACAAATGAGCAGAAAACAGTGACCCCTTTTCTGTGTTGCTTGTGCTGCAGTAAATCTCCGTCTGTGTCGGTGTGGAACTGTGATGGAGAGATTTTGCCTTTCACTGAGATACTCTGCAGGTCAGAGAGTACAACCAACCATGCATGTTGTATTGCTGTATTATCCTCCTGTTGTTAACATATGTCAGATGGAATCAAATTAAATTAATCGTTGCACCCTCTTTAAACACATTGACTTTCTCTCCTAGGATTCACGGTCAGTTGGTACGTCTGTACGCCAGAGGCATCGAAGATGGAGCAGCCGTACAAAACTGCAATGAGGAAAGAGAAAAGAGTGAAAGGATTCGCATCGTAAACAGGTAGTCTCACCTGAGTGAGAGGGAATGAGGAAGGATTCATTTGATGGTCCAAGAATTCCTAATAATTCAGGCACCACTATCGGCATTTCTATGACATTTATTTATTCATAAAACACTGAGCTTTATTTAAACACTATTAAAACACCTGCTAATTAATACACTTATCTGTTCTGCAGGATGTTTGTTGTCTGTGCAAAACAACTGATTTAACCCTGTACTGTATACAGTGTTTATATGACGATTTTGTTCTACACATTTTATTCATGTTCATTCAATCACATAATATTCATTCACTCATGACAAATGTCAACAGAGATTAAAAGTGAGACCAAAAGTTTTTACACAATAAAGAAACTGATCACATTCCCGTTTGCTTTATTCTTTCAGTTTATGTTTGAAATAAAAGCAACAGATTCTTTTTTGGTTAAATTGAGTTTCTTTAATTTCATTCAAACTAATCATCATCATTATTTTCTTATTCCATATGGTTAATGTTAACAAATCAAACAGCACATTCAAAAACACACACACACAGACTCCTGGAGAGGTTTTTTGTCATCGCTGCACTTCCCACGTTCCTCCAGGTGTTGGCAGGATCAAGCTGATATTGAGCGTGTGTGTTTGTGTGTTTGTATGCATGTATGTATGTTTCCAGCTAGGCCACACACCTAGAGACAGAGACATAGGTGATAAGATAACATTAGTCGAGTGCAGGAAGTTGAAAGAAATCAAATTTAAAGCAAACTTATGTTTAACAGTGAATGAGATGAATCTTAAAAAAATGTAATTTTTTTTTTTTTTTTATAATTTTGATTAGAATTTAACTTAAAAAAAACCTACCTTAAAGTTGCTCTTACCTGAAGCAGGACATATAAACATGTCTCCTATGTGACTCACTGTTATTAAGAGACCCGCCCGTTCTAACAAACCACACCAACAACAAACCCTCCTGGTATAAACACCACATATAAATCCTGCTTGGTGCTCTGGTTTAGTGATGACTATAAACACTTGCCTGCTATTCGCACACTAAGCTTATATTGTTAACATTGAAATGAGGCTAAATATTAAATCATATCAATCAGGTAGGTAGATTTTCTTGCTCTGGAGTTTTCACAAGGAGGAGGTTTTAGGTGTCGACAATGCTGTTAAAAAAAGAAGTGCAGGCAGAAGAGAGAAAGATGATTTATTTAGAAATTTAAAACTGACAAGTGAACACTCGAATCAGGCTACAACAGTGTTTGTTTTTCTACGTCCATTCTTGTCTGATTAGGCATTAGCAGTCTTTTGTACATGCAGGCGAAATCAAACAGTTGCACACTGGTGAAAGATTGTGGTAAACTTTATTGTCTGTAAACATTGTTATGCTGGTGATGTTCATCAGTGTGTGAGTGTGTGACAGCACATCATGTTGTGTGGGGCTGCACCCACTTGTATGTTCCCTCATAGCGAAATCCAACTCTCTTCACAAGATCATCTGCCTCATTTGGACCACGACTACAAGAACAATAAATAAAAAAACAGCAGGAAGAAAATAAATAGTCGCTTTGATGGATAATATGCTTCATCTATTTCTTTTCAATGAAGAAAACATTTTTACCTTCCATATTTGTAAGGTATGGGTTGTGTTTTCTCCTTTTCTATTTGGTGAAGGAGAGGGGTGAAGATCCTCCAAGCCTCCCGCAACTCATCACTGTCAGAAAGACGGGCAGTTCAAGTTAGAAAAAAAAAAAAAAACACATTAAAACTAAATACAAAGGACAACAATAAGTGGTACTACCAACCTGCGGACAAAGTGCATCTGATTTCCACAAAAGACGTCCAGTATCAGTCTCTCATAAGCATCTGGGAGCTTCACATTCTAGGGGAAGATGGCAGCTGTTAAAACACTACAAAAAATTACAGCTCTAATGATCTGACTAATTTGCTGGTTTACTATATAAACTAAGGATTTTTGTTCACCCTGTGTAGTATATAAGCCTCTGTAGCATAAACTCACAATAGTTTAAATGTATTATTTAAAATATTTTTAAAGCCTGAATGATAGAGCACAATAGATTGACTTTGACTTGGATAAGCCTGTAGCACCTTGTATCTGCTCTTGTAGGTGAGGTCCAGTTCAGTCTCCTCTGGGCTGAAGTAAACCCCCGGCCTCTTGGTCATCATCTTCAAGTAAATGGCTTCGTCCGGCTGCACCCGCACAACCAACTCGTTCCTCTGACAGCGGTCACCGAAGATGTCCCCTGGAACATCAGTGAACTGCAAACGCACTTCTGCCTTCCGCTCATTCAGGGCTTTACCACAGCGTAGAATGAAAGGAACTCCTGATAGACAGTGCAACAGTGTGGAAACAGTGTGACATTAAAAGAGATGTAGATGTTGTAATATAGACTGAAGAAATGTGAGAGGAGAGAGAAAGTCTAGCTGTACCATCCCATCTTTCATTCTGAACATGGAGCACTACTGTGGCAAAAGTTGGTGTGCAGGAGCCTTTTGGTACGGTGGGATCATCAAGGTAACCCAACTTGCATTGGCCCTCCCCCTTAGGGTCTCCCACGTATTGGCCGAGCACCACATCTGACATGGCAGCAGGAGCTATACACTTCAATACCTTGACCTACAGCATATGAATAGAAACAAAGTTTCAATAATATAGATGATCCTGGTACTGAAAAAAGTCTCTAATGTTACCTTTTCATCCCTAACGTCATCAGGGCTGGTGGAAGCTGGTTTCTCCATTGCAACCAAACAGAGCATCTGGAGGAGATGGTTCTGCATCACATCACTATTAGACAAAAGAAGACAGAGTTACAATCAAGACATGATGTAGTAACAAGTCTAGTGTAACAATGACACTGTGGCCAGTGTTTTCACATTTATATGAAGGTATTGTCTCTCACCGAATGATACCAAAATCATCAAAGTATCCTCCGCGGCCCTGAGTGCCAAAAGGTTCCTTAAAGGTGAGAACCACACAGGCCACACTGTTTCTGTTCCATATCGGTCCAAAGATACGATTTCCAAACCTGGAAATGAGAGTATGAGAGAATATTTATGTATATAGAAGTGGTAAAGTGTTTGGAAATGTGTGTGCATGTGTTGTCTTACCTGAGCACCATGAGGTTCTGGACCATCTCTTTGCCCAGGTAGTGGTCTATGCGGTAGATCTGGTCCTCAAAGAAGAGGGAGGACAGGTGGGCTGACAGCTCCTGTGAGCTCTGGAGATCACGACCAAACGGCTTTTCAACAATCACCCTGCTCCATCCTCTGTTGTACACACAAAGCTGATTATAATCATATGACCAAACAGCAATTTAACAGCATGTTTTTATAGACTGGAAGGAAGTTACTTGGAGTTAATGCAGTTGGTCTTGATGTTTGTGCTGACATTGTGGTAGACGGTGGGTGGCAGAGCCAAGTAGAAGAGTCTGTTGGCGTTGGCCCCCCCCGGCAGTGATGAAAGATGGGCATTGAGTTGGTTAAAGGAACTGCCATCATCATACCTGCCGCTCAGGTAGGAGTTCTTACTGAAGAAGGCTGCTAGAGACTCACTCTCTTCATCAGTGACCTGAAGGAAATGTTGAATAATTATTCCTGGAAATAAATCACAAACAATTGATAAGATAGGCCACAAGATTTACTGTTCAACCTTCATATGAGGCAGACATGCTGTCTTGATGTCCTCCACAGTCAGATTAGACCGGGCAAATCCCACAAAGTACGTGTTGTCAGGGAGCAGGCCATCTCTGAACAACCACCTAAAGAAAGATTAGTCAAAAGCAGTGATAAAGAACAACGACCAGAGGTCAAACTCCTCAAACAACTTTAAAGCAGCTGTGTTCAACTACTGGGTGAGAAAAAAGCTCTTTTTACTCACCACAATGTTGGATAGATCTTCTTTTTAGCAAGATCCCCCTGTACAAATAATACAAATGAAAAAAAGATATGATTGTGCCACTCTGCTGATAGTCACCGTAGCAATGAAGAACCAACCACCAGTCCAAAGAGTAAGTAAACTTTAAAACTAAGTGTCAGAAGTGATGTGGAATGAGTAACTCTGTTGAGTAATGTGAGAAAACACCAATGAGAACTTTGAACACACCCTATTTGCAGAAATCTGCAACGTTTGAGGTTTTATGGAACATTTAAATATAATACTGGCATTGGAAAAAGAAAGAAAACTAACAATGACAATAGACAAAAATTAGATTTTGTAACTTCATCAAACTCAAGGCCAACAACAGTTTGAGCAGATGTTTTTCCTCTAAAATGATCCCCTTCTTTCAAAGCTTGACAAAAGAAAAAGTAGATGCAGCACATTCAGCCAACATATGCCCTGGTCTGCATTCTCGTATTACCACACACACAAAATATTCCCCGGTGAATTGTTCTCCGTTGAGGCTTTGTGTCACCACCGTCCAAGCCCATTATTACAAACATTTATCTGAGACCGTTTTTTCCCTACACATTTTAATGTGAATCCAACATAGATGAATGAAAACACTTTCACCTAGAAACTTTTTGAAAACATGTGAAACAGACCAGACATTTCTACAATTTTTTGTTTAATTGTTAAAGTGAAACGATCAGTTCAAATATTACAACAAAAGAAACAGTGATTAGTCGTGTTCTGCTGTAAGCAGTTCAAAGGTTGTACTCACAGAGGCTCCCAGGATGATAAATATGTGTGTGTTAGAATGACTGGACTGCTCGTCTCCGTACAGCTCCCTCCTGAGTTGTCCGAACACCTCAGAGCGAGTCAAAGGCTCAGTGCTCATCTTCGGATCCATCTGCTTTTCCTACTGTTACTACTCTCACAACTGTGGCTCCTCAAATTTCCCAATGGCTACTTGACACATGCAGTGCAAAGAAATTTCAACTGTCATCATTGCCTTGCAGAAATATTAAGCGAGTTAATACTGCCACCTATTGTTGCAAAGAAAAACACCATTATCACAGCTCCATCATGCTTTGTCATGTAGACAACTTTTGCTTCCGAGCCTCTATCACCCAACAGGTTTAGAGTATAGTCCTCCCATTGAAATAAAATGTGCAAATTCCACCAGGTCAGGTTTAACAGGCTGGAAGACATCCTCCCCACTCACAATTCAGGTGTATGCAGACAAGCCTGGTAGGAATGTTCCTTGGTCCAAAGCCACTCCTTGGACAAATATTACGCAAACATCATTGCGACTGAGAAAGTCTTAGGGTTTTGTTGCACAGATTCTTATCAGTATATAACCTGTTGTGTGTTGTAAAATTAGTAATAAAAGCATGACCATGCAAAGAACTTCATACCACTCTCGGTCCAAAACCATATCATTTATAATGTGTGGCATCAATAACCACAGACAAGATTCAGTGAATTATTCTGTCCAAATATGTTACATTGTGTAAATCGTTAGTGAAAACCACTTCCTTAAAACATCAAAAAATATTCCATTATAAACATTAGATTAGTTCCATACACATACATTAATAATTAACCAGGACAGATCAAATTTGTGTGTTTACAATTCATATATTTCACAGTTTCACCTCCAGAGATGTGTTTCTGGATACTTATGCTGATAAAAAAGTGAACAGTTGTATAATACAAATCATTTATCTGACACAATAACTCACAAAATGTCTGATATGCCCCAACCACCTTCAAATCTTTTTTCTTGAGTTTCCATCATAAATAAATTTAAAGAAAGTTACGGTCAGTCTGAGCATGTTCAACAGATGTCTGTCTTTAGATGACTGTCGTCCAACTTTATCTTTCCACTCAGAACAGCCAAAGTCCCCGAGCTCCACAGCACGAGCTCCTACTGCATCGATGTAGCGTCGGCTCCTCAGAGCGGAGCCTGAGGACGGTGGCACGAGATGCCAGAGTTCACCTGAAGGCCATACTGGCAGGTCAGCTGAAGGCCCAGTGCTGGTAGTGGTCAGCAGCATTACAACTGTCCATTTGAATCTGACCTCCTTTGAGCTGTAAACATTTCCCACTGCTAGGATTTTTCAGAAGATTTTCCTGGAAAGTAGCATCAGAGACAATGTAAAGTTACAGCAGCAGCCTGAAGAATTTATCTAATAAGCATCGGAATAGTTAAATGAATAGTTTAACATCCTGGAAAATATAATTACTCATTTAGATGAGAAAATTGATAACATTTATCTTGTAACTGAGCTCAGCTTAAAGACTAGGACCAATGCGAGCCAGCTAACCCTACCTGAATGTAACAATATCCCTTTCAAGCTCACTGTCAATATGTGGTTTACACTGAGGCTTTGTGCTGCTCACCTCTGTAAAGACCCACTCCTGTTGTGGTGACAAACTGGTGCCCTTCCCTTTGAGCTGGCACAGCTCGATCTTCACCGGCTCTCCTGCAGGAGCAGCGTGCAGACACAGCTGCTTTCCAATGTTATGACGCAGCTCCTTATGAGTTGAGTATTCAAAGTACTAGAGGAGACAATCAACCAATTAGAGACCGTACTTCACCAGAAAAAATATCAAACTAGCTTCAGTTGTGAATTTACATGTTTACAGGTCACTGTACCTGGTTGCCTCCCATGTTGTGACACTGGTACATGATCACAGGTTTCCCTCCTTGGTTGTTCTCACCAACATCCAGACAGGTTTGCGATCCAAAGTTTCTTATCTGGTTTGGCAACACAGATGCATAATAACAGTAAGGTACAGTTATGGTCTGATACATTGTTGATATGCACATACACACAAATGGAAACACAACTTACTGCACCAAATTTTTCTGGCGTTAAATCTGGTACAAAGGCTTCTGGGTAGACGGTGTTCAGGTACCAGGTGAAGTTCTTGCAGTGCAGCCTCTCTCTTAGTTGCAAACGATCAGAGATGTCCCCATATCTATTCTGTAACAGTGATGCAGGTCTGAGGATAAATTCTAGTAAAAATGAGGTAGAAGACAGGAACACTATGAGTGGATCGCACTGACCTCGCTGGCCATAACTGCAGCGTTCTTGTTGCGACGATAGAAGATTTTCTTGTAGTCATCCATCCAGACCTCAGCCAGACGCACCTGGTTGCGAGTGATGACATCTGTGCCTTTGGGGAAGGTGTGGGGGCTCTTGGTGCGAAAGACATGTCCCACCACGGAGCAAGGGATGATCTCTAACTGACCCCCACACTGCCACACCTGCAAATCACATTGGACACATGCTGCAATTCAGACTCGACTCAACAAATAATAGGAAAGGTTACTGAGTTATATGTGGAACTGTGTGAGTGTAGATAAAGAGACTGACCCTGAATGACATCTCCACATTTTCACCACCCCAGATTTCCATCTTGTCATCGTAAGTTCCAATGTGTTCAAAGTACGTCTTTGAGATTGAGAAGAGACCTCCAGCAAAAGTGGGCGTCCTGAAATGTTCACGAGCAATTGTGAAAGTTGTAGGCACTTAACTGATTCAGAGTGGTTCTAAGTGAACCAACATGATCCTTCTTACTTTACAGGGTATGTTTCATCCTTGCGCAGCCTCCTCGCATCCTCCGGGATCAACTCCCAGCCAAAGGTCAGGCTCCAATCAAAGTTGCCTCGGTTATAAGCGTGGCTGGTGGCCACAGGCTTGTTGAACTGAAAGTTGTTGAGGTCAATGGTGCTGATCTCTGGACTGACCACAGCAGTTGGTTCTTCGACGATGCGAGCCAACAGAGGCTCGAGCCAACCGTGGAAACACTCACCTATACAGGCAGGTATGATGGTAAATTTAAAATCGGCAGGGCACAAACTGCCTGCAGAATTTTACTTAAACAAATAAAATGTATTACTGGTATGCAGCTCAAATTAGTCTCTCTCTAATCATAGATACATTTTTCTGGCCAAACACAGACCTTTGTATAATTAACCATTCATATGTTTTGACTTTAAATTATATTTAGATTAGATAGTTTATTCATCTGCAGGAACTTTTACCAAGAGGTTTATTAAATACCACGTGAGTTTGTATTTATTTGTAGAGGTAAAAAAATCCTAAAACCTGGCAGTGCTTGACAGTGATTGACAGTAAGTAACATACAGCTGCTTAAGTTCGGATATTTTTGTTGTGTGTGCGCGTTTTCTTACAGTGTGCATCAAGAAAGGTGAGAATTTCTCCCTGAGCGATACTGGCACCGAGCAGCCGGGCTGTGATGAGTCCTTTTCTTTCCAACTGCCTCACTACTTTGACGATCTTCAACTGACGGATGTACTCCTCCAGCTTGGTCTTCAGGTGCTCTGCAAAGATGAAATGAAGTTATGGTATGACTTCAACCTTCTTCGTACTGGTTTTATATAAAACATCTTGCTGCCCTAGAGAAGGAAACGGTAAAGACAATCATTGCGTTTAAATTTGAGAGATCACCATGACAACAAAAGGAAATCAAACTGAAATTGGGCAGGCTTCACTTCAGAGAATTTAGGCTGATGATGAGGACACAGAGATACAGTCATCACACCCAAAACAGCAAACTCTCTCATAGCTAAAGAGGAAGTTTGGTTTAGTCAAAACTATGTAATTAGGTCTGAGTGTAACGCCATGTTGGTTCGTTGCACAGATAATGAACAATCAGAGTATGTCAAAGTTACTTAATACGCCACTGAACAAAAATAGTAAATATCAAATTCTGATGATATGTAGTAGCATGGACTCTAAGTCATTTTTCGATCTGCTTGTCTCTGCAGGGTTGCTTAAAACAATTGTTACTTCAGATGTTGTGACAATAGTTTATTTATAGAAATCTGCAGAATCATTAATGACATTTAATGACATTTTCTTTCTATTAAATGGTTTATGTACATCAACTGTACTTCAACTTTTTTTAAGCTGCTTAACTGAAGTTCACCTTTGGAGCAAGGACTGACATAATGTGACCCATAAAATATTAGCTTGAAATCCTGCAGTAACCCATATAAGACGACACCTTTAGGCTATGTAGGTGACTTTTCCCAAGAGAGAACGGTTACCCTTGAGCAAAAAACTTCATGTGTTGAAACACTTAATATGTTGGGCTCCTCCTCGAAGACATACAGTATGAAGTGACACTTCTTCTTTTATCACAACAGCACTGTCAACTGGAAGTGCAGCTGGTGAGTTAAAAGTTCTCTGTCTTCCTCCTGTCACATCAGTGCTACTGCTGCCACTAAGTATACACACTTAATAAAACTGTCATCACTCTTATTGGTGATTATATTGACTTTGTTTTATCTACACAAATATAGCCCTTTAAAAGGCTCTCCTGCTATTTGCTGAACCCTGCCTTACTGCTACCATGTGTGTGCATGCTGCTAAAATTCCCAACCTTATATCTTATCTTATCAAAGTTTACGCCCAACTGTGACTGGAATGCTGCCCTAAAAATTCTGAAGGTCAATTCAACTAATATATTACTTATAACTTTTATTTTGGGCTCTGCAGCTGTTCTCTGCTGATATGTATAAGAAATAAACCTCAGAAGCTTTCTGGTGATCTTCTGTTTTGTTTAATGGTGACTGTCAGATCTATATCAAAAAAAAAATATTTCTATTATCAGCAATAAATACACTTTCAGCACTGAAATACCTTGAATTAATTACCCACACCTTCCTGCTGTTCTATGCTGGTTTCTTTCTTGTAGTAGCGGATCTCTACCTACTCTTCTAGTCTTGTAAAATGTGATTTTTATCATTTTGAGCTTGAAGCCTCCCTCTCTGTCAACTAGTCACACCCTGTTGTCAGTGAGCCTTTGCGTATGTTTTGTCATCATTGTGTACCTGCAGTGCTGGCGTCATCTACCAAGATGATCTCTTTGAGCATTATTGCAGGAGATGTGTGCAGCACGCTGTAGACCGTCCTGAGCAGGGTGGACCACGCTTCATTGTGGAAGACTATAATAATGCTGGTGCTGGGCAGAGGAGGACAGCGGCGAAACTTCCTCTCCACACATCTGAGTGAGGTCGACCACAACAACAAAATGCAAAATGGAGGGGGAAAAAATAGCTCAAAACATCAGTGTTTTTGTGAGAGTGAGACACATATCTGATGCAACAGAAGCCACAAAAAGTATTTCAGAGCCACAAACACCAGGCCTTTGTTTGTAGATATTC
This sequence comes from Polydactylus sextarius, assembly GCA_016801845.1. Classification (NCBI taxonomy): domain Eukaryota; kingdom Metazoa; phylum Chordata; class Actinopteri; family Polynemidae; genus Polydactylus; species Polydactylus sextarius. The sequence goes on from CM028909.1 coordinate 15,655,180, forward strand.
AAAGTCCGCTCACCAGCATTTAAAATACTTCAGTGTGCAAACAGTTATAACCAGTTCACTCATTTAAGAGCCACTTGAAGGCTGTGTAAAAGAAACAGCTTATGATAAGTTTAGCCGTTTGGCTGAACAAACATTTCAGTGAGCGAAATTTTTAACAACATCAGATAATATGTCAGTGTAAATTATCCAGGACACTGACATATGTATGTTGCTATTCTAAACTCACATTTAAATTTACCATGTAATGTACAGGAATTTCTAACAAATTTGTAAACTATTTTCCTGCTAAGCATGCCATTTACATGTCAGTAAACAACTTTGTTTTTAGAACACTGATTAGTGCAAACAATCTCTTCTTTTTTTGTAAGAACGTGCTCTTACTCTGGTTGCCTTGTGTCATCCCCGAGGCTGCGGCTGAGAGAGATACGGTCACTGGCAAACTGGTTGAAACAGTGTCGTGTCATGCCCTCCTCCTTCTCCTTCTCCTCCTCTGGGGTCATGTGGTCTTTTTGAAATCCTTTCCCATCAGCCCCTGGGTTTCTGGGATCCTGTGGTGGTCTCTCGAGGTGAGGCTTGAGTTCAGCTTGAGTGTAAAAGCCAGAGGGGCATTTGACATCTTCTGTGGGCTGCTCTTGTACCGGCGGCGGCTGAGGAGCTCTAATCTGGAAACCGATGTTCTTGACGACACCCCGAACCATGACCATCACCCTGTCCTTCTTGTCCACCAGGTCCTGGAACCAGGGGTCCGCAGCAGGTGAGGAGCCGACATCTCTTTGGAGAACCACTAGGACCACCATGAACAGCGTCCCTCCGAGGATCGCCAATTTCAGAGGGGAGAAACGCCGACGTGGAAACAACCGCATTTTTCAGAAAGGGTGTCCCTCCTTTCTGAGGCTGTAAAGAAAAGAAGAAAAAAAAGATCTAAATCCCCAGAAACTGGACAAAATATTGTAAATGTTCGCTTAAGGTTTCAACTCTGTTAAAAACTCTTCATTTAAAGCCACAACCATTACATATTCAGGAAGATACCCTCAAGAAGACAAAACATAGAAGAGAAAAATCTTAAACCGGTTGTGCGTCTACAACTGCCATAGCAGCAGGTAATCCAGCCACTCAACTCCTCCCTCTTTCAGGAGCAGTCCCCCTGGACGAGTGGAGAAAACAGGGCGGAGGAGAGTGTGAACAAACACACCACACCTACCTCAGAGCGTATACCTGAATTCACCTGCTCCGGCCACAGTCCTCTAGGACACACGTGGCAGCAGGTGGGCTGTAGCGCTGCTGGCTACAATTTGTAACTCCCATGCCAGTTAATAAGTGACGCAAAAGGCCTTCGCCTAGACACCTGCTCCAATGACTTCACCAGCAATGATGAGCCGTCACCTGCTACAGGAAGTACAGTTTGCTACGTGGAGCTTGACAGGACCACAGATTCACTCTGACACACTGGCACAAACAAGAGTGTGTTTCCTGCTAAATGAAACAGGATATTACAGCAATGTAGGACATCTGTGCGTCCTTAGGTGATCACTGTTCAGTTCAGAGACTCACTCTTACTTGGTCATAATTAATTCACTCTATTCTCAAGCCAGTCTGCCTCATGAGTGGTTCAAGAGGACACTCTTTTGCTGTTACAAAAAAAAAAAAAAAGGAACCAACTACAGTGAAACCAGTCAATCCAGTTGTCGACGAGTGTGAACAAATCATGGAGGAAGTTAAAAAAAAATGCCCCAATTTACTTCCATAATCATGAAAAGTACCGTTATGCCCCATTCTGTCAGCTTTTAGTTTGTTTTTTTCAGGATCGTCAATAAACACAATCGATACTCACGATACTCAACGTGTTGAAATAACATGAAGCCAACAGGATAAACTGCAATTAATAAGATGCTGAGCCTTGATAAAACCAAGACAGAAATGAAAGAGGAAGAGTAAGATGCAAATTCACATTGCTCTCAGCTATTCAAATCTCAAATATCCCACGTAGAAGCGTTAAGTCTCAACGTATAATTAGAAATATTTAAACAGACATAAAACGATGGGACCTGTAACTAAGTTTCACCACTGACACGGAGACGCAACAGAAACGACGAACCATGGATTATTAGTGTCTATTTAAAACAGCCACAAAAGCAGCTACTCACCTAAGAAAAAGTGTCGAGCAGTAGTTGGCGGCACCTGTTCCGGTTCACTTGGTGCGTCTTTAATTGTATGGGAAGTTGCCAAAGGAGTAGAGGCGGCGGTCTTTCCGTTTTCTTATACAAACTGATAAACTCTTGCCGGCGAACCGGCTCCTCGGTAGCTCCGTGACCTCCGCACATTTCCTTTGAATCGAACAGGTGCCATTTGTTGAAATGATTAGTTGGAGTCCCCTGCTGGCGACACGCGTCTCTGTTAACTCTGTTATTTCCGTGCAGCATCATTGAAGGCGACTTTCACTGTAAACACATAGCGCCACTTTACGTACGCACGTAAATATTACTATGTAGTTAGTACCAGATATTGGAAAACATAAAGAAAAACAAAATACAATATCTAAAAATGATAGAAACTAAATATTGATGAAAATATGGAAATATCGATATTGAAATCCTATCACACACACACACGTGTATACACATACATCTGTCTATATGAATATAGAGATACACACACAGAAAAAGCTACATTAAGTACATTACGTCATACTATAATATATGATAGTACAGTACATTTATAAACACACACATACATATATGCCCATATGCACATTATCTATCTATATAGCTATAAAAAACAGTGAAAAAGATTAGTACACTAATCTAAACTTTACAATACTATACTATAACATAGTGCATGTACACACACAGAGAGACATCTCTCTCTCTCTCTCTCTCTCTCTCTCTCTCTCTATATATATATATATATATATATATATATATATATATATATATATATATATAAAAAAACCAATTCATACTACAGCCATGTTACAAGTCCCCGTATCATGAGCCTATTATAGTAACGTAGTACTTTTTCATCGGGGATTAGAAGGAATTTATGTGTCTTAATTAATGTTCAGAATAGAGTGCTGTAAGTGAACATTGCCATTACCTCAACAGAAATCCATTATTCATGTGCAAGCAATTAAATACTCTCTCCTGTATCACCCCCTTGAAACTGTAGACTGATTTATTCAGAAAAGGAGAAGAAGGTGTCTCTCAGGTTACTGTCGCAGGGAGAAATCTTGATTGCAGGCTGCTGACTGACTTGGGATCTAAATTAAAACCAAACTAAAACAAACCCACTAAGCAGGTGGCTAAAGCTGAGAGGCGAAGTGGTGTGAAGAATGAACTTGAAATGAATCAGCTCGGTTTCTGAATATTCATTGGGCTTTTCTAAAAAAAACATATAAAATAATCCTAAATATGTTTCAATATATTTTACAAATGAGTCCTTTTACCACAGTTTAACAGGCATATGTGGGAAGTACAACAGACAGTGACTTTGTTCTCCACTTTAAAAGATTGAAGAGATTTCAGAGATAACAAAGGAAGTAAACACATAAACACACTCGATGCAAAAACAGCCATTTATTAATTTCTTATCCAAGGGGGAATTAATCAAATCCATCATTGCACAAATTCTTTAAGTCTGCCACTTCGTGAAGAAAAATACAACAGTGTCGTGTTGACCTTTTATTTAAGGACAGAGACGCGCGCAGAAGTGAGGATCTTCTTTGTAACCCACAGCAAAGGCAACATTTTTAGGCTCAGACAGAAAAAATGAGCTTCAACATCAGGTGTAAAGCTTTTCTGAATGTAAAATACTCATTCACTTTTCTGCAAACATGAAGTTTAATCAATTTGGCCTTGAATACAATGATTCAATCCTTTAGTACCAAAGGCAACGTAAAGAGTGATTTTCTTCAGTAGTAGTTTCATTGTGGGCAAAAATATTTATAGTACATTACATTCATATGATTACTGTTTCAAACAACTAATTTGGGGGGTTTACAAGCCTCCATGTGCCAAATACAACCAGCTAGTGTCAAATACTGTAAAGTTGTGAATATTGGTCCATGAAGTATGTGAACCTTAGAACTGCATAATCTCAAGGCAATACTTGTGAGCAGATGGAGAATTCCTGCATACTATTAATCCTGACGCTGTCAAGAAACTAATTGCGTTATTGCGTTTAATTCAAAAACGTCCTAACACAGTCCAAAATATACGTTTTCGTAAGCTTTTGCTTATTTAGTTTGGAATGAAATCAGTCAAAATCATCACAGTCCAGTAAAAGACGTAGACAGAATTCGCTTCAAATGATCATTTTGACACAAGAAATCAGGAATGGACACACAACTCTGAAATAATATAAAACATGCCTCGCAGCAACCAGTTTGGCAAGAAAGCATTGTCATACAGTATCATAAAAACCTCACAGTGAAAAGTTACAGTATGCCCCTTTATAGATAAAGATCAGCATTCAGTTATGTGTGCTCTCTCTCTCTCTCACACACACACACACATACCCTCTCACCTACTCACACACACACACACACTAGCACACGCACACGCACACACACGCACACGCACACACGCACACACACTGTATAAAATGTCTCAGCATTTCAACAATCTCTCTCTTCAGTACTGTGACACTAAAGCAACTGCTCTTCCTTTGTTTCGTACTTCCTGTTTTTTGGCTTGAACCAGAAATACACTGCAGAGAGCGAGTAACAAGCAGTCAATCGCACATTTCAGCGAACCACAAAAGTCTTATGGACAGATTGTGGCTAATCACAGGCTGGAAGAAACAAAGAAGGCCCTGATAAGAAACAGAAGTCTCAGCAAGTGCGTTTTCTATCTGCTTATATGTGTGTGTGTGTGTATATGCGTGTGTATGTGTGTGTGTGTGCTTGCGATATCCTTCATGAATAAATCCACAGAAAAAAAGTGTTCGTCCCTATTGATGACAGTGACTTTACCGTGGCATTTGCTGTCAAAAGTTGAATAAATTACTTAAGGTTACTGTACTCTTGAACAGAATCATCATTGTGTTTCATATCAAACATTTGTTCTTTGGTCATTATCATCCTTCATGTTGTCCTTGCATATTTCCTTTTAAGTAACATAGTTTTTTTTTTTTTTTATTAAGTAGATTTTTTTTTTTTTTTTTTTTTTGTACAAGGTCATCACAAAAAATCCATCTGCATGAAAATAAATAATGACTCCAGATGAAATACTTGTACTATTGCTCATAAACACAAGTATAGCCACTTCCATCCTAAGGCAACTGGGCTTTGTGAACTCTTGAGCAGCTTAGGAAAAAGCTTTCAAACATGAACAACGTCCTACATGTGTGCATCTGATTACGTGACAACATACAGACAGGCCGAGCTTGTGTCTGTTGGCCATCTCCTCTCCCCAGTGTGATCGCACCGTGCCTCGGTGCTCATCGCCAGGACTGACCACTCAGTTTCTCTGCTAGTCTCTGTCTTGTCAGTGCAGTGGGAGTCACTCTGCAGTCGGCCGCCCTGTCGTTAACTGCCCTGGGGACCGCTGGTGAGGAAGTAAGTGGTCATCTCCCCCTTCCCCTTCACCTTGACGACACCTCGACAGTCCAGCTGGTATCCGTTGTTGACCAGCACGTGGTACAAGTCTGTGGTCACCTAAGAGATGACATGGACATTTGATACTCAAGATGAAAGACAACCAAACCTGCTCAGGAGAAACACTATCACGCTGTATTATCTGTCAAAAGCACGACACTGGAGGAACACCATGAAAAACAGAGTTTTATGAATGGAAAACAGGTTTCTTACAAAATTAGAGCAAAAAATATTTACATTATCTAATAAATATTAATTCAAATGTTGATTAAAAATGCCCCATAATCCACACAAATTATTCAAATTTATACACACACACACACACACACACACACACACACACACACATATATATATATAATTCAATAGTCAATTAACAGAAAATTATTAAATAATAATATTTATAACCAGTTTAATTAATTTAATTTAATTTAATTTGATCATTTAATTTATCAACAATAAACGTTAAAGATTCACTTTTTACAACTTTTTTTTACAGAAACATGTTACTTGGTAGGACAGACATCTTATATGCTTTACATACATTTTCTTCATTGACACACACATTTACACACTCTAAATATTAATAAACTAATGATAAAATCAACCGAATAACACTTATTTACACTGAGAACAAACATTAGTTGTAGTTGATATTATTTTCATATTGCAGGGGCATTTTAATCTGCAGTAACTCGTACTGTGCAACAGATGGCAGCGTGGATCTGATTGTAATCTTTCCAGTTGATAAATTATGGATTTGATTTAGATACATAAATGTCTCACTACAGTATTTAGCTCAACATAATGTAACTCACATTTTAAAAAACACATTTTGAAATGCGTGATAACATCTAAAGCTGACCATATATATCCACTGATAAGATCGAGAATACAGTGCTAATCTTGTCCTAAACTTTCACTTGCTTTCTGAGGAATGAGCGACTGATGTTTACTGTGGTTAACACTTCCCTATCAAAGACAGTAGGATACTGTAGTAGCTCTATTCCCTCCGCAGAACATTCAAATTTAGGTTTCTTTCATCTGCCAGAGCAAAAAAAGACATTAGAGATCTATTTATGCTGGGGAACAGCCTGTCTGTTGCTGACAGGCATTTTTGCTCAAGGGCACTTGTGCAGACCAGATGTCTGAACCTAAATCCTTAAGCTGAAGGGCTGTGCACTGATCATATCTGCAGCATTGGTATCTGCTATGAGACTTTCATAAGAAGCACAGACAAATGACTGTCTCTGTGAGATACCACAGACAATCATTTGTATGTACTCTCGAGTGATAAAATCTGTCAGTTTGAGGAAATATGCCTGTAGTGTGGACACTTTCACAGTGCAGAGGATATAAAAAATGCACAACTTTTGCAAGACTTAGGTATGGATGATAATGAATGACGCACTCTCCCATGTTTAAATGACTACTGATTATTGATAACATCAAAATGAATAATTTAGAAAGGTTTCAGCTAACTGACTTTACAGTAACTAAAGCTGTGATATATTTCTTGTGAAAACCACAACGTACCTGGATGTAGTCTGGCACTCCTGTGCTGTCCATACGGCTGGCCACGTTGACTGTGTTCCCCCATATATCATACTGGGGTTTCCTGGCTCCAATCACTCCTGCTACCACTGGCCCCATATTCAGTCCTGAGAACAAATCACTTTGCTGCATTACATCATTTTAACCAAAATATAATGTTATTTCTGAGGAGACAGGTCATTGTAGCTCTCCAACTTTAACAAATGAAGATCCAAAGAAGATTTATCAGATAATGACAAAGACCAATTTCCGCTACTTCCCAGACTTACCTATCTTCATCTGGAAGTTGTTGAAGGAGTGCTCGTTGATGTATTTCATCTGCTCTCTAAGCCTCATGGCGTAGTCGGCCAAAGCCAGGATGTGTGAGCGGCCTTCTTTATCGTAAGTGGAGTCGTTGAGGCCAGAGGCTGCCATGTAGGTTGAGCCGATGGTTTTGATTTTCTCCAGCTGACGGAACCGCTCCTCACTGATGATCTGAGAAAGTAATCAACCGTGTGTAAGAAAAGGAAATGAGACAAACAAAGGCGGCACTTCAGGAACATGTGAAGTACCACGACAATGTAGACAAGCAGGAAAATGGTGACTGTATGTGGTAGAAAACAAACAAATACATATATCTCTATCTAATGTTTATGACACTTATTCAAATTTATCTACACCCACATATTTTCTCTTCTCTCCTCACCTCATCAAAATCAGCGATAATCTCGTTGAGCAGCCTGAGACACTCCACTCCCTCGTTGTTCGCCTCCAGCTCCACATAAAACTCAGAGAAGTTGCTGATGGAGGCAAACATGACGGCAACGCACTCACACGACTGGTAGTACAACTCATCATTGCGACGCTCCCGTGCAAGAAAGTGGGCAGCTACATCCTTAGGGAGGATGTTGTGGAGCAGGCGCCGGTTGTATGCCTGCAGTTCCTCCATCTCCTCTTTTTCCTCTGTGGCCTGAGGTGGGACAGGGAAAAATGTGGTTGCTTTATGTCTCACTGTCATGTGTGGCTGTATGACCGAAGTGGCTATAGGTGTTGCTCTTGTAGTACTAGCTTCAGTTCTATTTCTTTTACCTGCAGCTTCCAAAGAAAGTCAAGGCGAGCAGTGGACTCCACCTGTTGGCCGTGTAAGTAGAGAGCCAGGACAAAAACGGTCAAGATTACAGGGGTCATGACCTTTAGGGGTACCTTGTTCACACTCTTCAGGCTGAGGAAACGAAAGGGGAAAGAGTTCGCATGAAACAACGTATCCAAGCCAAACTTAAACTAAAACACACCGAGCAAGGAAAAACTACTTACCACTGTTCTGCAGTTTTATTGAAACTAGACCTGTAAAACAGAAGAGCAACCATGTGAACAAACCATATGAATAATTGAAATTATACTAAAATGTAAAAAGTTGAAATAAAACAACTTACTGATGTAGTGTATCATTAACAGGTGATAATTGCCTGAGAAAAAAATGAGAACATATTAAAAAAAATAGGACTTGATAAGACAAAGTAGGTCTTATAAACTTTAACTAAAAGTAGGCCATGCCCAACCTTAACCACAACATTGTGGCACAGGAGCAGAACAATTCAGATACAAAATAAATAAATAAATGGTGATAACTGAGTGAACCTGTCTGTATAAATATGTGTGTGTCCTTGACAGGAGACTCACAGGGTGTTGGCCAGGACCAGCAGGTCTGCATTGTCAAACAGGGCCACCTGAGGCCACTCGACCAGCAGGAGGAAAGTGAGCTGGATGAGCAGCATCAGAGCCAGCTTCCCTATGCTGCTGATGTGCAGGAACACAGAGCAGGCCAGCAGGGTCAGCAGTACGCTGTAGCTGAAATACTGCAGCAGGGAGGAGATGGAGAAGGAGGGAGGAGAAATATGTTGGGTGAATATTCAAATATATTCAGCTCGCACACAGAGAGACAAGTGTGAGCGCTTAGTCATGTAACTGTGAATGTGACTGAACACACAGAGAACAGATGAGCACATACACATATGTGTAAATGTTATGAAACTGACCTCAGGGAAATGGCAGGGCATGGTCTGACTGGAACACAGAGTCAAACCATCCTCTGCTGTCCTGGTCAGGTTGTGTAGCAGGCAGAGAGTCACTGATGTGTTCAGCTCATTGGCCACACAGTCCCTCAGTTTGTCTCTGCTGCAGGTAAACTGTGAATGAAAGAAACAAAGAAAGAAAGAAAGGTTCAGTCTGTTGTTTAACCGTCAGCCAATAAGTCTGAAGAAGAATGGAGGAAAGACACAAACAGAAAGCCCAATTACAAACATTTATTCTTTTATTGCTACAGTTAAAGCCTATTTAAGGTATCTATGAAGTTGATAACAAAATCCACGTTTGAGATAATGGTTTATTACTATATAATATAATAATCATTTGAATATTGCTTATTTAAAAGTTCTGACAATCTCTTTTGATCTATCAAACACCATTTGTCACACTGTATCCTGTAAGAGATATCATCCAAATAATTCATCATCCAACACTGATAAATGATCAACAGCAGAACATCAACAGAAGGCTGAACTAAGTGCGCAATCTAGATAGTACTTGTGGTTTCAATTGGTTACTTTGAATATGGACTGTGATGAGCAACTGAGCAACTAAATACAGGCTGCAAACCACAGAACGACGAAGCTACAACACAGTAACACAAAATATGACACCTGTCCTGTACTGTCTATAATCAAACTTGATATATCAAAGACTGTTGAGATGCAACACACACACACACACACACACACACACACACACACACACTTGTTTGTTTTCATGCCTTGTGTGGACATTTCATTGACTTGCATTCATTTCCTGGAGACTTTCCTGGAAACCCTAGAGATCCCATTTGTTGGTACCACTTGCCTAACCTTCATCTAAACCTGACGCTAACCTTAACCAAACCTTAAGTCATGTCTTCACCTTCATTTTTTGTTTTTTTTACATCATGGGGACCAGCTTTTTGCCCCCACAAGGCAGACAGATCCCCACAATGTGAGTGAGTAAACAGGAAAACCAGGTACACACACACACACACACACACACACACACACACACACACATTTATATAAAAGTAGATTTTTCAGGGGACAGATATTTATGTACTGTCATTTAAAATGTATATTTAGTGTTGTTGATATATGCAAGTATTGTATGCAAGTTCAGTATTGATAAACTGTCTGTTACTATCTATACGTATATCTACTATGACTCCATTTATAATGTGACATGCAGTGGCACAGGCATTAAGCATGTTTAAAAACACAGGTACACAAACTCAATATTAAATGAGTTTATATAATGTTAGTAAACATGAAAAAAAAGATAGTTAAAAATAGACTCAATTTTTACAACTCCATCTGTCACAGTGACGGATTATGATTAATGGCAACTCAAACACTAAATATAGCGCTCCCTTGGGCTCCAAATGGCCTGATTTAAATTAAATAAAAAAAAAAGGTCTTCTTCAAATGTCTGATCAGCAAGATCTGCAGATGAAGTGTATGACAGATTAATGGAAAGACAGACAAATGAAACTGCAGGAGATAAATAGCTCCTTCACAAATCTTATTGTGTGGGGCATGTTGAAGCGACATGTTAAGAGTCACGGTTACTCAATACATAAATGATAAAATGAAGAGCTTTAGTCCCTACCATATTAGCAAAAGAAGAGATGAAGAGGAGGAGGATGGTGAACACGCCCACCAGTGTGCTGTTTGCACGAGACTGGACTATTTTCTTGGTTACAGTCTGCAAGGCAACCGGGAAGAGCTTGAATACAGGCAGCGGGGACAAGATCAGATAAGAGAGAGTTAATACCATTAGTGATGCCGGCTGAAGATGTGATAATGACTCTTATCTGAAGATATCTGCAAGAAGAATCATATGAATGATGAGGCCTTTTGTTTCTTACTTTAATGCAGGAGTAGATGGAACAGATGAAGAGGATGTTGGCAAGGATGATGAAGATGCTGATGTAAAGACCAACCATAAGTGTTGTTCTGCGGAAGAGCAGAGAACAGTCTCATTAGGATGTACAATTCTCATTAACTCCTCGTAAACTAATTAAGACAACATTTCCTGTTCACAATTCTCTGTAACTGGGAAAGGCAACTTATCAGAACAAATGACTTACTTTGGAAAAATGATAACTTGGATGAAACAGATGCAAAAGAAAACGAAGAGCGTGCAGGCCACGTATCCCCCGAAACGATCGTCAACCTTCTTCGAGTACTGAAAAACAAAAAAAGTCAATCAGAAGTTTGTTTTATTGCACTTCAATTACAGATGAAATAATCAAATTCCATTTCGGTGAATTGCAATCAAACTCCCAAATATCAACCTTTTCCTCAAGTTTGGGAGTCTGAAAAGTGAGAAGAAATTTCTTGACGTGATCTTTCCGCAGCTGATCGATGCTGCGCGCGTCAATGGCCCGTCCAAGAAACTCATCCACTTCGTCTTCGGGGTTCAGGGTTTCCTGAGTGCAGCGGCTACAAGGTAGATGAAAATAGGTCACTGTGCGGTGTATGTCTCTGTGAAGGAGTTGGTCTGTGCTGTGACAGGAAGGATGACTCAGAGCTAACATGGTATTAGTGCTGGGTTGGATCTCACTGTATAAAATCAACACTGGGCTCTAAAGTTAGACGGCTACTGTGACAATCTGTCACAGTCTGTCGGTCAACCACTAAAACCACTGCAACCACAAAAGCTGCACTTATAACAAAAAACCAGGGCCAAAACACTCACTTGTCTTTGCTGGAAGCTTCATCGATGCCCTGAGAAAAAAAAAACAAAAGACAAAGAAGTATGAGACGAGACCCAAAAAACAGAAACGCTGCAGGAAAGAAAAAAAGAGAAAGAAGAGAGATTATTGTGTAGCCATAGTACAAGTGACAAACAGAGGCACAGACATCTGCACAGCTAATCCCTGAGAGCCAGACTGATGTTTTAATTAATGCTCAGAGGCTTCAAATTACACCCTATTCGCCCCTAGGGCACAAACCCTTTGAGATGGAGCTCAAAAGGAGAAGTAAAAAAAATGTAAGAAAGAAAAGGAAATGAGACTTGTAGCACAGAGAGAGAGAGAGAGAGAGAGAGAGAGAGAGAGAGAGAGAGAGAGAGAGAGAGAGAGAGGGAAATGAGAGAGAGTAAGTGAAAAAGAGAAAAAGATTAGCTTCAGTAGTAAACAATGACCTGCAATTCCCTTAGAGTCCTGCTTTTGTAGCTGTTTTTTTTTTGATGGGAACAGATCAATACTTTTTCTCACGTTCCCAGTGACTGCTTTATGTTTTTCCATATATGCAATGTTGTACAGACTTGTCATAATCAGGCACTCAGATTCATACTTTAGAGCAGCTTATTTGCTCAAGCCAAAGGTATTGTAAAACAAACACAACTCAAGTCACCTACCGTTGCACACGGGCAGACTTCGCATTGTTAACATGTTATACATGACTGATACAGAATATACTTGTTATTACCTGCAACTGTAAACAGCAAAAAACACTAAGTACTATTGGGTCTGTTGTCACTAGTTTTGCAGTAGTTTGGTAGTTTGGCTGTAAATCAAGTTATAGGACAAATCTTTTTCTTGACTTGATAATGAAGCCGAAGAAAGAGCTACAGGATCACAAAAGTTATTACACTTCATCCCGAACAAGAATGTCTGACACAAATTTAATGGGAAACTCTCCGACAGTTATTGAACCTTGTCACTCAAAACAAAATCAGGGGCTCACCCAAGTTATTACAGTTCATCCTGTGGAGGACATGAAAGTCTTTACCAAATTTCATGGACTTTATTCAATCGTTGTTGAGATTTTTCAGCCCAGACTGAACGACAGGAAGTTAGGTTAGTAACAATTTCTCCCAACAGGCCTGTGACCCTCGACTGACCATGTAAGAGAAATATCTAATATTAACAGCTACTTTGAGGACATAATTAGAAAGGATATTTATGATTTGCCTTCAGAGAGTGGAGAGGAGGATGGATGACACAGGAAATCGGATATAGACAAGAAAAACAGGTGCTGTGTGCTGAGCTACATACTCCCTGTGTGTGTATCTCACCATCTTCCTGAAGGCTTTGGCCTCCTTCGGTCTGGAGAAAGATCTGTCAGGCACCCAGCGTGGCATCAGTCCCTCGGCAGAATTTGCACGTGCTCGCTGTATCTTGGCCATCATGGCTTTCTCCTCTTTCTGGAAGTGAAGAAAAATCCCACCAGGATAGATGCTTTGACAAACAGGTGACATTCCATTATAATGCTAGTGTGCAATTTGGCAGTAGTGTGAAGTTTTGAGAAGTGTGTGTATGTGTATGTGTGTGTGTGTGTGTGTGTGTTTGTTTGAATATGTACTAACCCTCTTTTGGCTGCAGCCCAGCACCAAGAAGGTTTCTATGTTGTGTTCCTTCAGGTAAACATTTCTCTCCCCTCCAAATCCTGGCTCCACCTCATAGTCCCCGTTCAGATATTGCAATGTGGCTTTGGTGATGTGAATACGCCTACACACACACACACACACACACACACACACAGTGTCAGAAACAAAATAGTCCATACAGAGCTATGTGAAGATCGTAGCAGGTGATGTAGGTGAGACTTACCCAGCCTTCCCCCCTGCCTCCATTTGGTTGGCGAGCGTCACGTCGTTGGACCAGACGTCGAACTGCCACTTACGCAGACCCAGCACGCCGCAATGAACGCGGCCGCTGTGGATGCCCACCCGCATGTTCACATTAACGCCTGTTACCTCTCTCACCAGTCTGCAGATGCACATCCACACACACACACGCACACACACGTACAGATTGCTATTGTCACAAAAACTTAGTGTCACCTTCAGCTTCGTAGTGTCTGTTTCATAACTTCTGTGACAATACTGGAGCAAAACACTTTATGTAACCTTCAGTGGAATACTGCAACGTGACTGTGCTGGAGTGTGTTCTTCAATGTCTTTGTCTTTGTGTTTCAGGGTATTAGTGTGTGTTTGACTCACGAGATGGCTTCTATCATATCTACTCCCATCTCCACACAGCAGTGGGCGTGGTCAGACCGGGGCTCAGGCAGCCCTGACACGCAGTAGTAACAGTCCCCTAGGATTTTTATACGCAGGCAATGGTTCTCCTGTACAGCACACACACACACACATATAAAATGTTAGGCCATCGTTTACAGCTAATCCACAGCATGTTCATGTCAAATATAGAGGCTTTAATGCATAATTTAGATGACTCATCAGTCTCAGCATAGTCTAATTGATGTGTTATGCAATGCTTAAGCAGCAACCCCCCTCCCCCCTGTAAGTACATCATGTTGGCTTTCTCATATGAACAGTTAAAGCAACAGACTATGTGGTTACATAAGCAGCACTGGTTCAAAGTTCTGCTGTGAAAATGGTGGCGGCAGGTGTCAGTGCTCACCGAGGCCAGCTTGTCAAAGCGGGCGAACAGCTCGTTCAGCGTCATGACCAGTTCCTGGGCCGTGCACTGAGACGCCAGGCTGGTGAAGCCCTCAATGTCTGCAAACAGTATGCTGAAGAGGAGACCATGGTGGTGGTGGTGGTGGTAGGAGGGAGCGAGGGAGAGGTTTGAAGTTAAGCAGAACAGACAGAGAGGAAAAGAAAGACAAAGGAGAGAATAAGATCAATCAATAAAGTATGGAGTTAGTTAGCATGGTCTAGCACCTCCCGGCCTCCTCACTGTCAGGCTATCATGTGATCAGGGGAAAAGAGAGAGAGAGAGTGAGAGGCAGGCATTTGTTCAGATCTGGCTCTCATCATATAGGCCAATGTAGGTCACCTCCTCCAGCCTGTCCCTCTGAGAACACCACCCTCCCCCCGTCCCCCTGTCTGCATGCCTCTCATTGCTAACTTTTGATAGTAATGAAAAGGGAGGATACACAACACCCCAGACGCTGAGTTCCAGTTTAAGGCAACAGATGGCGCTGTAAACCCCATTAGTTCAACCCCTTGGGAAGAACTGGCCCTTTATTACAGCAGTCCAATGTCTGTCTGCATCTCCCACCTCGACCACGACTCTGAGCCATAATGCAACAGATTAAACCCTTTAACCCTTTACATTAGACCCCCTGAAGGGCCTGTTCATTCAAATAACAAACTTGTAGCCTTCTCTCCTATTCCAGTGATATTCAAATTATACAAAATAAACTATTAAATTGCTATGCATCATTGACGTAAGCAACATAATTAATCAAATAAAATAAAACCAAAACTATAAGATACTAAAAAATGACAAAACATTTTTCTGTTATCTTGTTGAGCAACTTTTTTTTGAGGCAACATTTTATCCATAAACTCTGTGTGCATTTGAATAATTATGAACACTCAATTTGAATAATAATGATGTAAATTGAATCTTGTTTTTATCTTAATCTGTCTGTTGGTGCTTACACAGAAGGACCTGTACAGTTTCGGGGGGATGATGTGTTTTAATCTTGTGTTGTATTTGGATAACGGGTTGTTCCTGTGAGTTTACACCTTTGTGGAGCAGAGGCGTCGCAACAGATTGTTCCATTAAGAGCGTAACCTGTACCTATTTGGGTCACCTCTAACACGAGAGCTCTGCTGCACTTTCAGCTCATTGTCCCCAACACTACTTCTACAGTAACCTGAAAAGTAGTGGCCAGAATGAAAAGTTTCAATCACTTGTTGGTGCTGAAATATTCCCACTCAGGAGGTGAAATCTGATGGTGAGGACTGACACGGGGGTCAGCAAACTTGCTACAGACAACACAGCAGTGCGCCTAAGTCAATATCTTGACTGCAGTTGGAGCTGTCAGTGTCAATAAACAACAACATGCATAATACATGCTGTCAGGGAAAAAGCTGTTGGAGTGACTCTGTAACTGACACATCAGTCAACGGAGTGAGGTCAAAGCCACTGGAGCTGAGATGGTAAAGTAGACAAGTTCTCCAACATGTTCTTGAATGTGAGTTAGCATGTTTGCGTGGGAGTGTGTTTGTGTGTTTACCTGACATTGTCGTGTTTTTGGATATAGATCTTGTGGAACATCATATCCTCCTTCTTGGCACTAATATCAGCCTTCATCTCCTTGGCAACGTGCCTTGGCAGCACTGACAGCAGTAGGCGCTCCTGAGACACAGAGAGAGAGAGAGAGAGAGAGAGAGAGAGAGAGAGAGAGAGAGACAGAAAGAGAAATTAAAGAAAGACAGAGAGAGAGAGGGTCTATTCATTTCCATCAGTTTCCACTGTTAGAATGCTCAATGAGTCAGTCTGCCATGCTGGCATCTACGTGGGTGCGTGTTAGTTAAACAGAGAAGAGTGGAGTTGCGTGTTGTACTCAAAAACATATTGTGGGCCTCAAAAACTGAAACAAACAAATCAGTCTAGAGAATAGAGACACCCATTTGTTGCTCTTTTGCATTTGTGTGTGTGTGTGTGAGTCTTAGGCATGGCTCCTTCCCTTGTTTATTTGCATGTGTTTGTGCATGTGTGAGTCTGCACGCATTCACATTCGCACCTGCTGCTGGTTTTCCCTTTGCAGGTGCAGTCTGGCCTGGATGTACCCTCTCGTCTCCTGGAAGGCCTGTCTCTGTGAGACCTCTGCAGGATAGTGGGTACAGATCCCGATCATGTTAGTGCACAGGAAGACCAGCACGTTGGCACTGACCTGAAAACACACATACAAACAAACATGATGGATTAGGTTATAAAGAAGAAAGAAAGAAAAAAAAAAAAACACACGAGAACCACACCAAGTAAGCACATGTCAAATCACAAGAATACAATGAACTCTGCCTGACCTGGGTGAGGTCAATAAACAAAATTGATAACACTCTATGTCATAGGATTTACTGCATCGAAAAACATTCCTCAAACATCTGAGGGCCTATTAGATGTGATCTGGTTAGACATGATGCAAGCAACAGGACACTCTGAACAGATACTATACCCTGGTCTTTACAATGTGCATTGAATCAGCACAAAAAAGAGGACTGATCTGACATTTGAAAAGATTAAAAATACAATTATTTTTAAAAATAAAATTAAAATTAAGAGTAAAGCTACATGTGACGTTTTTCATGGTAATGTATTTAAATGTAATTTTAAGAGCAGTGAGAAAAGCCTCATTACTATGAGTTTCTTCGTCTGTGTACGCAGTTCAAGGAGGTATGTCGGTTGAACAATGAGGCTCTGAGAACGCTCAAGCACAAACTGTAAAACAGCATTATCTGTGGCTTGAGTAAATTAAGTTTAGATATAGTGTACAGTTAGTTTTGCAGAGTCATTGGCCCTAAAAGCATTCCTCTGCACTGCTTTCTGTGTGCGGCTGTGTGTTTCTGGATGTGTGTGGTAACCAAGTGTGTAAGTCTGTTAGTGATTTCTCTTCTCACTAGCCCAAAGCCAAGACCAAACATCAGAAATGGAGCCTAGAGCTCTGGACTTCCCCTTTTACTGAGGAACACACACACACACACATACACACACACACACACACACACACATGTCCTCTCCATATTCAGAAACACACTCCAGCCTGGGAAAGTCACTTGACCTTTGACCAGAGCACTGAGTGTTTCCTCTGAAGATGATATCATCAATAATGAGAAAAAGACATGCAGGCACGACACACATATAAAGACTGAACCACAATCAGTCTTAATAACAACATCATGACTAAACTGGTGGACTTGAATAATCTCATTACCGGTACCAGTATTTCTGAGCCATGGCTGGTATGTTGCCAAACCAGTGTGTGTTTGTGTGTGTTTGTAATTTGTCTTTTTCACCGCAAGAGAGATGCAGAACAGCAGATAGAGGATCATATCTGTGAATGTACATACGTTACATATTTTCTTGCTTGTCTTTTGTTTCCTCAAGATGTCAACATAAATGGAAAGAAGAGGATTATTAACAGCGTCCACAAATTGAATCAAAACTCCAAATAAATGCGAACAAAAACACCAGCCTCAAACAAGTGATGGCAGTCTCTTTTTTTTTTAAACCATGATTCTCAGACGAGGTTTACACTGTATACACAAGAACTTGCCCTTTGTTGTCACAACAAGACGGAGACAATCTAACAGCCTGTGCTTGAAACAGAACACCAATACCACGGGACGGTGGCAGGCAAATCCCATTCTGTTTGTTTGAAGAGAGAGTCAGTGGTAGCTTCCTACTCCAACTGAAAACAAATGGCCAAACTAGATTAGGAGCGCAGCAGTAATCGAAAATAAACACACTGATGGTTCGCAGGTGCAGAAGTGAACATGCCTTTGATATATTGGGTAAATACAGATCCCTAATGTGGCTACAGAGCATTTCTTCAGGAACTAACAACACAGCCTTCGAAACACAATGTCAGTTTTTTTCTTAAAGATAAAGACCAAGTGATGGTCTGGAGTAATTTGAACCCAGAGATTTTACCACTCATGCGAGTTGAACCTCGGACGAAGGATTTTCGAGTTTTTTGTTTGCACAGCCAAATAGCCTAAAATGAACATAAGTGGGGCAGTCAGCCAAACATATTTAAATTGTCATTTTTTAACCACATAACAAAGGTCAAAATAGCACTTCACTCCAGCAGTAGCATGAATGGGGTCCCTGCACATAAACCAATAATTTAGTAAGTGTACCAAGAATTAAAGAAAGAATATTAAAGAATATTAAAAAGACCGTTTGACTAGACTTACCCAACATCAAATTTTACATTTGGCTGACTGCCCCACTTACGTTCATTGTTAGCTATTTGGTTGTGAGCACAAACGACAGTCAAACTCGAAATTACTTTGACTTAACGTAAAATAGCTCTTGACAGGGTGTTCCACTTGTATGCATGTTGAAATAGCCCCTGGGTTCAAATTACTCAAATTGCAAATTACTGACAGAGAATGGCTGATGCAACTTGTCAGTCAACTTCCAGGGATTCAGATCAAACCTGTCAGGAAGTGTGAGGCATCTCATCATTAGGCTACAGAAGATCAGGTGAGAAGACCAACAAAGAACATACACTCGTGTTCATTGCATCACCGGCTGAGCCGTCTCTCTCTAGGTGCTACAATGCATTTGTGCTATTTAGTCACTCATTTAGTGATGACTGTATTTTGTACATGAACCACAAAACCAGAGGCCAGAGTTTCCAGCTCAGCCGTGCATCGTAATGTTACACACCACCGACGGGAGACCTGACACTCCAGTCTCTAACGGCGCTGATACAACCTGATCGGATTAATCCACAGCAGATGGCTCTAAACAGAGTGAGCCAGATAACTTAGTTAAGTGGCCTGTCTGAGATACAGGGCCACCTGCAGTTCCCAAGCCCACACTTCTCAGCAGTGCACTCAATTTACATTCAGCTTCCAATGCGAGCTCACTCAGATTTCAGTCCAAGTTAAGACATTCCTATCAAATTAGATTTGATAGTCTGACAACAAGCACGGAAAGTGCTTAGGAAGTCCCACATCGGGGGACCTTTTTATGTATTTTGTTAAGTAGGAAAATACACAATGGTAATGTATTTGATAATATTATGAAAAATTCAAGCGAATGTCTAAAACCCCCAGAAAACCCCCCAAAATATCAGCAGATCCACTGTGTTAAGTTCAAGTTTCTAAGGGCTAAACAACAATCTGTGCAGAGTTTAGAACATTCATACGAGCTTTTGAATACATTTTTGAGTGAAAGCTATATGTCTACATGTATGCATGACTCCGTTTGAAGTGGTTGATCTTACATCTTGAAGCTTGTTGAGTCTGTTGCGACTCTTCTATCAACCAGGCCTACAAAAACAGGCCTCCTCTGACCTTCCCCTCTCCAAATAGTGATGTAGTATAAAGAGAACAGAAGCCGCTTCTAATCATCATTAGCACGATGCCACTCTCTTTATAACCACTAAGCTATAATACTGTCCACTGATCTTTCCTGACCAGTCTTCCTTCAGACTCCTAGTTGTCATTTACTCAAGCACGAACCTCTTGGCGGTGAAGTTAAAAGGAGT